>OZ018387.1:31368625-31996187 GCA_963969525.1 Ontholestes murinus
TACCATTCTGTTTCTTGATGAGGCAGGGCAACTATTTTTTTAGGATTTAAGAGTTATATTAATTTTGATTTGATTTCCGAGGTCCCTAATAATATAAATTTTAGAATATTTTTAGTTACAATGTGTAATTTCATTAATCAAATTTTTTCAGTCTAGTATATTGTCGCATCCTGTTAAAGCAGGTTAATTATATGTGGGAATATAGTAAGTACATTCATTTTCAATAGAACTACAAGTTTTAAAGAAAATTCCATTGATAATACATTTTCTAGAACTCTTTGAATAACGAATTGAGAATTTCTTGAATTTTGATTTATTTTCAAGTATACACATTGTCATCTTACATACTATTAGGACAGAATAATTATTTTCAATATTTAAAATAGATGTCAATTTTAAATATATAATAGCAAGTTTTAAAAACAATTTCCTTAATAATATGAGTTTTAAAAAGTTAAGTATTTTTGAGTATTAAAGGAAAACATCAATTTTAAATAGAACCTATCCTTAAGCGTATTCCCAGTAAAATTTTTAGTGATTTTTAAATGCCAAACTGCGAATTTCTTTAATTTGAATTTTTGATTTTACAATAGTCTATTGTGGCAAAATAAACTGAAAAGTGTATTTATTTTTAATCAAAATGTACCACCAAGTAAACGCCGACAACATTCAAGAATTTTAAATGTTAATTTAGGGTTTGAAACCAATTTATTTAATAACAAAGAGGTTTTTAGAAAATTTTGAATGACGATGTCTGAATTTCACTATTATAAATGTTATATATCGGTGGTGCAAGATAACCTTGCAGTCGACCCAAAAAAAATATATGAATTTCTTCAGTTAAAATTTTAAGTTTACAAAATTATCATAGCCGAAAGGTAAAAGGTATTTAAATTAAAAAAAAAAAAAGATGTTATATCCTATTATTTCGCTTTAAAGAAAATTAATCTCTTAATACTATTTTTTTAAATTTTTATGCCGAACTGCGAATTTCTTAAAAATTAATTTTCAAGGTTACATTGTTTTCATTTTGAATCCTATTAAAGTAAACTAATTATTTTTAATAATTTAAGAAATATATAAACTTTGAACATAGTTGTAAGTTTTGAATCAAAGAGTCATTTGATATTATAGTTGTTTAGAGTTTTTTGAATAATTAAATGCAAATTCATTTGATTTAAATTTATGATTTAACAATGTTATCACGATGTTTCCTGATACAACGGAGTAGTTATTTTATATAATTACTCCGTTGTATCAGGAATTATATTATTAAGAAATACATTAATTTTTGATTGATTTGCGGGGTTTAGAATCAATAGCTTTAATAATAGAATTTTTAGAATATTTTAAATGATAATGTGTGAATTTTTAAGTTTAAAGTGTTGTCATTCTGTATTTTGTTAATGCAGATTAATCATTCGTGAGTTTTTATAAAATCCACTAATTCTGTTTAGAATTACAAGTTTTGAAAATATTTTTTTGATAATATAAATTTTAGACAAACTGTGAATTTCTTTAATTCTAATTTTCAAGTTTACAGTGTTACCATTTTGCATTCTGTAGTGTTGAGGTAATTATTTCTCGCTATTAAAAATATACATTCAATTTAAATAAATTTATATTTAAGTTATGTAACTAAATGCCTTTATAATTTTGGATTTCTCTAACTTTAATTTTCAAGTTCAAAGTTATGCTATTTTGTGTCTTATTAAGACATTATTTCAGAAATACACCATTTTTTAAATTAGAATAACTAGTTTTGAAACTATTTTCTTTAATATTATAAATTATGTTTAAATACTATTTTTGTAATGGCTATTATTTATTTATTTTTGTATAATGAAATGTATTTTTGTAAAAAGGCGTTTCTGCAAATAAAATATTTAAATTCAATAGTTTTATGAATGAAGAAATGCAACTTTCTTTGATTTAAATTTACGACTTTGCAGTATTACCCTCGTATTTTCTTGCAAGGCAGGGTAGTTGTTTTTGTGTTTTTAAGAAATGCATCAATTTTCAAAAGTACGGGGTTTAGAATCAATATCTATATTAATATAATCTCTTTATTTGGGAATTTCTTCAAACAGAAATTTCGTTTAGAGTGTTATCATTTAGTATCCTGTTAATGTAGATTAATTATTCGTAAGTGTTTAAGAAATGTTCACAAATTATCAACAGAATTGCACAAATTTTAAAAACAATTTTTTTTAATAATATTAATTTTAGAAAATAAATTGAGTAAATTTCTTTTATTTTAATTGTCAAGTTTATAGTGCTAATATCTTGTTTTGTGTTAAGGCAAATTCATTATATTTCAGTATTTAATATATATATATTAATTTAAAATAAAAGTTTTAGAACCAATTCTTTTAATATTATGGTTTTCTGGATTTTTTTAAATGATTCAGTGCGAATTTCCTCAATATTAGTTTTAGAGTTTTGTCGTTTTATACACTATTCAGGCAGACTAGTTTTATAACAAATATGTTTGATAATATAATTGTTTAGACAATATTGAATGATAATAATGATAATCAAATTTCTATGATTTTATTCTATATCCCACAATTTTTGAGTATTTAAGAAATAATAATCAATTTTGAATTGATTTACATAATTTTTAAATAATATCTTTAATAATACAATTTTTAGAATTCGTTTTAATCACAATGTGTGAATTTCTTATACTTTTCATGGGACGGCTACGAATGCCATAAGCAAGTTTTCTAACCAAACGGAAATTAAATCCATCTATAAACCGGATGCTTCATTTTGCGGTGTTATAGAACATATTAGGGGTTTAGCAAGTGATTTCACCTATAATGATCACGTGTTTATTATGGCCGGTACTGTCGATGCGATTAAAGGGCGCCATATCGACACCACAAAAGCGAACCAACTCTTAACACCACTTCTAAATTAAACTAATGTTTATATGATTGAAAATCCTCTTTGGAAAGGAAGAAGAATATTAAACAATTTTATAATAGCGACTAACAAACAACTTGCTTAATGTGCGAACAACTTCAATTGCAACTATATTAAAATAAGGGCATTAGTAAATAATAATTTTTATATTAATTATAGATCAATGTTTTCAATGATTACTAATATACTAAAACAATTGAAAGCTAATAGACGTCTTGAGCTAAAAAAAAAACTGTGAAAAAAGTGTGAATATCGTCAATAATAATTGTTGGACACCCGTTAATAAGTAACTTCAATGAGATACAGTCAAAGCCATACGAAACGCCATCCTATTATCGTTGACGAAAATTTTAAACCTGAACATACGGAATAATATTTCCCAACAGCATTAAAAAAACATTAATAATGCCAATACATAAAAAAAGTAAATATTTTTAACTTTGTATAACACAGACTTTATTTAGTCACTAAATAAAGTCAGTGTTATACAAAGTTAAAAGTTTTTTATTTGTGAAGAATAATGTATAACGAAGTAAATGCCTCCACCATTAAAGGTAAATATGATGACTCAGACAATTTCCGCCCTGTCTCATTACTTGCACTATTTGCAAATATTCTTGAAAAAATTCTCCAAATACAGTTAGTTCAACATTTGGAGGAATCAAAGCTGCTACGAAATGAACTTTGTGGTTTTAGAAAAGGGCGATCCACCTCAGACGCAATCTTGAAATTTGCTGAACTGAATAGGGATCAATTCTAATATCAAGTTTTCTAAACTTGTCAAAAGCTTTTGACTGTGTCTCACATCCAATACTATTACGTAAACTCTATTTCTACAATGCACATCAGAGTAGTTGTAGATTAATAATATGTCATACCTCATAAAGTGTTTTACAGATGTAGTAAAAAGAAATCCATTATTTTTGTATGAAATTGAAGGTTTTAATTACCAAAGTTAGAATGTTCCGATTTAGGTCAAATATGCGACGTTTTGTTCGATAACTTGTTGTCAGTTTGATTTAATAATTTCATTATGACTCCCTCATAAAAGCACTGTTCCCTATTGGCAAAAAATTGACACAGCCTCTCTTGAAGCAAATTTTTCACTAGCAAAATTGTTCGCCATGAACAAAAACAGATAGTAATCACTTGGTGCCAGGTCCGGACTATAAGGTAGATGCATAAGAACCTCCCAACCAAACTCCCGGAGCTTCTAGCGAGTCACTATCGATGTGTGTAGCCTGGGTTGTCCTGATGGAAAATAATTCATTTCGTATTGGCCAAAGCTGGCCACTTCTGGGCGATTGCTTCCTTCAGACGGTTCAATTTTTGACAGTACAGTTCCGAGTTAATATTATTTCATACCTCCTCCTCTAGATTAAAAACGTAGTAGCCCTACTTCCTACTAGATGTCATCACGTACTTAAAAGCAGAGCAAATTTGCACACTTAGTGGATTCGTCATATTAGAACTATTAGAAATCTTCGTCAGAAGACTCCTCATCAGGTAACGAACGACGGTTGCAGAAGAAGATGGAGAGGATACAGAAGAAAATCTCTCGACGCTGGTTGAAGCGTAAACGGTCAAACAAGGAGAACAAGCCGCCACACCATGGCCGCCATGTCTACAAACATTACAAAGGTAAACACTAGATACTTGGTGATTAAATCTGCTAATATAAGATGCCCGGAGAGTAACTTATTTAAGCTCGGAGAGCTTATACTCACTGAATCCTAAATTATCCGGAGGATATTTTAAAGAAGCTCGGAGAGATTGTGTTCACTTTTTAAGCGAAACAACACACATTGAGAGCAGTTCACCAATAATTCTAGTTATTATTATTAATACTATTATTGACCAGGGTCTTTCTTAGTGTGTAAAATCTGCTAATATAAGCTAATTTAAGGAAGCTTGGAGAGCTTGTATTCACTTTTTAAGCGAACAATACACATTGAGAACAGTTCACTAATAATTCTAGTTATTATTATTACAACTATTATTGATCAGAGTCTTTCTTATTGTTTAAGATTTGACCTTGTAAAGTCTAAATTATCCTGAATAACTAAATGATCTCAGAGAACTATGTTTATCAGTTAAATGAGCAACATTATGCTCAATTTGTTATTGTATAGCACATTGCTAAATAAAGAGATTTCTACGAATGCAGCACTCGGAGAGTGTAGCACTAAACTAACCTCAATGGTTATTTTTCTTTTTGAATTTATAATTGAAATCATAGTAACCCCTCATGTGGTATTTAGAAAACACATCAGGTTCCAGCAGGCCTGCACTACTCGCTTCACCTGAATCATCAGCAGCAAGTGAGTCCAGCAATGGAAGTTACCTGGCCTCTACAGTTAAATACTCCTCCCGCCAATGCCCGAGTACCAGCAGTCACAAGTCCGAGTGGCGAAACAGAGGGGAAGCAAAATTCCCAAAAAATGGCATCATACAGTCAGGCCGTAAAAGGACTGAAGGTTGGTGTTATGGCAAAGGACTACCCTGCTACTCTCCTGTCAGTGGAACAAATAGAGTCCACACTGGAGTATATCATGGATATAGTCCTAAAAAAGGGGAATGAAGAAGACTCTAGATTCCTTGGGATTCACAAGCAACCTGGGTGGATCGGGATCACCTGCCGCAGCGAAGCTACGGTAACGTGGCTGAAGTCGCATCAGGATGAGATCGTCCCCTGGGAAGGTGCAGCCCTAAAAGTCGTTGGAGCGGAGGAAATGCCGCACAACGATATCCTAGTGGGATATTTCCCGGGCAGTCAGGAGTACAGGGACGAACGTATCCTGCAACTGATTGCAGTCCAGAATGGATGCGATGCCTCTAACTGGAGGGTCTTAAGAAGGGTGACCGCTGGACCCACTCAAGAGGTTACCTTCTCCGTGGATGATCTGTCCATGGAGAAGTTAAAAAAACGCAATTACCTCGTTGGGTATCGCTACGGCGAAGTACAGCTTCGCACCAAGGCGAAGCCGGACAAGCCTGATGAAGGGGCAGGAGCCTCAAGCTCCAAAGAGCCCCTAGATCAGGGTAAAAATCCGCCGTTGCAATCCGCAACTGGTTCCGGAGAGGCCAACAAGCCTCCAGGGATCAGAAAGGCTCCAAGCCTGACCAAGAGTCCATCCAAGAAGCAGGCTGATGTGCGTCCAAAGGGCAGGATTATGCCCCAAGACAAACTGAAGGATGCCAGAGGTGGGGGTCATTCCAAGGCCCAAAAATGAAGGGTAAGTGGCAGTGCCTCCAAATCAACCTGCAGCACTCTAAGGCAGCATCAAGTGCCTTAAGTAGCAGGCTGGCTAGGGGGAACGTCCAAATAGGGCTAATTCAAGAGCCCTGGGTTTACGGAGGGGCGATTAAAGGACTTCAGAACCCATCGTACTATCTGGTATGTAATACTACGTGCGGCAGGCCACGGGCCGCCCTGATTTTCAGGAAAGATACTAATTATGCTCCCATTCCACAGTTCGTCACCCAGGACCTAGTGGCAGCGGTCGTGGACGTACCAACGGGAGATGGCAAGAGGCAAATTGTATTTGCCTCAGCCTACTTTCCAGGGGACGAAGACAACCCACCACCAGAGGCAGTAAAGAACCTCACGGACTGGTGCCGCAGGAATGGGAAACATCTTATCATGGGCTGCGACGCTAATGCGCACCACACAGTATGGGGCAGCTCAGATATCAACAACAGGGGTAAGTACCCTCTTGATTATGTATGCGCTAGCAATCTAAACATCTTAAACAGGGGGAATAAACCCACGTTTATAAACGCAATAAGGCAAGAGGTACTTGACTTGACCTTAGCCACAGCGTACGGCGCGCAATTGATAAAAAAATGGCGTGTATTCTCTGAGCCCTCCATGTCGGACCATCAAACGATCGCGTTCGATATGGAAGCTGGGAGTACGGAAATAGCAGAGTGCAGAGTGCCACGAAAAACGGACTGGACATTATATAACGAATGTCTATTGTCCGAACTTCAAGGCCTCCAATACAACATCGCTACCATAGAGGAATTAGAACAAGCCTCACTACACCTAAGCGATACCATTGTAGCAGCCTATGAGAAAAGCTGCCCGGTAAAGAAGGTAAACTTCTCGAGAAACGTTCCTTGGTGGAACAAGGAATTGGATCGACTCAGGACTTCCGCCCGGAAATCCTTCAACAGAGCCAAGAAAACAGGCAACTGGTCAGCCTACAGACAGGCTCTGACTGAATTCAATAAGCAACTGAGGGAGTCTAAACGAAAGGCCTGGAAGGCCTACTGCGAGGGGATCGACAATCTGACCCCAGCAAATAGACTCCGGAAGGTCCTATCAAAGGACCATACCAATGCGGTCGGCATCTTAAAACGAACTGACGGCAGTCACGCCAAAGATTAACAGGAAAGTTTAGAGCTACTCCTAGGTACTCACTTTCCGGGATCAAAAGTAGTGACTAAAAACACAATTGGGGCTAGTACCGGCTCAGTGGCTCACTGTTCCAACCGCGACAGCCGCTGCTTAGCGGGGAAAATATTGACGCTCAGCAAAATGACTTGGGCCATAAACAGCTTCAAGCCACATAAATCCCCAGGAATGGACGGTATCTTCCCCGCGCTACTACAACGCGGCTTGGATACAATTGCTCCAGGACTCAGGGAGATATATAAAGCAAGTTATGCACTAGGGTATATACCCCGGTTGTGGAGGGAGGCAAAAGTGGTATTTATACCTAAAGTGGGCAATAGGCACATAAAGGGTGACTCACTTATAAGAACACCCTTAAATGCCAAGCAATTCGCATTTCAAGCTGGAAAATCCACCGTCGATGCTCTACATCACCTCGTCAAAGAGGCAGAGTCAATAGTGGTGGATGGACTCCTGGATGAACTGCATGGAAAGGGCTTTATAACCCAAGGCTATGCAGATGACATCGCCGTAATAATCAGGGGCAAGCATGAAGGCATTCTTACAATCCTAATGCAAAAAGCACTGAATAACATCAATAACTGGTGTGTTCGGGAAGGACTAAGTATCAACCCGAATAAAACGATCATAGTTCCATTCACGCGTAGAAGGAAGCTGCACATAAAGGCTCCCTCGCTGAATGGAATAGAGATAAATCTCTCCAACGAAGTAAAGTACCTGGGTATAATTCTGGATACCAAACTGACTTGGAATCAGCATGTCTACAAAATCATGGCAAAGGCAATGATGTCGCTTTGGGCCTGTCGGTGGCTTATAGGAAAAACCTGGGGATTAAAGCCCAAAATCACGTATTGGCTGTATAGAACGGCGGTGATATCCATTGTCACCTATGCTGCCCTCGTGTGGTGGCCGAAGACCCAAAAACTAGACACGCAAAAGAAGCTGAGTAGGCTTCAACGTTTAGCATGTCTAAGCATCACAGGGGCCATGCAAACGACCCCAACCGCGGGAATGGAGGCAATCATTGGTCTCACACCGCTCCATCTAGTGGTACAAAAAGAGGGACTTGTGGCAGCCCTCCGACTACACCAGAGGAAGAAAACACTGCCGGGAGACTGGACGGACATGTCCAGGAAGCTCGAATTCGAATTACCATTTAAGGTGTCGATCGAGGACCCCAAAAATGGTGCCAAGAATACCAGAAGTACTGGAATAGGCATTTATGGGCCTAACCAAAACCACAGGAGCTTCATGGCTCTGGGCACGAAGCCCACGATTTTGCAAGCGGAAACGATTGCAATTGATATGTGCGCCAGAGAATGCTTGGATAGGCACCTAAATGGCGCGCATATATACATCTGCTCAGACAGCCAAGCCGCATTAAAGGCCGTTCGAGCCTATAGTCACGGCTCACGGACTGCCTGGGAATGTCGAAGATCCCTATCGCAACTGACGAAGAACAACTCGTTGGCCCTCATATGGGTCCCAGGGCACGGGGATATTAAAGGCAACGAAGTGGCCGATGAACTCGCAAAAAGAGGTGCAAATGCCACTCCTATAGGACCAGAGCCGTTTTGTGGACTCCCCATGGCGCATAGAAGAGAGGTGGTGCAAAAATGGGAAGAGGACAGAAGATGTAAGTATTGGAACAATGTACCAGGTCTACGTCAATCAAAACGACTCCTGAAACTCGATCACAGCCACAAGGTGCTTGAACTCACAAGGAACGAGCTAAGAACTTTCACCGGACTCATGACAGGGCATTGTGCCCTCCGATACCATTTGCGGAAAATGGGAAAAGAGGAAAGTGGAAACTGCAGACTGTGTGATTCTGCAGATGAAACTACCGAGCACATACTATGCACTTGTGTCGCGATTGCTCACAAGCGTCTTTCACACTTCGGCAGGGACCGATTATCCCCCGAAGAAGTGAGCATTATCACCCCCCAAGATAGTTACCAGGTTCATGGTGGACGTGGGACTGCTTGGGAAGTGATTGGTTAAGGGTAGAACAATAGATCTGTTAGGTCGCAGTTTACGAGAGACTAACACACCTCACTAAGACCCTACTTAACCTATAACCTATATAACCTATATAACCAGCAGTCGAAGTCGGTCAAGCCCACAAACAATGACAAAGAGAGAAGAACCTATAGATCCATCCACAGTGGTTCAACTTCCAGACAATATTTTATGTCTGCTAGGAGAACAGGTAGCCCCGCAAACAAAGGGACAGGCAATTCTTCCTGAAATTGCTTCTCGCTGGAAATGGATTGAAGAAAAATTGTCTAAAATTGATATTACAAAAATACCTATCACCGGAGAATTGCTCCACGCTTCAGGCCCCTCAGCTAAATCCTGAGGTGAAGGTGGCAGTTAGCGCTGGTGCCTTGGCTAGGGATTCAAGCATCACCGAAATTCAAGTCAAATTAGCAGCAACGCTTGCTGGCCTTGGAAAAATAATGACGTTATCGATTAAAAGCCTATAACCCAATCATGATAACCTCATTATAATCGAAACACTGAGTGATGCGGAACAGGTGAGATAATGAGAGTAACGTCAGGCGATCACTCCTTCAAAATAGCCTAAATCTCCGTTTGAGGGAGACGCTCTGTGGGACAGAAATTGGAAGATTCCTATTCGGGGAAGAATTACATAAACGCGTAAAATCCGCCAAGGTCTTGGTAAAGTCGGTCATAGACTTACAAAAGCCAAATACAAAACCCAAGATACATCAGGCTCCTTTAAACAAGAGCTTAGGTGGGCCGAAAAAACAAAACAACAGAAATCATCAAAATTGGAGCAACCATTCGTCCAGACAACAATACACGAGGCAGGAACATCAAAAACGGAGGCAGTAGATATTCCAATAAGCCAATATGCTGGTAGACTTAAATCGTATAAGTTTGCTTGGGAGGCTATTACTGCAGACAGGCAGATCCTTTCATGGTTGATGGGCTACAAGATTCCCTTTTCTAGTCGCGTACATCAATCAATAGTCCCACACCAGAAAAATTTATCGGAAACCGAGAACGATGAAATGTTATCATGTGTTAACAGATTACTGGATATTGGAGCTGTGGTTGAGACAAAGCCTGCTAAGGGGAAGTTTATATCAAATATCTTTTTGGTACACAAGCCAGATAGTACAAAACGCTTCATCTTAAATTTAAAAGCTTTAAATACCTTTATTATAACAGAGCATTTTAAATTGGAAGATAATAAAGTAGCGTCCAACTCCCTAAATAAGGGAGATGAGCTCTATTGATTTAAAAGATGCTTATTTTCTTTTACCAATTCATAAACATCACAGAAAATTAAGGGTTGTTTATAGAAAGGCACTTGATATGTTTCACAATTTTTACGATTTATTCCGACTAGTTTCGATTTTTACATGATTATCTAGGAATGGTTCCTGATAATGATGTAAAAATCGAAACTAGTCGGAATAAATCGTAAAAATTGTGAAACCAACCAAGTGCCTTTCTATAAACAACCCTTAATATTAAAAATGTTTCACCACGTGATAAACGAGAACCAAATTCAACAAATATCACAAAAAATATTTGAGATTCCAATTTATGCATAAATTATTATGAATTCACATGTTTACCATTTGGGCTATGTACAGCTCCATACGTTTTTACAAAACTTATGAAGCCTGTAGTTTCATTTCTAAGAGAACAGGGATTAATATCGGTACTATATTTAGATGACTTTCTCTTAATAGGAAAAACAGAATTAGATTGTTTAAGTAATCTTAGAATTACAAACCAAGTTTTAGAAAACTTGGGCTTCATTATTAATTCACACAAAAGTCAGCTTTACCTCAAGACTAAATGTAGGTTCTTAGGATTTATTTATGTATTAATTGCTTTGTTCCTCTTATTAAATAAAATCTCAAATACATACTACTATGAAAACTTGAATTCAGAAAAGATGGACATAGAACTTCCATTAGAAAAGAGGGAGAGAATGAATAGGAAAATAACAGAAATTAAACCCAAAACTCGAATTTGCAAAATTTCTAGTTTACCTTTTAATTTCAATATGCCCAGCAATAGAATATTCATGGATGTACACAAAACTTTTCATGATGGTTTTGACCGTTACTAGGTGGTAATCCAAATTTAAATACATATTAAAACACTTATTATGTTTTTACCACAATTAATTTATTGTAATATGGTTTACATATATACAAAAATCACGACTTAAGTTTCGACCTGTTATAGTCATTATCAAGTGACTCACTTGATAATGACTATAACAGGTCGAAACTTAAGTCGTGATTTTTGTATATATGTAAACCATATTACAATAAATTAATTGTGGTAAAAACATAATAAGTGTTTTAATATGTGTTACAAAACTTTTCGAGAGGGAAAAGTTCTTAGCTCTAAAACACAGCAATAATTGTTTTGATAAATCAATGAGGTTAACTCAGGTTCTAGAGCCACATTTCAAATTTCCAACATTTTTGAAGGCGAATGTCCTATTCGAAAAGTTTCATTTGTAATGGAAATATTTGGCGATGCCTCTCTGTCAGGATGGTGCACTCACTGTAATGGTAATGGGGTAACTGGGATTTAATGGAGGCAAAACATCACATTAATTATCTAGAACTACTTCTTGGACTCAAATGCTTTGCCAATAGTATGCCAAACTATGAAATTCTATTAAGAATTGATAACACCACTGCAATTTCTTACATTCTTAACATGCAATTTCTCCCATTCTTAATGGGGGGCATACAGTATCTGCACCTTAACGAATTAGCTAGCCAGATCTGACAATGGTGTGAAAGACGCAAAATATGGGTGTTTGCATCCTATATAAAGTCAAAAGATAGTATTGAAGCTGATCAGGCATCCCGGAATTTTGATATCGAAGGGGAATATGAAATAGCATCAGAAGCCTACAATTTTATCGTATCAGAACTGGGCAATCCTGACAGAGTAGACTTAATAAGAAGTGTAAACGCTTTCTTTCTTGGCATAAAGACCTAGAATGTGTGGCAGTAGATGCATTCACAGTGCCATGGTGTCAATATTTCTTCTACGCATTCCCTCCATTTGTGCCTCGTGGAATTTTAAGAATGCTACAAAAAATTCAGAATGATAAGGCTACTGGCATTGTAGTTGCACCATACTGGCCAACTCAAACATGGTACCCTATTTTCCGCTCATTGTTGACACATGAACCAATCACATGAACCAATCACACTGGAACCTAGCATTAATCTGTTGTTGTCTCCTCACAGGGAACCTCATCCACTGTGGAGAAAGCTTTACTTGTGGCCGGGATTTTATCAAGGAAGCACTAATACATAATAATAATATTTATTTCCCAACAGACTACAGTCCATTACAGGGTAATATAAGAACTATAATGCAGAGATAAAATACAATATATAATACAAACAAAATAAAAATGTAAGTATATAAGTACAATTAAATTATAAATAGACATTGACGGATGAAATTATTGAATAACTAATGATACAAGATTTTTAAAATTTCTTAAGCTGTGGTGAAAAATATCGGCCCGATTCTCTACCTCATGGTAGGATTTGTACATATTATAGAGTGGCGAATGAAAATGATGTAACGTTTTGGGTACTGAGAATGAAAATATGACTGGGTTACGAGTGCAGAGTCTGGGAACGTGAAATTCCAGTCTTTCTGTAAAACTCTGATCATCAGTTCTGCCATTGACAAGCTTATATAAGTTACAGATCGAAAGGAATTTATGATTGTTTGCAGTTGACCTCCTGTCGAATTCTAATAGTAAGCTGGTGTACTGTATATTTCTATCCGGGTAAATACCGTACCTCTTAAAAAATAAAAATTTTAAGAATTTTCTTTGCACACCCTCAAGTAGGCCCATTAAGTACAGTTGGTAAGGCGACCACACTAAAGAGCAATACATCAGCTTACTGTTAATGAATTAATCGTACAGTGTAATAAGCGTGTCAATATTGGTGAATTGCTTACAATTTCTAATAATAACAGACGATAACACTCATTAACCAATTTAAGTATATGGCTTTTAAAATTAAGTTTGGAGTCAATATAATAGTCACTGAAGATGGGGTTGGTATTCCTACACACTTGTTTATATTCATTTTGAGACCATTATCATTACACCACTCAAGTAATTTATTCAAGTCCTCTGGAAGTAATTGACAATCTGAGGCATTCTTGATTATCCTGTAAAGTTTGATGTCATCGGCATACATTAAGATATCAGATGAAATGTCACTGCACACATTATTAATAAATAGAAGGAACAGCAGTGGTCCAAGGTTGGATCCTTGGGGTACCCCGGTGATAGCTTCATACGGGAAGGATTGGACACCTCCATGCTCCACAATCTGCGAGCGATCCCTCAAATATGAGTCAATGACGTTGATGATGTTACCAGTTATATTAAGATCTTTAAGTCTAGAGACAAGTATTGTATGAGGCATATTATCGAAAGCCTTGCTCAAGTCTGTATAAATTACGTCAGTTTGGCACTGCTTATCCAAGTTCTCGGAGACGAACTGAGTGAAGTTAATTAAATTAGTTCCTGTAGAGCGGCCGGGCATGAAACCATGTTGTTTAATTGTAATGGAATGACGAACCATGAATAGAATGTGTTTGCTCAGAATACACTCAAATATTTTAGAAAAATTACTCAAAAGAGCAATAGGCCGATAATTTTTGATCTGATTGCGTTCACCAGATTTATGCACGGGAACAATCTTCACTTTCTTCCAGACCCGAGGAAACTTACCATTTTTTAGGATAAGGTTAAAAATGTAAGTCAGAGGTTGATACAGAACATGTCTACAGTCTCTCAGAAGAAAAGAGGGTATGTTATCCAAGCCAGCTGTCATCTTTGGTTTAATGCTTTTAAGTTGTTGAAGGACTTCATCCTCAGAAACCAAGAACAAGCCCATACATTCTGGAACAACGGGACTGGAAACACTGTGATTATCAGTATAAGTGTCATATGATGATTCAAAATGATTTGCAAATGCATTTACAATATCAGAGGCACAAGAGTAAGTTTCATTCTTTGATTTCATAACACCTGGGATACGGGTAGTATTCTTCATGGCGTGAACATAATTCCAAAATTTAGTAGGTTCCGTTTTTAAATTATCCTCGGCGGAGCGTATATAGTGGTCACGTTTCAACATCAGCTTGCGTTTGACAAGTCTACGTGAGTCTTGATATTCTATTAGATGGTTTGTGTTTTTAGTCCGCAAATATTTAGAGCGAAGATTCTCTTTATGCTTGATATCCCGAAGCAATTCCGAGTCGAACCAAGGTGGAGTGTCTTTTTTTAAATTACGCACTTTGAAAATGGGGACATTCATATCTAGAGACGAATAGAGTTTATTATAGAAATAATTGCAAGCCTCATCTACATCATCCAAGTTGTATAGTGTATCCCATTTTATTTTAGCTATATCGTTATATAATTTTGTAAAATTGGCCTTTCTAAAGTTGTATCGATACTGGTGTTGTACTTCGAATTTCGGAACCTCGGTACATCCTAAAGTGAGGCTTACATGTAGTGACGGGTGGTACAGATCTTCAGTTACAAGAGGTTCAAAGTCTCTATGTAATACACACTTTAATTGATTGGATACTATAGATAGATCCAATATTCTATTCAGATTGTTCGACACTGTATTACATTGCCTCAGGCCATGAAACTCCAGAAAATTATTTAACGCAGTTATAGAAGTTGTATGTAAATCACCACTAAGACTTTGGTTATACTCAGGTATGTTAAAATCTCCCATAAGAAAAACATAATCATATTGCGTAACAATTGGATCCAATGCCTCAAAAAATGAGTTTTTCTACTCCCATAGTAGTAAGTAGGCAATAACGCAATCGTTTGTTGATTAGTAACCATGGCATTATGATACATGCACGTAATGAAGAAAAAACTAGCACGTAATATATTACGTAACTATTATTATTCAAATCAAGTAGCCTAGACAAATGAATTTGACATTTATCGTTGTTGAATACATATTACATTGACGTTATTTTGGTTTAATTATTGTTAATAATTCATTTATTCATTGTTAAAATGAGTGAAAGTGACTCCACAGAAGAAATTGTTGGAACTCCACCAGAAATTAGGCAACTAGCAGAACATACCGCAGCGGATCTTCTCCCGGAAAAATCCAAAGAGCGTTATGAAGTGGTTTACCGTAAATTCATGGATTGGCGTATGAATAGTGTTTAGTATTCGGAAAATGTGTTATTAGCCTATTTTGGGGAAATAAGTAAGAAATACAAACCCTCATCTCTTTGGGCCATGTATTTGATGCTGCGAAGTGTTTTAATAGTAAACATAACCTCAATATTGCAAAGTATTCCAAATAATAATGAATGGGAGTAGAAAAAGTATAGTACACAACTCGAGTTGTAAGTCACTTACGTACTCGTGGAATTACTGCACTCGCCTAACGGCTCGTGCGCAACTTTTCCACTCGTACGTAATATATGACTTACAACTCTCGTTATGTAATATACTATTATAATATCGATGCGAGCTTTTGGAATATAAGTGCAAATTAGTAATATTGTTTTGGCAGTAGTAGTTAACTTTACGGCAACCGCATCGATGGATTCATGAAAAGCGGGTAAAGGTACGTTTTCAGATGAGAGAGAATTTTTTATGGCGAGGACAACCCCACCACCTATTTTATTTAATCTGTCTTGACGATAAACATTGAATACGTTGGGGAAAAGTTCTGAATTATTGACACCAGCAGTAAGCCAACTCTCCGTAATATAGATGATGTCATGATTTGATATTGAACAATTACTAAAGAATTCCGTTGTTTTAGAGTTAAGACCTCTAACATTCTGATAAAAGGCGGAAAGTGAAACAGTGTTAACAGTTTGTTGGGAAATCATTAGTTTTTTTGGGTTGACGGACGGGATGCAATACAAGGTTGATTATTGACATATCGTATATATAGAGATGGGTCATTACGGGATTTTAGATCATCCAATAATTTCTTAAATTCGATCCTTTGTGTTGGAGTTCTATCAGGCTGGACCCTAAATGCCGGAGGAAGCGATTTCTTGTGCTTTAATACTTGTATTGCATCCTCACGTTGCGAAAAAATAACCTTAACTGGGCGGGCACGGTCACCTTTCTTGCCCAACCGGAAAAAAATTACTGATTTTGGTGGATGGAACTACCGAAGTAATGATCGAATTTAAAGTGGCTTTATACATAGAGGATTTCCACAAGGAGCAGCAGAAATTGATTTGCCATCTATAAGTGCTTCAAGCATTAATCATCTACGTTCGTGGTGGGTTTCTTGCAAAGAACAACGTGTATCTGCCTTCAACATGGATGACCCGAGGATAATTACTTTTTTGACTAAACTCTACAATAAGGGAGCATCTTATGGCTGAGTTAACTCGGCGCGGTCTGCAATCAGCCTAATAATAGGACCCGAGGTTGGGAAACATTCATCCTTAATGAGGTTTTGCAGGGGCATCTCAAAATTAAAGCCGGGAAAACCTAGGTATAATTTTACCTGGGATCCTAAGGTACTATTGGACTACCCAAACCCATTCACATCACAATCCTTTGCTTTAAAAAGAATGACGAATCCACCTATTGTGCATCACCAGCAGAGCGCAAATTTGCTCTGCTCTTAAGCTTAACGCGCTCAAACTGAGCCAACTAATCACAAAACTGTTTTCTACGAAATCTCATATCTCCAACGCCATCTAGTGAAACCCGATCTCACTTATACAACACAAGATACTGATCTATTGGTAAACTAATGGATTTCTTTTTACTACACCTTATATTGCACAATAAATTGTAGTATAAAACATTGTAAAGTATACATTAGTAACGGAAGATAATACATTCAGTAAAAAAATTAACATAAATTCATTTAAAAAATAAATGTGACACGCTTTTATTGCATATTTATGGGGGATAAAATAATAATAATAAAAAACGTTTCCGGTGGGCAGTCGCTCGACCATCAGAGAGATAAGGCAAATAAATATTAAGTAAATGAATTATTTACAGTTTCCTCAATTAAGGAATTAAATAAAAGTAATGCAAAAAAAACGTCGAAAAGGTTTCATTTCGGTCGTTTTTTTTTGTGCCCAAAGTGTATGCAAAAGGTGAGGTCGGAAAAGTGCACACATCTGTACTTGTGCATGTGTGTGTGTGTGTGTGTGTGTTTAATGAACACCTGTTCTTGAAGAGGTGCACCATATTGGGTGAATACGTGATGTGATACCACCATGGCAGCTGTTTCCTGTCGGTGGATTTTGATCCTTCCAGATATGCATATATGCATTAGGTGTCCAGTATATAACAGACTGTTTATGTAGTGAAACTGTATATAAAATGATAATATTTTATGGAGACTTAATAAAGATTAACTTGTTTCAGTGTTAATTTTATTGCATGGGTTTTTCTAAAAAAATATATATGATTAAAATCTGAAGATTTTAATTCTTCATAAATTATTAATTTCTATCAAATAAACATCAATTTTAATTTAATTTTAGTTTTCAAGTTAATGTCGTAACAGAAAATATGAATAATAAATAAATTATGGTTAGCTAATTATGATCAACTCGCAAAAAAATAAATAATGTAACTGATGAGATCTTAAAGATCGAAACACGTGTTTGCAGATGGTTTATAAACTTGATCCTTATATTACTTTATTAAATTTTACCTCATTTTGTAATTAAATATACCAATTAAACCATTATATTAAGTTAAAACAAATTTCTATTTTTTTCTATCTAATAATTTTGTTTTGTATATGTTGAAAAGTGTTAAGTACTGTATTTTTTTTCAAATAATTGTTTAAACATTTTTTTGTGTGTACGTTCTCACGTATGAATAACGCATGCAATTGAATAAAAATGCAAATACGACGGTAATGGCCGTTTCAAAAAATAAAATTGTTATTTATCATTTGTATTTTGTATATATCGTGGGGTGTGCAGGGAGAGAGAGGGTAGAAACCCGGGAAAGTTTACACATGCTTTTTTTCACTGCTATTAGCGAAATTTCATACGTGTATTTGTTTATTCAAAAATTCATTCGCCCACCGCTTTTTTTCTGTTATTGTTGCTGCTGTATGTGTGTTTGTGTGTGCGCGTATGTGTGTATTTGTGTTTATTTGTGTTCGTCCGTCTCTCCCGCCGTATTGTACATTATTATTAAAATAATATTTTAATATCGCTGGGAAAAACTAAAGCGAACGACAAATGGGTAAATGTTTGTTATATTTTATTATTGAAACGTGTATAATTGAATATTGTATAAACATTTAAAGATAGCTTTGATAAAGTGTTTAATTAGTAAAATCAGTGGTATCATTTACTATTCAGAGGATAGATAAGAAGCTATACGAGGGGCATTTGAAAAGTCCGTGCAAAAATAAAAACTAATAACGTGTTTGGGTTAACCTTTTTTTATTTTTCGACATAATCTCCTTTTAGGCTTATACACTTCGTTCAACGATGTTTTAGTTTGTTGATCCCTTCCGAATAATAGGATTTGTCCATGTCTGCAAAATATCCATTAGTGTCTGCAATCACCTCCTCGTTTGAATAAAATCTTGATCCCGCCAGCCATTTATTCAAATTGGAGAACAAATAGTAGTCCGAGGGAGTCAAGTCTGGTGTGGAACGAAATTCCATTAATTTTGGGACCACAACTGCTGAGATGTTTGTTGGTGCGTTGTCGTGATGGAAAAGAACTTTCTTAAAGGCGTTTTTCTTGCAGCTCGGTTTTTAAACGGTCCTATAATGATAAATAATATTTACCTGTAAGAGTTTTACCCTTTTCCAGATAGTCGATGAGGTTTATCCTTTGCGAATTCCAAAAGACAGTCGCCATAACCTTTCCGGCCGAAGGAATGGTTTTGAAATTTTGAAACCACTTATAAACTGTTCTAATCGAAGGTGCAGAGCGACCATAATGTTTATCAAGCTTCTTTTTAGTCTACTGAGTCATGTTTAATCGCACGAAATTCTTTTTCGTCCATTTCTTGAAAATCACTCGACTTCCTTGATTCACACGAATGCCAAACACAAAGAAATAGATCAATATGGCTGAAACTTGGTGTGCGTTCATTCAAGAGATGCTACTAACTAAACATGACCTTGATGCCCGCCGGTGGTACCATCTCTCGGACTTGACCACCCTCGTATAATATATATAATAACGTTCGAATATTCCTGGAACTAAATATTATTTTTGATTTTGTTCACATAACAATAAGTGAATCAAAAGCAGCAACAACCAGACCAAAAACTGACTCAACAAAAATGCTGCTTAATTTCGTAAAACCTCTAGAAAAGGAAATTAAAAGAGATTCTAGTAACAGATGTATATAAAATAAATAGATAACAAATTACTGAAGGTATTGACACACAACTGGAATATATGAATGAAGATCTGAAGGAATCATTAGAACAGTTGATGAGTCTAATAAGAACCAATATATTTTTTTTAATAATTAGATCTTTATTTTCAAAAATATGTATACAAAAATTGCAATTCAAATTAATGAAATAGTGTCAAATTTAACATTAATATACAAGAATAACATGTGATGATGTGCTTAATTATAGTTCGCTTAAACAATAGGGTTCCTTTGTACAGAGGTATTCGTACAAGCGGTTTCTAAAATGATTCGAATTCTGGATGGCCTTAAGTTTATTAGGAAGACGATTAATATATTTCATGGCTACATACGAAGGGTGTCTTTCATAAAGTGATAGACGATGAATCGGCAAAGCATAATTTATGTAATTTCTCGTATTACAGGCATGCTGGTTCTTGGTAGTACTGTTCACGTCACATACAGAAAATTTTGTTAGTGTTTCATATACATACATTCCAAAAACTGTTAAAATATTATGGTTCTTAAAGTATCCTCTACAAGATCTTGTGAATGGTAAGTCAAGCATAATCCTTATAACTTGTTTTGCATTATAAATATTTTATTTGCATAGCTGCTACTTCCGTAGTATGTTATACCATATCTCATTTTTGAACAAAAATATGCATTATACACTAATTTCAAAATGTCGATTGGTGCTCCTGCTCTTTTAACATACGTATAGACCAATTCACGAGAAATGGCGGTTTACGAACTAAGTTCGGAACATTCAAATAATATTGGTATCCTTTTCTACTACCTGATAACCGAGTAAATATTCCCAAGACGTACCATTTCGTCGGCCGTATCTAGAAAACACACACGCAGCCTGCGTAGCTCGGTCTTAGACCGAGCGGTAGAAGGAGAAAGAAATAGTTTACGGCGTCTCTTACTTACCGGTTATTTCATAGGCGCGCGCGATTTAGTCAAGCATTGCAATTACAACTAACCCGGTTATTTATTCCTGTTCAAAATTGGCCGCGCACGCCTATGGTGGAAAATTGCAACGGACACTACTTGATTCGGACGGACAAGACACCCCGACCGCCATCTCTCCTGAATAGCTCTATAGCATGTAACATGCCGACCTCATTTCTTTTTCAAGTTTTTCTATGTGAGGTTTACCATTTAATTTATCATTTAGTATGATGCCGAGAAAACGGACATAATTTTTTGGTGTAAAGTTTTTTTTGAAAAAAGTTAAAGTTGATGGATACAAACTTTTAGAATTATTTTTCCCGATTATTAGCCTTTAATTTTCTTCCACTTCTTCTCTTTCACATTTCACTAATCCAACCATGTCTTTTCCATATATCTTGTTAACTATTAAAGTAAAAGCACTTTTTTAATTTTCAAAAACTTTTATTTGTTGAAATAACGAGCAACAATTGTTTCCCCACACTGTGGCTTCTTCAGGCGAAGAAATGGTTGCGTGTTATTCCAACAAATAAAAGTTTTTGAAAATTAAAAAAAGTGCTTTCACTTTAATAGATAACAAGTGATATGAATTTTCAACAAATAACGGCCTCATCAATTAATATGTTTTCCATATATAGGAAATAATAACCTCGAAATAATTTTTTCATACCTCAAAGTAAATACTGCATTTAATTTCGTAACATGACACTAATCATCTATTTTGTAAATTTTTTATATTAAGATAAGTCATCTTTTTCTAAAGTGAGCTTTTGAATAACTTTGATTTGGTTGTAATTTTGTTTTCTTGGAATTCAATTTTTGATATATCGTAATTCCTAGGTATTTTATATAAGTAAATTCAAATTCAACTTTATTTCAAAAAATAGTGAAATACATAGAAAATAACTAAATAAAACACTAAAATGAAAACGTCACATATCAAAAATAATAATTAATTCGATATATACACACACATGAATATACATCTATACTTATATAATCAATTCTTAATTCATTACATGTACATATAATAAATTAAAATACTTCTTACCAATCCTTTAGTGAATAGAGTTCTTTATGAATTAGGTACTCTTTGAGACTGCGTTTAAAACACTTGAAGTCCGTTATTAATTGGATATTTTTAGGAAGTTTATTAATAGTATATTACATAACGAGAATTGTAAGTCATATATTACGTACGAGTGGAAAAGTTGCGCACGAGCCGTTAGGCGAGTGCAGTAATTCCACGAGTACGTAAGTGACTTACAACTCGAGTTGTGTACTATACTTTTTCTACTCCCATTCATTATAATTTGGAATACTTTGCAATATTGAGGTTATGTTTACTATTAAAACACTTCGCAGCATCAAATACATGGCCCAAAGAGATGAGGGTTTGTATTTCTTACTTATTTCCCCAAAATAGGCTAATAACACATTTTCCGAATACTGAACACTATTCATACGCCAATCCATGAATTTACGGTAAAACACTTTATAACGCTCTTTGGATTTTTCCGGGAGAAGATCCGCTGCGGTATGTTCTGCTAGTTGCCTAATTTCTGGTGGAGTTCCAACAATTTCTTCTGTGGAGTCACTTTCACTCATTTTAACAATGAATAAATGAATTATTAACAATAATTAAACTAAAATAACGTCAATGTTATATGTATTCAACAACGATAAATGTCAAATTCATTTGTCTAGGCTACTTGATTTGAATAATAATAGTTACGTAATATATTACGTGCTAGTTTTTTCTTCATTACGTGCATGTATCATAATGCCATGGTTACTAATCAACAAACGATTGCGTTATTGTCTACTTACTACTATGGGAGTAGAAAAATACCTTTACTGCACTATAGTAAGGAGCCTTTTCAAACATTACTGATTTATGCAACGGATAGTTATATATTTGTTCATTTCTTGTTTCGTATGTATGGTTCTTGATACAATTTAAGAACTCTAATTTGTTTTTGAAATTATAAATCAAAAGTTCAAACACATATAAACTATATAGGGTTAAAATTTCATTTGACTTAAATTTCCCTCGGCAAGAGCAAGATTCAGTATATTTTAAGCCAAAAATAATTCTGATTACTTTCTTCTGTATAATGAATATTTTGTTGGAGAAGGTACTGTTACCATAGAAAATTATCCCGTGTCTTAGAATCGATTCAAAATTAGATTTGTATATCGAAATAAGTGTTTCAATATCAAACATCTTAGATAAAATTCTAAAAGAATAGCAAATCGAATTTAATTTTCCTACTAAATACATGCAAAGGAGAAAGAGCCAATATGGTTTAGTATATAACTAAAACAGAAATTACTGGACCAAAATGTAAATAATAATAAAATCGTATAGGACATGGAAAGCAAGCCGATAACGAGAGCAAACTCTAACGATAATCAAGAAAAAGGGTTTACTGGACAGTTGGAAATGGTAATGGTCCCCGTGTCGAAGAAAAGGTGTTGGACAGGCAATTAATTCTACTGGTACTCCAATTAATCAATCAGAACATTTTGTGGAGAATTGTTGTTATGGTGATAGGGTAGTATTTATACCCAAACCAGACAAGAAGACTACAGCTATGCCAAATCAATAAGACCGATAAGCCTTGAAGAAGCTATACGATCCGTACACGAGGGATCATTTTCTAAAAAAATCCTCTTCACCCAAATCAACACATGTACATACATACCAGGACGTTCACCCAAATTAGCACCTCATTGTGTTCATTTATTGTATTTAGGAGGCGTTGGTAAATAAAATGTTGACATTAGGTCTAAGCATCTTTCATCATAGGATAAGCTCTCTCAATACTTGGCACTCCATTCGCACTTAGTGTAGAGTAAAAAAGATTCTAAACAAAAATACGGTCCAATTATCAATCAAACGAAGTTCCAAACGAGGGTTACCCATGGTTATCCACAGAAAGGAGTAATATCTCCTCCCCTGTGAAATATGATTGACGACTTGCAAAGGAAACTAAATGAATCTGGCTTTGCAGCCATAGGATATGCTTATGACATAATAGTTCTCCTTAAAGGACGCTATGAAGGCCATGAAAAGTGCCCTCAATCTTAGATAAAATTCTAAAAGAATAGCAAATCGAATTTAATTTTCCTACTAAATACATGCAAAGGAGAAAGAGCCAATATGGTTTAGTATATAACTAAAACAGAAATTACTGGACCAAAATGTAAATAATAATAAAATCGTATAGGACATGGAAAGCAAGCCGATGACGAGAGCAAACTCTAACGATAATCAAGAAAAAGGGTTTACTGGACAGTTGGAAATGGTAATGGTCCCCGTGTCGAAGAAAAGGTGTTGGACAGGCAATTAATTCTACTGGTACTCCAATTAATCAATCAGAACATTTTGTGGAGAATTGTTGTTATGGTGATAGGGTAGTATTTATACCCAAACCAGACAAGAAGACTACAGCTATGCCAAATCAATAAGACCGATAAGCCTTGAAGAAGCTATACGATCCGTACACGAGGGATCATTTTCTAAAAAAATCCTCTTCACCCAAATCAACACATGTACATACATACCAGGACGTTCACCCAAATTAGCACCTCATTGTGTTCATTTATTGTATTTAGGAGGCGTTGGTAAATAAAATGTTGACATTAGGTCTAAGCATCTTTCATCATAGGATAAGCTCTCTCAATGCTTGGCACTCCATTCGCACTTAGTGTAGAGTAAAAAAGATTCTAAACAAAAATACGGTCCAATTATCAATCAAACGAAGTTCCAAACGAGGGTTACCCATGGTTATCCACAGAAAGGAGTAATATCTCCTCCCCTGTGAAATATGATTGACGACTTGCAAAGGAAACTAAATGAATCTGGCTTTGCAGCCATATGATATGCTTATGACATAATAGTTCCGCTTAAAGGACGCTATGAAGGCCATGAAAAGTGCCCTCAATATAGTGGAGAAATGGTGTACAGATAACGCCCTCTCGGTAAATCCAAGTTGTTAACCAACAAAATGAAAAGACAGACAGAAGTTGTCTAGGATATTCAACACTACACTAACTCTGGTTTCACAGGTAAAGTATTTGGTGTTTATCCTAAATCCTAAAATGAACTGTAAAATCATCTTCAAACCAAGGCACAGAAAGCAAACATTGCATTCTGGCAATATCGGAGAGTTGTTGGGAGATCATGGAGACTATCACCCAGAATTTATATGCAGTTAAATAATGGTTAAACTCAAAACTGCAACAAGTAAACCACAGCACATTCAACGTCTAGCATGCATGAGAATTACTGCCGCAATGAGAACAAGATCAGTAATGGAGGCGTTATTGTCTCTTCCTCCCCTTAATTTACATATATCTTTATCTTTATTTAATCTTTATGAAACATGGTTACAATATATATAAATAAAATAACGAGACATTTACAATATCGAAGGAATAAAAAACATACATAAAATTATACATGAAATGGCCTTAAGTACAGCGCTAAGAGACAACGATCTGTGGTGTCTAAGTTGAACCGGACCAGACATGGAGCAATCCTTGAACGATTGAACGAGCGACTCAGAGAGACCCTCTTTTGGGTAGATATCAGGACTGTGTTACACCGACCAACCTTTTCGAAAGATACTACACGTCTCTAAACTCTTAGGCTCCTGAAACTACTATACACATATTCATAATTGGAGCAAAAAACAAGAAAGGAACAAGTACAAGTATATATTGTGCCCATTGGCGTAGCCAGGGGGGGGCAAGGGTGGGCACGCCCCACCCCCCCCCCCAGAAAGACCAGTGCCCCCACCCCACCAAAACGATCCGAACATAATTAAATTCAAATGACCAATTAATATTACCGACAATGATATCACATAAATAAAAACCAATTCAGAATTCAATCGGTGGTGAAAGCGATTAAGGTATTTCTCGTGCAAACCGTTTATCGGTTCGAAATATCTAAAAAAATAACTCTATGCTATTTGTTTCGATATATTGATAAATCGATATAATATAATATATTTGTTTCGATATATCGAAATGCACAATAAAATTAATTCTTCAATTGATTGCCGCGCCCTCTACGAATAAACAGAACAATTATGATTAAACTGAAATAAGAACCTATACCTACTTTAAATATAAAAGATATCGTTTGAAATACAATATTGTTTAATATTTCTTATTTTTTTCATTTCATTTAGAAAGATATATTGATATTTTTAAAACGATATACCATTTATATCGGTAATGCTATTCGATATATCGAATAGCAAGTGTTTTGTTTTGTATTTATTTTATAAGAATATAATTAGATAAAATTGCTATAGTTTGATTAGTTTCTGAATCTAATCTTCTAACACAGAAACGGTTCCATACAGGTGAGTCAACATTTTACGTTTTTGTTGTTATATTATTATTATTTTATTTATCTGCTCAGAAACAGCAGTAACATGTTTATCTTTGTGAAGATACTTGAATAAAAAATGTACTGTTAAAGTTAATATAAAATTTGTTAAATGCATACGTGTTCCGTTACGTAAATGAATGTGTGATATAAACATAAACAAAAAGTTAAATGGTGACTTTTTATTTCAAATACATCCCTATGAAGGAAAGTTACTCGAGGTCACTTAATGTTATTAAATTCTAGGAAAAAACCCTTCACAAATTATTATTATCTGTCTTGTATATACATGGTGGCGCTATTTTAATGGTTTTTAACAGAGAAAACCTATTTCCAGACTAGATAAAGAAAAACCGACTTAGGTGTCTGGAGATCGATTTTTGAGAAATGTTTATTTGTAAAAAGTATATCGCAAAATCTTGAATGGTTGCTGAGATAATGGGCGTTTTTCGATTTTCTGTCATTTTAAAAACCGCTGTAATTTTTCTATTTATTAAAATAATGTATATCTGTAAAAACATTCTTAAGGCACTTTTTTAAGCAAAATCGAATGGTATTCTCAGAATGTTTCTATATATCACGGTTTTTGAGAAATAACATAAAGTTTTACTTTTTTATATGGACATCTTAGTCGGCTATGGCCTAAACTAAATATTCATTATTTGCTGTTTACAACAATATATAATTACGACGAAAAAGTGCCCTAAGAATATTTTTATAGAAATACATTATTTTTATAAATAATAAAGATACAGCGGTTTTAAAAATGACAGAAAATCGAAAAACGCCCATTATCTCAGCAACCATTCAAGATTTTGCCTTGTAGTTTTTTTAAACGTTTCTCAAAAATCGATCTCCAGACACCTAAGTCGGTTTTTCTATAATCTAGTCTAGAAATAGGCCACCCTGTACATCTAAAATTAAGAGTAACGTATTTTCCTTAAGCAACCACAGAAATTCCAAATTGATATCGAAAATAAATATTAAGTTGCATTGCATGTAAGTTAGTGCCCACTGGTGCCTACCTACTACTTACATTTAGTTCTTTATTCGTTGTTTTGTTTTGTTTGACAATTATAATCTGAAAAATAATTTCAATTGTACAATTTTCTAAGTACAATTGTACAATTATGGATGCAGTTTAATAGCCTACAAATATTTTATTTTCTAAATTCAAGCATGAAGAAATTTAAAGATATCAGATCTTATTTGAAGATAACACGGAAATAGATGTGACAAGACATCCGAATCGTCAACAAACTCTATACAGGAATCTTGTTTGAACAAAAAAAAGGACGTTGAAACTACCCAGGATTCAGAAAACTCGTCAGCATCAACATCATAGTTAGCCAACTCAAAATATGAAAAATCAAAAGAATTAGGCACTCTTCAAGGTGGACCATCACAGCCCATTGTAGAATTCCCAAAAACGAAATTTGGAACAAAATTCAGATCGTTTTCGTCGAAATATTATGGATCATATAATAGCTGGTTGGAATACAGCAAAGAAGAAGACAAAGTCTACTGTTTCGTATGCAGACATTTCAATAAAGGAAATATACGAAATCAAAATGAAAAATTTGTGAAAAGTGGTTTTAACAACTGGAAAAAGCTAGCAGAGGCATTAAAAAAACACTCAGAATCATCACCTCACGCTGAATGCAGTCAAATGTATGTGTCCTACCGCCAATCTTTTACTGTTGGAGATGTTCATCAACAACTTATGAAACAACAAGAGGAAGAAGTTGTTCAAAACAGAGAATACTTAGCCAAAGTTATTGATATAGTACTGACCCTTGTTCGGCAGGGCTTGCCTTTAAGAGGTCACCGAGAGGACACATCTTCTAAAAATAGAGGCAACTTCTTGGAAATTGCCCAATTATTTTCTAAATATGATGACACATTTTCACTACATTTCGAAAAACACTACAATTATTGCAGCCCAGATATACAGAATGAAATAATTAAAGTGATAGCAAACCTTACTCTGGAGGAGATTGTGAAAGAAGCTAAAGCATGGACATTGTCGAAAGATTTATAGGTTTCGTTAATTGTTCCACGTCCAGAGATGCGCAAGGACTGGTTACACTCATTTTGGACACTTTGAATAAACACCATGGGGTGATGTTCCAATTCTTGCGCAGTCTTATGATGGTGCCAGCGTCATGTCTGGTCAAAATCGAGGCCTTCAGGCCATTATAAAACAAACTCATCCTCACGCAATTTATATTCATTGCTTAGCACATAAACTTAATCTGGTGGTTGTTGATTCGTGCGCAAATATTTCACTAGCAAAAACGTTTTTCAACGGCCTCAAAGCTTTGTATATCCACTTTTCACAACCTGGCCATCATGCGAGCCTAAACAAATTACAAGGCACTCTCGGAATTACTAATCGTGAAATGGGAAGTCTAAGTACTGCCAGATGGAGTTGTCGCTACGAAAACTGCAAAGCAGTACTAACAAATTATGAGGCAATTAAATTAACTTTAGAAAAAGAGATCACTGAGAACCGAGATAAGCACACAGTAGAAGCACTGGGATTACTTACGATTATAACGAAGCCAGAGTTTGTCGTCTCCTTACACATATTTCACTCAGTTCTCGCTATAGTAAATGTTCTGAGTAAATTTTTCCAGACACAAAATGCAACTCTTGGTCAGGCTAGTGATCTCATAACAAGTACTATAGGTACTTTCGAAACATGTAGGAATCAATTTAAAATTTAGACAGATATCGAGCAGTTTGCTAAAAAGCAAGAGATTTCACTAGAACCTGAACCTGTTAAAGTGTCAAAACGGAGACGTCAAGAAAAGGACTTTAATACTGAGTTAACTGTGGGCAAAAGCAAGACATTAGATTTGCCGGCCGATACACAACCAGAAGACTACTGGAAGATCAACATTTACTACCCTGTATTTGATAATATCATTGTTAATCTAAAACGCCGATTTAAAAATTTACCGTTAGCTCGTGCAGTTGACGCATTTTTGAAATTGGATATGAAAAACGGAGAGGATTTCATAAACAATTATAAAAAACTCTTAATAATTGATACTTCAGCCTTAGAAGCTGAAGCGATAGACATAAAAAACATGCTTCGACTTAAAAATGACGAAATTAATGCTGATAATTTGAGAAAGCATCTTAAGAAAGAGTACTGTCCTAATTTGTATAAACTTTTCCAAGCAGCAATAGTACTACCAGTGAGCTCCGCCGGCTGCGAGAGTTTTTCTGCCATGAGGCGAATAAAAACGTGGCTCAAAGCACAATGCTTCAGGAACGATTTTCTCACATGTCACTGCTTAATGTACAGAATGAAATGGTTAAAAAAAATTCAGCTGAAAAAGTGTTGAGCCGCTTTGCTGAAAAAAATCGAAAATTAAGACTTATTTAATTGAGAAGAAAAATCAATAAATATGTTAGTGTGTATATTCACTATTTGTTTTGAGTTATGTGAAGTAATAATCACTAATAAAACACGATTTGATTTCCTTTCTTCACTAATTTATTTTTACACGTTAAATGTACATTTCGAGCACCATGTGCTCATTTTCAATAACTGAATGCTTTAAAATTAATTACATCTGTTTATATACCTTACAGGGATTAGTGGAAAAACCTAAGTTTAATTATGTCGGCTCTATTGGATGGGGATTAGTATTACTGGGAAAGGTGTCGGCAGGTTTACAATTCTTTTTCGGAACGAGACTTAACAATGGGTTTTCTAGTGGACTTAAATCGAAATTTAGTAATCTGTCTTTACATTTATACATTTCTATTGCTTCTAACATATTTAATCTGGAATTACTTGATTGTTTTAATAATTTTACATTGTGAAGTGAGAATTGATGTCCGGTTTGGAAATTATGGAAAGCTATTGCTGATTTATCTGGATTTTGATTTAAAAAATCAAAATCCAGATAAATCAGCAATAGCTTTCCATAATTTCCAAACCGGACATCAATTCTCACTTCACAATGTAAAATTATTAAAACAATCAAGTAATTCCAGATTAAATATGTTAGAAGCAATAGAAATGTATAAATGTAAAGACAGATTACTAAATTTCGATTTAAGTCCACTAGAAAACCCATTGTTAAGTCTCGTTCCGAAAAAGAATTGTAAACCTGCCGACACCTTTCCCAGTAATACTAATCCCCATCCAATAGAGCCGACATAATTAAACTTAGGTTTTTCCACTAATCCCTGTAAGGTATATAAACAGATGTAATTAATTTTAAAGCATTCAGTTATTGAAAATGAGCACATGGTGCTCGAAATGTACATTTAACGTGTAAAAATAAATTAGTGAAGGAAGGAAATCAAATCGTGTTTTATTAATGTTAGTGTGTTACGTGGTTATTATGTACATTTTATTTAGATAAAAACATGATTGTAAACACAACCAAACCAGTTTTTTTTTTTGTAAAGTCGGCCCCTCTTAGGCCCCCCCAGAAAATAATGCTGGCTACGCCCATGATTGTGCCGAACTAAATCTGGAACCAAAAATATCCTTGTGGCAACACTCTACGATCATCTAAGCGGAACTCAAGGGATACATGTTAGTGTTCAAAGAATAACTGAACTGGGGACAAAAGGAGAAAACATGTGCACCCATATATACAGTAAAACTAGTCTTGCTATCTTCACACATCTCAAGGTCTTATCAAGATTAGCAAATTAATATCGTATGGGTCTGGAGATGCCATCTGAAGATAAAATAATTCCTCTATCCTGGGTCAAGGCACACTCAAACACGAGAGGAAATGATGTAGCGGATGCTCTAGCAAAAGAGGGAAAATCGACAAGAGTCCTGTGTTTCTATTCAAAAGCAATCTCACAAACATACTGCAAGATATGACTCTAGCATAGGGGTGGGGAACCTATTTTCTGCCAAGGGCCGTTTGGAAATTTATAACATCATTCGCGGGCCAGACAAATAATAATAATAGTTTTTTTAGTTTTTATTGTTCAACAAAAAAATATATACTATAAATAAAGAAAAATAAAATATATCCATTTTTAAACATAATTAACTCATCCCAATCCTAATGTGAAGGCTGAAGCTGCCTTTCTTTGCTGAGTCGTGTGATGACTATGTGGCTACTCGCAACTGATTTTCCAGGTTTACGTCCGTCAATCTGGAACGCAGTCGATTCTTTGCGATCGTAAGTTTAGAAAAGAACTGTTGCCAGTAAGTTGCTCCAAATACAGATGCATATTTCAATGCATGTCTCCTAAAAATAGGAAATTTATCATTACGTATATAACGTTTTTAGAACTCAATCAGTGGGAGATTATTGTATTTAGCTTTCAGCTCAACATTAGTTTGCAGCTGAATGATTTCATGTTGGAGGTTATCAGGCACATCAGCTGGTTCCACATTGAACGGTGTAGCAAAGATGTTCAATTCAATTTGCTTACTTTTCACGTGCTTGAATCTTTCATTAAATGCGTCAATTAGTTTCGCACATTCACCAGCATACTCAAGTGTCGTAGAAGGCTTTTTTCCTTTCAGCATAGGGAAATGCACCGTGTTACTCCTTTCGAGTTGCACTTTCCACAGCTTTAATTTAGCTTTAAATGATTTTACGTTTGTAAGTAGGGAGCTGAGAAGCTGGTGCAGCTTGACAGGTTTCCCTGTTTCCCTGGCAGGTTTTCTTCTCCACTTGACTTCATCACGCAGTTCGTAAAACCTGAGCATGTTCCCGAGACTCAGCCACCGTACTTCACAGTGATAAACAAGATCATCATACTCAGAGTCAAGGTCATTTAGAAATTCCTTAAATTGGCGGTTTTTAAGCCCTCTGCTTTTGATAAAATTAATACATGACACTAGTGTTGACATCACATTGTCGAGCCGCAACGACTGTGCACGGAGACTTTCTTGATGTATAATGCAGTGGCATATAATTAAATCAGTTGGGTCAAGACTGAGACGATTCATTTCTTTCTTTACAAATGCAATTGAACTTTTCAAAGGTTAGCTCAAGTTTCTTCATTGATAGAACAAGTCTCTCATACAAGTCCTCACCTGTTGTAGTGCCATGCATGGCTTCCAGTGATAGCAGTTCTTCTCGCGTGTCAAACTCTGCATTTATTCCACGAACGAACACGGCCAGTTGAGATGTATTTGTTATGTCCGTTGTCTCGTCACAAGCCAGAGAGAAAAATTGGAAATCTTTTGAAGATCCCTTCAGTGTGTTTTTAATATCTTGTGCTAAGTCAGTAATCCGATTTGAGATGGTTCTCCGAGACAAACTAACACTCTGAAACAATTTTACTTTGTCTGGTGCTATCAACTCCGCAGCAGCCACCATACACTCTTTCACAAACTCTCCCTCTACAAGAGGCCTTAGTTTCTTTGCAATTAGCTCACTCACTACATAACTTGCTTGAATAACGTTGTCATTGTCACCACGAAGCTTAGTGAAAACGACTTGTTGTGATTTCAAACTCTGCTGAAGAGCTTTGATTTCATTGATTTCATCCAGGCGCATTTGGCGTCCCAATTCATTTAATGTTGCATGTTTTGTGCTGCAATGACGCTCCAAATTAGCTTTTTTCATAACAGCTAACGCATCCCCAGAATCTAGGCACCCGGGGCTTGGCATTCACCTCACCAAAAAAATAATCATGTGTCCATTTTTCTTGAAAAAAACGACATCCACTTTTCTTTTCTTTATGCTCGCCATTTGTTTGGTGTTTAATTTCCAATCACTCACGTTTGCGCACGAAGAACCAAAAAGAATGACGAACAGTCACGCATGTGCAACAAGGAAACTTCACAATCCCCTCATGCAAAATACGTCAACACGATGTCTATCAGCAGTCGGCGTATTATCACTGCAACATGAACGTATTCACTGGCGAGCCAGATCAAATGACATGACTTCGAGCCGGAGGTTCCTCACCCCTGCTCTAGCAGAACATAAAGCAAGGTAAAAGAACATCCACTTGTGCTCATTTTATTGGTATCCTCTGGACACTGTCAGTTAAAGAATCATCTCTATGTATTAGGAGTCGCTGAAGATCCCAACTGCAAAGGGTGCAACTAGGAAACGGAGTCGGTGAAGCATATCCTGTGCTAGTGTCCCGCTCTGGAAACATTATGGAAGAAATTCTTGAATCTTCTCGGTATTTATTATAAAAAAATTTTAAAAACATTAAGGAAGATTCTGCTGGGGACACCATGGCCAGAACTGTCCGATCCGAAAAGCCAGTTTTCCAGAAAAACCCTTAAATTTATCAAAGGAATAGGAAGAGCTAGTTCTCCCATCAATTGGAGATGGGCCAAATCAGGGGCCTGCGTACTTTGACTTCGTCGTTCTCTCTTTTATCCGCATCCATATCCGATAAGGATAATAATTGTTTCGTACAATTTTTAGTTATTTCTTAGGTAATTATGTCACGAGGTACGCGAGGGCGGTCCTACGGAAGGAGACGCTTCTCCGCGAGCTAACATCAGGATGAAGCAGGACGAGGCCAGGCTAACATCAGCGGCATTCACTAACAAAATGCCGCAGCCTGCTACCCCGAGGTAATGCTCATTGCGGTTCCGGGGTAGCCCATGTACAGGCAGAAGGGGGTTTTTAGTGGGTCGGTCAGTCCACCAGACCATCCCCACACTACCACACCATCCTGGCGGCGTGGTGCCTGATGCTCGAATGAGCGTGCAGATTTTCCCCCTTCCCCAAAAAAAAAAAAAAATGTAATTATGTTTATGGATAAAGCACTATAAGTGATGGAATGAAATGGTAAAAAAGTAGGTTAGAGCTTCAAAAGATGGAAACAGTATTCAAGGTGATCAAAAAAAATTTAGAGTTTAGAGATCCAATTTATCCCATTATTTAATAAGTAAACAAGTGTTTTATTTATTTCAAAATAAAAAATGGTGATGAGGCCATCATAGTACTTTCCCTATATTTTTCTCGAAAACTATGAGGTTTACGCAAAATAGCTATTCTTAATATTTTTTTTAGATAATTTTTTTTTTATTTGACTAAAATATAAAATAATTTCAATTTTAATAATCCTGTAAATATTGTATTTATCTATTTTAAAAAAATGTTATCTTTATTATAAAATTGGATAAAATTGAAAACTGGAACAGTGGACACCCACCCACCCAACATAAATATTTGAACTTTAACTAAAAGCTATGATTTAATTTATTTTCAAGCCACACCAACAGTAATGCAGTTGTAGTTTTCAGGAATCTAAAACAGTGTCAGTGGTTGAAGTAAAATTATATATATATATATATATATATATATATATATATATATATATATATATATAGGGTGGGTGGGTGGCCTCTATCCTACCTTCCAATTCATGCATCATAATTTGTAGTTACGTTCAAAACTTTACAGACGTATACATTTTCAACAATCAAATTTCGACGATTTCTTAATTTCTAATTACCTTAGAGTAAATAATTTCGCAAATAACCTAAATCAACTCTGGTTTATGGTGTAGTGATTGGAGGGTGTGATAGAGGCCACCCACCCACCCTACATATACATTTGAACATCAACTACTCTCTGATTTAATTTTTGGGCCAAACCCACATAGATACTGTTGTAGTTTTCAAGAATTTAAAACAGTGTCAATGGTTGATGTAAAATTACATTTGTAGGGTTGGTGGGTGGCCACTATCCCATCCTCCAATCCATGCAACATCATAAAGATTTTTTTTGAATTTATCATTACGTTCAAAGCTTTGCTGACGTTCAAATTTTCAACACTCAATTTTCAACGATTAATGTTTCTTAATTTCTAATTACGTTAGAGTAATAATTTCAGAAATAACTTAAACAAATTCCTGTTTATGGTGTCGTGATTAGAGGATGGGATAGTGGCCACCAACCCACCCTACATATATAATGAAATTTCAATCACTGACACTGTTTTAGTTTCCAGCATTACAAGACAAAATATTGTTGATGATGTTGACAAACTTAAGAAGTGTTTAAGATTATTTATAAAGTTATATATAAGGTGGGTGGTGACTATCTCACCCTGCAATTACATTATCTAAATTACTGTTTTAATTTATTAATAACATCAATTAAATGATAAAATGTATTAAAATCCTTTAGTTCGTTGTAGAAAATTTAATAATAACTTAAAAATACGAATTCGTATTTTTAAATTATTATCAATTAAATGAATGTTTTATAATTTTTTAAAAGTTGTAACACTGTCAGTAATTGCTCTTTAATTGTATATGCAGGGTGGGTGGGTTGCCACTATCCCACCGTCCAATTTTCTAATCTAATCTTATAATCATGTGAATATTGTTTCTATTTATTTTGAAAAATTTTAAACTATGTTATAAGGTTGGAGGGTGTGATGGTGGCCACCCACCCACATAGATATACATTTAAACTTTGATTTATATTTTTTTTGTCACACCAACAATAATACTGTTGTAGTTTTCAGAAATTTAAAACAGTGTTTGTAGTTGAAGTAAAATTATATATGTAAGGTGGGTGGCCACTATCGTACCCTCCAATTTTCTTTAAGTTCACCCTAATCAACAATTATAAATTTGATTAAAATATAAAATAATTCCAACCTTAATAATCGCCCAAATATTGTTTTTACTTATTTATAAAACTTGTTGTCTATGTTATAAAAATTGGAGGGTGTGATAGTGGTCACACCAACATCTATACTCGTCAATTTTCAGGAAACTAAATCAGTGACAGTGGTTAAAGTAAAACTGTATATGTAGGGTGGGTCAGTGGCCACTATCCCACTCTCCAATTCTTTTAAATTTCTTCCCAATTAAAAATTTTAAATTTAACTAAAATATAAAATTATTATAATAAATATTGTATTTATCGATTAAAAACAATGTTTATGTTATAAAATTGGAGGGTCTGATAGTGGACACCCACCCACCCTACATATTTATTTAAAACTGCAACATAAAACTCTGATTTAATTTTTATTTTGGCCAGACTAATAGTAATACAGTTGTAGTTTTCAAGAAACTAAAACCGTGACACTGGTTTAAATTTCATTGTATATGTAGGGTGGGTGGGTGGCCTCTATCCCACCCTCCAATCCATGCAAGATTCCAAAGGTTTTTTTTTAATTTATCATTACGTTCAAAGCTATGCACACGTGTAAATTTTCAACATTCAAATTTCGACGATTATTGTTTCTTAATTTCTAATTACGTTGAAGTAATTAATTTCGGAAATAACTTAAAGAAACTCTGGTTTATGGTTTGGGTTAGTGACCACCCACCCACCCTACATATACAATGAAACTACAATTACTGACCGTGTTTTAGTTTCCAGCAAGCTGTGTTTAAAATTATTTGTAAAGTTATATGTAGGATGGGTGGCGACTATGCGACCCTGCAATTACATTATCTAAATTACTGTTTTAATTTATTAATGACTAAAGAATAAACGGTGAAAATTTGTAGAAATATTAAGCAAGAGTGCTGGAAAATACTTGGCAATCTTTAACAATTTGGAAGGGAAGAGATATCCGAAAATTCACTAGAAATCTAAATGAAAATTTAAATGAAATTTTTTTTGGAAAAATCAAGAAATCTCTAGAAAGTTTTTACAATTTGGAAGAGAAGAGAAATTTCTGGAGAACAAAAAATTAAAAATATCTGTTTGGAGAAACTTCTAGGAAATAGGGATTAAATTTGCGAGAAATATTGAAAAAGAATTTAAAGAATGGCTTTAAAATGCTAAATAAATTCTAAAAGACAGTTTTCGAAATTTGGAAGAGAAATTCTAAAAATCCAGAATAAACATTGTTAGAAAAATTGTTCTAAAAAATTCTATGAATCCAGGAATCATTGTTGAAGAATTCTAGAAACCCAGAAAAAAACCTGTAAGAGAAGTTGCTAGAAAATTCTTAGCAAAAATGATATATCTCTAGGAATTTGTAGAAATATTGAAAATAAGTGCTGGAAAATTCTACATATCTTGGGGAAAATTCTAACAATATGGAAGAGGACAGAAATTAAAAGAAAATTTTTGATAAATTCAAATTCCTAACAATTTCATTTTTAGAAAAATCAAGAAAATTTTATAAATTTTTAGAAATATTTAAAAAAATGCTAGGAATTTCTAGAAATCTTACCAAAAATTCTAAAAATTTTAAAGTTTGGAATAAAAATTGCTTTAAAATGCTAAACAAAATTAGAGACAACAAATGCTACAAACCCAGAAAAAAATAGCGTCCTTAAAATATTAATCTTGCAATTTTTAAGTAAGAAAATTTAATAAAAATTCTAAAAATCTACAAAAAAAAATGCTGAGAAATTCTTAACCAAATAAAGAGAATTTTCTGGAAATGTCTTCGCAATTTACTTAACATTTGTAAAAATTTTGAAACAAACTGCTGAAAAATGTTTAAAATCTAGAAGAATTTTTGATAGCAAACAGAAATTCGAAAGAAGAGTTGCTACAAATGTTAAAAGAAATTTTAGAAATAGCTGAAAAAATTGTCAAAAGCAGAAAAGAAATTGTTGAAAAATTTAAAACCAGCGATATTAATATTCAAAACTTGTTAGATTAATATTTTTTTAAATTCTAGAAACCTTTAAAAAACTTCTAAAAAAAATTGCTTGAAATATGGAATAAAGTTCTTAGAAATACATTTGTTTGATTTGATTGTTTTTTAAGCAGCAAAATTATCAACCATTAGTATTTAAAGTTATCATGTATATGCAGGGTGGGTGGGTGTCCTCTATCCCACCCTCCAATCAGTAAATCATAAGCGAGGGTTTTAATTAAAAGTTGTAAAATGTAGAGATACATAAGAAATGATAGTGCTTTCCTTACATTTTTCTCGAAAACTATGAGATTTATATTTTTAATCTTTAAATTTTTTTGCAAGTTAAGGACTTTAATAACATATTTTAATAAAAGTAGTGAAGATTTAAATTTAAAAACATATCGAGAAAAACAAGTAAACACTTCGAGTAAACATCAACTTTTGCTTTATGAATGTTCATTAAAAGCTTTTCAGTTCCAGGTTTTAACAAAAAAATCTTATGTTTAAAGTTTCACCTCAAAAGGATCATTCGTTTTTGAGATACAGCGCCCACAGACATTTTCACGCACGAAAACAATACTTCCCTTATATATACTATATAGGGAAAGTAATAATTATCAACAACTATTTCGCAATTGAGACAAATATATACAATAAATATAAGTTACTGTACGTATATATAATAATTAATAGGAATATACAATGGTAATAAAATTATTAATTTATTAAAAAATAATAATACACAAAATGTTTGTGGCCTTTGTAAAAAAAAATTAAACAGTGGGACCTGCGACCACCTTTAATTACAACAATAGATATGCGGAATGGTGTTTTAGGGGGGTGCATTGTGAGTGCGTGTGTGTATGTGTGTGTGCGCGCCTCAGGGAGAAAGGGTGCAGTAATTTATGAGCCCGGGGTGCAGCCTCCCCACGGCCGGCCATCAATCACGAGGGTGGCCACCCTCCGCGTCCCCCACACGTCCTCGGTGCAAGTGCAATACGCCTGCTTGATTAACTATTCTATTTACCTGTTTGTTTCTGCGTGCGTACTCTCACTGCAATATTTACGCTTAAGCCGATTGGTTACAGTTGCCATTCTTTCCATTCGAGCTAATAGAATACCGAAAATAGTTTAAAAGTTTCATAATATAATTTGCGAACGAGATAATTGCCACATACTGACGCCTGTCATTTACTACATTGCTTTTCACAAACGAATTGAACAGGAATTTAATTTGTTTTAAAACTCAATATGTATTTAAAAAAATGGTATATTTAATGTTTTAATGTCTTTGGTTACTAAGCCCTGTTTATCAGTGAAATAAAACTTTGTGCCTCATCAATCAAATAAAACTTAATTTATGACGGAAACGTTTAGATATCAAACTTAAATTATGACAGTTATGTTTAGAAGATGTCAAATTTGAAGGTTATTCTCTCCTGTCAAAATGAAAAATTTTAGGTTATGTTAATAATATTTGACATTTTACTTACCTACCTTATTCAAAGTTAATTGAAACCATTTTAATCTATTTCATTTGTTAAAATCTTGTAGTAGGTCGATGTTTTCCAATCATAAACTGACTTTGATTGCAATTTCCTGTTGAGAAATTAATCCGTGGGGTTAGCGGTGTGGCGTCGGTGGTAGTTGGCATGTGCCGCTGCACACATATACCTGTCAGTCGCGTTTCGAGCCGGGATAGGCGTCCATCAGGTGCAGGTGCAAGGGGAGCACGCAACCCAGCGTCCGGCCCCTTAGCAGCTGGCACGTATTGTGTACTAGTGCGCGATGGACGGGTGACGTCTCGGATGACGTTAATGCCGACGGAGAATTTGAGAATTTCAGATGTTTCAGATGTTAGTGTAGTCTTTGAGTGTATATATATTCATGTGTGTGTGTGGGTGTGTGGGAGAGAGATTGAGTGACAGGTCGGAGGGGGTTGTAACCCTCTCCCCTCACGCCCCCCCACAACCGCCCCCTCGCAAGCCATACACTCAGCCCGACACGAACGTTCATTATTCATGCAGCCAGAAACGCTCAGCCGACCGTGGAGGAAATTATAAATAAGGAAGTCGACTCGAATGTGTAATGAAGGCATTCCTAAAGGTTAAAAATAATTTCAAATGCTCGAACAACAATTATTTCCAGGTTTATATATTTCCTCTAGTTTTCAGAAGCTGAAAATTGAAAATCAGGCTTCCTTTACATTAAATTCTTATTAAAAAAGGGTATTTTATCATTCTTCTAAGAGTAATAATAATGTAATAGAAAATTAAAATTAATCAAGGTGAAATGATCTTTTAACAATCCAATAAAACCAAGTGAGAAGAAAAACATTTTATTCATAGTAATTACCTTAAAACTTACCATTAAAAAAACATTCAGAGCTCGCTGTAAACTTTTTCAGCAAAACAGATGATAATCGCCCCTCTGTGTGATACTAATTGGTACTCAATTAGTTCCCCAAAGCCACCGTAACCGATCAGTGTCGCTGCCCCTTTCGAGAAGAGAGCCACGAAGGACGAACAGATCCCCCCAAAATAATAGCGTTATTTCGTTTGAGATCCGACTAGAAAAGACCTTCTGATCCTAGACTAGTCACACCTGCAAAGGAGTGGTTTTAGTCGGTAAGAGTCCGTCACTACCCTACTACCCATGATGGGTTTCCTCTCATCTTATCAAAAATAAATAAATAATGAAACATACATGGAATTTATCTTTTTTTTTTAATTAGGTCCTTTGAGGAAGAGATATCCTGTATGAAGGTATTCTTGAAAACGTGTTTTTAGATTCCTTATTGAACGCCATACAGCTGAGGTGGAGTACTATGAATTTGATCCTGAATTCTCTATTGATGTTACAATTTTTCTTTGTAATTTCCTACACATTCAAGAAACCTGTATTCAACAAAATGGAGCGAACTCACAAAGTGCGATAATCAATAGAATTTGTTCATGAATTGTTCGGTATCCGTGTGATCTTAAGATTTAGTAATGTTTTCTCTTGCCTCCTAGATTTCTGGATTTCCCGTTTGTCATTTTTTCTTGCAGGACTATCTCAAGTGTACACGATTCAATCAAGAACTCTGAATGAGTTAAAACAGAGAATTCAGGATTACATCTACAGTGTCCCAGTTGAGATGTTGCAGCTGTCAATGAGGAATACCAACAGCAGATTTTTAGAATGTTTTCGTACAACAGGAAGTTTTTTTAATGATAAATTTCATTAATGATTCTTAAATGCCAATGTTTCAATTATTATGATTTTTTCCAATGGCTTTTTGTTATAATTTTTTTCAATTATATTTAGTGTTTGATTTTTTTTAAATTATTGCAATAGTTTCAATTAATGAATTTCAACATTTCCCATGAGTGATCTCTTCATCTAGTTTTGTGAGTTGTTGGCAGTACACATCTGAATTGATCGTTTGATTCCTTGGAAGCAGCTTAAAATCTAAAATACCTTTGTAATCCGACCAGATTGACAACATGAGTTTTTTCTTATGCAATTCTGCTTTCGATACGCTTTGATCTGGTTCGATTTTCTTCCACAATAATCTTTTTCGGATAATGTTGCTGTACATTGTCCACATTTCGCCACAAGTGATGATTATTTTCAAAAAGGTATCATTTTCATTACGTTTAAGGTTCATATCACAAATATTCGATTCACCGAGTTAAGTGAACCTCTTACAATTCATGCAGTACCCCAATATCGAGGTTTTTAACAAGCCCATGACGTTTTGAATGTTTTTCTCTCGCAGTATGTGATACACTTAACCTTTCAATGTCATCAAGTTCGGTGAGCCAACCAGAATGTTGTTCGTCTTCAAGAGAAAAATCTCCAGAACGGAATTGTTTAAACCAATTCTGGCACGTACGCTTCATTAAGCAATCATCTTCAAAAACTATCTACATATCTCTGTGTGAGCTTGAGCAGCTTTTTTTGTTCATTTCTTCCCTCCATTTTAAAAACGTCTCACAACTAACAGCAACAAAATAATCACGTATCACCTGCTCCTGAAGAAACATTAATGTGACTGACATGGAATGATATCGAACAAGGTACACCACTAAAACAGGTCATTCATAAAAATAAAGCAAGGCTATAAAGGGTGGGCCATCTAGTGGTTTCTTTTTAAATCATAAGTTATTTTGAGACTGACAGCTTTTTCCCGCTCGAAATATTGACAGAAAGTCAGTGTCATACTTCCGCGGTACGAAATGAGTCGCTTTACGCTTGAACAACGTTGGGAAATATTAAAAACTTATTTCCAAAGTGAGTGCTGTGTAGCCCAAACAGAGCGTTTTTTGAGAGAGCCGAAATGAATTACCCACCGCGCCTGCTGTACGCAAATTTGTGCAAAAAGTTCGTGATCAACTGATCGCCGTTGATCTCAACAGCTCAACATTTCGCGCACTCGCCTGAGGAGAATTCTTCACAAAGATCTTGGATTATTCGCTTACAAGGTTGACTCAGCAATTGAAGGCGCACGACCATCCGCTTCGTTATCGCTTCGCAGTTTGGGCCTTAGAGCAGCTTGAATTGGACAATGATTTTGGGCGAAATCATTGTCCAATGATGGTGGTATCATTGGACCATTTTTCTTCGAAAATGAGGCTGGAAACAACGTTTCGGTCAACGGTGAGCATTACAGAGCCATGTTATCCGACTTTTTTTAACTGAAAGTAAAGACATGGATTTGGACGACCTCTGGTTCATGTCCGTCTTGGCAATATCAATTGGCCGCCTCGGAGCTTCGATTTGACCCCTTTGGATTTTTTTTGTGGGGAACCGTGAAGGAGGGATGTTATGTCAACAATCCAGAAACTATTCAATCACTTCAGGCCGATATCATCCAAGCAATCCGTGAGCTACAGCCCGAAACCATCAGCAAGGTCTTGGAAAATTGGAGTGACAGAATGCCAGAAGCCAGCCGAGGCAACCACTTGAACGAAGTTGTGTTCCATAATTAATGGGAATGTTTGCTCTTACTAACAAAGTCCTAATACATGGAAAAAAATGGTGATGTGGCCATCATAGTACTTTCCCTATATTTTACTCAAAAACTATGCGGTTTATGCAAAAAGGTTATTCTTAACAATTTATTCAATTTTGAATTCTCTATAATTATTTGTTATATAACTTTCATGTTGCTTCAATAGTTTATTAGCAATTGGCAAAAAATGTCAAAATTTTTTATTTTTTTTCTCGAAAGTTAAGAATTTTATGAAAAATATATTTTAACAAAATTTGTTCAGTTTCTCATTCTCTTTAACTTTTGTTTGAAACGTTTTGTAATATTTTTCATATTAAAAAAAATATCGGAAAAAAACAAAAAACGCCTCGAGTAAACACCCACTTCCGGTTTATGAATGTTTACCAAAAGCTTTTCAGTTCCAGTTTTTAACGATAAAACCTTACGTTTAAAGTTTCACCTCAATCAGATCAGTCGTTATTGAGATACAGCACCCACGGACAGACAGACAGACAGACAGACAGACAGACAGACAGACAGACAGACACACACACAGACACAAATTTTTTTTTTCCAGAAATTACTTTAATGGACTCAGGGGACCTCAAAACGGATATTTCCGCAAAAAAAAATTTTCAAAAAAAAATCACGATCACAATACTTCCCCTATATATACTTCGTATATAGGGAAAGTAAAAATGGTGATGTGGCCATCATAGTACTTTCCCTATATTTTACTCGAAAACTATGCGGTTTATGAAAAAACGTTATTCTTAATAATTTATTCAATTTGGAATTCTCTACAATTATTTGTTATATAACTTTCATGTTACTTCAATAGTTTATTAGTAATTGGCAAAAAATGTCAAAAATTTCTATTTTTTTTCTCGAAAGTTAAGAATTTTATGAAAAATATATTTTAACAAAATTTGTCCAGTTTCTCATTATCTTTAACTTTTGTTTGAAAAGTTTTGTAATATTTTTCATATAAAAAAAAATATCGTAAAAAAACAAAAAACGCCTCGAGTAAACACCCACTTCCGGTTTATGAATGTTTACCAAAAGCTTTTCAGTTCCAGTTTTTAACGATAAAACCTTACGTTTAAAGTTTCATCTCAATCGGATCAGTCGTTTTTGAGATACAGCACCCACGGACAGACAGACAGACAGACAGACAGACAGACAGACAGACAGACAGACAGACACACACACAGACACAAAAAATTTTTTTCCAGAAATTAGTGTAATGGACTCAGGGGACCTCAAAACGGATATTTCCGCAAAAAAAATTTTTCAAAAAAAAATCACGATCACAATACTTCCCCTATATTTCATATAAGGAAAGTAAAAAAAAATTTGTTCATTTTATTGCATTTTTAAAAAGAAACTTGTATCTGGCCCACTATTTATTTGAACGCTTACCGAAATTACTTGCCAACCTAATAGTTATCAACCATTTTCAGTTCCCTTTAGAACGCAAATACAAATCATTTTTTTGGGGGTCCGTCTTAATTTAAATTGCATTCTGATACACGAATCCTTAGACTTATGGAATTTTGAGCATAACTAGCTCTTCTTTACATTTTTATCAATAATAGGACAATTGTTAGTTGTTTGACGCAATTTTTGTCCGTTTCTATTAGGTGTACAAATGAATAATCCAATTTTTTCAGCTACATTCAATAAACCTTGAAAGTAAATTAAATTGATCAAAGTATTCGTGTTTTTGGACAAATTGGGAGAAGTAAAACTCTTGTTATGTTCCATTTCTTTAGTGGAAATGTAACATAAGTTTTACTTCTCCCAATTTAAAAATTTGGTTCCATCAAGAGAGTAGCAGAACAAGTTTCTATTAGACAAAGTTGTTGCATCGACCAAAATAAATGGTAGTCGGATGGAGCAATGTCTGGAGAATATGCCAGGTGCTACAAGATATCGCAGTCAAGACTCATTATGATGTTTTTTTGTATAGGAAGCAATGTGTTTCCCGGCGTTTCATACAAGAATTTCACTGGACGTTCTTTCTTTTGCTAGTATAGGGCCGTTTTCGTTCCAATACTTGACTCAAACGGATTAAATGATATTGGTAGCAGTTCGCAGTAATTATTTCACCAGCTTGCAACCACTCATGATAAAGCACGCCCTTCATATCCCACCAAATACAGAAAAGAACTTTCTTTCTGAAGCGATTGGGTTTTGTGACAAATTGTGATGATTCGCCTGTTTTTACAAATAACTTTCTGCATTTCGGATTATCATAGGGTTTGCATTCCTCAACGCCTGCAATAAATTTCCACAAAAACATTTTCGACGCTGTTTATTAAGAAGGGAAAGACTGGCTGCCATTTGTTGATTTTTGTTGGTTTTAGTGAGTTTATGCGGAAACCATTTTTCTTATTTCTTTCCCATCCCATGTAGGCATTTGAAAATCAATTTCTAGGGTAGTCTGTTATCACAGAGAAGTAAGATACGTTTTAATGTTTATGATCATGAAACAAAAAATAATAGTTAATTTTCTACAACGAACTGAAGGATTTTAATATATTTTATTATGAAACAAAATGTTCTAAAAAAGATTTAGATCAGGTGAGCGTTCTTTTGTACAATATCTTCTGTCGATTTTAAAGGCAATTTCAAGCTTTTCTTGAAACAAGTTATAAACCATCAAGAAACTTTTGTAAATGTAAGGAAATGTGATAAGAGCTTGGTGCCAGGTCTGGACTAAAAGATGGGTTTGACGAAACTTACCCTTCAAGCTCTGGGAGTTTCAGACCGCGCCATTAATGATGTGTTTTACCTAGCGTTGACTTGATGAAACACGACATCCTTAATGACCAATTCTGGCTGATCGCCTACTGAAATCTATTTAGCTGTTGAATAAGAAGTGCAATCGTTGATTTTGATTGGTTTCAGTGAGTTTATGAGGAAACCATTTTCCTTATTTCTTTCCCATCCTTTGTAGGCATTTGGAAATTAATTTCTGGGTTATCCAGAAGTTCTGTAAACTTTTTCTGCGTCGGTGCCGAATTTTCAGCAAGCATCTTCTCTAACTCATCGTTATCGCACTTTCTAGGGCCTCTAGGGGGTTATTTGGTCATTCAGACAGAAATCGCTATTTTTAAACCACTTAAACAAAAATGCGCACACATCGTACGATACAACACCTTCGCCAAAAAGGAACAAATCGATTTGCACACTAATGCAGCATTTCTTCTTGTTGTAATTTGTTATAATTCGTAAAGAATGCAGTGTCGGATATTCACCCAAGCTGTTGTCATTTTCAAGTGTACTGAACTGAACTCTTTCAAAGGGTATATTCGGCAATTCAGCATACTAACTGTCATTTTTAATAATACATAATTATATGTCAAGACTGCAAAATAATGCAATTGATTTTTAAATTCATTTCTTTACTGCGTAAAATAGTTTTAATTATTCATTTGTATACCTCATATAATTACAGCCTAAAAACAATAAATGTCAAAACTATATAACTCGATCACTGTATCAATATCCTACGTATATTTTTTTAAGAGTATATGGGGAGATCATCATCATGTGGTAGAAAATTATCAAAGAGAAATAAGATATGTTTTAACGTTTATTGTAAATTTGGATGAAGCAAAAAGTTCTAAAAAGATTTATATGAAGTGAGCGTTCATTTGTCCGATAACTTCTCTAATTTTAAAGGCAATTTCATAATTCTGCAATTAAAGAAGTCCTCGTACTTATTGGTAAAAAATTTGACCAACTTATTTTCACCAGCTTTTCTTAAAATAAGTTATAAACCATAAAGAAAATTTTGTAAATGTTTGAAAAGGTGATAATTTCTTGGACTATACTTAGATCTGTTAGGTCGCAGTTCACGAGCGACTAACACACCTCACTAAGACCCTACTTAACCTATAACCTATAAACACACAGCAAAACCTTCTTGGCCATTAATCTGGACTTAACGATTATTTAGGCTAGCTCACCGTGATTGAACTACAATCTTTAGTTCTCTTATGTGACCTATTTTTCATCACCGATCACAATTACCTTCCAAAAATTGATCAATTTCGTTACATTTCATCAAAGAATCCCAGGCTTCAATTCGGCACAAATGTCTTTTTGCGCCAATTCTTGGCACCAGTTTTATATAAACAGTTTCAAACTGTTTTATAGTTAAGTTCCTGGGCAATGGAATAATTGCGTAGATGCCGGTCCGAATCGATGATTTCTATGAGTTGATTTTTGTCGATGATTGGCCTTATCTTCGGGGCCAATATTACCAGAACGAAATCGTTGGAACCATCCCTTTGCTGTTGCATTTGATACTGTATTGGGTCCATAAATTTGTTTAGCCACCTGCTTCACCATCTATTGTAGTGTTATTGAAGAATTTATCCAATTTCCTTTTTATTACCTCCATTTTAGAACGCTGTAACACTTTTTTTTTGTGGAGAGATCTTACATAAGACACCTAGAGGCCGATCCTCTAGGTAATGTCATATTCTTACTCACTAAAACTCCACTCCCTTGTCTTACAAATTTTATTTAATAAATTTTTCTAGGAGATTATTGATTTAGGTAATTTAATGACTGTGTATTGACTGAGTAAATGCACTAAGGTGAATTTTATATCGTAATGGGAGATGTAGTTTTAAAATTTTGTTGAATAACCAACAAATTTTGAAAAAAGTGTATTGCCGTGATAGGTGATTATTCATCCAGTTATAATGGACGTTTTCTTTTGCCTGATGGGCGTCGTGATTCAATATGACTCTGCAGAAGGCAGAGATCAAATTTGGTGGAGTGGCTAAGGGCCAGCTGATGGATAAAGTCCTGGACTCTAGGGATGTTTAATTCCGAGCGCAGTTGATTATTAGAGACGTACCATGGTGCATTGATAATTCTGCGGATCATCTTACTCTGTGTGGCCTCCAACTTATTCATCTTGGAGAGACTTGGAGAGGGTAATCCATGCAGGGAAACCATATGTCATTTTTGACCGTATGATTGCGTTGTATAGATGGACTTTACTGTAGAGTAAAAGCTGACTTCTATCGAGCAATAGTGATTTAAGTTATCCGTACGCTTGATTGACTTTCGAGATGGTCTTTTGGACGTGTTTATTCCAATTTAGTATTTTATGCATGTGTAGACCGAGGTATTTAACCTAGTCGACCCATGGTGTAGTTGTGCCCTTAAAAGTAAGGTTGTCAATGGGAGAAATACATGGCTTAGCTTTTCTCTGGTTTTATTGAGATTTGCCATTCGAGTGTCCACTTCTCGAGTTTGTCGAGGGCTGATTGGATTCTACGTATCATGTGCGGAATGGATTTACCACTATACAAGTATGCGGTGTCGACCGTATACTGGGCCGTTAGTATGTGTTCGAGGGCTGGAATGTCGTGTACATATATGTTGTACAAGGTGTGAGAGAGCACCGATCCCTGAAGGATGTCTGCAGTCATTTCTCTCGGTTCGGAAGTAGCACTTTCGTAACGTGCTGAGAAGGTTCTTTTGGTGATAAACTGTTGGATGAGTTTCACCAAATATGTAGGACAATTTAGGGTTAGCAGTTTAAAAATCATTCCATCATGCCAGACTCGGTCGAAGGCTATCTAGAAATATGACTAGAGTGCTTTGTCTACGATTAAAACCTTCGATAATGTAATCGCTTTGTGATCATTTAACCATTCGGTCAATCGCAAGTGTATTGTTTTTTCGAGGAGTAGTTTACCTAGTGTACAGAGTAAACTGATGGGACGATGGTTTTGTAGAAACTTTAGATCTTTAGACCTGGTTTAAGTATAAGAATGACTGTGGCGTGTGTCTACGTTTTTGGGAAATATCCTGTTCTTAGACAGGCATTGAAGATGCTAGTGAGAAACACAATTGCCTTAAGTGAAATATTCTTGAGGCAAGTATAATTGATTTTATCGTGTCCGGGCGCCTTTTTGTTTGGCGCCAGTTTTATCAGGTCTTTAAGTTCTCTAACCATTGTTGGTTTATTAACGGAGTTTGGAGATCGTTCAAAACGAAGAAGCGCCAGTTATCGCAGCACCCACGCTGACATTCCGCTGACGAAGAAATGATAATTTAATCTTATAAATACACCTTACAACACTAATGTACTCATTCTCTGTTAGTTCGCTGTAGCACACGTGCAAAATAAATTAATAATCTTTTTTAAAAAGTAAAAAGTTCCCAAAATATAACTGGCGCAGTCGTGCGGATCTTACGGAATTCCAAAAAAGTGAAATTCTTTTTGTTTTAACAAATTAATGAACAAAAAGAATCTACGTGAATAAAATCAAAAATCAACGGTGTCAGCAGCAAACAGTCGAATCCCTGACTATTGGAGTCACCCACTGAAGAGCAACAATCAAGTTCAGGACATCTGGTATCGCCCAGTCTCTTTAACGGATACAGAACAACCCCTGACTATTGGCGTCACCCACCGGTGTAAGAAACAGAGAAAAAATCGTGAGGCTTTGCACATAAGTGTCGAAGTGCTTTTATGTTATAAGCCCTTGAAGAAAAGAAGAAGTAGTCACATTGCCTGAAACCAAAGATAACCTTAATTCCTATGCAGGAAATTGACACGGAAGAAAGAAGCCATCTGTAAAGAAGCCATCGAGAATTACCTTCTCCAAATCCTATTCTTAAAATGCCGATACCATTGTTTGATTTAAGTTCGCTTGAATCCAATTAAACGATATCGACGACAATAGAAACATATATAAACAATTGCATAAACATATATTCAATAATCATTTATCTTAAATATTTAATAATCTATTATTATAATTATTCAAATCCAACATCAATGAAAATCAGTGAAATTATCTTAATCCTGACAGTGTAAGTAAATGAACGACGGATTAGAAGACCTTATAAATAATTTTAATCAAGCTTGCAACGTTCGTCCCCAAAACCGTAGAAATCCTCAACCAATCAATATGGCCGTACCAATAATTTCAGTCAAAGATATTTTGGATATTATTCCTAAATTTGACGGAAAACCAACAAAATTATCAACATTTTTAAATTCATGTGAATCAGTTTTATAAATATTTGGATTTGTGTATCCTAAGGAAGTCTGACCCAACATTTTCTCTGTTTCGAGTAAAATAAGTATGAGAATCAGCAAAAGTTTCAAATTTATGTATGTTATTCTTAATATATAGCAAACATTCTAGAATAAATATTGAGGGTAACGTTAAAATTTTTAACGTTTTAAAATAAGGTTTGCATTCCTCTCTATAGCCTATACCCGCTATAACTCTAATTGCTCGACGTTGAAGAGCAAACACGTTTGAAGCTGAACTTGCATGACCCCAAATAATTATTGCATTAGACAATACAGAGTGATGTACCCATGATATGCAGACAGTAGTGTTCGTTGACTAACTTTTTATGATAACGATCGTAAGAGGAAAATTTGTTTGCTCACTTTTGAACATATATATATTGAATGCTGTTCCCATGTTAACTTCGAATCTAGATGAATCCCGAGAAACTTTAAATTTTGTTTACTTTGGTTATCACACAGTGTAAAAAGCATACATTCACATTTAGCAGAATTAATACATAGTCTGTTGGCATTAAACCATTGAGATATTGTTGATATGGCTCTTTCGGCATTTATTTTCAAATCAAGAAGATTATTATTGGTATTAATTATAGTAGTATCATCTGCATATAGAACTAATTTATTATTTGGTAAACAATTTGGAATGTCATTTATATAGATGAGGAATAGAATCGGGCCTAGAACAGAGCCTTGAGGAACAGCATAACATATTTTTTTTGTTGAGATATTACACCATTATATAATACAACTTGAGTTCGTTCCTTTAAGTACGATTCTAGCAAGCCAATACTATCAGCATTGCAGCCATATATCTTTAATTTATAAAGCAGAATCTCGCGGGAAACACAATCAAAAGCTTTAGTCAAGTCTAAAAATTGACAGTATGCATATTTACCATTATCGAATAAGAATAAGTTATTAGATTCAAAATATGTTGACAGTTGAATTGTTAATGCATATTCAAATATTTTACCAAATAATGATATAATAGAAATAGGTCTATGATTCTCAGGGGCATGTATATCACCCTTCTTAAATATTGGAAACACCTCGGACGTTTAAATACGTAGGGAAAGAGATTGTTTTTTATTGCTTTATTAATAAGATTTATTAAAGGGACCACTATTATTTGCTTGATGGCAAAAAGTATAGCGGTAGTGAAATTATCAGTTGTATTTGATTTTTTCAAATTATTAATAATGTATCTGCACTTTCCCGAAAGTAGAAATTTGGCGGACAATATAAATGAGATAGAAAGTTTAATGGATCGATGACAGAATTAGGTAAGTTGGAACCAATGTTTGCAGCAATGCTAGTGAAGTAATTGTTAAATTTTTCAGGTGAAATACTGTTTTTTTCGGTTAGTTTGGTGTTATCTTTAATGATGTTCCACATTGCATGCTTTTGATTCTGTGAAGCATTTATATATTTATCATGATACTCCTTTCTTTTTTTCTCAATTGCATATCTGTATTTTATTTTATAATGTTTTATTTCATTAAGTATACTTGTTGATTGATATTTCTTATAAAAATCTTGCAGAAATAGTAAAGTGCTGAGCATATCTTTTAATTCATCATCAAACCAATTAATATGAAGTGGTCTGGCTTCATTTGACAATTTAGTTTTATTCGGGAATGATTTCTCCATTGCGGTTATTAGTGCATGCATGAACATATTACATTTTTTATTAACATCTACATTATTATAATAAATAAAATCCCAACGAATGTCGTCTACGTAATTATGAAATAAGTGAAGACCTTTTTGAGTAATTGGTCTGAAATTAATTCTGTGAGAAACATTATCAAGACCATTCACGAAATCAAAACTAATACCTAATAATTAAAAAAAAACACGTAAAATCTACAACAATGAGTCTTATTAAGACTACAAGAACAAATCACTTTTAAAACAACTACTTCTCTAGCTAATACCTCGACAGACATTGAATAATACAAAAGTAATTTGCGTGTTACAAAACAGCAAGGCTATCAAAGCATGCAAATTTTTATTCCTTTGGGCCAGAATTCGCAGTTATTTAGCTGATTCAAAAGTTCAAAATCAAAACCAATTTTTAAATGATACATTGGCATGTTCGTGGTGCGATATTTTATTTACAATAAAGTAGCGATGATATGATAGAGATTGATTTAAATATGAAATGATGTTTTCTTCTGTTGTGTTCTTCCGTAGGTTACCAACGTAGAGCCATGCACGTTTTTCAGCTGCACTGATAGGGCAATTTGGGATTTGTGCCGTCCCCACGACTTAGGTACTTTTTTCTGCGTTTCTAGTCGTATTTCCGGAATTATTTTTATGTTTATTATGTCCATTTTCATCTTTATTGTCATTGTGTTGTAGATTTCTACTTTTTAAATTTTGCGAAGCTAGGTTTGTACTCCGAAAATTACAGTTATCTGCATCATTAATAACAGGTGTAGCAATGATATATTCATTACAGTTTTCTGTCTTTTAGTGGCTGTAGCAATATTACAGTTAACCTTTTCATTAATTTACTGATTGTTTTCATTACATTTCCTGACACGTGTTTCGTAATGGATCGAAACACGTGTCAGGAAACTGATAATAAAATCATGGAACAAAACAAGTGTTTTACTCCACCCGTTACATTGAGACTTAAAGATGTCTTTATATTCACTAACCTCCTTTTTCAAAGCCTCCAGTTCTTCCTTGATACAGTTTGAAATGCATGACTTCATAACCTCCAAAAAGGCCTCGCTTTGTAAACACCTTAGGAAAGTTTTCTCCAAATTTTCCGAAAAAATGCCTTCACTTTCCTCGCAGTCTTCGGAAACACTAACCTTTTTGGTTGGAGTGCGGAGTTTTTTCGGTGCCATATCGGCAAGTTTGGATGATTGGGATTGAAATCGCCCACGAGTATTGTAGGAATGTTGTCATTGAGGATTTTCTTATAATCTGCAGGAATATTTGGTTTTGATGGAGATTGATACCCGCTAGTTATTTTGACTTTTACGTCGTTTATGCCGACGATTATGGATGTTGCTTCCAGATTTTCTATGTCTAGACTTTCAAGGACGGTATAATCGTGCTTCTCGTACGTATATCATTGTGCCACCTCCTGCACCGCAATTAGGCCGTGGGGTTATGTGGAGAATATAGCCATTTATATATATAAGCTGTGTCGAGAGGAAACTTGAGATTCGCCTATTAACATTATATGAATGTCTAAGGTACGCATTAACTGTTTCAGTTCCGACGTTTATGTTCCAGGTGCAGATTCTGCAATGAAATGGAGGATAGGGATTCTAGGATTGGTTTGACTCCTTCTAGCCTTTGCAGTAGGGCTAGGAATTCAGGATTTGAGAGCATTTCCAGCGTGCTCATTGGGCTAGCGTTATTCACGCTAGGTGTTTGTTGGGTTTGGGGAGCAGTGGAGGCATTACTGATTTTGTTTTTTGGTGAATGATCTACTTTAGGGAACTTTTGGTATCCCTTGTAGTTGGCTGTGTGGTGGCCATTGCAGTTGCAGCACTTGGAGTCACCGTCAGTTTCTGGATTGCGTTATGAGATGATATCCAGCGCATTTACGCAGCGAGGGCCGAGATTGCAGCGCTCAGCACCGCGTCCAAAGTTTTGGCAGCGGTGGCATTGCAGCTGGCTGGGGTGATGGTGAGCAAGCTAAAGCTTGACGCCGCTTAGGGCGCATAATTTCTCTCGCTTTTGGTTTGTTTTGCAGGCTAACTGCAACAATATTGAATTTGTGGGTTTTTTTATCCACTCGTCTGACGGAAATGACAGAAATCCACGTTCCAATAACTCGTCGATAATTTGAGTATCTGTAATATTTTGGTGGATGACACGGATGTCACTCTTTTTCCACGTTGAGGCGGTAGGTAAAATAGAATATATCTTTGTCTTTGAGCAAACGAATTGTTTCTCGATAGTCTTTTGCTGGCTGCAGTTGTAGGCTGATATCGTTGCCTACAGTTTTGGCTCTCAGGACGTCTATTTTCCTGTCAGCCAACTGTTTTGATAGTGAGGGCCAATTATCTGGATTCTTGATTTTTAATGGCGGAGGTCAATGAGTGAAGTTTGCCACTCCTTCAATTTTATCGATATTATCAATGTTGATTGGTTTTCTAGGTAACTGTAACACAAAACTTTCAATGAACTTTTTCAAAACGTAATGTCAGCTTTTTTTTTTGTTTTCGTGGAAGTGGAGAGATCTTGCATAAGACACCTAGAGGCCGATCCTCTAGGTAGTGTCAGATTCTTACTGACTAAAACTCCACTCCCTTGCTTTACAAATTTTATTTAATAAATTTTCTTAGCAGGTTATTGATTTGGATAGTTTAATGACTGTAGAATGACTGAGTAAATGCACAAGTGTGAATTTTATATCATGATGCGGAGTAATAGTTTTAAAAGTTTTTAAAATGTTGTTGAATTTGCCAAAAAATTTTGAAAAAAGTGTATTGCCGTGATGGGTGATTAAACGTCTAGCTGTAAAGGTCGTTTTCTTTTGCCTGGTGGGCGTTGTGACTCAATGTGATCCTGCAGAAGGCAGAGGTCAAATTTGGTAGAGTGGCTGAGGGCCAGCTGATGGATGAAGTCCTGGACTCTAGGGATGTTTAATTCCGAGCGCAGTTGGTTGTTGGAGACGTACCACGGTGCGTTAACAATCCTACGGATCATTTTGCTCTGTGTGGCCTCCAACATATTCATCTGCGTTTTGGAGAGGGTAATCCATGCAGGGCAACCATATGTCATTTTTGACCGTATGATTGCCTTGTATAGATGGATTTTACTGGAGAGGAAAAGCTGATTTTTATCGAGCAGTAGTGTTTTGAGTTGTCCGAATGCTTGTTTGGCTTTCGAGATGGCCGATTGGACATGTTTATTCCAATTTAATCTTTTGTCCATTTGAAGACCGAGGTATTTAACCTGATCGACCCATGGAATGGCTGTGTCCTTGAAAGTGAGGTTGTCAATGGGTATCGAGCGACCCTGGGAGAAAAATATGGCTTGGCTTTTCTCTGGATTTATTGAGATTTGCCATTCAAGCGTCCACTCCTCGAGTTGATCGAGGGCGGTTTGGATTTTACGCATCATGTGCGAAATAGCTTTACCACGATACAAGTATGCGGTGTCATCCGCATATTGGGCTGTTAGTATGTGGTCAGGGGCTGGCATGTCGTGTACATAAATGTTGTACAAGGTGGGAGAGAGCACCGATCCCTGAGGGACGTCGGCTGTCATTTCTCTCGGTTCGGAAGTAGGACTGTCGTATCGTGCTGAGAATGTTCTTTTGGTGATAAACTGTTGGAGAATTTTCACCAGATATGTGGGGCAATTTAGGGTTAGCAGTTTGAAAATCATTCCATCATGCCAGACGCGGTCAAAAGCTTTGGCAACATCTAGAAATATAGCTAGAGTGCTTTGTTTACGATTAAAACCTTTGATTATGTAATCGCTGGTTCGTACAAGCTGGTTGTTTGTAGATAGGCCTTTTATAAAGCCGAATTGTGTGTTTGGGACGACTTTGTGGTCATTTGACTATTCGATCAATCGTATTTGAATTGTGTTTTCGAGTAGTTTACCCAGTGTACAGAGTAAACTGATGGGACGATGATTTTGTGGAAACTTTGGATCTTTACCCGGTTTGGGTAAAAGGATAACAGTGGCATGTTTCCGCGTTTTTGGGAAGTATCCTGTTCTTAGACAGGCATTGAAAATATTTGCTAGAAATACAATTGCCTTGAGTGAGAGATTCTCTCACTTGAGGCAGTTGTAGTTGATTTTATCGTGTCCAGGCGCTTTTTTGTTTGGCGCCAGTTTGATTAGGTCTTTAATTTCCTTGACCGTTGTCGGTTTAGGGACGGAGTTTGGAGATCGTTCAAAACGATGAAGCGCCTCTTCGATTTCATCCAGGAGTTCATCACTCGTGGTTTTATCGTTCGGCGAGAATTGCGATTCGAGGCTATCCGCAAAGGCTTTGACTTCCGCAAGGTAGACGAGACCGTTTCGCCCATGGATGGCAGGAGTCGCCTTTCTGGCTTTAGTGAAGTTCTTTGTGAGCTTCCATAGTTGGGGTGAGGTTTCAAAAAATAATTTATTGTACTACATGTAGTAGTACAATAAATTAATTTTTGAAACCTCACGCTATACCAGTGTTTTATTAAGTGATTATAATGGAGTTTCAACAAGTAACGGCCTCGTCTATTCAATATTCCATAGTTGGGGTTTGTGTTGGGCGGCGTCGTCGATACGCCTTGCCCAACGGGCATTTCGGATTTATTTAAACTCTTTCTGAATTTGATTTTGCAATCTGTTCAGATCCTGCTTTGTTTGGCGACAGCGTGTGCGTTGCCAATTACGTCGGACACGATTTTTTTCCCTAATTTTGTTTAGGAGATGTCTTGGAATATTGAGCGGATCGCCCGGAGAGACCTTCTTCACCGATGTGGATTCTTCAATGGCTCTATGAATAGCCGCTGTGAGGATATTAATACCCTCATCTATTCCTTCACGATTACGCATCGCCGGAATCGACGGTACATGTTTCGAGATGGAGTTATTGAAGAGTTTCCAATCAGTGATTCTGGTTGTTCTCTCAAGTCTGGATATTTCTGTGTGTATATCCATTATACTGGATTGTGGTCTTATTGTAATTCTGATGTGGTCCAGATATCTATGTCTTTCTCAATTTTGTTGACTATGAAAAAGTCTAGAATATCAGGACGGTATCCAGCATTGTGAAAAAAAGTAGGTGAGTTCTGGCTTGGGGTTTGAATGGGCAGTCTGTGTTGAGTAATATATTCAAACAGTTTTTTGCCTCTTTGATTTGTGACTCGGCTGTGCCAGCTTGGATGCTTGGCATTGAAGTCGCCCCCGAGTATTGTGGGAATGTCCTCGTTGAGGATTTTGTCGTAGTCCGCAGGGAGGAATGGCTTTGATGATGATTGGTAAACGCTAGTTATTTTGACTTTTTCGCCGTTTATGCCGACGATGATAGATGTTGATTCCAGATTTTCAGTATCTGGACTTTCAAGGACGGTATAATCGAGCCCATGCCTTACGTAAATCGCTGTGCCGCCTCCTGCACCGCGATTAGGGCGTGGGGTAAGATGGAGAGTGTAGCCATTTATATATAAGCCACGTCGAGAAGAAACTCGAGATTCGCTTATTAGCATTATATGAATGTCTAAGGTACGCATGAACTGTTCCAGTTCCGACGTTTTACCCGTTAGACCATTTGCATTCCAAGTGCAGATTCTGCACGCATTGACATTTGTCACTATTGCATCGACAAGTTCTTTAATTGTTATTGGGGGAGAGGGAGGATAGGGATACTAAAGTTGGTTTGATTCCCTCAATCCTTTGGAGTAAGGCTAGGAAATCAGGGCTTGAGAGCATTTCCAGCGTGCTCTTTAGGTTAGCGTTATTATCGCTAGGTGTAGGTTGATTTTGATTTTGGGAAACAGTGGAGGCATTACTGTTTTTCTGCTGGGGTTTTAATTTGGGGAACCTATGGCATCCCTTATAATTAGTTGCAGCACTTGGGGTCACAGTCTGTCTCTGGATTGCGTTTGCAATCCGATGTTATATGATCTCCTGCGCATTTTACGCAGCGAGGGGCGAGGTTGCAGCGCTCTGCACCGTGTCCAAAACTTTGGCAGCGGTGGCATTGCAGCTGGCTGGGATGACGGTGAGCAAGCTCAACCTTGACGCCGCTTAGGGCGCATAGTTTTGTGAGATTGAGAATCTCTTTTGCTTTGGGGGTGTTTTGCAGGCTAACTGCCACCATATTAAATTTGTGGGTCTTTTTACCCATTCGTCGGACAGAGATAACTGGAAATCCCTTTTCCATTAGATCGTCTATTATTTGGGTGTCCGTGATGTTTTGTTGGACCTCACGGATGACTACCCTGTACTCTTTTTCCTCATAGAGGCGGTACGTGAAATACAGAATCTTTTTTTGAGTAAGGAAGCGGATCGCTTCCCGATAATCATTGGCTGACTGCAACTGCACATGGATGTCATTGCCAACGGTTTTTGCTTTCAGGATTACTACTTTCCTGTCAGCTAACTGTTTGGACAATGCAAGCCAGTTGTCTGGGTTTTTAATTTTGAGAGGGGGAGGTTTGTGTGTGAAGTCCTCCACACCTTCGATTTCATCAAAATTGTCTATGTTGACAGTTTTCCTAGGTTCGACCCTAGTGGTTGGATATATGATTGGGTTTGTAGGTGACTTTTTGTCACTGGACTTGGTAGTTTTTTTGGCAACTGAAGCATCGTTTGCCTTTTTTGGAGCTTGGTTGGATTTCAAGCTGGGTTTGGATTTTTTTGGTAGAGGTTGACTCGACCAGTTCTTGTTTTTTCTGAATTTTACTTCAGAATTAGGTGGTGTGGGTTTGTAGGAGGTGGATGCAATATTATTGCCTTCAGTCCTGTTTTTATCGACTGGAAGGTCGATCGGTTTGAGAGGGGATTGAGGACCGGTGCTTGACCGGTTGTTAGGTTTTTTGGACCTGCCTGATTCTGACTCAGTGTCAGATGGCGTTCTCTTTGACTTTTTCTTTGATTTCACCAGGGTGAAACCATCGCCTGAGTTTATGGGGGCATCTGACTCAGTGTCAGAAATGATTGATTTGGATTTAGGTTTTGACTTTTTGGATTTCACTTGCGTGATTTCCATATTGTCTTGGTCAGCTGGCTTTAGCGATGCAATGATGGCCTGGAGGCCCTTGATAGTCTCCTTGAGTTCGGCTATCATTTCACGGAGCTGTCTGTTCTCTTCGCGGGCATCGACAATGCCAACGATCTCCTTTAATTTAGGGGAATCGTTCTCAATGTCGACGTCGCTCATGTTGGAATCTGAGGGATTCATCATCAAGTTAGTTGGTCTCGCCGCTCTCAATCTGTTGAGTCAAGCAACGCCGTGCCTGGTCAGAGATTGGATGGGTGGACCGGAAGGTGGCTTCTAGTTTGGTTTTTTTATTTTTCTTTAGAAGAAAAATTGGAGGGATAGCGGAGTTTCGCTAAATTAGGCTGATAGTGGCCGATAATTCGGAGTTGTGAAGCACCAGGGTGATGCAATTTAAGGATGAGGTGAATGTTAGGAAGTCAAGAAGGACGTGGCCCCTCTCGACTGCCCGCCGTTAAGCGGTACCGACACTATCACCTCCTGAAGGGGAGGCGATACTCGGCTGCTCGCCGCGATCGACCTGCTTTCCCTTTTTTAGAGGGAAATCAGTTATCACGGTTTGCTGCTTTAGCGGGCGGACGTCTCTCAGTGTGTACAGGGTTGCCTGCACCGACCGAGAGGCTATCCCAGCCGACACTGTTTATATACGTGCCAGCTGTTATAGCGTTCACCAGACCATCTATCTGTAAATATATATAAATATATGAGATATTGGAGTTTTAGTGGTAGGCTCCTTGACACTGGGCAGACTTTCGCTCGAGTTGCGGGCCGACAGGAAGAATAATAGCGTTATTCAACTCTATTTGTCACCGAACAAGGCTAAGAGTGCGTCAGGCAAGGGTGATGGTAATGACTACTGGTAAGCCCGTAGGGCTAGTAGAAATTACTTCGCAGTCGAAAATGATGGAGCGGTTGGCCGATTTGTAGCAATTGATAGCGGACGATAACCGAAGTCAAGCAACGTCAAGCTCGGACAGTACTTGGATGGGTGACCCCAAGATTAAACAGCTAGAGTGTCGAGAAAAAAGGACGGGCAAGCCGATCAGCAATTTCCTAATTCCACTATGTTAGCCGATGATCTGTACTGAATGGAAGACTGACGATGAGTGTAAAAACTGGCTGACTGCGTAATGTCAGCTTTAATTCACCATATATTTATACCTGATACTATGAAAACATCTTGAAATATAACTCACCAAAGACATCTAGCGGAAAACGCTCAGAACTTTTTATTTCATCTGATTTAAAATATTTAAAAATATTATTGAGGTGAGTCTGAGAATCTTCTTACTGCACTATCTAAAGTAATAACTGTTGATTTAAATATACGGCATGGCTACAGTTGCTTGTTACTATAAACAGATTTTAACAGTTTATGCTACATTGGCTAGAGGAAGTATGATTTTATGTATGTCCAATGTGTAACGGTACAACGGTCACTTTTTCTTTTTCCAATAATAAGCCGCCGTCACGTTGTGTTACGTGTCTAGATAAATAATTTACATTTTGAATTTTTAATACTTCCGGCCTGATGTACTCGTTAAAAATTTGTAAGCGGCCGTTTGAAACAAACACCAACGGTACCGCGACGAAGCCACGAAAATGTTGGTCACCGTGTGCGTGGGAAATAATTTTGAACAAAATTTACTGCTTTGAATTTCTTAATTTCATTAACAACGTAATTATCGGGTTCACTTTTTATCCGTGTTCACAAAAAAAGAATCAACAATGACGAATTAAGCAATAATCACCCGGCGAAGACCATAAAACACTCGTCCAATTAATTATCGGCGCCATCATCGCCGGTGCAACGCGGAATTGAATTTGCGAAAGGATTTATTTGCGCGCTGCAATCGATTCGAATAAAACACGCTTTTTTCTCTGTACGGGGCGCGTGCATGTTCGGCGTGAATTCGGTATTAAAGGCAATTGAATATGTGTTAATGGTTCACTGTCGGGTTGATTAAAACCGATTTTTTTTTGTTTTATTTCGACCAACAAAAAAAATGCACCGCAAATATGTAATTTACAGATTATTTTTTTTGCGTGTGGCCGCGCCGTTACGCATTTACGCTCGTTAATATTTAAACGTAAATTTATTGCACCTGTTAATGCGTTTTTATCGCGAGCAAATCGCGTCCAATTACGAATATTGTTTCGATTTGAATTAATCAATCATTTGAGCTTATCAGAGAAATATCTTCAAAGTATAACAAATATTAAAAAATCTTGAATAATAAATAATTAAATCCTTAATATTTCCAAAACAGGCAGGCCATGTACACAAATTAAAGTTATCTGCGCAAGCACCGTTAGAAAAGTGATTACTTCCTTTGCACGGGGGGTTCCCTTTTCTAATAATATCCGACATATATTGATACTATTCGCCTCTTTGGTATCGTAAATCGTTACATTGTTTTACATTAAAAGAACGCGATCCACATTTCTTAGTTCAATTTATAATATTTCTTGTCTTACTTGGTTTAAATGTAAAAGATAGAAACCCAAACTGTTTACACGTCGCATGTAAATCCTAAATTTTTAGTGATTGCTGATAAATTACCAATTTATTATAATTCGATCAATTATACATAAGGTTTTTTTTTTAATTTTAGGAATAATATATGCATTCTTTTAAATTAATTTATTCCTGATTTTTGTTGTAATTAAATTAGTAAATGAAAATTGATAATCCAGGTTGGATTAATTTGTTCAGAAAATTAAAAAACTGACGATTCTTCAACAAATAAAGATCGATCTGTGTCAACATCATCCATCTATCTACATCTTCATTGACATTTAACGAATACAGTAGAATCTTCACTAGGTTGTTCCCAGCAAGAGAAAAAGGAGCATACAACATGTACATATAGTAATGTTGAAATTTACATTCATATGTAGTTAAATTTAGTAATGTTAATGAAATTGAGAAATTTCGAATTTTAAATTGTAAAAGAAAACCAAATGATACTTTTGTTACCCTATTCTGTACATAAAAGGAGGAAGGATGTTAAATATTACTTCTCTGGAAAACATTTTAGACAATTTAATTGGTTAATGTTTTCTAATCATTTAAACAGATTCTTTTGCAAATATTGCTTCTTTTTTTTTACAAAATTTGGTGGGTTGCACCAACAAGTGCCATTGCAAAAATAAGTATCTCAGACAGTATCTCAATATTCTAAATTATCAGGTAAAAATGTTGTGTTATAAAAATATTACCATAAAAATTCAATTGTTTATGCGAAATTGTTTTATAAAATCACGAGATACAAGAAATAAATTAAATATGGAAAGACCTCGACAAATTGAAGAAAATAGACATAGATTAAAACCAATAATCAAAAGTATCATATTTACGGGAAACAAAATATTACCTTAGGAGGTCATTGTGATGCTGGTTCTCTCTTAAATAGAAAATCTATTACAAAAGAGGGCAATTTTTGTGAAATTCTACATTTCGAATTGCATCTTGTGACAACTTTAAAAAATCATTTGGAAAACCATTAAACATATTTCACAAATGTCTCTTGAAATATGATAATTATAATGATGTTACTCGTGAGCCTATACTTGAATTGGAACAGATGGATGTTCCCTTATGATGGAAGAATTGAAGGGTGCTGTATCTATATTGCAGTCAACCTTGTCCAACGTTTTTAGAACACTATATTTCAACCATGCTTTAAATTTGTCCATATCAAAATGTATGCAAGTACAGGCTGCCCGCAATGCGGTACCATTAAATAAGTCATTTAATTTTTTAAAGCCGCGTACAAAAGATACCATGTGATAAACATGCTTTTTAAACATTGTGGAGTTATTGGAATTAATCTTGCAATGGGAAGATAATCTTCTAATAAAGCTAAATTGCTAATTGATTCGATTTGTACCCCAATTTTCACAGTTACCCTATGCTCTTTGTCCGATAATTTTAGAAATATAGTGACATTGAGTAAATAGAATAAATAAAGTGAATCTTGCTCTAATAACTTTATAAATAACACTATTGATGTTTTATCCAACAAGGGGAAAAATACTGCCACATCTTTTAAACAATTTATAATGATGCAGTCAATATTTTAAACGAATTACAAATTGAAATGACAAAACCGCGAATTACCAAATGTCAGAGGAATAGACCAAACCTGGATCAACCTATTATATCAGATTATTTTTATTTATCTTTTTCCCTTTTATCCATTATGGGTGTCAGACTTATTCTCTACAATATGTCTCAGTTAATTTCTTTTACACTTCTTTACCACTGTTGCGTAGCCTGTGCTATTTTCTTATTTCTTTCCATTCTATTCCTTTTCTTTCCGCTGCTTGATGTACTTGCTCGTTCCAACCCTTCATTGGTCTTCCTAATTCCCTCTATCATTCTTAGGTATCTCATTTCCATTGCATTGGTTTTTCTGTTATTACTCTCTGTGGTTACTCACGATTCACTACTATATAGCAGTTAATGTCTTTTATATACTTCTGTTTTTATTGTTTTTGTAATCTCTTTTTTCTCTAAGAATGTTTTCTTTATTGTGTTGTAGATCATTCCTGCTTTGCCTAGTTTTTCATCTTTTTCTGATTCTATCTTCCCTGTTTTCTCTATTGTTGATCCCAAGTATTTAACCCTATTTTGTGATTGCTCTCTTTTGATGATATTATATTATCTTTTCCAGCTCTTTTTTGAATATTTCCAGGTTTTCTTCTAAATCTGCTATTAGTGTTATGTTCGGCAAACATTAATACGTATTTGCATTTTTAATAGTTTTTAATATTTCTATACCCTATCTTTGTGCTCTCGGCTCTTTCTTTGCTGTTTCTTATTGCTTTGTCATTAAGTGATGCAAATAGTAATATCTTATCTTAGCTTAATATACAATCTTGTCTCAGTCCTGTTTTGGTCTTGAACTCCTCTGATTATTTATTTCCTATTCTTACTTTATTTTTGTTATTTCTTTATTAAATTTATTATGCTTTTTTATCCTTCTTGTTTCGAGTATATGCCATATGTCCTCTCTTCTTACCCTGTAATACGCTTTTTTAGGTTGATGAAGCATATGTGTAATTCTTTTCCCTTTTTAATCATCTTTTCTGTTAATTGTCTCATTATGTATATTAAGTCTTGTTTGCTTCAATTTTTCTGAATCCGTGTTGTTCTTCTCCCAGCTGTTGATCTAATTTTCCTTTTATTCTTGCTTCTATTAACCTAGTAAAAATTTTCCCTGGTTTGATTGTAAGTGTAATACCTCTGTAGTTATCACATATTTTTGTGTCTCCTTTTTTATGTATGGATATTATAATGCCCTTGTTCCATTCTTCGGGTATCTTGTGATTTTTGATAATGTCATTTACTATTTCCAAGAATTCTTCCTTCCCCTTACCCCCATATATTTCATCATTTCGGATGTGATGTCATCTATACGTGGAGATTTTCCTAGTTTTATGTTTTTGATTGCTGCCTCCAGTTCTTCGATTCTTATTTCGTTGATTCCTCCATTTGTTTCACCTTCTACATCTCCGTGATGGTCTGTTTCAGTTATTTCATTAAAGAATTATTTCCATCTTTTTAATATCTTCTTTTCTTCTGTTATTATATTTACGTTTTTGTCTTTTATACTTGGCTGGGTTAATGTATTTTAATTGCTCATTTGTTTAATAGTGCTGTTAAACATCTTTTGGTTTTCTGTGAACGTTTCTTTCAGTTTCTTACCGAACTACTCCAAGGGTTGCTTTTTTGCTTTTTGAATTTTTGTTCCATTATTTTATTTGCTATTATATATCTTCTATAATCTTATTCTTTCCTTGTTTTTATGTAAGTTTTCCAATTCTCTTCTTTTGTTTTTACAAATTGTTTTACCTCTTCTGACTATCACCTGTTTTTCTTCCTCTGGTTGTTTGATATAGTGATTGTTCACAGCTTTCTTAGGCTGCTTCACTTATGATTTCTTTGAAATTTTTCTATTTGCTTTCTGCTCCTTCTATTTTGTTTGGTTTTTTCTCTATTTTTGATTGGTATTCATTCCTAGTTTCTTTCTTTTCAATTTTTGGCTTTATGTGTTTTTTTAATTATTGTTTTCGACTCCGTATACTTCAAGCTTTCAGCTTCTGTGTTAATTTATATTTTTACCAAGTAGTGGTCGCTCCCTATTTCAGCTTGTCTTATTACTTTAACATCTTTCACCTTTTCCATTCTTCTGCGTCTATTAAGGAGTAATCTTTTATTTCTCTTTTCTTGGTCTAACTTCTATAGTGTGTATATATTTGTGTTTGAATTTTGTGTTTGTCACAATGAGGTTGTTTGCTATACATAATTCTATAATTGTTTTTCCATTTTCGTTTCTGTTCTCATCTCCATACTTTCCCCTGTATCTTTTTTGCTCTCTTTCTTCTTTTAGTTCTTCTGAGTTTTTTGCCATTTCTCTCATGGAGTCTTTAAACATGCTCTTTAATTCCTCTATTATCACATCGTTCTTAGCTATATTTAGATTTTCCTTCTCCGTGAGTTTTGTCTCTGTTTTCATCTTCCTTTGTTTTATTTTTGTATCCTGTTGCTATTACAACGTTTTGTTTCACTGCTTCGTTTTTCTATCTTTTTTTATTCTCCATTGCTCATTTGGAAACCTTGGAATCCATATTTAGGGCTGTCGATATCTCTTTCTCTTTTTGTACTCATTTGTTTCTTTATTTCCCACTTTTAGTTTTATATATTTTAACACTACTTATTTACTTTTTTATGGACTTTTGCATGTATGTGGTTCGCTGTTTTAAGTTCCTCTGAACTGAACAGAGGATTATTATCGAATTAATATATATTTACCTCTCCTGAATAATATTATTACAGATCTGCAATACAGATTTAATAAAGACACGATGAATTTATTCAAATTTAACACAAAAATACCTAGTGTTTTATTGATAACAAACTGACGAAGATTTAGATGCCACTTCAAAATCTGTTGCAACATATTTAAATAAAATTTTACCTGAAAACGTAACATGTCTGAATTGGCATTTTGGAAATTACAATGGCAAAAGAAAAAGAAAATCAAAGAACAATTACCAGAAAATGCTTTAGATGTATACAGAAAATATGACCCGAATGTTTACTGAACATAAAAATAATTTTACAAATATTGTGTACTCTTCCTGTTAGCGTTGCTTTTGCAGAAAGATGTTTTTCTGCACTGAAAAGATTCAAATCGTGGCTGCGAGCCACTATGTCTCAAGAAAGTCTAACCGAGTTAGCTGTATTACATATTCATTGATATATGGATATTAATATTGACAATATTATTAAAAAACAAAGAAAATCGTTTTTTTAATAAATTTAGTTACAAAAATCTGTTTCAAATTTTACAAAATATTTTATTATGATTTTATATGTGCTATATTTATTTCGGGTGTGATATTATTTTGTTTATATTTAAAAATAATAGAATTATTTTTAATTTATTTATGGAATAAAAAAAATATTTTAATTTTTTCAAATTACCCCTCCTAGGCCAGTTGACTGGAAGCGCCCTTGCTGTAGACACGTGTTTCGATCAAATATTACTCTCAACAAATATTGCACGTTACGAGTGTTATGGGAAGGGCAACAATCCTGCTAGAACCAAATGTTTTGCATGTCCTCAAGATTAATAATTTGTCTCAAAGCAGGCGTGTCTACAGATGGTTATAAACTTGATTGTTAAAAATTTTATAACTATAAAAAAATTGTTATTTCTCAAAGAAGGAATATTAAACTTAAAAAATAATGTGGACGTTTTAGTGGTGAAATATTGCAAAGGTCAATAAGTGTATTTGAATAAATGAAAAAAATTCAGTTGAAATGAATGAACGTAATTGTAATAACCATGAAATAGTAGAATAAACCGTTGATATTTCCTGCTGAGACCTTGGACATGATTATAACTTATGCAAAACATCTTTATGCAAACGATTTTTTTCGCGCTTGTATCTCTCTCGTCCAATCTGAACAAAAGACCACGACTTGTCTATCCGTCCTTGGATATCTAAAAAGGTTACACCATTTTCCATTCGACTCCTTTACAAAACACGATTTATCATCGCGGAGATTAGATTCATCTCTTCCTGAGTACTGCAGGAAAAAAATATTGCAGCGAAGGATTCACCAGCAATTTTTTTAATGTTGAATATAAAAAAAGCACTAACTTACATTAAAATCAAATCAATGCAATAATAAAAAATCATGTTTTCTTAATTTATTCATACCATCTATGTTCATTACTATATTTCACTAGTTTCAGTTTTTTAATATCCATTTTGTTATGCATCCTTATGCATATGTACATTGTACATGTACATTTTGTATTAAAATAAAAACAGTGAAGAAAGGGGCATACATAAGAAGGTTTTCCTTTTAAAGTTATTATAATTATTATTTAATTATAATAATTTTATTTATTGTTAGTGATTAAATGGTAAAAATAGAAAAACACTTCAATCCTCATCTGAAACCATATTGGAAAATTTCTGTGCGCCTATGTGTGTATGTGTGTGTGTGTACTTAGGCCGGAATTTCATTTCGTGAGCCATTAATATTAATCTAGTGCCATCAATATAACAAAATTACTGCACTGTTACCCCGAGCACAGTCGCCCAGTCCGTTGTTGCCCTTATGGGGACACCTGTTGAGAGCTGAGGGCCATGCACGGTCCAGAAGGGCGCCACTGCTACATTGTGTCGTTCCCTGCAAAGTTATTCTGTATGCAAGGGAAGATCTCGCAGCTGAAATTTGTTGTACCCCTTAAAAGGACAAGGTGTATACTTTATTGGTTTTCTTAATTAATTTTACTCACACACACACACACAAACACTATTGCCTTCTGTTATGGACATGATTCAAGACATAAATTTAATTAATTAATCACTATAAAACTTTAAAAAATAATAAAAAACGTTAGAGTTTATTCGCATTGCGCACAGTCAATGGTGGACTATTTGAAGATGCGATGTATTTATTATTAGTTCGCCTATTTATAAGCGACCTATTCATTATCCCATCTGCTGATGCTCTAAAATTATATCAAGAAACTCAAAAATATCTTTTCGGCGCAGAAAACTAGTTTTACGTTAATTTTCCATCTAAAAAAATGTATAAATAAATATGGTATTTTAATGAGAACATCATTAAATAAGAGTTATTATAACATAAACACATATACTGATCTCCTAAAGACTATTAAAAATAATCAACTCTTTCCCAAAATTATGCATTTTTATTTATTTACGTTAACGCTAATTCATAGTGTCGAATATTTTCGCACTCCCTGACCTTATTAATTAAAATTTTAGAGATTTTTTACAAGGCAATTGGCCCAGCTCCAGAAACAACGCGTTGGGTGTCTGTTTTCAGTTTAGGAATGGTTTGTGATTTGTTAACATAGACCTTGGACCAAATGACAAGATCAGGGCGGTCAATAAACATAAGACTTACTACAAGGGAATCTTGCTCTCTTTTCATGTTACACCATCCTGTTGAACTTGCAAGTCTTTATTCAATTGATCTCACAAAAATCTATTAGGTGTACAAATGAATAATCTTCTCTAACTTATCTAGGGCTTCCAAGACGTTGTTTCTCGTTCAGACCGAAATCATAGCTTTTAAACCGAGTAAACCAAAATTTGCGCACATCGTACGATACAACACCTTCGCCTAGAAAGGAAAAAATCAATTCGCACACTTTTGCAGTATGTTGAATTTGATTCTTATATATCACGTGATGAAACATTTTTAACATTAAGGGTTGTTGGTTTATAGAAAGGCAGTTGCAGTATTTTTTACTTATTGGAATCTGTAAAGAATGCAGTGTCCTTACCTTAACTGTTGTCATTTTCGACTGCACTGAAATTAAGCTTTCCGGTTTACCAACTTTCTATCACTATGTAAACGCAAAAGAACGGGAAAATCAAATAATTTTCAAAATAATTTCTTCACTGCTTAAAATAATTTGCATTATTCATTTGTATACTTAATTTTGTTTAATTAAAGTGTTAGTATTTTTCATTTAACATCCGAAATCCATAAATAAATAGATATTATATTTCTACTATAAGTTTTTTTTAAATTGAATTTTACCCTGTATATTTTATACCTCTTTTTTTTAGATACATATAATTGTTCCAACACGTATTATTCATCATTCTCGTTACTTGCTTGTTCAGTTCATCAATTAGGGCCGCGGTTGGGGAATTACGGTATGCGTTTAATTTATTTAATTCATTATTAAATTGTCGGGACGGTGTCGTTTATTTTTTTTATTCCTTTCTACTCATCACGCACTAATTGCCACTCGTTCTATTTAACTCGCCCGTTTAACGTTTCCTGCAATAATACTCGAAAAATAAGGGTAAAACTAAATGATCATAAGTAGCGAAAAGTGTACAACATATAATATTTTTGATGAAATTAAACTCGAGCAGTAATTTATGTTCACCATGGAGCGGGTTTTCTTCTACGATACTAAATAAAAATATTGCTCTGATTTACTTTATGAAAAATCATTTTATATTAATTTTTCAACCTTTCAACTTGTAAACGACTGGTACAACAATTTCTTCTTTCTTCTTCAAAACCGACGAACATTTTTACAGAAGAGGACTATTTCAACACACTAAAAAAGGCAAAAATACAGCGACTGGACACGACCTAATACATAGACATATTTTAAAATCCTTACCTTATTATTATTTATTAATTTTATGGATTACAATATTTATTTCTGTGTGTTAAAGCGCAATACAAACTTATAAATCTAATGTGAGTAAATTGATCCTAGATAATTGCAACTCAAAAATATAAAAATCACCACTAAATAAATTAAATTTATAATAATTGCATAAAATATTAGCGGAACGTAACATCCGATAAATTGACGCATGGAAACCGTAATTTGACTTGTGAGTTTGGCACTTAAATGAAAAGCACTACCTCGTTCTTATAGGTGGAATAACACAGAAATTAACTCGATTAAGGAGGAAAGGACAATAAATATAATTATTAATTAATTTGAATGAAAAACAAATGTCTATCATGATTCTTCGACTTTGAAGTCTTTGCACCTTTAAAATTTAAGCGATAGTATTATTATATACACATCCACATCCTTAATATCCTCAATTTCATTTACCAACACCAATATTTCCCTTCCGAATAGAAACTTGGAATAATCATCTGCATCCCAAAACGTGACCATCCTCCATCTCTAATATCCAACTTCCCGTCCTAGGAAAACTTTACAAATCACTCCTCAAAAACAAAATACTATCCCACATCCAAGACCGTATTCCGAACTACCAATTTGGCTTCCTTCCAAAACGTTCCGCTACCCTCCCTCTTACCATCATTACCTCAAACATCCAAACAACACACCTTGAAGGAAAGTCATCAGCCGTCCTACTACTAGATATCCAAAATGCCTTCGACTCTGTCTGGCATCAAGGTGTATTGTATAAATGCTACCTCCTTAAAAACAATCCCGATCTTCTCCACTTTAATCCCTCTAAATATCTCCTCCAATTTGCAGATGATACAGCCCTAATATCCCACGCACCCACCGTTCCAAAATCTCTTCAATCCCTTCAGCAGCTAATTGACTCCCTGCAACAGTGGTTTGCTAAATGGCGAAGTAAAATCAATCCTCACAAATCCCAGCTTCTAATTCGCTATCACCGTAATAATAATCCTGCATATAACATTCACATCTCCCGCACAATTGATTCCCCCTCTATGTCTATAAAATACCTTGGCTTTACCATAGATCAAAAAGTAAATTTCAAAAAGCACACAGCCTTAAACAAAACAAAAATAACCACTAGGGCCAAATAATTTAGAAGTCTTTCTTACAAAGGAAACGGTATATCGCAAAAACAGACGTCAAAATTTATAAAATTATTTGTCGCCATCTACTTGACTATGGTAATGTCCTTTTTCCCAACTCCTGCAATCCTTCTATCCACAATATCCAAGTTAACGAGCGATCTTCCCTAAGAATTCTAACCAAAGTCCGACTTCCCAGCAATCCTTTACACCGGTGTTTCCCAACGTGGGGCCCACGCCCCACAGGGGGGGCAATTTTATTGTTAAGGGGGGCAATTCGAAAATAGACTCGACACGCGACCCCTTGGCCCCAAACCATTTAATTGCAATGCTAGATTTCGGTGTCAAAATTGAAAGAAAAAAGCAAATTCTTAAATAATTGCGGCCAATAACTATTTTATATCTGTTTGGCGATTAATTTTAACACATACATTGGTTTTAGTTTTAATTGATCTACTATTTGTTTCTTTCAGCCCATAGTAAAATGAGTGGTGCAAGAAAGAAAAAAATTGTCAATATTCGGAGGAATATTTAAAATTTGGCTTCCATAATGAGAGGTTCAATGAAACGAAGTCGTCTTGAGACGCATTTGAAGGCGAAACATAGTGCTCATTTTAATTCAGATTTTAATTATTTTCAAACTTAAAAGGAAAAGTCTCTATTTACTGCTCATACTTCAACTCATAATCGAATTCTTGAGGCTAGTTATCAAATTTCTCTATTCATCGCTAATTCTGGAAAAATTCATACTATAGAAGAGAATTTAATAAAATCGTCAATATCAGCATTTCTTAAAACGGTTCTTGAAAAAGATGACAAAGATGTAAAAGCTATGCCGCTCAGTAACAATACTGTTAGCAGAAGAATAGACGAAATGAGTGATATTGAAAAACCACTTGTTAAATATTCTCAGTGATTAAAAAAGTCAAAGATTTAAAAGTACCACTACCTCCAAAAATATATAAAAAATGCCAAAAAACTACTTGGATCTTAATAATATATCAATGAAAAATATAAGTTCTTATGCTGCAGATGGTGCTCCTAATATGATGGGTAAGAAAAATGGTTCCTAAAATTGATGAAAGATGAGAATCCAGAAACTGTTCTTGTGCATTGTGTTATTTATTGTAGAACAAACTTGGTAGCTAAACACATCTCGCCTGTTCTAAGTAATGTACTAAATTTAGTAATAAAAGGTATCAATGCTATTAAAGCTTATGCAAAATATGAGCGTCTCTTCAAGCTATTTTGTGAAGAACAAAATGCAGAACATGTGAGACTTTTACTTCACACTGAAATAAGATAGCTCTCTAAAGGGGCCTGCTTGAAAAGATTTATTTAACTGTTTGATACTCTCAGTGATTTTTTCGATGACAAACCTGAAATGAAGTATCTGTTAACAGTCGATTGTAAAGCATTTGTGAGTTATTTAGCCGATGTCTTTAAAAAACTAAATATATTAAATAAGCAACATTAGGGAATAAATAAAACTCTTGTCGATACAAAAGCGAAGATATTTGATTTTATTACCCTTATAACTTTCAACAGTTTCATTGGCTCTATTTGTTATTGTCAATCATCTGAAAATTCTATCAGCTGATTTAAAAAAAAAGATTTTTCGATTTAAAACAAATTGATTTTCTAACATAGATGATGCAGCCAATGTTTGTGGACTTTTCTGATAGATATATCAGAATTTGATAAAATATGCAGTATTAAGAACTCCCAGAAATGCAAAATGATGAGTCAGTTAAAACTTTATTTAATATAAAAGAGCGATGGCATGGCTTTGTGAAGTAACAGAAATCAAATACCAAAATTCAACCAAATGTGCAAGAAACTATTGTTACCGTTTCCATTTTCATATTTAGCTGAATGTAGTGCTTTAACTGATTTACTGGTAAAAAACGGAAGCGTCTGGATATAATACAACGGGAAGACTTGAGACTGCAGCTAACCAAATTGGAACCTAACATAAAATCTCTGTGCAGCAAGCATCAAACGCAAGGATCTCACTGAATTAAAATAAAAAATTGATATAGAAAAATCTTCATTAAAATGATTTCGAATTTGAATTGAAGTTTTTTTATAAAATGTTTTGAAAATCTACTTACTGTATTTTAAATTACAATTTCCTAGTGATTTCTTCCTAAAACATATCACTTAAGTTTCTTAAGTTAACAATTTAATTTTTTAATATTAAAAATTATGTATATGTTACATAGGGGGGCATAAGAATTTTTGAAGGCTTAGGTGGGGCATGGCAGAAAAAAGGTTGGGAAACACTGCTTTACACAATCCTTCTAACCAACTCATATATGACTCTACCTCTGTTATCCCCATCAATGAACGCCTTCTATACCTAAGCGAAAAATTTTCGAAAAATCCCTTCAACCATCACATCCTTTCTCTCTACTGCTTGGGCAGAAATCCCAACCTGATCCCAAAATTTAAAACCTCTTCAGTCACTCCATTTGAATTCATCGCATCACATTATCAATCATCATCATCTTCTTCAGAGACATACTGACGTGACATATCGACAATAACAAACAAACTAACTCACTAACATTCATTGTATCATACACATATTATATTTAGTTTATTTGTATATTTGTTTGTTAATAAAGATGTTGTATATATGCTTTAATAAAACTTATTTGGTTTCTCATTCCCTTTAACTTTTGTTTAAAAACTGATTGGAGGGTGGGATAGAGGCCACCCACCCTGCATATACATGTATACTTTAATCGTCTCGCTGTATCCAATTAAATTAATTACAAAAGTTTTTGAATAAAAAAGAAATTAAAGAGGTAAATTTCTGAGTTAGTAAATTAGTAAAGATTTGATCAATGATAGGTGGGCAGACTATAAATTTAAATTAAATAAGATTAGCTGTAGAAAGTCATTTTAATTTTTGTTTTATTTGTTATTACAAAATTATCAACGATTAGCAGTTAAAGTTATCATGTATATGTAGGGTGAGTGAGTGGCCCCTATCTCACCATCCAATCAGTAAAACATTAGCAAGGGTTTTAGTTAGAAATTGTAAAATATAAACAAACACAAAATAATTGCATTCTTTGATTGATGTATTCATACACATATTTCAAATAATTTTTGATGTTTTACTGACTGGTGGATGGTTTAGAAACCACCCACCTACCCTACATATACATATTAACTTTAATTACTGATCACCTCGCGGTTTGAAATAACTTTAATTACAAAGATTTAATTAAAAAATTGACAAAGTAAAATTTGATTGTGTAAATTAATAAAAATTATATACATTATATATAGAAAAGCTTTAAATCAAAATTAAATAAGATTAGCTATACAAGGTCATTTATATTTAAACTTAAATTTGGATTATGCTTAAATTTTTTTTACGTACAAGGTTTTATTGTTTTTAAGCTGCAAAATCATCAACAATTAGTATTTAGTGTTTTTATATATATGTAGGGTGGATATGTGGCCTCTAAACCACCATCTAATCAGTAAAACATAAGCGAGGGTTTTAATTAAAAGTTGTAAAATGCAAAGAAACATAGCATTATTGCAAATTGAATAGATTTATTCAAACAAATTTTTCATATAATTTTTGATGATGTTTTACTGATTGGAGGGTGGGATAGAGGCCACCCACCCTACATATACATATAAACTTTAATTTATTATCATCTCGCTGTATCCAATAAAATTAATTACAAAATTTTTTGAATAAAAAAGAAATTAACAAGGTTAAATTTTTGAGTGAGTAAATTAGTAAAATTTTGATGCATGGTGAGCGGACAGACTTTAAATTTAAATTAACTTAAATTAGCTATAGAAAGTCATTTATATTTAATGTAAAATTTTGATTTTGTTTTATTTTTTATTACATAAAAGGTTTGATGGTTTTAAGCAGGAAAATCATCAACGATTAGCAATTAAAGTTATCATATATATGTAGGATGGGCGGGTGTCCTTTATTCCACCATCACATCATAACATAAAATATTCCGCTACATCCGAAAAAAACGAAATTAAAAAAAAAATGTTTTTATTTTTTTGCTATTTAAAGAAATACTTCAAAACATTTGACACTTTATCATTCGCATTTTGTACGCTCTACAACGTGGTGATGTAATAATAAAAATTCGACATTTCGTTTTTCGACAAACATCACCAATTTTGTTGTTTGTATCTTCTTTCTTCCTTTTTCTGATTAGGGTGATGTGTCATATGTTGGGGTTTGGTCTAGCAGTTTAATGGATATGTCAAAAATCCTGTTTTTGCTAAGAGTGCCTTAGAAATTACAGCTACACTTTTGTTTAATAAAGTAATTTATTAAACAATAATACAAAACTAACGCTAACTTGTTTTCTATTCCTATTTCATTCTAATATATGAAAAGTAGAAAAGTATTATTCTAATTACATAGAATGAAATTAGATCATGAGACATAAATAAATTTTAAAAAAATTATAAGAGGTGCTCGAATAGCTTACCCTCCATCTCCAAACATAGCTGTATGCGTCTTCTTAAATTTTGTATTATTCTTAAAACATCCCTTTTTCTTATTTTGGTCCTTATAGTTATAATTGTCTTTCTTCGCAAGTCATTGATATTGGTGGGTATAGATTTATAAATTGTTTTTCATAGCTCCCAATAAATAAAAATCTAATGGTGAAAGATCTGGTGAACGTACCGGTCATCTTACGTCCCCACTATTTGAAATAACTCTGTCGGGAAATAATTGAAACAAGTATTCATCTGCACTCTTCTAGCGTTATGTGGTGGAGCTCCATCTTGTTGGAACCAAAGGCTATTTAGGCGGTTGAGGCAAATCTTGTCTTCCAAAAGTGCAGTCAAATTGTCTTCGTAAATGTCCCGGGCCAATGATCTTATCGCTAAATAAACCAACCCATACATTAAAACCAAAACGTGCTTGTGATCGTTGTTCTTGGTGTTCGTGTGGATTTTCAACGGACCATACATGTTCATTATGACGATTGAACATGCCTGTGTTGGTAAATCTGCACTCATCCATGAATATCACCTTAGAAAGAAAATGGAGATTTTGGAATAATAGTGTCATGATATTCCGACAAAACTTTACTCTTCGTTCAGTGTCTCTTGGATGCAAAACTTGCGTGATATGAATATTAAAGGGCCGATACTTATGTTTTTTCAAGACTGTCTACACTACCTGACGAGACACATTACTTTTTTCTTCTGCTATAGCCCTTGTTGAAGTAGAAGGATTTTGAATCTAATGGAGAATTAAATGTATAGCTGTTTATTATTTTTCAGAAGGTTTTAACATTTTACTCACTGCATATAAAATTTCCATTTCATTTCCATTAGGGCCTATGAACACGTATTCTAGGCTTTGGAAATGCACCAAATTCAGCTAATTTTTTTAAGAATCACAAAATAATTTTCAGCAGGTTGTTGTCTTTATAGCTACCGCTGAAGGCGTGTTTTCGAAGTAACTTGCACATTTCGATGCGATCCGTAATAAAGTTCTAGTATATCGCGGTTTTCTTCACTTGAAAACGGCATTTTGTTATAAATGTATACCAGTTTTGGAACTGTAGGTAAGGATAAGCAAAATTCGGTACAAGTGTCAAAAATTGCTTATTCAAACGCAGGATTTTTGGGATTTCGATCAAACTCCTAGAACAAACCCCAACACATGACACATCACCGTAATCAGAAAAAAAATCTCTATTTGAAAATGTAAAAATCCAAGATGGCGCCCAAAAGAAAAAACAAAGTTGATAATGTTTACCGAAAATTGAAATGTCAAATTTTTTAAGGCGAATTTTTAAACTGGTTTGAAAATGTTCCCGTACAAAATTCAATTAGCCCAAATTGCTACCGAGAGATCATGATCAACGAGTTGAGTACAGTAATGCAATCCTAAGGCCGTCTGGTGAAATTGAAGATTTTTCGACTAAACTGATAATGAGCGATGAAGCCCATTTTCTTCTCAGTAGCCACGTCAATAAACAGAACAGTCGGTTTTGGGGAACACACAATCCTCAATTAATTCATGAAACATCATTGCATCCACTAAAAACAACTGTATGGTGTGGTATTCATGCTGGAAACATCTTTGGTTCCTATTTTTTTTTAAATGACCAAGGTATTGGAGTTACTGTTAATGCTGAACGGTCCCAAGACATGATTCGAAATTTTCTTGTGCCTGAAATGGAAGTGCAAGGACTAGAGGACATGTGGTTTCAGCAAGATGTGGCCACAGCACACACAGCTCGTTCAACAATTCAATTATTGAATGACGTTTTTCCACGAAGACTAATTTCGCGAGGTGCCGATTTAGCATGGCCAGCCAGATCTCCGGATTTAACAGCAGCAGACTTTTTCGTTTGGGGTTTTTTAAAATTAAAAGTTTATGTGAATAAGCCACAAACGATTCAACATCTTAAAGACAATATCCGTCACGAAATTGAAGAAATTCAGCCCGATATATTAAAGGATGTCATGAAAAATGCCCTAAAAAGAGCCGAAAGTTGCATAGCGAATCGCGGTCACCATTTAGCCGATATAATTTTCCAATCATAACGAAAAAAAATGTAAAGACCAAATAAACTTTTTATGAAAACCAAACTTACTTATCATTTCTTTGAGCAGAGTTATAGGCAATCAAAATGGTAGTGGGAGTTTTGCCCCACCTTGTATAACTATTTTACATTATTATTGATATTTGTTGATATTAACAGTTCCTTGACTGTCGCTGGTACATCCACTCAAACAAAATCGGTGCAATGTTCAGGCAATAATGTTGCATCCATCTATTAGCACAAATTGTGATTTGAAAGGATTAGGATGAAAGGTCGAATAAAACTCGTCAACGTTAACTAATAAAATATATTATCATTATTATTAAAAATAAATTATACAAATAACCATATTTACAAATCATCACCTATCATCCGTCCTTATAAATATATATATGTAATAAAAAAAACGTAAATTCTAAACTACACACCTTTTTGGGAACAGAGGGGGTAGGGAGAGGGGCGCAGAAAAAATATACATACCCGGAGAAATATACAAAATTAATTTATCAATATTTCATATATTACATATAAAACTTTTTTCTTTCGTTTCCCTTCTACGCTCAGCAATTTTTTTTTACACCATAAATATAGATATATCATTCAACAATGAGCAATTTATTATATTATTTATACAAATAGTCTAAATCGCCGAAAATAAAACAAAAAATATATTACACGAGAAAAAAAAATACGAGATTTTATCATCGGTAATAAATGCATTTCATGCTCACGACGTTTGTGTATATTATCTAAGAAATTATCGGGACACAGTCTTATTTTTTAAATGTAATTAATGCAGGGCTGTAATTTAGTAATTATAACAAAGCATTCAAATATTTAAAAAAATCGTGTTAATAATCATAATAATATTTGTTGCTTGTAATTTAATGAAAGATCAAAAGTCAAGTGATTATAGCATTCATAAATATTTTCAAACAAAATTTGGATCTACAATCTGACCACATGGCATAAGAAATTTGATGCTCATTATTGTGCCTATATGGCCCAGTTGATAGAGCGAGAAAATTTTCCCTATAATTATACCATAAAAGTTTTATTATATATGCAAATAAAGATGTTTATATAATAAAAAAAAACTACATCATAAACAAAATTTGACGATGAATTAAATTCTCACTTAACCCGTGGTGAAACATTTTTAGGTTAATTAGAAGGTTAATTAACAAAATTTGAATTTACGACCTCACCACATACTATAGGAACTTCAATGCCCATTTTTGCCTAAATGGTGCAGTTGATTGAAAGGTGGAGTAGTAATTTAGAATTCCCAGAGTTAATATAATATTTAAATCAAAATTTCCACATTAACCAATTGCATTTGTGTAATTAATCATATAGTTTATACATTGTGTAAACTGTATAATTTAATTTTATTATCAACATCTGTCAATATTTACCTTCATTAAGTTTTACCTGTAAATAAATTTTTCAATATAAAAAAACAACAAATATTATAAGTAATAAGATTATAACAGTCTAAAAATTTAAACTTTTGAATTTAAATATTTGTGATTTATTTAGATGTGTTAACGTTACTTTATCACAACCCTGTATAAATTATTTAGGTTCGGGCAGTCTTTTACCTTTTCACAGTGACATATGAGAGAAAGTATATCGCTGCGAAATGTTGTTTCGGGAAATAAGATTTAAATTTAAATGTTGTCTCGTGGTGTTTTATATGTAAACATTAAGAGAATTCGCTAAATAAATAATAATATACTATAGACTAGTATTATGTGGTTCTCTCTTTTAGGAAAATACAAAAGTAAAGAACATTTTAATTAAGAGGATATATATCAAGTTACAATTAAAAACTTTCCTGGTTTAAAATTGGATGCGAAGAAAGTTAAAGTTTAATTTCAACAAGAAGGAGCTGTAATGATTTAGGGCGAAATTACCTAGTCACAAAAACGGCAGACTTGATGAACTCTAAACCCTTAGCAAGTTTTTTTTGCGATGTTCACACTCGAATGATATTCACTAGATAAACAAAGAAGGTGATACATTTGAGGACATTTAATATTGAGAAAGATAAAGCCAAAAATTTTCCAAGTGAGACGAATTTCAAATAGAAATGGATTTTTTCTGGGACGTTCTCATGAGTATGAGTTCTTAATAATATTCGTTGCATGATGAAAAAAGATAAATGAACCAAAACGACGCTATAATTTTCAATTTCTCATAGTTTGAATAATTAAGAAGAAATCAATGTTAAAATGTATGATCCTTACGTTTGATTTAAATACAATATAATCGAGTCTTTAAATTTTGATTTCGAAACTATACAAAATCTATACGGTTTAAGTTTTTTTTTTACATATATAACATGTATGCGACATTAATGTGTAATAATGTAATCTTCATGCTCAAATTTAATTCAATTTGAGATTTCATTCTCTTTCGTAGTCAAAAAGTCAAAAGTATCGGAGTAATTAAAACGCGTGGTTGACGCAGAATGTCGATGTTCAAAATTGAACAAAGTGGTGTGAAAAAACTATTTTAACAAGATGTCTTATTTAAACAGCGCGTTTTTTTCATATTGACATTTTTTTAAGCCATGAGTTTTACGCCAACTTAAAACCGTTACTACGTGGTAATCTATACTTACACTGAATTGAAAAATTCACTATTTTTTAACCACAAAGAATTGTGCTTAAAACATAGTGAATTTTTCAATTCAGGGTAATTATCTACCCTTTGAATAAATTTAATTCCAACTAGTTTTTTTAATACAAACAATAGCGTTTATTCAATAAAATTGATTATACTTTAACCATACGTATACACATAAACTTCCACAAATCTTGAAATTCCTAGCGTTAATACAATCATTGTAAATTGTTATAAAATGTTTTTCTTTTAAATTATCAATACTTCGTTATACATTTCAAAATATTAAATAAAAATATTAGTAATTAAGTTTATTTATAGTTGACTATAGTTTCAACAACACAACTTGCCATTATTAAATTTAACAAAGTTTAATAAACAGTGTTTGTAATTGAAGTTTACGAGTATATGTAGAGGGTAACTTTTGTCAACCATCCAAATGATGTATTATCTTTTTAAACACTCGTTGTAATTAAACTAATTGGAAGGGTTGATTTTTTAACCATCCTTGAGGTTTATTTGAAGTAGAGGGTGCGATAGTGAATATCCAACTACCCTATATTTACACTGGTAATCTAGACCAGAAATTGTGTTTGTATATCCTGTATCAGTGGTGGTGGGTAAGTGGCCTTTAACCATAATCCAATTTATGGATTATAAGAAACTTATATTTGAATTTAATTAAATATCTTTTCGTGACTTTAATGTCAACATTTATATTTTCTCTTTGTCATTTATATTATTCAAATAATCGATTCAACAATAAATCAATAAAAAACTATAGTTTCCTTTCATTAATTTTTCTTCCCTCGAATAATTAAAGTACTACACAAAAAACACCACAGACAACATATTTTGTTCGTTTGTTTGTTTTTGCAAGGACAATTTCGATAAATATTTCCTTAAAAACAATCCCGAAAAACTAATCAATCTTATCAACAAATATACTGTTTACACCATCAACTAAGTCATGGTTAGAACAGCGAATTTTTTAACTTTATATACAGTATTTTTCGAATAGAAAGACTATAAAAATGCAAGCCACCATTCCTATTCTTCACAATACCATTCAACTCAATTGGTTTTACTATACACAGACGGTGAAAACCATCCCCGCAAAAAGCTAGACATGTACTACTAATAAAGATTAAAGTTTAGATCTGGCTGGTTTAGAAATTTGTACTATAAAATGGTTGTGTGTGGGAAAAAATACGTGTATATTCAATAAATAAACTACTTTAATAACGCATCCCCATCATCTGGTAAGCAAACTACCTTTACGCATTTATACTTCTGCAAAAATTAAAATTAATTTCATTATCTACCTTAGTGAAACAAGGTATTAAAAAATTGCAAAACTTCCACTAATCACCAGAGAATACTGTACGGGTTTAGATAACTCAAATAGAATTCAAGAATGTATAAAAGACTTTAAGAAGAATTAGAAAATGCGTAATTGTTAGAAATACGTATATTGAAATTCGGTCATGAATGGACCTGTGGAAGAGCGATTCCATCAGTCTTCGGCGTAAACAACGGGCGAAACAAAGTGGTAACTACGTTTTGGTGTCATTGCGAAACTGAACGCTCGCGATTCAGAATCGGTTTGATAAAATCTCTGGAAGTGGAACGAACGGGACGAGTTTTCCCATTATTTTTTTTTATATTTCGTTTGATTATTATTATTATTACTAATAAAATAAAAAAGGCTGTTTTTTTGTTTCGTTTCGTTCGATTACTATCATTAAAGGAAAATGTCTGTTGGGTCCCTTGAGGTAATTAGAAGCTATCTACTCTCGACGAACGGCGCCTGCTCAATTTTTCTCCCGGGCAACGAAACTAATCGCCATCCGTGTTCCTGAAACAAAGAAAGAAAAATAAATTATATACTTTTATAGTTCATACTAATTCAAGCAATGGTTAATGCAATATAATATAAGTAAATTAATATTTTAAAGTTTCTGCAAATCGTATGTTAATTATGTAGATCAAAAATATTTCAGCAAATGCAGAACCGTGTTGCTTCCAATTTCAAATAGCATCGTAATTCTCTCGTCTAAACTCAAGATCTCATTCTGCTCTTTGTTATTCAATCCGAAAGATAATGAGGAACAGATGAAAATATGTATAAGAAACGACAGAGATGGCGAGCTATGTAAAAAGACTGAAAGAATCAGTTAATAAATTAGAGTATAGGTGGCGCCACACCCTTATAATTTCATAAGTACTCCCAATCTGGTTATTTTAAAAGTATTAAAGAAAACTGTAAATTGTCTTTTATTTAGTTTTTGTTAATTGGTGTACGTGTTCATCCCATTTAATGTTACTGTACATATTTAGTCCTAGGTCGTTTACTTGATGTATTTTATTTTATTGTTGTGCCTTTGATGTTGATTCTTAATTAGATTATTTAATGTAGTAACATTAAAGATAATTCTCGCAAAACGTTTTATACCAAATTTAATTGTAATAAAACATGGTGATTTTCGTTTATGTTTTAATATAGATTATCATTTACCATTTTTGTTATATAGTTTAATTATAAATAACACCCAATAAAAAAAACTGGAAAAATGTCATTTCAAAGCTAAATAAATCATAAACAATCATTTGTTCATATATTCATTCTGAAGTATCCCCTTTTTATATTCACTATAATACTGTGTAGTAGCAATAGTAGTGGTTGGCTATCGACCACGTGGTCCTTCCGCCATGTGTCATTTGTGTACTTGTGTGTATGTGTGCAATAATACTGAATTATTAGTTATTTTATAACTATGTAAATTATAGTATTCTTTTTGTGTCGTTTCAAGGTCCACGAATTTAAATTAGTCAAACTACTCGCCTCTAGTTGCGTACACAGAAGAGGATGTCCTAATACAATTTTACGGGCGGCATTTGCACAGCACAAAAGGTTTACTCAATGACGGCACTGCGAATATTGGATGAATGAATGGATGGGGCAATGGCGGGATTAAATCTAATACTCATCTCGGCAGTGTGCTGCTTCAATTGTTTCTCGCGCGTGAGAGAGAGGAGAGAGAAAAAAGAATACGATGAAGAAACTGAAAATGTAGGTTGAGGACGAAACGAGGACTGCTTTAATAATATGCGGAATATATTAATTACTTGTTTCAGTTCTTTACCAAGATGTAGGAATGCAATTGAAAGTATTCAAAAGAGGTAACAATATGTTATCATTATTTAATAATAATAATTAATTAATTATTCATATACGGTGTTTTAACAATTGAATTGCGTTAAAATGATACTACAACACCTTACTTTTGTTTTTTGTTTATTGACATTATCAAAAAATTCAATACCTTTTCCTATTACATACAAGAAAATTACATTCGTCAAAATAGATACTACTTAACCATCTGTAGACACGTGTTTCGATCTCTCGATCTCTTTAGTAAAGCTTTGTTATAAAATTGATTTTATTTGTATTTAAAGTCGATTTTATAATAAAGTTGTAGTGAGGAGATCGTGAAATCGAAACACATGTCTACAGATGGTTATAAACTTGAGTGTTAAATTATTTTATTACTTTGCTAAGATACTATTTAAGGTAATAACAGTTGTCTAAGCGTTGCACTACTTTCCCTTATGAGTGAGTATACCATCAACAATTAAAAGGAACTGGCAATAGCGACAATTACACCAATAACATTGCAAAAACGTTAAATGGTGTTATCCTGCCAACAACAGCCACGAAACAGTTTCGATTTCTTTAGAATCACATCAGACAAACATTAATTCAGTTGGAAAAATTAGTACAACGCTCAGAAAATAGGTGCCCCATATCTTTACAGGTACCTGGAGGGCTAAAACTCACTAGTAAAATTCCGTTTTCTTGTCCTTATTTGCGCAGTGCTCATAAGATCCAAATATATAGAAACTGGTCTTCACAGCGTATACAATTTATGTGAAGACGACACAATAACTTTACAAATCAAACAATAAAAAAATCTTAAACGCAATACTTACAGATAGCAATGTAAATACAATTTATTATATTAATTTCTCTGGTTTAATTATGTTTTCCCATTTTACAGAATGTATACAATTTTGACTAATATCTATTATAGCGCCATCTATCACGAAAGGTAAAAAATATTTGGGATAACACTAACACATTTTACGCGGCAAATTCAAATAGAAAATTGGGCTTCTGCTCACGTAAAAAATTAATAAAGCTGTAATTTTAATAAAATAATTTAATATGTATCGTGAAGTCAAAGATTCCATAACTACCCATTTCTAGAAAAAGTTTCGTATATCCGCAAAGGAGGGCCTTCAATAAACACCTACTACCGATGCATGATTTTTTAATAAATATTAAAAATGATCCCCATTTACTAAGTAACTGAATATGAATAAATTGTCATAAAAATGTTGTGTGGTATGTAAAACTATTTTCCATATTAATTTCTCACTTATATCTTCCAAAATATTGGATTTGTTTCGATAAACATTATTTTTCAAGTAACCCCAATAAAAGAAATCTAAGGGCGAAAGATCGGGAGACCATGAAGACCATTCAATAGGCCCTCTTCTTTCTATCCATCTATTTGGAAACGTGACATCCAAAAATTCTCTAACTTCTCGAGAAAAATGCGGAGGATCTCCATCTTGCTGATACCAGATTAAGTTAATATCGGGAGTTAAATTTTTTATACTTGGAACTATTTGTTGTCGAAGCAGTTGGAGGTATCGAAATTTCCCTCGATAAAAAAGGGTTCAATTACATGTCCCCCCAAACAATTAACTTTTTCTAGGAACTGTGTATGCAGTTCTTCATACCAGTTTGGGTTAATTCGCCCCCAGTAACGGTAATTTTGTTTATTGACCATTCCGTGTAGTGTGAAGGTCCCTTTATCCGAAAAATCAATATGGTTTGGAAAATGAGGATTCTCTTCAATCTTCCTCGTAATTATTTCACAAAATTGTAGTCTTCGATCATAATCAACGTCACAAAGTTCTTGTACAACATTAATTTTGTATGGATTTATTTTCTCGGTATGGATAAAACAGATTTTTGATCAATTTCATGATCCGAAGCAAGGTGATTGCTGGATTGTCTGGGATTTTCTCGAATTGAAAGCAGAATGTCCAATTTTTTATCATCGGCGGTAGCACTCATGAGTCTTCCAGATCTTGGTCGGTTTTTTATACTCCCAGTCATTCCTTAACGCTCTACCGTTCGAAAAACTTCAATTTTTTTAATATGTTTGCCCGTCTGGGTGCAAATTATTATAAATATCACACACATCCTGTTATGATCTCTGTTTATCGCCATACCAAAGTTAAAATATCAATTTTCACTGTTTCAGAAAGTAAAAAGGCTATGAAATTTACTTGTTTGTTTAATTTTGGCAGAACGTAATTTTCAGGTTATTTTTCAAGGTCATACCTAATTTGTGTTGGAATTTAGGTATAACGTATGCTTAATAAAAAATGAACCAAATTGACAGGACTACCAAAATAAATGGTAATATAAAAAAATGTAATCTTAATTCACCACTATTTTGTGGGTCACCCTGTATATTCCAATTTATTATAGATAAGAAGATTTTCAAAAGCTCAGTAACACATTTTTTGCTATCTTTTGAAATATTCGACCGTTCTGGCAATTTCTCCTAACCCTGTATATATTTGGACTTAAGCTTTAACCCTTTGGGTACATTTGACGAGTGAGATTCGTCATCTGCTTACTTTGCCGAAGTTACGGTGAATGAATCTGACTCATCATCTGAATTTAAAAGACTTGCGTTGATCGCAAACAATTGCCTGGCGTTTGTTTATGACACCTTACAGTTGCAAATAAGATAATTCCACTTATTTTTATTATTATCCCTGTTTTTCAGTACCGCAGGATGAAATGAAAGAATATGTCGCAATATGTATTATTATGTCTCAAATAAAAAAAATCTAAATTGAGTTCATATTGATCAAAAAGAAATATTATAAACCAATTTTTGCAGCCACTATGTCACAGGATAGGTTTTATGATATCTCAAGATTCTCTCATTTGACAGACAACGAAAAGTTTTATAAAAATGATAGAATTATGAAGATCAGAAATATAGTTAATTATCTGAGTAATACATTGGAAAATCTATGCTTCAGAGAGCGCAGTATAACTAGATGAACCTCTCATGAAATTCAAAGGACATTTGAATTATATTCAGTTCAATCCATTGAAACGAGCGCGAAATGGAATAAAAATCTATAGACTTTGCGAATCTTCATCAGAGTTCAATTTCAATTTATTTATTCTATATTTTGCCACAAGTTGCGGATATACAAGTCAAATATGATACACAATAAAAAATTAATCTATTAAGTCATAAAATCTAGATTGGCGCAGCTAAAATACCGGCGTCTGAGAGTGTTGTCCTAGAAGAAGAATTAGTCTCCACAATTATATTTCAAATTATTAGAATAAGGTATAAATGTAGTTGGAAGTGCACGAAAGAACTGAGATGCCAAAAGTGCATGCTTCCCTCAAGCTAAAAAATGAGAGGCCAAATGTTATCATCCTACGGTTTTTAGCACCAAGATGGAAAAATAAGAAAGATGTATAGATGCTTAGCACAAAACGTTACAATTATGACAAAATTATCACACCATCATGCGTTGTCGAATATAATACAAGTATGGGTGGTGTTTGATAAACAGGACCAATTGCTAGCGTGTTCTCCAAATAATATGTATTATTTTTATATTAATCCATATGGCAACAAATTAAATCCGTTATATACCTGTATGCATAAAAATCTACAAATAATTCTGTACTTAAGGGCTTAACGCTGCTTATAATTTAAAATCAACAATAATACTATTATTTTAATTGAAATAAGTAAAATTATAAATAAGGGGTGGGTGGATGGCCTACATTCCTATTTACATAAAGCTTGTAAGTTATTTGTTTTTCCTCGTTTTAGAAGCGGTGTACCGAATTTTATTTATCAAAATAATAGTTTGATGTATTCTGATTTGATGTTTGTTGTTAATTCTAAAATTCGAGCACAAGAACATTGAACAGTCTCATAATATATTAGATTATGTGCCCATAAGAGACTAGTTAATGATTGTTTCACTCTTTTTCCTGGAGCAGTACCCCGAATTATATTTGTTTATAATATATTTAATTGTGTGCGGAATCGACATATTATTAACTTCAAAACAAGTAAATTTATCAAAAGTAAATATTTTAAGAAATTATTTTTCTGGCCTTTTTTAAGAATTGTACTGAACCAAAGCGTTTTTTTTTTTTTTAATTAAATCATACATGCCTAAGTCAGTTTAATTTTGTCATTGTATTTACTTTCATTAATGTTTTAAAATAAAGTTATTAATAAAACTGAACTGATGAGATGTAAAAGATCAAAACACGTGTCTGAAGATGTTTTTAAATATTTTTACACCAAATTCACTCAAAATTCTTTTAACATTCTTTAATTTTATTATATAATTTATAACTGTAAGTTGCAACGGTGGCCACCCACCCATTCTGCAGACACAAATAGATTTCTAATTTTATATTTTTAACATAAAAGTGCTGTTGTTTTTATCGAAGTAGAGCAGTGCGAAAAGAAAATATACCGATAAATGACTGACCCATAGATTTCCGGGATCAAAAAACGATTTTGCATCCAAACATTTATGGTTAAGTCGGGTTTCAAAAGTCAAAAGTTACAAAAATATTATTTCCTTTATTTATAACAGTTGATCGCTTTATTAGATTTGACTAAAATTTATTATTCATGATTATCATACAGACAAAAAAGCTTTAAATTGAAGGGATCTTTCTAGTAATCTTTTTAAATTTTCATAGGGTAACCAATAAAATCAATTAAAATATTTTGATTTTATAGTTCTTACATTTTAATAATGTAAAACTACGGTGCAGAATCGCTTAAAATAATTAATTCTAATTATTACTTTTATTTTTTAAATATTTTAGTTTTTATGTTTTCTGGTACTAATGTTTTTATAGCATAATAACAACAGAAATGGAGTATTATATTATGATAATCAACAAATAAAAATATCAGCCAGATAGAATGTAGCGTTTCCGATTTGGCCAGAAATTTTTCTTCCAGGTTTTAAAATGTTTATTTTTCGAGAACTTTATACCAATTTTCAACTTTCAAGCAGATTTTTTCAGAAATTTCTCTTCCTATTTGCGGGAATTTGTTTTATTCCATTTTTTTAATTTTGCTTTTTTATGTTATCGAAATTTTATAGTTTTATTTTCATTTTTCCATCCAAAATTTCGGGTAATTCCTTCAAAAATTATATGGTGTTTCCGGTATTTAACTTCTAGATTCCTTGAATTTTACATCAATTTCACTTCTAACATTTATCATATTCATTTTCTTTCAATTTTGGAGAATTTTTTTCTTCTTATTTTTATTTCTTGCTTTATTTTGTCTATTTTTTTTTTCTAACTTTTAAAAGGTCTTGTAGAAATTGAGAGAGTTTGTTAATTATTGTCTGTCAACTCTCGTTTGGTATCTGTTGTTTATCAACTAGAATTTGACTATTGTCATTTGGTTAATTTCATTTGTTCATCTTTAAATTATTATTTGTTACCTGTCAAGTGTGCCCATTTATTAATTATCATTTGTTACCTTTTACATTATCTTTCAAATGTCATTTCCTGTCTGTAATTTTCACTGTCAAGTGATATCTATCGTCATCGGTTAACTGCCATCTGTATCAATTGGCTCCTGTTAAATCATTTATTATTTGTCAACTCTCAGTTTTTATCTGTCATCTACCAAATGTAATATATCTTCTGTTTCAACTGTTGTTTGTTACTTATATTAGTTAACTGACGTTTCTTGTCTGTTATTTATTGTTCTGTCAACACATATTTCAGCAAAATAAATGCGATAAGACACCTAAAAAGGATAGCAAGAAGGACAAAATAGGATAGACTTGCCAACGAAGAAATCATACAATCACATAAGTAGGAACCGATAATAAGACAAATAATAAAGGTTAAAACAGGTTAACAAATACAATAGAGTACAAAAAAAAGAGAAAGACCAAACAAACAATGGTTACAGCACATAACAGGATTGGGAAAACAAGGGGTAACGAAATGATGATTATAAATAGGAAAGAATGGAAGGGGAGAAAGAAAGAAGAAGAAAAGTTAACAGTCATTTATTCAAGTATGAATTAATATTTCATATCTGTCATCTATCAACTATTAATTGTCATCTGTCAATTGTCAACTGGCAGCTGTAATTTTTTTATTTGTGAATTAATATTTGTTGTCGTTTCTTGTATATTTTTTCTCAACTGTCATCTGTTAACGCATGTGATCATTGACATCTGTCAACTGTTATTTGTTTATTTGTAAATTAATTTACATTGTCTGTCATCTATTTACTGTTGTTGGCTATTTGTCAACACATCTATTTACAGTAATCCTTTTAATTTCATTTATATTTATGTTATCTATCAAATGCCATCCGTCAACTCTCTTTTGTTAACTTGCATCTGTTAACACAATTGTTACTATCATTCATTAAACAACTGTAAAATTCATTTGTTAGCTCTCATGTGTTTATTAGCGAAATATTCTTTGTTAAATGTCATCTATAAACTGTCCGTTATTTGTCACTTTTTTACCATATTTTGTTAACTAGAATCTGTTATCATACAGGGTGTTCAATTTAAGTGAAGATACAACAAATGAGTCTTATTAAGACTACAAGAACAAATCACTTTTGAAACAACTACTTCTCTAGCTAATACTTCGACAGACATTGAATGATACAACACGCAAATTACTTTTGTATCATTCAATGTCTGTCGAAGTATTAGCTAAAGTCTGTTCGTTGGATCTTTCGTCGTACGTCACAAACTATCGCTTCAAAAAACGACGAAAGTTTTACAGTGCGTTCTTTTTCTAACGCATTTGTTTTACTTTATCAGACTGAATGTTTTTGCGTCGTTTCTCGAAGCGATAATTTGTGACGTACGACGAAAGATCCAACGAACAGACTATAGAGAAGTAGTTAAGTGAAGATATTGAAATAACTCGAAAACTACACATCAAATAAAAAAAAATATATAATTTGGATGAATTCGTGTATTAATTCGTGTGCGTTGTAAAGGCACTTATTGAATCGACTTGAAGAAAGTAGAAGTTGTTTGGTTGAACAATGCTTTAATAAATACTTTCGTTTTTACAGATTATGTTTTACGTTGCGTTGTTGATTATTTTTCTGACGCCGCTTATCGGGTGTTTCAACTGTCCTCGCACACACCCGAACACTCGATTATTTTTCCGCGGCCCGTGCACGGCGTATCGGGTAACGTCGCACGCCGGACACTAGATTTTAATGTATCATGTTTTGTTTCGGCACGTAGGCGTTAATTTCTAACGTAAATTACACACCTAATCCGAACATAATTAAAAATTCGTTCGCCTCGGAGGGGGACATCTAATGATACGAAACTCCAACCCCCTAGGGGGTAGGGTAGAAATAGAAAAGTTAAATAGGAACCCCCATTTTTTGTACGTATTTGAATACTCCGGGAAAAAATAAGAGTTTTATCTGAAAAATTTGTTGTATTCGGGACAGACGACAAATACGAGGGGTTCGTAAAATAAGGTTCCCTATGCTGATGAGAAATAATGCGACGTGCTGGGAGAAACGCTCAGCGTATAAGACAACAGCCTCGTCAATATTTCTCCTACATTCGCCATAAATCAGAATTATTTCAATTTTTTCTTCTACGCTTGCACGAGGCATTTTTCACTTGTAATTGTTTTCTAGAAATGAAATTAAATGAATTCTGCAGAAAATAAATACTATCCAAATCTTTTTTTGTCAGAGATGCGCATGCGAGTCGACTCATTGTCGTTTTATGATTTGTTTCCCCATAAACTTCGATTAACTGACGATGAATGTCAGTGTTTTACATTTCTCCCAACAAGTCGCATTATTTCGCATCAGCATAGGGAACCTTATTTTACGAATACCACTGGTATTTCTCTGGAAATGCCCATTTTCAACAATTTTTGCCAATTTTGAATTTTGTCGATTATAGGGGGTTGAGGGGTAGTGGGTCAAGTTTCGTATCATTACATGTCCCCCTCCGAGGCAAACAAATTTTTTATTATAATTTTATTTTATTCGATGTGTAGTTTTCGAGATATTTCAATGTCTTCACTTAAATTGAACACCCTGTATATGTAAAATATCTTATGTCAACAGTCATTTATAAACTGTCGTCATTTTTTAACCATTATTTGTATGTTTGTAAATCATTATTTGTTATTATGTCTTCTATAACTGTCATTTAATGTCATCATCTCTCAACTGTCATTGGTTAACATTTGTGAATTAATATTTTTAACTCTCCTCTGTCGCTGTGTTTGTTGTTACTTACTTGTCAACTGTCACCTGTAAACTGCCATCTATTAACATATTTTTTTATTATCAATTGGCATTAATTTTCTATTCTTTATCAAGTGCTATCTGTTAATTTTCATTTGTTCATTTGTTATATACTTAATATCAGCAATAATACTGCTATTGTTTAGGAAAAATAAAGCAGTGACAAAAGTAAATACATATGTTGGATGGATTTGTGGCATCTATTTCACCCTTCAACATAAAGCATATGAAAATCTTAAATGTCCTTAATTATTAGGTTTCATTAGCAATTTAGTATTACCTTTGATAATGAGCTGTCTAGTTCGAAACACGTGTCAGGAAACTGCAAATATAAACATGGAACATAACAAGTGTTTTTCTTCGCCAAATTTATATACTTCATTTATTATATTTTACATGATCTCTTTTTGAAAACGATGGTTTACATATAACATAAATAACTCTTCGTTGTCCTTTAGATGACCACCAACTTGGCCTCTATTCCACCTTCCAACCTAAAGACTATACATAAAAGTATGAAATATACCCTCAAGCTTATTTTTCCTTTATTATATAAATATTGTCTTTTATTTGAATGATGAAACGGTTTCATCTTGCAATAATTGAAGGGTGAGATGATGTCCATCCATTCATTCTACATATATGGTTGTCTTCTAATATCAACCGCAACCCTCTGTTGGTTTTTAAGGAACCAAACGGGTATTAACAGAAGTAGATACAGATGCAGGTTGGTTAGTTGGCCTCTATCCCATTCTCCAACTAGTAAACACCTACACTTCTTTAACATTTATATTTAAATCTGTCTTTTAGTAGTTTTATTTTTTAATCAACACTACACTGATTTTATCTTATAACATTTATAAAACAGTAAGTATATTAAACAAAAGTTCTTGTTTGTAATAAAATTTCTTTATATTATCAATAAGCAATGTAGTACTAGTAGTAATTGGCCATGTGATGTGTCTGTCGATCTGTGAACATCCAAACTATAAGCAAAACATCACTTACAATAATTTTGTAGTAATAATTTGTGTGAATATTAATGTAAAGTAATTAAACTATAATTTTTATGTAGTTAATAGATTCAATAATCAGTGTTTATTAATACCTTTTCTCATTGGTTAAGCATTGTTTTAATGTATAGGTTTTATAATTAAATTATTTGGTTTGTTGCACTACTAACTTCTTTATTTTCGAATTTAAGCAGCCAATTCAATTTTATGTCAAAACTAAATTAGTAGTGAAACAAACCAAATGAATTTTAATTAAGAAACCTATAAATTACCCGTTTTACTTGTTTCTATTCTATAATAACGGGTGTCCAACAATTATTGTAGTCCCGGGTGGCTTTGGAATCAAAAACGTAGGTCGATTCTTACATGTGCCAGATAAATTAACCTCACATTTCAAATATATTGAGATATATAGGTTAATTTTTATGGAGTAAGAAACGACGTTTTCATCGCCACCCGGGGCTGCAATAATTGTTGGACACCCGTTACATTTAAAATATAAAATAAACAAATGGTTACTTTATTATTGACTGAAGTTTGAGCAACTCAACTGAAAATATTTTTTTACCTAAAATATTTTGATACAAAAAAATAGGAAATTACAATTTTAAAACCAATATTAACTATTGATACCTGCTTCTACTTCATAACACTCTTATAATTTAAAATGGAACAAATGAAAAAGTGTTTATTATTATATGTACTATTGGAATCATAGTGGAGAATGTGCAAAATATGTGAGATGAAAAATTATTTTCAGTCGAGTTACTAGAATTTCAGTCAATAAACGTGTTGTATAAACAAAGTAATATAACACAGTTATTGACTGTAGTTTTTGCTACACACCTGAAAATATTATTTTACTTTCAATTATTTTGATGTTCGCAGCAGTGATATGAATAAGACATTTAATAAACTCTTGTTTTGTATTATTTCTCTTGACTGTGTAACAAATAAACATCGGCATCAGTAAACAAGTAAACATCGGCATCAGTAAACATGACAGTTGTGTATAAAAATTTTGTGTCTCGTGGAAAATTATAACTTTTATTGAATGATATTGTGATTCACTTTGGTAACCTATCTTAGTTCCTATGTAGTATGTAAAAGATCTGATCTGCATCATTAAACATATTGAGCGAGGTGAGTTTTCAAATCAGTTATTGTTTTCAGTAACCATGGAAATACAAACATAACAATGAGACTTCAATGTTTTATACCACATTTTATTGTTTATTATAAATGTAAACAAGTGTATGGTATATTACAATCATTAATTACACATTTATAAAACTTTCAAACTTTGTCATCATAAAATGTCTAAGATAATTGTGGTATAAATCATTAAAAATTGTCTCATTTTTCCAGTAAAATTATGTAGCATATAGTAACGGTGATGACTATTATCTTTATTATATTTATTATTAAATAATTATGATTCATTTAGTGAAGTAGATGTTTAAAAATAATGTATTAATAGAGGTTAAAATATGAGAAATTTACCTTTTCCAGAAAATCCTTTCCTCGATCGATGATTTGTAATCATTGTAAAACGTAAAGTGTGGTTTTGATAATAACGGCAGTGTCCAATCGAGTGATGCAAGGAGAGTCGTCGAGGTAACATCACTCAATGCATCGATAAAAATTCGGCAGTAAGCTTAGATCGGGAATAAAAAAGAAAACAAACGGCTCACGCGCGCGCGCACTAACACACAGACGGGCCAACAACAAACGGAGTCATTGTACTAATCATCCCAACAATTCACAATTTTAATAATACCACGTCCATTTTCAATTACAAATCAGTACGCATGGTTTCGCAACCTTCAGAGATCACTATATGTTTTTATTTTTATTTATTTTGTATCGGGCAGTGTGTGTGTGTATGTGTGTGTTTGTGTAAACAAAATGTAGTAGACACGTGACGAGAGGGGAGTCATTGTCCTGTGCCGGCGGCCGTGGGGCCCACTCACCGCGCGTCCATGCTGGACTCCGAGTGCGAACCGTGATCGGAAGAACTGGAACTGGAGACCGTTTCCGCCGATTTAATTTTCGGCTTGTATTCGGTGATGACGACGGTGACGCTGTTGACGGTCACCTCGCGCGTCTGGGCCGTGCTCCTGTCGACGTTTTTCAGCCGGGGCGGGTGTCTGCGTTTCTTCAGCGATCGCTTGTCCTTCTTCTCTTTCTTCTGGTTGCTCGTGGCCGGTAGGAACTGGCTGGCCACTTGCTGGGCCACGAGCTGCGGATTGATGCGCGGCTTCCTCGTCGACGTGCCCTTCCTGACGTCGCACATCATGCACTTGAAGGCCTCCGCCGTGTTCCTGTACGTGCACACACTGCAATCCCAAAAGCTGTCCTCTAACACTTTCGCCTGTCGTTTCGTTCTGCGTATCGGACTCTTTTTATGATCCATTTTTCGGGCAAGCGAACGAACTGTAAAACTATAATTTACCAGCGATCTGACGTCTGTGCCTCACACGCGCCGCCATTTTCGGTTCTCACTGGAGGGCGCACGCGCGCGTCGCCACTGCTGCCAACATTTAATGCGTCCTCCGTCATCTTTACATTATATGTATTAAATACGAAAACGTAATAATAAAATTTATTAAATATTCTTTAATAAAAATAAACAGCTTCAGGCCCTTAAATACTATTTTAACGATTTTTAAACAATACGTGTTTTGTTATAAAGTTAAAATGTTTCAAATTGATGGCAATTGTTTTTTTCAACCTTCGTACTTCTTTAAGAAATAGAATTAATCATTTAAAATATACCAACAACAATTTGAATTGGATATTCACCTTTATGTTAAACCATCGTACCTAATTTCATTATAAAAACACAATTTGTTAATTGATATCACGTGTTTTCTAGTTCTTAACATTGCTATAATCTGATATTACCACAACAGCTGTACTAAAGTAATTCTATGATTTCGTAACTATTAGTATAGTTAAGATATAGCTCCTCGTTTTAAATAATTAAAAATATTAATAAATCATAATTTGAATTTTCTGATACTTCAAAAATCTACATTTTTTCAAAAATAAACGTGTAAAAAATTATTTCGTAATTACATTCACATTATCTTTATTGGAAACAAGATAACGTCAATTAGAAAACGCCGGTCTTTTAATTTATTATTTTTCGCTCCTCGTTTCGGTATTGCGCCAATTAACGCTTAAACGGCACAAATCAAAAATCCGATCGGTATACCAATTAGAAATCCGACTTGAAAACTAGTGCGGTATAAATATTGTGAACATTTTTTTTTATCACGAATTTAACGACTCTGTGGATTGTGTCGATTACAATATATCCTCATTAAAATTTAACGCGAGTGATAATCAGGCGAGATAAGCGAACGGCCCAGGTCTACCAACACCACGGTGAAGAGCGGCCGATTTTAACGATCGGTGTAAATTTTAAATAATAAGCGACAGACGGACGGATCAACGCAGCTGCCTTCTTCCTCTTTCGATATTTATAAAATGGGGGGAAGAAGTTTGCGTGTGTGTGTGTTTATAAGTACGAGCTGCATTTTTGGCAGAGTTGACATACGAAAATATAATATATATTTACATATTATGTGGAGCGTGTTAGTTGGCAAATATTATAATTACTGAAAGGTATTCGTGGAATATACCCAACAGGTTTTTTTTTGGAGAATGTAATTGTTTAATAATACATGCATCTTTAAATATTTGGAATCGGCTTTGAATTTCTAAAATACATCCTCAGTAAACATGTTTATAAGATAGTCTCAAAACAATTGCCATATCCTAGCTAAAAACAAAATAATAGCACTCAGAACAAAATAGAAGCTTTACATAATTAAAACCTGAACAACTTTTATTTACACATATTTTTGTTTTTCAGAAGAAAAAAATAGTTTTTTATAAAAAAAGTATAGCAGTTATATGAAAATTATATAACAATTGTAGAGAAATAAATAATTATTACTAAAAATAAACAAAACTTCAGCATTTTTATCTTAATAGATTGTACGCTTGAAATAGCGTACTCATGACCTAGGTTAATGCGTAGTTTATTAAGGTAGGTCGGGAGTACGATAGGTCACTGTATTAATGATTGTGGTAGGTCAAAAGTACGCTGGAATATATAAATAAGTTTATAATGGTATATTAAATTAATATCCGGTATATTATAGTCTAGAGTAACAACAGTGATCTAGTGCAACGCTTAGATCTTATGGTAATATCTTGAATCTCAAATATCTGAAATGGAAATGTTAAAATGTTTTTTTCCTAAAGGTTAAAAAAATCGACGAGATTGGTTCTAAATAGTCCATTAGAACACAACATACAAAAAAAAAACTTGTTAAAAAGTTTTTTTAAATATCCAGAAAAATTCGTTATAAAAATTGAGGAGAAAAAATGAAATATTTAAAATATCCAAACCTCTCAAGGAAAAATATCTAATGTTCTTAAATAATCCAGGAGAATTCCATTAGAACAACAATTAAATCAAAAAATCTCAAGAAGAATAGCAAATCAGTCCTGAAATTCTTGTGAAAATTTTGTTAAAAATTCCATAAGAAAGAGATGATTCCAATAAATATAAGCGAAAAATATTTGTTAGAAAATTTCCAAAGAATTTCGAGGATAATTTGTTAACAAAATCTGGCACAATGAAATTTAAATTGTTGGAAATAACAAATTTCTTAAGAAAAAATTGCTTTAAAATAATGAAAATATCGATAATTAAGGAAAAACTCAAAATAAGAATGAAAAATTCTTAAAAAGAAATTGCAGAGAAATAATAGCTAATTCCTGAAACAGATCAAGTGCTTAACAATTATGTGCCAATTATTTCAGATTTTTAACCAAGAGAAAATTATTCAAGAAAAATTTCAGAGAATCTAAAAATCCATTAGAACAAGACAATGAAAAGTTGAAAACTCAAAAAAACTTGAAACTGGCACAAGTGCCAAAAAAGTTGTATGTCGCCCAGAAAAATAATTAGAATGTTTAGATTGGACAATCGATAAAAGCAGAGATAAATGAATACAATTAAAAATTTATTAAAAACAGTTGAAATTAATAAAACATTACTTTAAAATAAAAGCAAAAAATAAATTCCGAAAATTATTATTGAAAAAAATGAACAATTGAATAGAAAACCATTGAAATTCTTGAAAATTCAACAAATAAAATTGACTCCAGATAAAATAATAACATTGATAAATGTTGCCGAACTAAAACAATTAAAGATTATAAAATAATTCTGATTGAATAAAAAAACATATTTGTTTGTCTAGATAATTGACAACAATTAGAAAAAATAAATAAAAACAGATGAATTTTTTTAGGTACATAGATAAAATGAAAATTACAAAAAAATGATCAAAAAATCGGAAGTACTAAAATAATTAAATGCCTAATTAACCTCTGGGGAAATAAAACAAATACAACAAAATAAAAATTTAAAAACATTGTACAATCTAGAAATAATAACACATACTTTAGAACTATATAACCAAACTTAAGAACTAAACATAACAAATATGGTAACACTAAATAACATACTAATAATCCACAAAATCAAAAATAACCTTATAAAGAGCAACATAGCATTACACACAAACAAGGAAATTCATGAATACACAAGAAAAACATCGGAACTGAGAACAGAAAAATATAAAAACAACAAAATACTCTAAAGCCTTAACAACGAAAGTTATAAAACAGTATAATAAATTGTAAAACCTCATAAAAAATCTCTAAAATACACCACCTTCAAATTAAAAATTAAGAACCTAATATTAAACAACAAAATCTAATTAACAGAAAAAAAGAATAGAAGAAAACCAAGAGATCCCACGATACCATTAGCCTGGGATGGGAACAACGCCCGCAAACCTAAAGATGAAGACAGAGGGAAGAAAACAAGAAGGAGCAAAAAAAATCATTTAATTGTATCTATTATCAATTAAGTATATATTTGTATAAATTTTCAATAAACAAACCTATTCTACAAGAAAAAGCAGTTGACAAACGGTATCAATAAAAAAAAATTAAAAACTATCAAACAAAGGAAGATTTTAATAAACCAAGCGTTTTAATAGAGTTAATATAAAAATGTTTCACTAATGATCAATTAAATTCCACTTCAAAAACAACTGAAATTTATAGAAATTTGCAAAAAAGTGCAACATTAACAATTGATAAAAGCATTTTAACGTTCAAGTATTAACGAAGAAATTAAATAAATCAGTTGAACTTGTTAAAAGCGCTAAAGCAATTAAATGTCACTTAAAGAAAAAAAATAAAATTATATTTATGAAAAAACATTTGATAATATTAGAACCTTGGATAAGCCTTATTAAAATAATTGAAATTAAAAAAATATATAAATATATTTTCGATATTTGAATTGCAAGTTTTATTCATATAAAAGTCGCAATTTTTAAATTGCATGTTTGGATTCCTTTTTTTTTAGAGAGAGGAGGAATGTTTTACTCACTGTCCCTTCAATACAGGGGATTGTGGAACTCCTCCTCTTATTCAAACCTCCTAAACCTCCTCTCTTTATTCTTGGATTACTGGTGGTATCGCTGGCGCATTCGCCCAGTAATCCATTTCCTTTTACATCGAAATTTCATTTTGATCGTCCACCTCTTTTATAAGAGCTTCTTTATACGCAATAACGTGTTTGCAAGCATTGCTCACGCACATCCAGTTATTTTCGTCTTCTAACATAATATCAATGAGATTTTCTGGTGTTAAAATTCTATTAAGTTCCGTAATGAATTTTTCACGAATAGTATTAAAATTTAACGCATACAAAAATGCAGTGTTCCGCGTCATCTGATACGTTACACCAAGCACATAGATCATTCGTTGATTTACCAATTTGGAAATTTTATAAAACACCCAAGCCCACTCAAAATTTGTGTCAAAAAAATAGTTCATTTCGCCGTGTTTGCGTTTAACCCAAGTAGATATATTAGGGGTCTTGTCCATACCCCTTTTGTTGAGGTATTCCATCTATGTTGCCAGAAAGAGATCATTTCGGCTTCACATTCTTTTTTGGCTGTAGTTTTATTTTGGCCGTTTCTTAAAAGGTTGAACAATTTAACTCTATAATTTAATTTCAAATCTGGAGGAGCGGATGAAGAAAGAACTTCAGCTGCTGCAGTAGAAACTGTTCTATAAGCTCTCGTAATTTTAAGAGCAGCTGGTCTGAAGACTTTCCCCAGTCTTAAAATGTTTCTTTGAGATTTCAGACATGCTGCCCATGAAGGAGCTGCATATAACAATTTTGACGTCGCTACTCACATAAGCAATTTACGTTTTTGCTCAGACGGGCCACCTATGTTTGATAAAAGACGGGAAATTGCCAAACAAGGCACCATTTGCAGCTTCTAATACATGGATTCTTTTCAAGAATTACGCCTAAATATTTAATTGATTTCATAATTTCTATTTCCTTGCCTAAAAGATTATTTTTTTTCATTAGGGATTCTGCCAGCCCTTCTAAAACCTAACCATACTGCGTTAGTTTTTTCAGGAGCAACTGCCAAGCTGACTGAGGTTAGCCAGTTGGCTATTAAACTTACCGTTTGGTTGGCAGTTGACCTGACATCAGTAATTTCCTTCAGACTTATTGTGACCAGAATCTCATCAGCGAATCCTATAATTTCGACACCATCAGGTAAATTTAATTTGAAAATTCCATCATAATGTTCCATATAAACGGGCCAAGGACTGATCCCTGTGGAACACACCTTGTCATCCTTGCATTAATTTCGGAACCACCCTCACCTAGACAAGTTAAGACCCTCTCGCTCATAAAACTAACATAAATCCTCATAAGGTATGAGGGCATACGCTTTTCATAAAGAGCTATAATAGCAGTTGGCCAAGGAAAACTGTTAAATGCGTTTTTGATACCTAAGCTCAAAGCTAGGCAGTGTTTTCTTTTCCTTAGAGGACCATTATTGGCGTTGTACATAATGTTCCTGACTGTTCAAGATTGCATCAGTGGTAGATTTTCCACTGCAGAAACCACATTGGTTTGCAGAAAGTCCGCAATTTTTGCCCTGTTTAAAATTAATTTCTCCAGAATTTTGCCCTCCCCATCCAATAAGCTTATTGGCCTATATGAATTTGGTAGCCTCACACATTTTCCCAGTTTATGGAAGAGAACAACTTTGGCTCATTTATACAGTTTAGGAAATATTCCTTCAATTAAACATTTGTTAAGTATATTTGTAAATTCGTTAGGGGAATTTTTAATTATAATTTTGAGGGCTTCATAGGGAATGTTGCCTGGACCAGTACAGTGGACATTGTTGCAGCAATATCTTCATCGTTCGTGAAAAGTTCATCTGAATTAGGGCCTTCCTGCCAATTTCCTATGAAATTATTAAAATTTATTTGGGGAAATAAAGTGTTGATAATAGCTTTTACACCGCCTGAAAGTAGTGAACCCGCATTTGAGGGAGGTGCACCTAGTTTTCCCACTACTAATTTCTAGGGCATTCCCCAGATGTTATTTTCAATTTCGTCGCATAGGTCTCTCCATTTTTTGTTTTTGCTAATAAAGATTTCTCTACGTAGGTCATCCTTAGCTTTAATGCAGGCATCCCATAGTAATTTGCAATCTGTACCAGTCATTTTAGCTCTTTGCAAGTTACTCCTTGCAAAGTTGGCTAAACGTCTCTTATCAAAAATAGAATCGTTCCACCAATAAACAGGTTTTTTGTTATTTGAATTAATTTTAGAGATTGATGCAGTGCAGGCCTTAAAAAGTTTATTAGAAAAATTATTAGCCATGACCGCAGCGTCAGATGATACTACACTCTGTTTCGACATTATTTCATTTAGAATTTCAATGTTAATTTTGTTAATCCTCCATTTAATGCTTTTAAATTTAGTTTGTTTTGGAATTATATCATTAATTCTGAAAGAAATTGTAATTTTCCGATGGTCACTAAAACTTTCGATGTCCGTTTCAACTTTCCAATCAAAGGTTTTATTTAGAGAACCCGAATTTACAATTGTTAAATCAATTATAGAGTCCGAATTAACTCTAGATAGAGTTGAAGTTGATCTTATGTTTGCAAGTTCAAGATTTAAACTTGAAAATAAATCCATGAGTATGTACCCTCTCTGATCAAGTCTTGATTCCGCCCATAATAGTGATTTAGAATTAAAGTCCCCAAAGATTATTAACGGATTTCTTAAGTTGCGAATTTCATTAGCAAGAAGGATTAATTAGCAATAATGTTACAGCATGTTTATAATGAATTGTTGGTACTTAACAATAGCTTTAGCGTGGGGCACATTTTTGGCAAACTGTGTTTGTAAAGGGTCCGCCAATAGGGACGCGCGAAGTTTGCCGGAAGGGTGCGGCCATGTTGTTCGAGGTAGAGCTGTCAAAGTTGCTGTCATTTGTTCAGTATATAACCCAAATCACCATTATACATTATCAAATCCAAATTCGTCTTTTATTCCGGGCATTTATAATGAGACTTAAGTTACTTAAAACCTATTTTTAAAGGTGGTGATCGCAAAAATGTTGAAAATTATCGTAGTGTTGCGTTGCAATCCATCATTTCCAAAATTCTTGATAATTGAGTGGCTTGTCAACTATCATGGATGTCAAAACAATTAATTTCTATTCAGCAACATTGTTTTATGGACTGTAAGGCACCTGTACAATTTACTGGTATTTGAAAACTTTTTACTAGTGCCTCTATTGATATGCAAGTTTGACACTATCCTTAACAACAATTTTATCATCAACTAAATTTAGTTCCGATTAAGTTTCAAGTTTAGATTTTACTGTTTTAAAAAACATTGCTTCCGTTTTGCTGGCATTTAGAATAAAGCTGTTTTTTGAAACCATAGCTTTTATTCGTAATAGCAATTTTTTGCTGTTTGAATTACGTCGTCAAGAGTTTTTCCTTTGACTAGTTTTGTTGTATCATCCGCGTAGCTAATTAAAGTGCAATTTTCTAACAGCGGCCCTGTGGTACACCATTTTGTATTAACAAAGGTTTAGATGTCAAGTCTTTGATAGTAACAACTTGATGTGTATTCGATAAATATGACTGTATAAGCTTATTTATGTCCTGCACCTCTAATGCCATATCCATAATTTATCGAGTAATATAATATACCGGGTGTTAAAATGAAAAACGCTCAACGCCATAACTTTGTTATATATTAACCGATTTGGTCAACTAAAATACAAATTGAATGGCCGTTTAAATACTATGAAATTACATTAATTATATATTTTTTTTTCAAAATTAACTTCATTGACAAATGACAGTCAACTTTAAATTTTTATAATATCTTTTATATGCGGATGATCTCAAAATATATGCGACAATCAACAATCATAATGTATGCTTATATTTGCAGCTTGGTAAGGTCGTTACATGGTGTGAAGGAAATGGACTGGAATTAAATATTAATAAGTGCAAGTTCATGCCATTTATACAATCAATACCACTATAATTGAAAATGTTTCAACATTTAAAGATTTAGGTGTTCATTTTGACTCGAAATTAACTTTTAACTGTCACATTGGTGAAGTAATTAAGGGTTCATTAAGAGCTCTAGGTTTCATATATCGTAATACTAAAAGTTTTAAAACTATAAATAGCTTAATTACTTATATAATGCTTATGTGAGGGCTAAATTGGAATATGCTTCCTTAATTTGGTTTCTTCAAATCCAACAGCATAAATACATGGTTGAGGGCATTCAACGTAAATTTTTAAAATGTTTATATTTTATGTCGGAAGGTAATTATCCTAATAGAAGGTTCGATCATGCAACGTTACCTGAAAAGTTTAACTTTCAATCTCTGGAATCCCGACTTTTAAGATTTTACCTCATAAATTAGGTAACATCTTATTGTGATATATTTAATGACTCTCTCAGTTATGTCATTGTTCAATGTAATCATTCACTTTTAGTTAGTATTACAATATTTTTTAAGGATGTTAAAGTTAGATGGATTGGAATCTATTTTAGTGGATAGATAATGTAGGCGATATTAGATAGGGATGTATTTGATGGATTGTGGAGAGACGGAGTTTAGTGAGGGTGATGGTGGAGACTGGGAAAGGAGGATTGGGCCGTATTCCAGCAAGGGTCGGCATATGGCTTTGTATATTTTGACAGTATTTGATGTTGTTATGCCCTCGGTCTTGTAGGTGAGACCTCTGAAATGTTTTGCCCTTGCTGAAACGTTGGGATGTAATAATAATAATAAATTTATTATCCAACAGTTGTATGTATTTAATTTGTGATGTTATTCCTAAATATTTGCAGGTGGAAGCAGCATGAATAGTTTTTCCGTTAATTTTTGGGGGAAATTCGGTGGAATTTGATTAAAAATTGGTTTTTAGTTGGATTAAGAGAGATCCACCATTGTTTAAACCATGCTATGGTGGAGTCTAAGAGTTGTTGAAGGGAGTACATAGCATTATCAAGGGAGTAGGAGTGGGCTATTAGCGCGGTATCGGCCTTTAAACTGGAGCACGTACTTTGAGGGGTCGAAAAAGGATTGGGATTATAGAGATCATAGTAATAAATTTTGTAAAGTAGGGAGACCTTGGTTGGGATGAAATGTGTATAAGAGGCAGCTATTTATTTTGGTTTGTAGGGATCGATTAGTAAGGAATTGGTAAATTAGGGTTATTAGGAATTATTGGAAGGTTTAATTGCACTGATTTATATAGTACGTTGGTGTTTATGGCTCCTAGTATAATAGGGTTTTCTTCTATTTATTATGCTGTTTTTTAAGACATATATTACTTTATTTATAGTTATCTGTAGTGGTTTGTATATAAGCGTTATTGTGGTGTTTTCTTTTATTAAAATTGATATTGTTTGTATTTTGTTTATTGTTGTGTTAGTTCCTCGGGTATCTCGTGAGTTTTATTCTGCATTATAGTTCGTTTATTGGTGTTAACCATGTTTTTGTGATTGCAATTATCTTCGGGTTGTTTTGTTTTGCTGGGAGGAGTTCTATTTCGTGAAATTTATTTTGTAGGCTTCTAACGTTGTGCAGGAATATATTGAACATTTTTATGTATGGCTGTGTGGTGTTTTCTGTTTACTGGTATATTGTTTTAATTTTCATATTGTCTATATCAGAGTGGGTTTTGATTTTTATTTTGTCGCTCGTGTAGGTTTTTCTTATGTAATACGTCACTCAATAAGTCCTCGGTCTGACACATATATGGAAACATTGTTGACAGACCAATGTAATTTCTGGGTAGTACTAATATTTAAAGTACTTGTCAAAATTTCACGAGATTCTGATCGATAGTTTAGAAGTAACAGTCATTTTAGTTACCAAGATTTTTTAATTTTTAAGACAATGGATAGAAAAATAAATTGTGTGTTGATTAAACTGTTTTTTGACGGGGAAAAATATTGTTTGAGCTAAACAGTGGCTTGATAAGCATTTTATTGACTCTGCACCAGGGAAATCAACTATTGTTAACTGGTAGGCTGAATTTAAACCCGGTTGTACAAGCACTGTTAATACTGAACGCTCTAGTCGCCCAAAATCGACGGTTGTTCCAGAAAACATAACAAATGTCCACAAAAGAGTTTTAAAAGACCATAACATGAAGTTCTGTCATATAGCTGACACCTCCTTGTAGATACCAGAAGGTAGTGTATTTGCAATTTTAAATGAAACATTAGGCATGACCAAGTTGCTTTCGAAGTGGGTGCCGCGTTTGCTCATACCGAACCAGGAACAACAACTCGTCGAAGATTCAGAGCGCTGTTTGGAGCTGTTCAAGCAAAATAAAAAGGATTTCTTGCGTCGGTATGTGACAATAGATGAAGTATGGATCCACTACTACATGCATGAATCAAAGAGAAAAGAGATCGTCAGTTGAGTGGCCAGTATCCGGTGAAAGTCGTCTAAAATCGGCTCGCAAGATTGTGGAATTTTGTTCATCGACTATCTTGAGAAAGGTAAAACTATCGATAGTGAATTTTACATGGCATTATTGGATCGATTGAGTGCAGAAATCAAGAAAAAACAGCTCCGCATGCAAAAGAAAAAAGTACCGTTTCACCAGGACAATGCCCAGTGTCACAAGCCAATGAAAACAATGGTTAAATTAGTTGAATTACGCTTTGGGGTCCTTTACCACCCACCGTACTTTTACATTTGGCCTCCAGCGACTATTGGCTCTTTACAGCCATTAAAAAGATGCACCAGGGAAAGAAATCTGGCTCAAATGAAGAAGTGATTGCCGAAACTGAGGCTTGTTTTGAGAGCAAAGACAAATCGTTTCATATAAAGGGCATCGAAAAGTTAAAGGAGGATTGGAATAAATAAATAAACTCTTGAAGGAGAGTATGATGAATAAAGTGGAATTTCTAAAAAATAATTTGTTTTTCTTAATTAGGCCGGAGACTTATTAAGTGATGTGTTATATATTTCCATTTCCAGTCCATAGATATTTGTAAATTTTTTTTTTTAATTATGTTACTTTGAAGAATAATGTATTTGTTAATGTGGTGAGTTGTTCGTTGATATAAATTTCGTTTTTTTCCCTTTCAAGTTACATTCTATTGTAGTTATAGATCCTATTTTTTCCTGGTTGTTAATATGTGTGTTTTTACTTCATTGGTTGCGAGTTTTACTATTATAGGACTCTTTTCGTTATGTTCATCTTTCCTGTACGCGTTTATAATTTGATTTCTTTCAATGTTTATGTTCAGTTTTTTTTATGATTTTTGTTACAATTTCGTCTGTTTTTTCATTAATTTCTTGCTTTTCTCCTCCTAGTATTATTTTTTATTTTGTCTTTTTCGGTTTTCTCCAGTGTTTTGTACGCGTTCCTCTAGTAGTTTGTTATGTTTTCTACTGTCGTTTAGCAGTTTTTTGAGTTCTTTATTTTTCGTTTGTATTTCGTCGAATTTTATTTAAATTTATAGCGATTTGTAATTCCTTTAAGATTTTTAGTATTTCTTTGTTTGTTATTTCATCTTCACTTTCGCTTGATTCTGTTTTTTGTTGAGTCTTTTGGTGGTTGTTCTTCCTTGTTTTCGTAATTTAACAGTCGGAATAGATGCCACTCACTAGTTTTGCTTTTTGTACCTAAAGAAAAAAAAATTACTCAGAAATGGCATCCTAAAGGCGTAAGAATCCAGTTGTCTACAGACGCCTGTAGACAGGCAGAAAATAATAAAGAGTTGAGAAAATCGAAGAGGAAAACATAGTCAGTTACTGATACTGACATAACCCAACAGCCAGACTATAAAGTCCTGTCCGAAGATCAATCCAACAGCATCTGACTAATAAAAAAACCTGATAGGAATTATGTAGTGGGGCTAAAGGAAAGTTTCATTGTGCTGTTAAAGATGCACTTCCCAGGCTCAACATCTGTGGACTCCCAAGAAAAAGCTGCTCAATCTACAGAAGGAAACATATTTTTACTTACTAAAGAAATCAAAAGCTAGACTGGTAAAATCATTACAAAAGAAAAAATTAAATTGATAATTTAATAGCATATTTTATAACATTAAAATTTCCTTATTATTATTATTTTGATAATCACAGAATTCTTACACTTTATGCTGTTTTTGATCTTTGTTTATCACTCCAAAAATAATAATTACAATATTGCTATTATTATAAATAATTGCAAAGTCATTATGGAGGCTTTCACTTCGTGATACATTTTGATAATTCAAAATAAATAAAACAATTAACTTTATTGGTATCATTTATTTAACAAAGTTATTTATTTTATTCATTTTGAATCAACTGCAATTGTTTTATATAGCTGTAACTCACTTATTTTTAGAAATAATTGTCATATTGTCATATGTGATATCGGATTAAAGAGAAAAAAAGAATCCATCAAATGAAGTTGTAGCTATTAAAAAAATATGTAAGTTTTTGTCATATCTCGAAAAATAATCGCAATAAAAAATCTGAATACATTTTATTAATCTGCATAAAATTATCTACAACTTTGTCATTTAGAGTTTTTTTTATGTCATAATAACCGAGATATACTCATTTCAAAAAATTGACACTTTACTTTTTTCAAAATATCTAGTTACCCTTGACTTTTTTTAAAACTTTTGGAATTTCATTCGTCTCGTAAAACTACAATTCTTTCCCCATTTAACGGTTTTTCTATCTCTTATAGTTTCCGAGATCCCAATAGAGAACATTTAAAAAAAACCTGTATTTTTTTGTTCAATGGCATTCTTACAATTACCAATAATTATGATAGTTTTTCTATAATGTTTGATAAATTAAAGCTGTCTCTCAGCTTTATATGTAGGGTGGATGGATAGTAGCTATTATACCTATAAAAGACATTTTCTGAAAAAGTTTTTTAAATTTTATTTTATCTACGTGATAAATTAAATATATACGAATATAATTATTAAAAATATATATAAAATATTTGCCACCTTGATTAAAATTGTCTGGAATATTCTTATTCAAGTTTTTTCTCCTTGGTCTCCCTCGTTGTATGTGAGCACAATGTGATATTTTCGCGAATAGTTTAAGAATAGTTCGGATGGCGTGCCGGTTTTCTCGATTTTTGTTGCATGCAAGCTGGTGTAGTACGGCTTCGCCACAGACAGGCAACTGGTTCCAACACGCAATCCAAGGACCGAGACTTCGCCATCGTTGCGTCATTCTACAGCTTTCTACAAAACAGCCTTCCTTCTACATACACACACTCACACACACATACGCGTACTTGTGTGTAATACCTGAATATATATATATATATATATATATATATATATATATATATATATATATATATACGAGTAGCCATCACATTATTCAAATGAACATACAAACATATATAAAATATAAATGTAGTTTATCAAGATGTTATATAAAACAAATGCAATTTTGTATTTGGGAATACCTCAGTGGCCTGTGTTAATAATTGCGTTGCCATAGAAACTGTATGTACTGTTTAAACATTTCAGCCTTCATTTTTCCACGTTTTCAGGTCCTCTTTCTTTATATACACCACTCACCATAACATCCATGTTAAATTTGTAATGTTCAAATATTGCCTGCTTTAATTGAAGAAAAGTAGAAAACTTTTTTTAATAGAAAAAATACTTCTTAAAATCTTAACGGTAAAAAAAGTAAAAATGTTTCACCACGTGATAAACGAGAATCAAATTCAACAAATACTTCTTAAAATCGCATAATTTACTTAATCTATATAAAATAAAAATTGAAGAAATTATAATTAATATTTAATACGAATAAGAAATTTATTTTTGAGATACGTGAATAAACTTCAAATAAAATACTAACACTTTCTTTACAACTAATTTATTACCATGGATGTACATTTTGAGTACCATGCAGTGCCAATGTTTTATTAGAAGCTAATTATTCAAACCTTCAGATAACGCACGAAAACGAATTTTTACAATCGTTATTATTTTGATATTTAAATTACAAATTTATACATGTTTTAAGTAATACATTAATATTCTGCACATTAATCATTATTTACAAGACGAAAACAGGGAAATTTACACCTTAACACAGAGCAGGAATGCTTGGACAAATTGAACTGTTAAAACAAGGTCGCAGCCTTTCTGATAAATCTCGACTTTTCTTACATAATGAGAATAATATTCTGTAAAATAAATTAGATATAATAATAAATGTCGAAATAAGTCCATTCAGTTCTATACAATAAACCAATCTATCGTAAAATTTGTTAACTAAATTTTACGATAGATTACAATTGTATCAAATCTTCAAAACGATTACCACTGTAAATATTTTTTTATCATTCCCCCATTATGAAAACATAATTTCATTTAAATTAAAAATTAAATTATTTACTTATTATAGGTTCAGCCCGAGTGAACCAACAACAGATGTAGGTTTAAAAAAGAGTACTTATAAGTACAAAGAAACCTTTATGTGGCAGAACAAGATTTCCTCCAAATAAAGCATATTAAAACGAAGAGTTTTATCATCCGGTGCACCGCTTTCATACATGGTGTGTGTGTGTATGAACTCAAGTGAGTGACGGTTCTCTGGATAATAATAATAAAAAGAGGAAAAAGAAGAATTATATTAAAAAAAAAAAAAGAAACGGTCCCCCGAAAAAACTCTCTTTGTGTGTAACACTTGTAGTTCTTCGCGTACCGTCGCCCTTATGTCCGGTACCCTTAAAGTTCTTTAGGTACACAATATACACGGCAGGTATACACACACACACACACACGCACACACATACAGAAAAACTGGTACATTCCTGTTTCTCTCCTCCCCGGTCTTCTTGGAAAGCCGCCGAACGTCTGTCCGGGGCCACCCTTCAAGAATTTCTTACCCTACCCATGTTACTGTCAGGGGCCGTGACAGCCTCGTGGGGGAGTACAGACGGAGAGTTTGTGAGCGAGAACCGATAAGAGTATCTGTAGGTATTCCGGCCCCCACTTTTATAAGTGATTATCAAAATTTTGAATTGTGCAAGTGTCCACATTTGTGGGAATTCCCACGCAGGTATAAAAGAAGTTTTGCCAAAAAATTTCACAATCGATTTCGGTTGGAATTTGTATTCAGCTAATTGGCCATTGATGGCCGTGTCATGATTAAATTATTTATGTATGATATTCACTCCACATATTCAAACCGGATATTTTTATTGTTTGCATAATCAATTTTGTAGGAATATATTTTTTGAATTGCTATTAGTACTTATTAAAATAATAAGTGAACAAAGTGATTTATAATTTAGTTCAACATAAAATACTTCACATTAATTAATCCGAAATTAATTAGTAATTATGATAATTGATCTATAACCATTATAAATGTCTTATTTTATTCATATTATGTTGAAGATATTGTTATTAAAATTCTCATAATACCATTTTAGAGTTGTAGAGATGGAATGATGTATGCCATCATACATTGTAAACCTATTTCTCAGAGCTTACAGTTTTTATTATCTTTAAAACGAAAACTGTGAGATTTTAGACTTTTGAAGCTAAATAAACCACTAATTTGAGTTTGAAGGCTGTGAGCTTTTAGACCTTTAAGCACAGCTTGACTATTCACAATAAAAACTAGATGGAGAAGGAATGAAAGAAAGGATAAAAACGTAACATTAAGTCGAAAAATTTTACTAAAAGGTAAAGTAAATGTCTATTGATTGCTATCACTCCTCCTCACGGAATACCATCTGCTGCAACCTAAGACCTCTGCGACACTTCAAATTTCATGGCAGTGCCTTTGTTAGTATGTCAGCAGTCATTTCTTCAGTTCTTTTATATGCAATATTTATCATTCCACTTTGTGATCTTTCTTTATAAAATGTTGCCTGATCTATATGTTTTGATTTGGCGCTGATTATTGAATTTATAGTCAATTTCTGTGAAGCTTGATTATCATTGTAGGTTGTTATGTTTTGCTTATTTCCTAAATCAGCTTCTAACTTGGCCAGGTGTATTGCTTCTTTTGCACATTCTGTAATCAATGTATTCGGATTCAGCAGTTGATATGGCCACTGTCTTCTGTTTTCTTGGCTCCCAGTTGACCACACAACTATTATTTATGAAGCAATGGCTAGTATAGGATCTTCTATCAGGATGCCCAGTCTGCATCAGCATATTCTTTCAATTCAGCATCTTTATTCCTTAAGAATGTTAACATCAGGTCTCTTGTCCCTTTTAGGTACCGAGTACTCTTTTAGCAGCTTTCCAGTGTTCTACACCATAGGAAGCATTGAATTGGCTGAGATAACTCACCGCATGCTTAATGTCAGGGCATGTCGCAATAAATAAATACATCAGGATTCCGATCAAGTTTCTGTAAGGTAAGTTGATATTTGGTTTTTCTTCTCTTTTTAGTTTTAACCCTGTCTATGTATTGAGATAGGCTTTGAATCTTGCATTTTGAATTTCTTTAGCATCAATAAATCTGTTCTGTTATAAATTATTTTTCACATTTAAAATCTATTCCCAAACAATATTTCAGTTCACCCAAGTCTTTCATATCGAATTTTGTTTTCAGGCTTTTCTTTACTTCATTTAGTTTCTTTTCATTTGAGTAGGATATTATTAGGTCATCAACATATATTGTGATTATAATTTCATCTTCTTCTTTCCTCAATATGTAAACACAAGGGTCTGCCTGGGATGGTCCAAAATCAATATTTCTTAGTTCAGGATCTAGTCTTTAATACCATTGTCGTTCTGATTGTTACAAACGATATAGGACTTTTTTAAGCAGACAGACTCCATTTCCTTTATATTTTCTCAAATCCTCCAACATTACTTTTGCTTTATTGAAGATGGTTAGGTCATCTTCGGCACTTTCTTCTACCATAATTTCGGCTACATATTTTTCCAAAAAAGTTCGCATCTTCATTAGGATTGTTTCGTCTAGCTCTCCGTTTAAATATGCGGGTTTCCATCTATCTTCAACCTCTCTCTACTGACTTTGCTATTTGAGATCTGATAGAACTTAATTTGGCTCCTGGCGTAAATGTTTCATTAAAATCAATTCCAGCTTTTTGGTTAAAACGTCGTGACACTAGTCTTGCCTTTTTTGTTTCAATGTTATCTGATCCTATTTTTCTTTTTAGTACCATTTTGTAGTCTATGATATTTATATTATTTTCCAAGTTTCATTTTTGATATGTGCTTATTTCAGCTTTTATTGCAGTGTGCCAAATTTCATCATTTTCATTCTCTTTGCCAGAATTATTTGTATCTATGGATATCATACTTTCTTCAAAGTCATCTTCTGTTCGTATTGGCGTACTCTTTTCTCTTTCAGGTCTCTTTTCTCTTTGAGGTATGTATAAATTTTTATTTTCTACTTCTTTTTCAGGTCGTGTTAGGGTGTCTTTATCATCAAATTGGTCGCATTCTTCATAATGGTCACTTTCTCGTTCTTCATATTCTCTTTCAGATGATTCTTAATTTTCATCAGAGTTTTGCTCATGAAAAGGTTCTTCAGTCAGTGGAATGAATGGGTGAGTATCTTTATTTTCTTCCTTTTCTTTTTGCTCAAAGAACTTTCTTTGCAAAAATTTCACATCTCTAATAATGACTATTTTATTTTTACTTTCTACTCAAATTATGCAGCCTTTGGTATTTTCTGAATACCCAACAAAAATTCCTTCTGTTGCTCTTGGTGAAAACTTTCTTGTTCCTTTAACTCTTTTTCCGTTGTCTATGTGCAGTATTTTTATGTTGAGGTTAGTAAATTTTTCCATTCTCCTCTCCAGTCAGAAAGTTTTTCTTCGGGTTTAAAATGTAATCTTTCTCATTCAGATGTCCCTTTTCTTCTGTGCCAAATATCTATTTTAGTATCTATAGGTAAAACGTTGAGTACCTGTTCTTTTTCTTTTGTGTCCACATCCACATAGTATACTCCATCTCTTTTGATAGCATTAATTTCTATACCTTGTGAATTCTGTATTGTTGCAGTTTCTTTCTTGAAGATTACGCTATAACCTTTTTCAGTTACTCGAGCCACAGATAATAAGTTTACTGATAATTTTGGTATGTATAGTGTATTTCTTTTTTCAGTTTTAGGATTTCGTCAGTTGGCTCCGTATTCCCATATGTGGGCTAATCTTCTGTAATTGCACACGTGTGAAGTACATCCGCTGTCTATACACCACGTATCAGTTTTAATAGTTTCTGCAAATAGGCATGTCTGTTTTTCTTTGCAATATAAAGTCATTTTCAAGCAATCTGATGTTTTGTGACCTGGTTTTTTTGCAATTTTCTTTTTCCAGGTTACTTTTGTTTTAGTTTTCCTCTATAGTACGATTCTTTTTCCTGTAGGTCATTTTTATTGTTTTTGCGTGCCTCACTCTCTTCTATAATTTTTATTTTTAAGTCATCAAGGGCAGGCAGCTTATCTCGTGATTCGATTACTACATGAAAATTTTTGTAGCTTTCTGGTAGGCTGTATAATAACATAATGCTTAGTAGGTCCTTGTTTATAGCTCTCTCCATATCTTTTAGTTTTTCGTCAAAGTCAATGAACTCATTTATGTAGTCTCTAGCCATTTCGCCACTTCGCATTTTCTTGTGAAGTAATTTCTTCAAACGGGTTACTTTTCTTGTGTGGTTTTGCATGATTTTACGAGTCGTAATTCCGACGGCGATATGATCAGAAGCAGCTTGGCTTTGGTCAATAAATCTTGATCTTTTTCACCCAGTCCCGTGATGCATGCTTGCAGACCATCCCGGACAAGGACTGCTTCGGCTTGAATCCTCAAATTGTCATAATTTGTTTTGTGTAGCGGCTCAATATAGATGCTGTATTTCGAAGCCATTTTTTCTTATTTTCAGCTGGGCAACGAAAATATATAGCATTTATCTTTCACAATGTTTTACTCACAAGTAAAATAACAAGAACTCCGGTCTTCTTCGGAAAATCATATGCAGGAAAAATGTGTTGCTTAGTAATATATTCCAAATCCGGTTGACAATAGTAAGAAAAGAAACACATTTTGGGTGCATGCCATTTTCCGGTTAAAAACGAGAGGTCGAGTTATTTTCGGTGAGACAAATTCAAGAATAGACAATTGTTATATAAGACTGGAATTTTATCATTTTTTTATCACTTCTTCCTTTATATTTTATCGAGATAAACAAAGCTGCTGTGACTTTTTATACCACTTATATTATAAAAAAAGTTATATGTTTTCTTTATTTAAAAATCGAAAATGTACTCCAAAATTCAAGAAAGCTGCTGTGATTTGAAGTGTCACTATATTCTTCTAACCTTGAATTTGTCACTATAAAAATAAGAAAATTAAGATTTTAGTAGCACACACAAGCGTGGAGAATAATATCAGTATAAAGTAACCGGAGGTGACATTTATAATTGTCTATCCGTATACAGCCTAGTCTAATGATTTCTTTCAGTAGCTTTCTTGTTGCAGTGTTGAGTTTAACCCCGCCATACAATTGCTGCATAAGTTAGGGCCGGTTTTACAACGGCAGTGTACAGCCACATGGTGATAGTTCCCATAATCTCCCAAAGACTCTTCAGAATGCCATGCTCGCCTTCTATACCTTGGTTTGATGATGATTACTCCAGTTCAGTTTAGGATCTAGGATAACCCCTAAATACTTAACCTGTGAAGGCAGAGTTAGTGTGACATTGAATATCCTGGGCACCTTTATTCTATCAGATTTCTTTTTTTGTGAACAGCATCAGTTCTTAGTTGGATTTCTTGGTAAAGCGCTGTCTGTACACCATATTGAGGGCACTCAGCATTAATTCACTGAGTACACCTTCTAAGTTACATTTAAGCAGAATTGTTATGTATATAGCTGGGAAGCGAAATCATTTAGTTTCGTTAGCAAGTCATCTATCACTATCACTTTTGCTTTGGATACTTCATTTCCTACTCATATTTGGGCCGTGCTTAGCATCTGTTTTATCCACTCACTAAGTGCGACTGAAGTGCCGAGCATTGAGAGAGCTTGTCTCATGCTATTGAAAGATAAATAGGCCTAATGCCGACATTTTATTTACAATCACCTCCTCAATATGGGTAACTGCATGTGTGATGATTCGGTTGAACGTGTTGATTTGTGTGAAGAAGGTTCGTTTTTAAAATATGGTCTCTGATGTACCGATAGAAATACTTCTCCAAGATTTTCATCATAAACCATGTGAGGCTATCGGTCTAAATAATTTGGCATGCCTTTTCTTCAGTTTTGAGGGCTACGTAGGCCCTAAAGAGAGTCAGCAGGTGTCCCCTCATATAAGTATGACTGAATAAATTCCAACAATTCTTGGAAATTTAAATGGTGATAATGTTTAAATGGTCCAGGTTCTCTTGGGTCTTGTTATGTTAGAGGCTATGCACCAATCTTCTTTTGAAAGAGTATGAATATCAGTGGGAAAATGAGTTTTTAAGAGTATATCCATGACTTCACAACGTTGTCAGTATAACCGTCATCCTCCTTTTTCATTATTCCAGGCTGTAGCTTTTGATCGTTGGAGATAACTTTTTTCAAGAGCAAGGTCTGATGAGATTGGTGAATGGCCCATCAAATCACATCCAAGCTCCAGCAACTTCTGGCAGGTCACTAAACTTGTGTATGGTCTCGTGTTGTCATGGTAGAACACAACGCCCTTACGATTTGCCAATTCTGGCCGTTTTTCGTTGATGGCTCATTCAATTTGTCCAATTAATGGCAGTGCACAGCCGTATTGATGGTTTCGTTCTGAGGTAGCAGCACAAAATACACGACGCCTTCGTAACCTCACCAAATTTTGAGCATAACCTTCATTTGATAGATATTTCCATTCTAGGTGGTAGCAGCTTGTTGCACAATTGTCGTTGTCGTAAGCTATCCATTTCTCATCGCCAGTGACAATACATTTGAGAAATGGATCATTTTCATTGTTCTTCAAGAGCTCGTCGCAGTCGTTATGATTCTTAGTAAATGAGCTTGTATAAATGTATTTTCGTGGTCGTTTGAGAAATGTTTAATATTACTGCGACCTCTCGACCCGTGCAACGGCCGTTTGCTTCGATTAATGTCTTTAGTTTATAGTCTTCGGCTTCAACTGACCTTCCTGAATGTGGCGCATCTCTGACATTTAAATTTTATACTATTTATTTATTTAATCTGACTTGTTTTTACCTTTCGGTGTAAGGCAGTTTACATATTCATACATTGTTATCTTAACATTCGTTTAATAGGTATGTCTCTTTCCATCTCTTTCTTATGATAGCTGTTTTGCTTCTTCGGAATTAATTCCCCCTCTCTCTATTGCATCTCTGATTCCACCATTCCATGTTTTTCTCGGTCTTCATCTCTGATTCCTTCCTTGACATGACAAAAACTTTTGACTGCATACCACATGAATCATTATGTAACAAATTAAGCAAATACAGTTTCTGTCCAAGTCTAAATCTCTTATCGTCATATTTGACAAATAGGGTGCAATCAATCAAATATGACAACAAAACATCAAGCACTTTGCCAATAACACATGGTGTTACTCAGGGATCGATCCCAGAACTAGTGCTGTTTATATTATACATATATAGGGTGATTCATTAAGGGTGGCCACTGGCCGTATCTCGGAAACCGTATATCCTAGAATTTGGGGGAAAAAATTCTAATGACATAATCGGCCAAAAGAAGATGCGTTAAAATATTTTTAAATGCGTAGCTTTCCGCTAGGTGGCGCATTTTATCATTTGCATAATTAATTTGCGTTTTTTACAAAATATTGCCGCATTAAGGCTATTGAAAATTATCAAAATTAGAAACTACTGTACTTGGTTTACAATTTTTGCTTAAGTCATTTTTTTATATCACCTACAGTAAAGTGGTGGGGGAAGTATACTTTTGTTTACAGAAAATGGTCTGTAACTTCCGTATACCTTAACCGATTTTCACAAGCTTAGGCTCAATGGAAAGAGTATTAGAAGTTGATTACAAAAATAAATAACATTAACACATTTAATCTATGCGCTGGCAACTAGAGGACGTTATGTAACACTTAACCCTATTTATGTATTTTTCTCAGAAATATCAAATGGAATGATATAACTCGAAGCAGCTTACAAAAAAGAAAATGAAATTACATATTGTTTCGTTAAAACCGCAAACTGATATCTCTTGTCATTCTAAAGATATTTAGATTTTTTAAATTTTCGTTGTTGTTTTTCGTTGTTTTCGTAGTGTTGGTTCACCCTGTAAGTTGTAAGTGAAAACATACTGCTACAGTTACATTTTAAAAAAATATCAAGTTAAATCGAATGGCACAATATTTACTAACATAATTAATGAAAAGAAATACAAAAAACTAAAATTGATAACTGCACCTATTACTTAGTTATTTTAGGTACTCAAAATGTTTCCCATCATTTGCTATGCACAAATTCAGTCTTTCTATAGTGGAATTGACACTGGCCTCAATTTCAGCACCAGAAATACCTCTTACTGCTTGCCGAATCCTTTCTTTCATATCCTCACGTGTAGTTGGACGTGTTTTAAAAACCAAATTTTTAATTCTACCCCATAAAAAGAAATCTAAAACCGTAAGATCTGGTGACCTTGCTGGCCATGGAAAAATGCTTCCCCTTCCAATCCATTTATTTGAAAATACAATATCTAAATAATTTCGGACACCTGCGGCAAAATGTGCTAGGCAACCATCTTGTTGATACCACATGTCTAATCTGTTACGAATTGAGCGTCTTCTAGGAGGATGGGCAAATCGTTAGTTAAAAAATCTAAGTACCTTTGGCCCGTTAATTTTTCTTCAAAGAAAAAAGGTCTTATTATCTTCCTATTTAAAATACCACACCACACATTTATGCTCCAGCGATTTTGGTAATTGACTTTCCTCTGCCAGTGTGGATTTGTTTCTGACGAGTAGTGACTGTTGTGCAAGTCAATTTTACCAGAGCTTGAAAATGTAGCCTCATCTGTTCATAATATTGCAGATAGAAATTGTTGATTATCATTTAACACTCCTTTTAACCAGTTGCAATAATCTAGTCGTCGATCAAAATCTATGTCTTTTAATTCTTGATGTAAAACAACATGGTAAGGATGCATTTTATGTTCTTTTAGTATTCTATTCACTAAATAATAATTTAATTCTAGATCTCTTGCAATTTCCCTAATACTTGCACGTGGTTCAGCGTTAACGTATGCCAAGACGTTAATAACATTTTCTTCATTTTGTCTTCTACGTACCCTATTTCTTACCGAAACAGGTTGAACATTACCAGTTTTTCGTAATCGTTCTGCCAGTCTTTTAAAAACTTTTCTTGAATGACGCCGTCTTTCGGGAATCACAAAACAGAAATGTCATTTCCAAAGGTGACTTGATTACTTTTACAACATCGCCCAGGAAAATAGTTTGACATACTCGTAATGTTATAGCTTATCCATATAAAACCATTGAAGAAATTTTAAGGAATCTAGGATAAAATTTCACTCTAGAAGGACTGAATTTGTGTAGGTACAGCAAATAAGGGGAAACATTTTGAGTTTCTAAAATAACTAGATAATGGGTGCTTTTAAAAATTTCAGCGTTTTGTAAATTTCTGTTATGGGCAATAAGTTTTATTATTTTTCATTAATTATGCTAATAAATATTGTTGTCATTTGTTTTTACATGACATATTTTTCTAAAAGTAACTTTAGCCATATATTTTCATTTACACCTTACAGGGTGAACAACGAAAAACAACAAAATTTAAAAAATCTAAATATCTTTGGAATGACAAGAGATATCAGTTTGCGGTTTTTACGAAACAATATGTAATTTCATTGTCTTTTTTGTAAGCGGCTTCGAGTTATATCATTCCATTTGATATTTCTGAGAAAAATACATAAATTGGGTTAAGTGTTACATAACGCCCTCTAGTTGCCAGCGCATAGATTAAATGTGTTAGTGTTATTTATTTTTGTAGTCAACTTCTAATACTCTTTCCATTGAGCCTAAGCGTGTGAAAATCGGTAAAGGTATACGGAAGTTACATACCATTTTCTGTAAACAAAAGTATACTTTTCCCACCACTTAACTGTAGGTGATAGAAAAAAATGACTTAAACAAAAATTGTAAACCAAGTACAGTAGTTTCTAATTTTGATAATTTTCAATAGCCTTAATGCGGTAATATTTTGTAAAAAACGCAAATTAATTATGCAAATGATAAAATGCGCCACCTAGCGGAAAGCTAAGCATTTAAAAATGTTTTTACGCATTTTCTTTAGGCCGATTATGTGATAATAATTTTTCCCCCAAATTCTAGGATATACGGTTTCCGAGATAAGGCCGGTGGCCACCCTTAATGAATCACCCTGTATACAGGGTGACTGACGAAAAACCTTTGGTGCTGTATCTCGCTTATTTTTTATCCGATTTTAATAAATAAAACATCAAATTAAACCATTTTTAAAAGAATTTAATAGGATCTGAACTGTTATTTTTTCTCGCACCCAGTTTTTGACATAATACGATCAACATTTTTTTTTAAATTGCACTGTATATATATTTTTATTGATTCGCAAGGAGATTTTTTTTCTGAATATAAAATTGTAGACAAATTTATCCATACATCAAACTTAAGTCGAGAATTTTGTGCTTCTACAGAAATCGTTTTTCACTTTTTGAAATCTTGCAACATTTTTATTATGAAATTATTAAAAATCATTGCAGTATTGTACCAATGACTGACATTGTCACTTTTGACATTTGGAATAGGCTCTGTATATTATTTACTATGGGTATTTGATTTTTAATTTTTTTTTAATCCTCAATTTCTCGACTTTGGTTTGATGAATGGATAAAATCGTTTACAAATTTAGATTCAGAAAAAAATCTCCTTGCGGATCAGTACAAAATATATATACAGTGCAATTTGAAAAAAAAAAGTTGATCGTCTTTTGTCAAAAACTGGATGCAAGAAAAAATATCAGTACAGTTTATATTAAAGTCTTTTAAAAATCATTTAATTTGATGTTTTATTTATTCAAATCGGATCAAAAATAAGCGCAAATACAGCACCAAAGGTTTTTCGTCGGTAACCCTGTATAAACGATATGCCTTATTAGGTCAACTCTAACATAATCTTATTTGCAGATGATACCACCAAGCTAAATATGGCCGACACACACGAGGGCGTTATTGATTGCTGTACAAGTACCTTTAACCAAGTTTCAACTTGGTACAAAACAAACAGACACAAAAACCAAGCAAATTTTGTTTACACTCAATAAAATAAAAATTCCATAAGATATTTCTGCCAAGTTCTTAGGAATTCATTTAGATTCCAAACTTAAGTGGGACCTTCACGGGGAAAATTTAGCCAAACAATTACATATCTAAAAATATATATTTTTTTTTATATTGTCTAGTTTTGTCTTGTTTTCTATCTTCCTAAGAAATCTCATCTCTATTGGGCTTATTCTCCCTTTTTGTTGCTTGTTGGTTCTTATTCGATATTATTTTCATACATAGCTTGTATTGTTCAGATTATTTTCTTTCTAAAGAAAATGATGGTAGCGACCGTTACTATGTGGCAGTTCATTTTAAAAAAGGTTAAATGAAAATAATTTTTAAGTTTTTATACCACTATTTATTGTATAATATACACAAACAAAGTTTACAATATATTATCAATTTTGACACAACTATAGTTTCGACCTTTGCAGGTCATTATCAAGTGTTGAATGAAGAAGAATACAGGGTGTTAACAATTTATAGGTATGAATTTTTAATGAACCTAATTAGGACTGAGATTTATTACAATGGATTAACTAAATATGCCGATCGGATTAAGGTGCGGTGTTTTCAGAAGAGGAACATGTCATTATAAGAGCTTAAATAATGGCGAAGAGATTAAATCCGTCTGCTCATTAAGCAGATTAGAATTAATGTTCTTGCTTTGGCGGTATATCTCTAATGACTCCAAAAGATTAAGCCTTTGGCCTTTATTGCAAAAATGTAAAAGTTTTAAATTATCCATATGTGGAAATGATTACATTCTAAGATATGATTTGAAAAAGAACTTGTTGTATGTCTAAATCTGAATGCTCTATAATGTTCATTGTATCTCTTTTCAAAACTCCTACATGTCTGTCCTACATATGTGCTGTTACATTCAGAACATGAAATTTGGTATACTCCCGATTTTTTAATAGATTGAATTTTGTCTCTCGCGTTAAAAAGTATATTTGAAAGTTTGTTCGCTGGTCTAAATGCAATTTAAGGTTTTTTTTTTTTCAAAATATTTGATATTTTATTTGTTACGCGCCCAAAAATTTTTTTTCTTTCTAAAGTTTTCTATATGTCTTCCCCCTTCGAATGCTTTTTCTAGATCCACAAAACATGCATGTATCTCTCTGTTCTTCTTTATTATTTCTTCGCTTACTCGTCTCCGTATGAAAATTAAATGTTGGGTGCTTCTTCCTCTTCTAAATCCGCATTGACCTTCTTCTATTGTATTTTCTACCTTGTCTCTGATTCTTTTTTCAAGTATTCATGCCATTACTTTTCCTGGTAGGCTTGTTAATGTGATTGCTCTATAATTACTACTTGTCTCCTTTCTTGAATATGGGTATAATTATTCCAATATTCCACTCTATAGGTATCTTTCCCTTTTTTAATATTTCATTCATTCATTCTGTCAGTTTTCTTATGTTGTTAATGATATCTAGTGTTATTTAATCTTTGCCTGGTGCTTTTCCATTCTTTGGTTTTTTGATAAATTCTTTTGTCTCTTCTTCCATAATTTCTTTAGCTCTATATCGCTGTCCAGCTTTGCTTTGTTTTGTACGCATTTGTCCCCATAAATTTCGCTCATCGTCATACCAAATTCAAATTTTTATGAATCTTCTGTACTTCTATTTTTATTTCTTTTCTTCTCTCTTTGTATTCTTCATAATCTTCGTTTTTGTTCGTACTCAAATATTTTTTCCAGTTTTTTTTTCTTATTTTTGATTTTTGCTTTTATTTTCTCGGTCCACCACTTTGTTTTCTTTCTATATTTGTTGCCTATCTTTGTTGTTCCACAACTTTTCCTTGTTGCTTCTGTCAAACATTGTTTGAATATTGTCTATGATTCTTCAATGTCTTTATTATCTTTCTCTTTGGCAAATTCTCTATTTCTCATCTCCTGGTATGTTTTTCGGTATTATTCTTCTTTAAGTTTGTACCTCTTTATTTTCTTCTTGATTATTTCTCTTCTCTTGATTAGGGATTTTTCGTTCCTCGTTGCTTGCATTATCGTATATATGTATAAATCTTTGGGTTTAAATTTTCTGTTTGTGATTATTCAGTTATTTCCTATTACAAAGTTGTATTATTCCGTTTCCATTGTTGTTCCTCGTTGCTTCTCCTTCTTTCCCCATGTATTCTTCTATTTCTTCGTTTTGTTTGCCGCTCTTCCATTTAGGTCTGCTATGATTATAGTGTTCTCCGTTCCATCGTCTATTTCTTTTTGTAGATCCTCATAGAACTTGTCTTTATCTTCTTTATCGGATCTTTATTTTACAGACATGATTATTTCATTCACCTGTCTTTCCTTTATAATGTCTTTCAACCCGTCTGGTGTTACTATTTATCCTACTCCTTCTTTAGCTCTTTCTTTTTCCGCCACTCCTGACCAGATTATCCAGTATCCTTTATGTATTCTCTGAATACCTTTACCTTTCTTTTTAGTTTCTGTTATTCCCATTATTTTGACTTTTTGTTTTATCATTTCCTCTATTAGTTCTATTTCTTTTCCTTTAATGCTTCTTACGTTCCATGTTCCTATTCTCAATTCGTTTTTTTTCCCTATTCCTTTTTTTTTCGTACATTCCATGTGGTTGTATTTCTTTGTTTTTAGATGTGTCCTTATTATATGCTTGGGTCAGTTTTGTGTTTCCTTTTCCTTGTGTTATTAGTTTTTTTTGCCTATGTTTTGGCTCCTTCCTACTAGTCCTTTCTCCTGCTCATTCCAGCTGTATTGTTCTGAATTTATTAATTATTTATTATAGCCTATCCTTATTTTGTTAACTTTGTCTCTTTCCTCCCTGGCTATGATTTTAATTTCTCTTTGCACTTCTCTCACAGTTGTAGTCATGTCGTTGTCAATATATATTTGAGTGATCTTCAGTTTGTTGCTCTTGGCTTTCATAATTTCCTCTTTTTTCTCTCTTGTTTCAATTACCGCTATGATTATCTCTTCTCCTTTTGCTTTTTCCATTTTGTAGGCCTTGACTACTTTGACTTCTACTTGTAGTGTTTCCTTGCAGAACTTCTCTAATTCAGACTTTACGTTCTCTTCTCTTATTTTGTGTCCTTATATCATAGTCTATTTTTTATCTTACTCTATAATTTCTTTTCTGTTCTCTAGTTTTTCGTACCTATTGTTCATTTCTTTTTTCTCTTGCTCCCATTTTTCCTCTTTTCCCTTCTTATCTCTTGTATTTCTTCCTTCAATTCCTTAGTACTTTTTCATCTCTGCCATCATCTCTTTCAGCATGTCCTTCACTTCCTTCATATCTTCTTTTTCTTTTGTCTTGCCGCCCGTCTCTGATTTGTTCTTCTGTTCGTTTTTAGCTGTCACTCTTTCTTCTTATATTTTCATTTGTTCTGGTGACCGTAGGATCTTTTTACTGCTTGTAAAGATGTCTTTTCTCTCCCTTTGTTTTTTTTCTCCCTCTTCACTATGTTCGTTCTCTCTACCTTTATTCATTTATAATATTTTTTCTGTTTCCCTTGTTTTTTTTTTGTGATTCTCCTTGTTTTTCTTTGGCCGTTATTTGATTACACTCTGTCCGGAACGAAATTTGGCACATCAATTCTGTCACTGACGTTCTGTTAAGCAATCTTTACTACACACAGGACATAACTATTCGTGGACTTGCGTTGCGTTTTTTACCTTTTTTGAAGTAAAACAGTAAAACAGTGATTTTTCAGTTTGATTTTCCATTTTTCGACCACTTCTTTAGGACGACTACTGAATCGATTCACTATTTTTTTTTAATAACGATTATTCCACCCTTCAATGCCGTCTTTAGTTTCGACCAATAGATGTCTACACTTGTATTTTCAACCAACTATCTTCAGTCCAAGCATCTAACTTAAATTGATATTTAATAGTGTTCCTATCAAATATCAATTTAAGTTAGATGCTTGGACTGAAGATAGTTGGTTGAAAATACAAGTGTAGACATCTATTGGTCGGAACCAAAGACGATATTGAAGGGTGGAATAATGACCACTCACACACCCTATATATACTTTTTGACTTAAGCTACAACTATATTTCTTAGTTCGTTAACATTAACAGTAAACCAGCTGTGATTGTTTGAACTGAAGGAGTGACAACGACTTCAATACAAAATTTATATGTGTTGCGTGGGTGGGTGGTCTGTAATCCACCCTCCAACTAGTTAATCTAACGCATCAATATTAATAAATATAAACCAAATACACTACGCTTACGTAATATATCAGAAAGTCTCCATAAATTGCAACAATTTGAATTTATTTAGAAAATAAACAACTGCCATCTATACAATGTCAACCATTATACATTCGAAATTCTCAAGTTTTATGAATAACCGTCGACCTTTGCGTTTTTAAAAAGTGCATAATGCATGCAATTCACGCACGGCTTTCGTGGTTTTGTGTTGGACGAGCGGCTGCAGGTGAATGTCCACATTTCAATGACGGCTGGACGCGACCAAAAAAAAAAAACCGTATGACGTATATGTTTACATAGTGGAGTGTGTGGGCATGCGTCAGTGCCGCCAAAACGACGACAGGAAATCACGGATTTGCCGTGGATGTTGATGCGGCCGCAAAAAAGAATCAATTTTATAATAGATAAGATGACTGATCAAAAATTGCAAATAAAAAAAGAATGGTGGTGTGGCTATTATATTACTTTTTCCGTATTTACTTAACTACGAGATATTATTTATATTATTATATTATCTGCAAATTGTTATATAATTTTCATATCGTTAGCATAGTTTTCAATAACTTGCAAAACTTGGCAAAATGTTTTATTAAACCTCGAACTTTTTCTTTATTCATCACTTGGTGAAACATAATTTAACGATAAAGTAATTTAGTATTGATAATATTGATTTATATGACCAAGTGATATCAATTGCTTATTTACTTTATCGAAAAAATTTGATTCCTAACTTAAAAAAATTGTTATACACTTTTTGGTTTTTAAATTTTGAATAAAAGTCAATTTTTTATATGTTGAAATAATTTAATTTGATTTAATCAAAATGGGTAAAATTGTGCCAAATGCTATTGTTCAATTCTTTGTATAAATATTAAACCTGCAGTTTAGAGTTGTCGACTTTTTTGTGTCACAATTGAACCGGTTGCAATCGACGATTGCGAAAAACATTATAGAATCCGCACGTAATGATATATCGAGTGTAGGCTCGACAATTTGCAAAGTGGGCGTCTTTTTTTTTAGCGACGTGGATTACGTTACAACCGGCGGAAACGCGAAAATTAATAAGCATTTCCTAAATTGCGTAAATTCCGCTTCGGCGGTTGCACAGCGTTCCCAACGTTTTCCTCTTGGTCCGAATGAAAGTGTTCAAGTATCAAATGGTAAAAATTTCAAATAATTGTAGCTAAGGAAGAAGTAATTCACGATGTTTAGCATAGTAAAATAAAAAATTGAGACAACATATAAATAAGGTTAAATTCGAAAACCAAATAAATGTTTTTTATCAAAAAAATGATGTTCCTCAAAAATCATATATAATAAAGAAGCTTCTTCAAAAAGTTTGATCAAAAAATTTTTGAGAACATAATCTGCTGACTTATGTCTTCAATCAAAAACAAAACTGGATTGCATTTGAATTATTATTTTTACCAATGGATGAAGAAAAAATCAAAAGTGTACTAAAAACTGAATTAATGTTTTAATTGTCGTGTTAATTCTAAAAATTAATTTATGTGTTATGTATTTTTCCAACAATTAAAAAACAATTGACGTCCGATTTCTGGAAACAGTGCAGGAAGGAAATAAATTAGTACGTTTTATATTGAAAACTGAAACCGTTTTATGTTAGAATCTTATCGGTGAAATTTCCGAGATAACACTGTTTGGTCGTAGGTGGTTCAGCCTGATAAACAGGGTCAGTCTGTTTATATATAAATAAAAAAAATAGAAAAACGATAACGTCATAATCAAACACAAGTGTTTATAATACACACATACATAGACAAACACTTGTTTCAGTTGAATGAATCGCTCGCATTGTTGTGAGTCAAAGCGTGCAATGCATATTTTAGAACTGTGTCACTATCGGGAATCATTCCCAGAAGCCTTTGGCTATTAGAATTCCTATCAACGTTGCAAACAACAACAATAAAATAGCAAAAAATTCAATTGAAACTGTTGTTTTCTGAACCAAGTCACAAAAATAGAATACCTTTCAATTTAATATATTGTAACGTTTTTGCACGTTATACGGGTGTGTAAATAATTGCAAATGATTTATTGAAGTCAATTAATATTACCAGCACGTATTTACATCTGACATTTCTATCTGACACTTATATCTGACACTTGTTTTTTTTTTATTTCGATCCAGTCCATGGCGCATCCCCTCTCCCCACGCGTCTCGTGACACTGCCCTCTCCCTAAGCATGTTTCGTCCCGAAATGAGTCCTCAGGCACCTTATGACGATACCTGCACTGGGACCCCTTTGTACATTTTGACGTTCGAAAGAAATATCAGTCTATGGGTTTCTCATGTCGTATACCACTGGAATTATAACAGCATACCAAAATCTCGATCCCAGAATTGGCAAAAAGGACTTCCACCATGCTTCTGATTGTTCTCCAGTCCAATTGGTCCAACCCACAAGCTAGTTTCGGTATTGCCAATTTCTTGATACCCTCACGTAGAAGTGAATCCCTCAACTCGTTTAATGATAGCCATACATCCCTGTAGGTTGGCTTCTGATGAGAGTACTTCTTCGTTACCAGATAGTAAATGATCCTTTTCGGTAGGTGGCTACTAACATCTAGGTGGACTATGCTTCCGACTTTAGGACATTGAGTGCGTAGTTCCTCCAACCTTCCAAATTTCTTCCTGAAGACGCTAGCAATTCCTCGTGACATCTTCAAATCCTGGGCCACACAATGGGCAAGACAATAGTTCGAAGGTACTTGGAATAGATCTCGTTGTTCTTCTCTCGTTACATCAAAATGACTCTTACGTCCATCAGAGTGCTGAACCATGAAGTCTTCAAATGCTTTCTCGTCGCTTTGTTCAACCACCGCACGAATCGCTGCGCCATCTTCTTCGCCAGCATAAGGGGTCAGACGATTGAAATGGACAACTCTTGGTTTTCCTCGGGGTGGTTTTTGAATTCTGTATACGATGTCGTTGATTTTCTCTATTATCTGGTATGGTCCATCTCATGATGTTTGCAATTTTGGGGAGAGACCTCGGCGTCTTTGTGGGTTAAATAACCACACCATATCTCCATCTTTATAACTCAGGTCTCAGGTCGCTCACATAGTCTTCCCCTGCCAAATCTTCTCCCGGAGGGCAACCGAACTTTAAATCACATGGAAGTCGTAGCTCTCGACCCATGACGATGCTCGCTGGAGTCTGCCCGGTTGTTTCGTGTACAGCCGATCGATACGCCAGCAAGAAAAGATGGAGATGTTGTTCCCAGTCTCTTTGATGGTCAGAGACTACTTTTGACAAATAGCGATTGATGGTCCTATTCATTCGTTCCACCCTACCATTTGATTGCGAATGCAGAGCTGTTGTCCTTGTCTTATGAATCTTAAGGATTTTGCATACCTCTTGAAAAAGATTCGATTCGAAATTTCTTCCTTGGTCAGAATGTAGTTCTAAGGGAACGCCGAAACGACATATCCACTCCTTAATTAGTACTTCCGCTATTGATGAAGCCTCTTGGTTTGGTAACGCATAGGCATCCACCCATTTACTGAAGTAATCCATTACCACCACGATGTATTTATTTCCTTGGTGAGACTCGGGGAATGGCCCAGCGACATCAATTGCGATTCGCTCAAAAAGACTACCAACGTTGTACTGACGCATAGGTGCTTTCCTTCGTCGTTGTGGACCGTTACTTGCTGCACAAATCACACGTTTCTTGCACCATTCCCTGACGTCTACCTTACAGTTCACCCAGTAGAATCTCTCCCGAAGTTTGTTTAAAGTCTTTGACATACCCAGGTGTCCACCGGAAGATCCACTATAAATCTCTTGCATCACTTCAGGTATTCTACTCTTTGGAATTATAATCTGCCTTCGTTCTTCGCGGCCTTCTGAATCTTTGAATATGCGTTTAAGCAGTCCCTTGTCCAGTACAATAGAATCCCACTGAGCCCAGTATGACTTCAATTCAGGCGAATATTGGAGACTTCATCCCATGTTGGCCTGGTTCCACTTTCCTTCCATGTCATCAGGGGCTTTAAAACAAGGTCGTCGTCTTGATCCTGCCGGATTTCTTTTAAATTCCAGTCATCGCTTTCTACAGCTATTCGGAGTACTTGACTTTCCTTTGATTCTGCGTTGTTACAGTGCTTGCAATTTTCTGGGCATGGCCTTCGCGACAAAGCATCTGCATTTCTATGGATCGCTCCAGCTCTGTGTTCAGTGTCAAAGTCAAACTCCTGAAGTCTTTACAACCATCTTGCGACTTGTCCTTCCGGATTCTTGAACTGAAGAAGCCATTTAAGAGCAGCATGATCGGTTCTCAATAAGAATTTCCTTCCATATAAATATTTATAGAAGTGTTCTACTGATTTGACTATTGCAAGCAACTCTTTTCTCGTTACGCAGTAGTTCCGCTCCGGCTTGGATAAAGTCTTGCTAAAACAGCTGATCACTTTTTCCTGCCCATACTGTATTTGTGATAAAACAGCTCCAATTCCTACATTGCTTGCATCGGTATCCAACAAGAACCTTCCCTCTGACAACGGATAACTTAGAACTGGTGCGCTGGTAAGTGCGTTTTTCAGTTTTTGGAACGCCTCCTGACATTCCCCGTTCCAGAAGAACCGTTGTTTTCCTTCAGTGAGGCGGGTTAATGGTTTAGCGATGTTTGAAAATCCCGCAACGTAACGACGGTAATACGTGCATAATCCAAGAAAACTCCGGAGTTGGTGTAAATCCTTTGGAACTGGCCATTCCCTCACCGTTGAGATCTTTTGGCCGTCGACTGCAATACCTTGGCTTGAAACAATGTGTCCTAGGTACTGCACCTCTTTCTTGAAAAGGTGACACTTCTTCGGGCTGAGTTTCAGTCCAGAATCCCTTAATCGTCGGAACACCTCTTCTAAGTTCTTCATGTGGTCTTCGAAGGATTTTCCCATTACAATTATATCGTCGAGGTAAACCAAACATGTTTTCCAAGATAGTCCTTTTAGTACCGTCTCCATTAGTCTCTCGAACTTCGCGGGTGCATTACATAGTCCAATTGGCATAACATTGAATTGCCATAATCCATTGCCTACTTTAAATGCTGTTTTTTCTCTGTCCTCGGGAGCTACTTCAACTTGCCAATATCCGCTATTAAGATCCAGTGTGGAGAAAATAGTAGATCCAGTCAAAGTATCCAATGTGTCGTCAATTCGGGGTAAACGATAACTGTCCTTTTTGGTCACATTATTTAGTTGACGATAGTCAACACAGAAGCGAGTAGATCCGTCCTTCTTCCTTACCAATACGGCCACGGACTACTAGATGGTTCTATAATGCCCTCGCTCCCCATATCGTGCACAATCCTATCAGCTTCCTCCCGCTTCGCCAGTGGCAGTCTTCTGGCTGTCTGCCTAATCGGTGAGAGAATTTTCGGTATTAATTTTATGTTGAACGATATTGGTTCTTCTGCACCGACGTTGTATATGACCGTGTTTTCCACATTTCCAGCATTCCACTTTCTTCCTGTTTGCTAACGATTCCTTGATGATATCTTGTATCATTTTTCTAAGATCATCCAATCCTTCTCGTGAATCTTCCATTTTCCGAACACGGCCTTGACTCCTAACTGTACTTTTCGCTGCTTCTACCTCGTGCGTCTACTAATTTAATTGGTCGAGCGAGTATTAATGCCTGATGTATGTCTTTATCCTTCAATCCATCTAAAAATGCCTGCACAGCTAATGTTTCCAAGATGTTCTCTGTTGCACCAGGATACGCCAGTCGTGTTAATCGAGCTATATCTGCTTCAAATTCTTGCAAACTCTCATCAGATTTCTGGCAGCGATTTTTAAGTTGTGAATGGTACACGTGTTCAAGGTGTGTTTGACCATACCTTATTTCCAGATGCTTGATTAATTGGTCGTAATTCATCTCACCCTGGGACCTCTCTGCAAGACATTTGTTGCATCCCCACGCAGTGTTAGAATTAAAGCTGTAGCCTTCTCTGTTGCGTTCCATCCATTGGCTGATGCTGCGGCCTCAAATTGTCTAAGGAAATTATTCCAAGAAGTTTGGCCATCAAAATTAGGTGGTTTCATTTTTATCGAGTGGACAGGATAATTTTTTATGTCATTTAATTCAATTCCTCCGAAATTTCTTTTTATTTCCGTTAATTTTTCTTCCATATTCCTAAAAATTTCCAGCATTTCTTGTTTCATTTTATCGGAATTTTCTGTCATTTTCTGATATATTTTCTTTTCCACGCGTTCCGAATTTTCATTAATTTTATATTCCATTTCGATAATTTTCCTTGAATTTTCTAGAGATTTTTCTTCCAGGTTTTTAGAAATTTCTAGCATTTCTTGTTTCATTGTATCGGCATTTTCCGTTAATTTTTCTTCCTGATTCCTAGAAATTTCCAACATTTTCTCTGTCATTTTATCGGAATTATGCCTCAATTGCTCCATAATTGATGCTGTGTCGCCTTCGATATCAAATAAAAATGTGTCTGGATCATGGCCTTCTTCTTGCAGCGTTTCCTTAAGTCTCTGTTGTAACACACTCTTCTTGCCGCTCGTATCCAAATCCCGTTCTTCCAGTTGCACTTTTAATTCAGCCACTTTTAGGTCCGTTATTGTAACGCACTTCGCCATTTTGTTTGCAATTTTTCACACCCCACACCTGACACCAATGTAACGTTTTTGCACGTTATACGGGTGTGTAAATAATTGCAAATGATTTATTGAAGTCAATTAATATTACCAGCACGTATTTACATCTGACATTTCTATCTGACACTTGTTTTTTTTTATTTCCATGACGCATCCCCTTTCCCCACGCGTCTCGTGACAATATTTTAAGTTATATGGGGATTTTAAATTAAAATCTTCATAATGACAGATAGGTATCATATTTTTTTTAAACCACCACTAACAGTGTTTTGCTCCTAAAGATTGTTGATCACTCTGTAAATACTAAAGAAAACAATTAATTTATTAACAATATTATTTTCTAAGGGGTTGTGCCAGGATACGAACATCGAATATAGAATAAATGTTTTATCCGGAGAAACTACTGTTGGAATATTGTGTCTGTATGTATGTATGTGTATGTGTGTGTGTGTGTATAAGAGAATGGGGGGTGTAATTGAAGAGGGCGGAGGGAGCGGTAGCAGGAAGACGGAGACGGCGAGTTTGTTTTACGCCCGATTCACACGGAAACAATTTGAAGGCAAATATTCGCCCTCTGTGTCAATATTGGGGCTCCGGGGGATGGAATTTTAAATTTGTCGCGGGAATTCCATTCCAAATTAACATTGATTGATTTCTTTCTCGTGTACCCACTCCAGCCTCCTGCCCCACGCACACTGTTTTCGCATTACTCTGTAAAAAAAAAAAAATTCTATTTCCACAAAAAAATAATGTATGAACTCTATACAGTGTGTCCCACCGAAACCGCACATCAAAAGTTAAAATATTTAATTAAAATATGTTTAAGATTATACGACTTCCGGTTATACCGGAAGTCAATACCAACTTCCTTATTTCAAATGGAATACTATATTTTTTAATTCGTATTTAGATTCTACATAAAATTCTGTGAAAAAAATTATTAAGTTCTAGAATCCTCAAAAATATATAAGAAATTGATTCTAGAACCACTAAAAAAGTATCTCGACGATTAGAATAGAAATTCCTTAAAATTCTAAAAAAATTTGTAGAAAATAGATCTTAAAAAAATTGATAAAATACTGCAGCTCAAATAATTACAATAAAATTTTCTACAGATGTAATGAGTTTATCCCACATCCAAATTTTGTAGGAATTTTTCTTCCAATTTGCAAACATTAGTGTCAATTTTATAATCAACAACGGTTTTTCCAAATTTTGGTTTGTAGGATTTTTACATCTATTTTACTAGAAGTGTTCAGGAAAGTTTTTATTTTTTAATTTTTCAGCATTCTAAAATATTTATGGTTGAAATTTTCCTCTCGAAATTCCTAAACAAATTTCGAGGATTGTAGAATTTTTTTAATTTCAAGGATTTTAGAAATATATAAAGAATTTATGCAGCAGGTGTGCCATTTTGAATATTCGAGGAATTTCTTCTCTAAATTTTTAACCTATTTTATTAGAGATTTTTATGAAGTTTATTGGTGATCATAATTTTCATGCCTTTATAGAATTTATTCCCTAAATTCCTAGAATATTTTTCAGGATTCCCAAACATTTATGGAATTTATTCTACAGATGTACTAAATTTGTCCTTCTTTACAATCAGTGATTTTAGAAATTTCTCTTTTAAATTGCAAACATTGTCATCAATAATTAACAACAGTTCAAATTTTAAAAATCACAATAGCTATTCTTTATTTTCTCAAGATTTCACTTCTAAATTCCTAGAAAATTTTCGAGTAAGGAATTAATTTTACAATTTCTAAAAATTATCTTCTAGGATTTTATAATGAATAACGAATTTATGCTACCGGCGTGTCACAATATTATCAATGTTTTCTAGCGATGCCTTCTTCAAATTGCAAGATTATTCCATATATTTTACAAGTTTTTAGGAAGTGAAAAATATTTCTTTCTAGAACTTCTCTAGTAAATTTCTAGAATAGACTTTTTGGGAAGGAAACCAAACTGGTAATCAGGGATGGAATTAATATAAGTGTGTAGGCGTTTTTATTTTATAGGGGATTCAAAGAGTTTTCCAATTACCGGGAGGTGTGTGATAGGATGGAAGCTAGAAATAAGTGTAGGATCATTTTCAGGTTTGGATGCAGATAATTATACAATTTTTCCATTCGGTAAGGAAATATTAGTGGGAATAACAGAAGTTAAACATTTTTAGAATAAACGTGTGGATTTCATGAGGGAGTTTTTTAAGGAGTTTTATTTTTCTTCTGGAGAGGAGTTTTTACCAGAGTGTAATAATCTGTCTCGTCTAAAGAATCGTCGTTTGGAGGAGGTAATGGAGACTTGCCAAATGACGTATATGAGTCATTAACTAAATTAAAAAAGTCTTCGTCGTAGCCATTATTGTCTGTTGGTTTAAATGTAGATTTTAACTGTCCTGCAAAGGCTGTAGCAATTTCTAAATCGTCAGTCAGTATGATTGTGTCTGTGATGTTGGTTATGTAATCTGATTTTCTGTATTTTGTCATTTTTTTGTTTCTGTCCAGTACGTCTTGCCTTACATTTCATTAATTTTATTATACGTTTCTGTAGATTTATGTTTTTTAAATTCTAAGATTAGCATTTTGATCTCTTTATTTAATTTATTAAAGTTTTGTGTGAGTAAACTGTCGTCATAGAATTTAATGTCTCTGTAAAGTTGTCTTTTATATTTCAAAACCGGAGAATAAATTTAGGAAGGGTTTTTTTTGGGAGTATGCGTTAAAATTGATTGTTATAAGGCGTGGTTAACATTTGAAATAATAGTGGGATTTATGTCTTGTTCGTTTTGAAAATTATGTTATGTCCTTGGTTACTTTGTCAATATTACAGCTCTGGAAATGGAAAATATATTGGGGTGGAGGAGGAGCAGGCAGTGATTGGGTATCTAGGTCAAACTGAATGAACATTTTAGAATATTTTGAGGATTGTTAAACATTAATGGATTTTGTTCTGCAGATACTAACTTTGTCCTTCGTTACAATTAAAACTTTTTAGGAATTTTTCTTTAAAATTGCAAACATTGTTATCAATATCTTATTAGCATGAGATTAAATTCTAAACTATAGTTTTTTTTTTCTAAATTTTTAGAATTCTTTATGTTTTGAAGATTTTTCTTCTAAATTTTGGGAACTTTTCCCTGGTTTGTGGAATTTTCCAGCATTATTATTACCTATAATTCCATAATTTGCTCCTTTACATTTCGGAATTTTTTTTTTAAGAATTAATTTTTTTATTTTTAAAAATTGTCTTCCAGAATTTTAATATTTGTAAGATTTTCCTATCTATTTTACTAGGTAGATTTTTGATGATTAGAATTTGTAAGCCTTTCTAGAAATCCTCCTCTTAAATTACTAAAATATTTTTCATGTGTCCCACAACCAAAGTTTTGTAGTAATTTCTTCTACAAATTGCATGATTTTCCCGTTTACTTTACTAGAAGCTTTCAGGAAGTTGTTTATGACTAGAATTTGTAAGCCTTTCCGGAACTCCTCATCTTAAATTTCTAAAATATTTTTCGGGAGTCTTACAATCAAAGAATTTCTTTTCTAAATTGCAAGATCTATTTTTTAGAAGCTTTTATGAATTTATTTTTGATGACTAGAATTTGTAAGACTTTCTAGAATTCCTCTTCTAAATTTCTAAAGGATTTTTCAGGAGTCTTACAATATAGGAATTTTTTCTCCAAATTGTAAGATTTTTCCATTTACTTTACTAGAAGCTTTTAGGAAGTATTTTTTGGTAACTAGAAATTGTAAGCCTTTCTAGAATTCCTCTTCTAAATTTTTTAAAATAGTTTTCTAGGAATTTCTTCTCTAAAATACAAGATTTTTACAACTATTTTACTAAAAGTTTTCTGGAAGGTATTTTTTTGATAACGAGAATTTTTAAGTCTAGAATGTCTCTCCTAAATGTCTAGGATATTAATAGAATTTATTGTACAAATATACCAACCTTATCAATCGTTACAATTAAAGGTTTCTGTTCTAAATTTCAAACATTGTTATTAATTTCACAACATGGGAATAATCGCGAGTAATACAACAAGTGTATAATGATTGTCGAAACACAAATTCATTCGATTTTGAGAAATAAATTATGTTGCTTGGAAACCACACAAGCGCGTAAGCGCGAGTGTGGTTTACTCACTTCTATCCGTTTTTCGCATATTGAAAGCCCAATCAGTGAATATATCAGCAAGTTGTTCATTTGATGTATTTTCTTCAAGGCAACTGTTTCCAAACGTATTTTTTGACCGCGCGGCATTTTGGGGCGTTTGTGCTTCCACATTGTGTTATATTTCACTTAAACTAACTTCTCCAAACCGTTTTGGATTCATTTTAAACACTTTTACACGTGAATGTAAATGATGACATTGACATTTCGTAAGATCAACGCTACCTGGGATGCTTCCACATTGACTGAAACAGCCAATAGCCAAGTGAAATACAAAATCGAAAACACAGTACCTAATACCTAATAAACCAATCAAGGGCCGAAGCACAAAATCGAAAACATAGTGTTGTCAGTTATATATACATATTTGAACCAATGAAATAAGTGTATTTTATGTTGAACGAAATAATCTTAGTTCTTTCAGATTTTCATAATCTCAATAGGTTTTCTTTATTTTTTGGTGATTTCTCTTCCAAATTTTTTAAACTTTTTTCTGGTTTGTGGAATTAGTATTATTATTTTCTATATTTTCAGAAATTGCTCCCAAAGTTCCTTGAAAATTTAGAAATTTAGAATATAGAAATTTTTAAGAGTAATTTTTTTAATTTCCAAAAATATTTCCAACAAAATCCTAATGTGAGATTACTTATTATTTTATTTTTGAATTTTTTTTCTCACTGATGAAATTAATTCGATTTTTATACATTAACCCTTTTTATTATTGTTTTTTCATCACCATCTGAAGAATGATGGGCTAATAAGTATTAACATCTAATCTGAAACTTTTTTTTATATTTTTTTTTCGCCAGTAAAATTAATTCGATTTTTATATATTGACTCGTTCTATTATTATTTTTTAACGGTTTTACTATTAACAAAATTAAAGTCCATCATTCCTATTAACAAAATCTTAATCTGGAATTACTTATTAGTAATTTTGGAAATTCAGGAAATTGATAGTAATTGTTCTTATTTTCTTTAGTAATTTTAGAAAATTTAGAAAACTACCTAATATTACAATTACAATTATCTTAATATTTTTTTGTAAAACAATAACCTATTTTTGAACCTGATTGGATCAAATCTTTCATTGGATATCGCTTTGAGTAGATAATGTAAAAGGCAATAAGACATGAGAAGAGATGCATCTTATGCATCTGAGGATGAAAGGGGGAATACATTCAAGAAGACCTTATGTGGTCGCTGTCTTTCTTTTCTTACTATGTGCATGCGTGTTCGACACCGGAGGAGAGTACCGTTTCAAGGTTTTATTTTTGGGTCGCTTTTGTTGTCCGAAAACAAGAAATAAAATACCGCTGCCTCGGACCATCACTGGCCTTTATGATATGGAAGACGGATGTATGGATGGCTGGTGGTCCAGGTGAAATTAGAGTGTTTACAAACCAATCGATTTATTAATTTTAATTATTATATAATAGTTACCGAAACTATAGTCACAAAATAAATACAGTGTTATACAAACAAAGTTAAAGTGTTTTAATTAGTGTTCAACATGTATAAGGAAGTAGATGCCTTAAAAATAAATAATAATACAATTAAATATAATTAGTAGGTTAATAATGTAAAATGTCATCATCAACTTTTATACAAAAAAAAATAGGGACAAATTATATTATTAACGAGAATCAATTAACACTGAATTACCAAGATTGATTACATTAAAATTGTATTTGTAATTGAAATTAAGAGTTTCGAATAAATTTGAAACTAAAAAGGGTTTTGTAGGGCTATTCGACAGCTTTGGTCATCTGCAGAAAGTAAAAAATTAGAAGTGAAGGTTTAATAGTTTTCCACAATTAATTAAAAAATCAGTGATTTATTTATTTAAGTATTAACATCTTTACTTTCCTTGCTAACTAAATACCTAAACAACCATTTTATAGAATACGGAATTATTTAAAAAATAATAATCTGTAGGAGAATGAGTTCTCTTCTTCAAAGGATCTTCCACTTATAAATAAACCATCAATACTCCTTTAAAATAACTTCTTCAGTACCCATTATATATTTAATGCTTACATAAAGCATATTTTAGTCTTTTAATAGACATGTGTGTTTGTAACTGTCATCGTAACAAAATCAAAAGAATTTAAACATTTGCGTCACAACTATTTCTGGTTTTCCACTGCAATTTTATATTTTGTTTATTTTACTAAATAAATGTTTGCCTTGTACATACATTGTTGTTTCATTTTTTTTTTTTTTTGGTGAAGATGTTGCAATGAAGGTCGAGGAGCCGATTGTAGAGAGAGAACACTTAGACGTACATTACACAGTGTAAATAATGGGAAGTGACGTCACCGTGGTGGCCTTGAAGAAGAAGCCGGCCGATCGTGAATTATTGCTAAATTCGCGTGCAGACGTCCGAATTTACATTACAAAATGCCAAGTGTTGACCGAGAAACGAGAAATGATTTTTTACCATATCAGCATAGTACAGCTGTAAACAATTAATTAAATGCACGTGGAATAATTTTTACAAAGATCCGCCAAAATTTTATTGATTTCAAAGAATATTTCTTTTTTTTGCGTTGGTGAAAAATTACCCCATGGACGTCTGTAATAAATCAAATCGAACAAACGCAGTGGGAAATAAGGGGGAGTTTGAACTGGACGGTACATTATGTGGGGTCAACGTTATCCCCTTCGGAAGCAGAAAAAGTAACTACGGTTTGATGAAAGATTTTATTTTTCAAGCTTCTTGTTTTTCTTTTTTAAAATTAAATTATTATTATTTTAAAACTGAATTGGAAAATTAATAATTTCCCTTTAAAATTAATATAGGATTTATAAAATAAAATTGGTTTGTGTTAAAATTATTAATTAATTTTTATTTAAATGTTTAACTTTGATAATGGTCTGTGAAGACCGAAACACGTGTCAGGCAACTGAGAATAAAAACATTATGGAACAAAACAAGTGTTACTCTCCACCTAATATTAAATGTTCAGTTTTGTTAAACCATAAAATAGAAAATGTAGTTAAAATAAGTAATTTTTAATATTTTAAATTAATTATTAAATGAATACATTTTTTAGTAATGTAGTATAAAAAAATTATTTGTGGCCATCACGGATTACCGATAAGAGGGAAGACGACGAAGTCACAGTATGCAGACGCCTAGTTGAGATCATTATACACCTCCAGTTATAGGAGAACTAGCTCTCCAGCCACTCTACTCCTTTGGTGAAGTTGAGGATTTTGCTGGGAAACAGGCCTCCCAGGTCAGCCGGCTTTGGCTATAATGTCTCCAGGCTGAAGACATTATGGAGACTCCAGCAGGATTTTCCTTAATATTACCAGAGCACGACAGTAACATAGTATATGCTCCGCTCCCTCCTCTTCCTCCTTGGATGCAGTTGGGATCTTCAGCGACTCCTAATATATAGAGGTGTTTCTTTAACTAACTGTGTTCCTGATACCAGTCAGCTTTTTTTAGATTTGACCTGGATAGATTAATACAATATTCAGTTACATTGGCCTTGGGTGTTCGTATTGCATTTCTGGAAAGAGCACAAGTGAAGACGTATTTCCACCTTGCATTGTATTTTTCTAGTCATGTCTTGCAGTATGTTTGAGACATTGTTTTTCGATAGGGACACAGGTCTCTCTTTCAAGGATTGCCCCATGCCTAGTCCTGTCTGCCTTTAAACACCACATGCCGTTGTCTTTTAGTCTTAGCACTGTACTTATAGCCATTTCCTGTATGTGTAGATCCAGGGGAGGGAGCTAACATCGATGTGGTGAGCATGGCGCTAGTAATTCTCATACTTATTGCAGTTTTGTGTTTAACCCTAGGCCATCATACAACTGCTTCATATGTCAGGGCCGACCCTACAAGGGCAGTGTACATCCATATGGTGATTCTGGGAAATAGTCCCCATGATCTCCCGACACTGGCAGAACGCCATGCTCACCTTCTGTTCCTTGATTTGAAGATGATTACTCCAGTTCAGTTTATGGTATAGGATAACCCACAGATACTTTACTTGTGAAGTCTGGTATTGAATATCCTGGGCTTCTCTTTGATGGTGAAGAGCATCAGCTCCGTCTTAGATGGATTTACTGTGAGGGCGTTGTCTCTACACCAATCATCCACTATATTGAGGGCACTATGCATTAGTTCCTTCATAGTTGTGGCCATCATACTATATTGCTTGTACTTATCATTTCTACAGCTTTAGTCATTTGCGGAAAGTAAAAAATTAGAAGTGAAGATTTTAATAGTTTTCCACAATTAATTAAAAAATCAGTGATTTATTTATTTATGTATTAACATCTTTACCTTCCTTGCTAACTAAATACCTAAAAAAACATTTTATAAAATACGGAATTATTAAAAAAAAAATAGTCTACAGGAGATTGAGCGGAGTTCTCTTCTTCAAAGGATCTTCCACTTACATATAAACCATCAATACTGCTTAAAAAGAACTTCTTTAGTATCCTTACATGCTTACATAAAGCATATTTTTGTCTTAATAGACATGTGTATTGTAACATCATTCCTCCACTATATTGAGGGCACTATGCATTAATTCCTTCATAGTTGTGGCCATCATACTATATTTCTTGCACTTGTCATTTTATAGTCTTTAGAAATGAATATTATTAAATTTTTCATAGTACATCAAGTTTTATTTTTTGCGAATTCAATTTGAATTTTTAACATTTTAAGGTAACGATTTAACTAACCATATCTTTATTTGTTAGGCAAATATTTATTTGTTTTTGGTAATTTTCAAGTTCTTCTTAGGTCATTTCTCCTCAATTTTAAAGGAGATTTTTAGCTGTCTCATTATTTTTGTAAAAATTCTAAGCTTTTTAAAACTATCATTAAGTGTTCTTTTTATAAAATATTAATGTTTTCGTTTGGTAAAATTGCTTTATTAAAATGTTTTTGAATCCATATTACAAGACTTATTTTTGAAAAAAATCGTCACTGGTTGTTGAGATAGACAAAATTTATTTCTTAAGAAAATTTTATGCAATTGTAATTAATTTTTCGATAAATTTTTATTTTTTCCTCAAAAACTAAAATATTTGCGAAAATTTTTCTATTTCTTCAAAAAATGACCATTTCTTTGTGATTAATTAAAAATTATCTTTTGACAATGATTTTAGAAATAATTAAAAAAACTATTTTATAAAATTGTAAACTTTAAAAAAAATTAGTAAAAAACTTGCAAAATGATAAGAGTAAATATTATGAAAGAGCATTTGAAAATTTCCAAATCAAACTATTAATAACTATCAAAAACGTAGAAAATGGAGAGAGGCATTTGAAGGTAGTCTTGATCTACGACAATATTTGTACAATATTTGTTTATTGTATAATAATTCATTGCTAATTCACTGATTATTTTCTTAGCGAACTATGGACCTACCTTAATAAATTGTTAATTGCCCTTGCGATCTCTTGACCTAGGTAATATATTATTCATTGTCCTGGGGTCCTCTTGACCTTTCGCAATATATTATTCGTTGCCCTATCGTACTCTACCTAGACTAACAAATTATTTATTGTCTTGGCGTACTCTTGTCCTATTTCAATAAATTAAATATTGCCTAAGCGTATTCTTGACCTAGCCTAATAAATTAATCATTATGCTACCGTATTATTGACCTATCTCAAAATATTATTCATTGTCGTATCATACTCTTGACCTAGTTCAATATTTTGTTTATTTTATTTATTTATAAAGAACATATGAATATTCATGAAAAACAAATAATAATTATCAATACTCTGGATTTATTAAAAATAGATATTTGAAAGTTACAAACAAACAAGAAATTGATAAACAAATCACTCTTTTATTTCTAATGTTTTTTCTCTGTTTTCATTGTAAATTTAAACAAAATATATTTTACTTCCATTGCTTTTAATAATTAATTCTTCTATACAATAGTTTTAAAATTTAGAAAAAAACTCGTTTTTTCCTAAACACAATTTGTAATTGTTAAAAATTAGCAGAAATTTATGAAAAGAAAATATTTGTACATTCTTAAAAAAAATACTATTCAAATAGAGTTTTGAAAAATAACATTTAAACATTAAACTATAAAAATATTAATATTCTAAGAAAACAGTAGAGGTTATTGAAGAAATTTAAAAAAACAATCGATTTACAAGAATAACAATTGGTCATAATCAGAATAGTAGACATTTCTAGAAAACACTTGAAATTAACAATCCCCCCAGAAAAAAATGAAATGATTAAAGAAGACACAAAAATATTATTGAAAAAAATATATATTTAGATACAGAAGAGATTATTAAAAAACAGCAACTAATAAACATTAAAAAAACAATCGACAACTGTTTAAAACAATGATGAAAGTGTATATGAATGTTAATGAAAAACAACTTATAATATTCAAAAATGTAGAAATTTGTGAAAGAAAAAACATTTGAAGGTTCACAACAAAAACAACTGCCAGAAAAGTCACTGATTTGTTTCTTCATTTGGAATAATTTATGCTTATTTTCAACAATTATCTAAAGCTTCTTTTGGTGATTATTTTTTAATATGTAATAGTATCAAATAATTATAATTCTACAAAAACTTATAAACAATTAAGGATTGCTTATTTACAGACATTTTAATATTCTTAAAAAATAATAATTTTCAATTAGTATAAATATAATAATAATAATAATAATAATTGCCCGTTCTTGAAATTGCAAATTCTGAAATAAATAAACAATTTAAATTATTTAAAAAAAGTATGGAACGCTTATGAAAGAGATTTGTGGGAAAGAAAACTTTTGAAAGTTCACAAACAAAAAACACAATTGACATTGTAGTCATTTTTCATTTCGAATTGGTTTTAGTTATTTTTGGTGATTAATAATAATAAATAATGGATAAAAATGAATAAAAAATAATTCACACAACAAACTAGCATCGGTAAGTTTGAAGACCGTAAATGAAGGTGTTTTTAAAAGTAATATAAAAATATAGTAATAATATCAGCATTTCCCTTCGACTATAATCACTGGAAGTAATAATAAAATTCTGTAAAACATTGTTTTTAAGAACTTGCTTTGAATCTGCTTGCTGTTGGTAAACGGTGCCCAAACAGTTGAGGCGTATTCGAAGTAGGAAGAGGTACAAAATACCGATGGTACTCATTTTAAAATTGACACTAAATCTGTTAATGAACCCCAAAAGCTTTAAACTTTGTTTTAGGTAAACGTTATGTGATCTGGAAATAATAAATAAATTTAGTAGTGAATATGACACCATCGAGTCAAAACTACACAATTGAGAGGGTTTCACATTTATTGTTTAGGTAGATGAATACTAATTTTACAAATTACAGGTAAAAATTTATATACTATTAGAGCTATGGGGGAGAGTTGTACAAAGGAATAAAATTGTTTAAACGATTACATATTAATTAAAGGTAAATTATTAACTTCTATTTGGACATTTAATAGAATACCTTTTTTGTTATATCTATTAATTTCCAATTCTTCTAACAAATATAACTTTTTTTTTATTACAAAGGTACAAAATTTTAAAATTATCACTAAAGTTATGCTGGTATTTCGATTAAATGATTGGCGTAGGTTGAGGCAATTTTCTGGAATTGAAAGCATTTTTTATGTTCTCGAATACTCGAATCTGGGAAGCTGCGTCCAGTTTGCCCAACGTATACTCACATTTTAACCAATATACGCCCAAGTTCGTCGTTTTATCATATTTATCTTTAGCGTTATTAATGGATTTACTAAGTGAATTGGTCGTTCTAACAGATGGGGTTAAATTAAATTGTTTAAGTTTTTTGCTGATGGCAGTTGATTATTAAATTAAATTAAATGCTATTGAACAATATTTATTATTTTGATCAGATTGAACGAAGGCTGGAAACGGTAGTTTTAAAACTTAAATTCTGTTAAGTTCGGCATTCAAATTTTTGTGGAAGTCTATGTGCCATTGAATGATATGCTGCAAGTTTATTTTGTATAAGATGAAATTCGTCGTAATTTTTCCACGATAGAATGAAATACATACGCATTTTTTAAATTTAAGTCAAGACTATTATCCTTGCAACACAATGCCAAGCTATCAAAAGCAGTTTGAATTTGCATTTTGTCAATTAGGACTCTTATGAACATTTTTAAATATATCATTTATAAATAATAAAAACAATAAAAATCCACCTGATGTCACCGTTCTGTTACTCGATAGGTATTTACCTATATGTACATCCTGAGTTCTATCCAGAAAATAGTTTCCTAACCATTTTATCACATTGTCACTGAAACCCATCAAGTTTTTAGTAACATAATAATAATTCTTTATTTCTCAAAAGATGCACATACATGATATATACATAAAAGAAAGAGATATTGTAGAAATAATAAACAATCATAAATATAAAACAACATGATGGTTAAAAGAACCTTTGTTCTAAAAATATTCCTACATGAATCTGCGTATTTCATATTAAACATAAAACGTATGGCCATCTTTTGGCGACGTACACCACTCTTAACGTGCTACTGTTGACATAAGGTTTAAAAATGCGCATCGAGTATATGACATTACTCAATTTGTGTATCAAGTGCTGTATATGTTGTGTCCAGTCTAGATACTCATCAATGTAGATTGTAAGATTGTAGAATGTAAGATTTTCACGTGTTTGAAATATTCTATCTCCACATCACCTAGTTCGATATTTCTACCACAGATATGATTCGACTACTTTGTCGAAAACAGAACGCAAATTGTTTTGTTTTTGTTCAAATGTAATTTGTTACGATTGAGCCAGTTATTTATATTGTCAAAAGTAACTTTGGGCTTTTCTCTAAGTTGGATATATGAATCATTTGCATTTATGGTACTTGTATCGTCAACGAAACTGGTTATTATCCCTCTTGCTTTGATATTAAATATATTATTAACGTAAATAATAAATAGTACTGAACACAGGATATTTTTCTGAGGCATTCCAATATTTACGTCTACTGTCATAGTGAGGTATGACTATACTAATTTGTTACAGATACCTCTGACTCCATATTTGTCCAATTTAGCAGAATGAAATAGTCCACACAATCAAAGGCATTGGACGGATCTAGAAACATCCCTAGAGATATATGTCGTCCGTCCAAAGCTTCGGACATGTATTCCACTATTTCTACCATGGCACTAGTTGTTGATTTATTTGTTGTGTAACAATGTTGTGATTTTTGCCTAAAAAACTAAATATTCAGTTTCTCAAAATTTTTTGAAGAATGTGTGAAAATGAAGATCGACCTGTAGTTTTTGCAGTGTGTATAGTCGCCACTTTTCAAAATGGGATTATCTGGAAAAATACCCGTTTCGATTGCACTATAATTTCAACAATACAGTACTTAATTACTTTTATTGAGACATTATCGATGCCCACGGCAACAGTGCCATGCTTGATTCAACCTTTAATCCACTCTCAAAAGACTCGGACAAATATGTTTGGTAAAGTATTAATTTACGACTGTTGGTTTTAAAAAAAAAACGTGCTCTTCATCAATGGAAAATGGGTATAGAAATACTTAAGCTAAAAGCCATAACATGAATAAATTTAAAAAAACAATAGATGCTTAATATTGTTAACATATTAGTGGAATAAATTTAGAAAATAAAATAATTTCAAAATTTCAATAATGACATGCATAGGACCATTTTAATTATTCAGAAATCAACAAGTCTAAAATTTAGGGGATTTATTGAGAATGACTTGAAACCATTAATGAAAAACAATAGTTATCAATAATGAAGAACTTTTTTCTTTGTAACTTTAGACAGTTATTAATTGAAATGTATTATTGTTAAAAATAACAAATAGAATTTATTTGTGTTTAAATTTACAAAAAAAGAGAAAATCCATTAAGAATAAAATATTTTGTGCTGAAAACAATATTTCGTAGAAAAGCAGATAAATATTTATTATTAAAAAAAAAAACATTAAAGATTGTTGAGAAAAAAAGCATGTCAAGAAATCTCAAAAATAAATCAAATATAATTAAGATTAATAAAATATACAACAAATTGTAATTATTAGAAACGTATAAATTTATAGAAAACATGTAAAATTAACTCCCTACCCCTTAAAAGATTGACAACTGTTAATAACAATTGAGGGAAAAAAAACATATAAAAATTTACAAAAATTAATTTATAACTGTCAAAACCATAGGGATTTGTGAAAAAACATTTATAAGTTCACAAAAAAGAAACAACTGACAAAGAAATCACTGTTTTTTTTCTTTATTTCGAATTATTTCTGGTAATTTTTAACAATTACCTAAATGGTTATATAAAATTGTTTTTTGAATAATAATAACAAATAACTATCATCCTAAAAATCAATTAAAAACCATTGCCCTATCGTACTCTTAACCTGTCCCAATGTCTTATTAATTGCCCTAGCGTACTCTTGACCTAGACTAACAAATTGTTTATTGTCTTGGCGTACCCTTGACCTGTTCCAAAAAATTAACAATTGCCCTAGCGCACTATTCGCCTAGGCTAATAAATTATTTAATGTCCTAGCATACTCCTGACCTAGACTAATAAATTAATCATCGTTCTAGCGTACTCTTGACATATCCCAATATATTTTTTATTGCTCTAACGTAATCTTTCCCTACGCTAACAAATTATTTATTTCTTAGACGTACTCTTGACATATCCCAATAAATGAAACATTGCCCTAGGCTAATAAATTATTCATTGCCCTAGCGTATTCTTAACCTATGCAAATAAATCATTAAATGCACTAGCGTACTTTTGACCTAGGATAATAAATTAATCATTGCCTTAACGTACTCTTAACCTAGGCTAATAAATTATTTATTGTACTAGCGTTTCTTGACCTATACCAATAGATCATTCATTGCACTAGCGTACTCTTGATATTGGCTAACATATTATTTGTTGTTCTGGCGTACTCTTGACCTATCTCAATAAATTAATCATTGATCCAGCATACTTTTAACCTAGGCCGATAGTTTATTCATTGTCATAACCCCAAGAACATGAAAGTTTACGAAAAACTTGTTTTTAAAAAAATACTAAACAGTTTCCAAGAAAGAAACAATTGGTTGAATTGTTGAAAATATACAGGGTGTCCCGTTAATGCGGGGAAATGGCTAGACCATAGATTCCTGGGGTCAAAATATGACGATTTAACGCAACTTATCTATATCCAAAAATTAAGCCGGAATTTGGCTTCAAAGTTTCAAATTTTTTTATTTCTTCTGTTTATAACAACTGAACGCTTTATTTGATTTTAATGAAACTTATTATTAATAAGTACCATAATATCATACATTACTTCAGTTATTGTTGGCATTAGTGATTGACAGGAAGTATAAAAAAACAGTAGTACCACCACTTAAAAACTAAAATATTTTTTATTGGTGCATCCAATAAAATCCAAAAAAATCTGCTTGAAAGGGCATTAGATTTAAAAACTTTTTTGACTCTTACTAGTTTTTGATATCTTGTACGGTTTTTGCACAAAAAAATAAAATATGAATATAGTATACTCATTATGCACTCATTAATAAGTAAATAAACTTACTCTATTGAATAAAAATTAAATAATATCAATTAATAAAATAAATCAAAACAACATCTAACACTTTTCAAACAATTTTCTTTGCAAAATCCTAATACAAACAAGATATCTGTTTGTTCCAAATATGAATATTTATAACTATAATAACTATAATAAAGTTGAAAATTAATGGTTAAAAGACACTAAATAATTATTATTATACATAATTTACATTTTTTAAACAAAGACGGCCACGAAAAAACATTTTTTTTTCGATTCAATGAAAAAGTTGATTTTGTGTTTACTAGATAAAAATATATATTTTATTTTTTTGTGGGAAAACCGTAAAAGATATCAAATATTATTAAGAGATAAAAGAGTTTTTAAATTAAATTGTCTTTTAAGTAGTGTTTTTTTAGTTTTTATTAGATCCACCAATAAAAAAATATTTTAGTTTTTAAGTGGTAGTACTACTGTTTCTTATACTTCTTGTTAACCAATAATAGTCATAATAACTGAAATGATGTATTATATTATGGTAGTTATAAAACATAAATTTCATTGAAATCAAATAAAGCGTTCAATTGTTATAAACAAAAGAAATATAAATTTTTGAAACTTTGAAGTCAAATTCCGTCTTAACCGTAAATTTTTGGATATAGATAAGTTGCATTAAATCGTCATATTTTGACCTCAGGAATCTATGGTCTAGCCATTTCCCCGCATTAACGGGACACCCTGTATATACAATATTTTTAATACAGACATACATTGGTTTAATAATAATACATCTTAAATATATACAATAATTAGGAGAGGTTAGTATGTACCTGTCGGGCTATCGATTTAAACCAAATTTGTTTCTTTTGTTATTTTTAACAAAATTAACAAAAATAATTTTTATATAATTATTTAAAATACTTTTTTAATTAAGACCATAAGTGTTTATTAAAAACCAGCAACGGATAAAAAGGCCAAAAAAAAAATCGACGACTGGTAAAAACAGTAGAGAAAAAACATGAAAATTCAGTTCAAACAAAGAAATCAGCATTTTTTTCTTGTTTCGAATTATTTTTGGTTATTTTCAACAATTGTTTCAATACGTGATTTGTTTTAAATTGTTAATAAATTTTTCTTTATTTCGAACTAGTTTTGATTCAATAATTATCGAAAAACTTCTTTCGACGATTATTTAAAATTATTTTTTGAATAACAAAAACAAATTCTTGTCTTCCCGCAAAAAGATACATTTGAAATATTAAAACAATAGATAATTAGTTTTTATGTGTATTCTTTTAATGAAAGAAGACGAAAGTACTGAATAAATAAATAAATAAATAATTGTTAAAAATAAAAGAGATTTAAAAAATATTCGTATATTTATATAACAATTAATGTAAACGTAAAACTTTGTAGAAAACATTTGACATTAACACCCACTCCACCTAAAAATTTGACAATTAAAAAAAAAGTTAATCATTCATAAAGACTCAAAACTATTATTCAAAACAAAAACAACAGAAGAGATTATTGAAAAAAAAACAGCAACGGATAAAAACTCACAATCGTGAACTGTTTAAAACGATAATGAAAGAACGTATGAAAATTCATTTAATTTACGCTTTTGTGTAAATAAAAATAGTTCAAAAACAAAACAAAACTGATAAAAAAGTTATTGTTTTTTTTTTCATTTCAGATAAATTTTGGTTTTTGACAATTGGGTACACGCATACAATTTTTATATCAATAAATTTATGTTATTATGATTGCTAATAATGATTTATCTCAGTTTATATATTTTTCTTTATAAATATTTGTTTATTTATTTAACAAATGCACTTTAAAATTATAATATTTTTAAATTTTCCGACCTCGCCACGAAGTTGACCGAAGATCGCGTGACGTCATTGTTTATAATACGATTTATACGCAGTATTTAGACGTCGTTCATTCACATTATATTTGTAAATCCTTGTGTTATTTTAAAATAATGGAAGATACCTAGTTTTTTAAAGCATACAGTGATAATTTGCCCAATGTTAATGGAATTTATCAATCATAATGATTGTTATAATGCCGCAGAAATTCGTGGATTAAAAGCAGATTTGTAAGTATATATATATATATAATATATATATATATATATATATATATATATATATATATATATATATATATATACCGTGTGTCCCGTTTGAAGACGCATCATAGGGAATTCCCATGCTAAAATTTTCAATTGCAGTTTGTATCTCTATTATTGAATGAAAATGATCAGAATAAAATTAGAATGATTCCTTTACCTACTAAAGATATTTTGGAGGTTTTATTTTTGTTTCATCTTCATTTTTAGTCAAAATATACCTTAAAATGTGTAAGCAAATATGTGATAATAAGATCCTCAAAATAGTAGTTGCTGTGAAACGTCAGTGCTTATCATCTAAATTGTATAACCCACATATAAATAATTAAATTCAAAATGAGTGCTTACAACACAAAAGGAAAAGTTTAGTGCGAGTTCAAAGGCACAAATTCATTATTCTTGTTGAAACTCAAGTTAACTCAAAGGTACAATTGTCCGAAACAGAATAAAACTGTTTTTAGTATTTCTCATTATTTTCTACAAAATTTCAAAACCGCATCCAGTTAAATTATAATTATTATACTATTCCAAATTTAGAAAGAATGCTTATGTAAAGAAAAAACATAAAGTGAAACCGATAAATACTTTAATTTGCTTGCAATAAAAATAAAAATAAAACTAACAACGCTATTTTTAAAATGCATGCTCATACATTGAGTTTTTGTGGATATTCACTTCTTGATGTTACAATATAAAGAATGTTTTGAGACCATTGACGATTATTTTGTTCGTTATTTTTAGACACCAAATAGAAAGTATATTCATCTGTAAAACACACGCTTGGAAATCTCTTATTCTCGTTACACTTTTCCACAATAATTTAACAAAATTTAGATCTTGAATCAGAATCCACTGCTCAGTTCTTTATGATTTTGGCTTTTATAGGGCCGGTAACTATAAGCTTACACTTGATGTTAGACGTACTGTTATCCTTGCAACACATTTGTTACAGTTTCTTCAGATTTCCTCCCTTTTTTCCTAAGAATATGTTCATCGTTTACACAACCATTATCCTCAAATTTCTGATCAATTCTAATAATGGTTGATTGACACGGCACTGGACAGGTTTCAAAATTTATACTAAATAAGTCGCAAATGTCCGCCAAAACTCAATTTGATGATCTGAATTTTTTCTTTTGTGGTGTAAGCACTTATTTTGAATTGAATTATTTGTTTGTGGCTTAATCAATTTAGATGACAAATACTGACATTTCATAGCAACTAATATTTTGAAGATTTTATTATCGAATATTTCTTCACACTTTTTAAGCTATATTTCGATTAAAACTAAAGATGAAACAAAAATAAAATCTCTAAAATAATCTTAGTAGATAAAGGAATCATTCTAATTTTATTTTGATAATTTTCGTTCAATAATAGAGATACAAACTACATTTGAAAATTTTACATGGGAATTCCCTATGATGCGTCTTCAAACGGGAGACACGGTATATATACAGGGTTATTCACGCTATACGGCACGGAATATTGTGACCAAAATACGTGACTTTCAAAAAGTTTCACTTTGGGGATATATGGAGATCTATTAGGGCTACCTTTTAAAATTACTTTCATAATATACAGGGTGTTCCAAAAACCCTAAAAGTATCAAAGTTGTGTTTTTTTTAATGAAAGACCCTGTATTTTATTGCATTTTTGGATCCTTCGATAAAAATAAGTGTGTGTTTTAATAAGGTTTTTGTTACATAAACCTTAAGGTTTTTGAAATAATTTGAATTTTGTACAAATTTAACCTAATTTTCATGTTTCAAATACTTAAAAAGTAATTCAGTTATGCGTACCAAATTTACACTGAAATGTAACAATAGATCATATTTTATTTTCCAAGTATAATAAACTTGACATCTTATGCCGGGTGTAAAAAAATTGGAATTAAACAAATGAGAACTTTAAATGGCTATAACTTCATTTATTTAAATGGAACGCTATATTTATTAATTTATCAGCAAATGCACGTTTTAATTACCTGTCGAATGGTATTTATATCTTAAGTGTTAAGTCTTCTCGTTTTTACAGAAAACGCCAAAATATTGTTTATTGCACCGTTTTAGTACTTTTTAAGTAAAAATTTTAATGTATCTAGTTTTCTAGGGTATTTAAAAATGTCAGATAATTAATTTAGTCTGTCACTTTAGTTTAAAAAGCCTGTCTTTTGTTATAGTTGTCATATTTTGCATTTTTGTGTTAGATCGTTAGTAATTGTTTGAACATCGCTGTTGTATTTTTTGGTAAAAAATGAAGATTTACTCAAAAGAAGGGGTTATTGGCATTATTTTTATGCTTGGAGAATGTCATCAAAATTGTTTATTGGCTTGTCGAGTTTATACTTAAAGGTTTCCCGAAAGAAATCACCCTAAGCCAGCCATTTTTGAGAGACTATTAAACCAGTTTAAAGAAATTGGAAGTGTCAGTTATAAAAACCCCAGTATAAGAAAATCTGTGTAAATTTTCATTTTTTACTATGACATAAAACAACGATGTTCAAACAATAACGATTACTAACGATCTAACACAAAAACGCAAAATAACACAACTATAACAAAAGACAGGCTTTTTAAACTAAAGTAACAGACTAAATTAATTATCTGACGTTTTTAAATACGATAGAAAACTAGATAAATTAAAATTTTTACTTAAAAAGTACTAAAGCGGTGCAATAAACAATATTTTGGCGTTTTCTGTAAAAACAATAAGACTTAAGATTTGCTGACAAAATAAAAAATATGGCGTTCCATTTAAATAATTGAAGTTATAGCCATTTAAAGTTCTCATTTGTTTAATTCCAATTTTTTTACACCCGGCATAAGATATCAAATTTATTATACTTGGAAAATAAAATATGATCTATTGTTACATTTCAGTGTAAATTTGGTACGCATAACTCTTAATTACTTTTTAAGTATTTGAAACATGAAAATTAGGTTAAAATTTTACAAAATTCAAATTATTTCAAAAACCTTAAGGTTTAGGTAATAAAAACCTTAATAAAACACACACTTATTTTGATCGAAGAATCCAAAAATGCAATAAAATACAGGGTGTTTCATTTAAAAAAAAAACACAACTTTGATACTTTTAGGGTTTTTGGGACACCCTGTATATTATGAAAATAATTTAATACATGTACCATTCTTGGACAAATTTGCCCCGAACATAGAATTAGGGCCTCTAATTATAAAGTTAAGTTAGTGGTTTGTGAAAAAGAGGAAAAAATTCTGAAAGTGAAATGTTTGGATTGTTCGGCTTCTGAAGGAGGATGTAAACACGCACTTGCATTTTTAATGTGGGCACATCGTAAAAGTACCCAGCCAGCACCAACTGAAATTGAATGCTACTGGAAAAAAACAAAATTAACAGGTGCTGCAAATGAAACTGTTACGACAGAAAATTTTGGTGTTGTACCTAAATCGTATATAACCGACCAGCAGATGAAACAATTTTTTGAAGAAACGATTAAAAGTGGGAGAGAATTAAAATGCTCGGCACAAATTTTAAATTATTTTGATGATACAGAAACTGGAGATGAACCTAATAATTTAAGTATGCATTTATTATTGCATCGTTTCATAAATACTCATTGGGAACATAGTTGCAAGGAATTTTTAAAATTTTGCGAGACTGCAATTAATGAGCAATCCTGTAAAAATGCTGCAAATGCAACAATTGAACAAAGTTCAAATAAACTGTGGTTTGAACTTCGTTATGGAAGGATTACAGCTTCAAAAATATATTCCGCAGCATTCTGTAAAACTAGTGATGGTGTTTTAGTGAAAAGTGTAATTGGTGTTTCCAAAATGTTTCAGACAAAGGCAATGAAGAGAGGATTATATTTGGAAGATAATGTTCGAAAACAAGTGGGAAACAATTAAATATTAAAAAGTGCGGATTAATATTAAATAACCAGCATCCAGAATTTGGTGCTTCACCTGATGGTATATCAAATAATGCAGTGTTTGAAATTAAATGTCCATCGTCTTTAAAAACTGTAAATGATTTTTTGTTAAAAAACGGTCACATATCTCCTAAATGCAAAGCACAATTACATTTACAAATGTTAATGTTAAATTTCAAAGTTGGTTATTTATGCGTAGCAGATCCTTCATTCGAAACCAACAACAAAATAACAATAATTAAAATTAATTACGATGAAAATTATTTCATGGATATATTAGGAAAGGCAAAGATATTTTGGGAAGCAATGATTTTTTCTAGATTATTAGAAACTGTTTCATAATTTTTAATTTTACTTTATTAAATGTATTAAAATTAACAATAAACATATTTATAATTCTATTATTTTTGATTGTAAATTTACTAAACCACATGCAATAATCACCATGTAGTCTAGATATTTTATAAGTTTATTATTTACACAAGCATGAGGTTTTAATATTTTGTATTCCTGTACTTTTCTGATAACCCTTTCTACATGAATACGTAATGATGCAATTCTCTTGGTTTCCAACACCTCTGCTTTAGAACTCTTTACACCTGCTTTTACAGATAGCGGTCTGATTAAAATGCAATTTTTCTGATGTAATATTGCATCGATTTGTTTAAAACCACGATCTGCCATCACTGAACAATTTGGTTTTAATGTTTCTAAGTAATCCGATCTTTTAACGGCTGTAACATCAGTTGTACGCCCTCCAAAACCTTTTGAAATAAAGTTAATAAAACCACTTGGTGTAATCGATATTAAGTATTTAAAAGTATTTGCCTTTTTGCATTCTGACCAAGTAGCTGCTTGCTTTATGGGATCATTAGGCTTTTCAATTTCTATTTCAAAACAGTCAATAATACTTTGAACATTATAATAATTTGCACGAAATGCTAATGGCAGAAGTTGTTTAATTTTTTGTCTTTCTGGCCAAAAAATATATGCATTCAAACAAAAACTAATTTGGGGGACTGTGTTCCGAAAGGAGTTTGCAGCTTGACTGTGAGAAATTCCGAAATCATCAGCTATTTCATCTAAAGGGAGGTTACTTCTAATTTTTCTTAAAGTTATGTAAATGTCTTGTAGCTGCCGTTTTGTAGTTTTTACTAATAATAAAATTATAAAATAACAATCAGTTGGTATTCCTAAATAAATTCTACACTTTTTTTATATAAATACCAACTACGTTCAATACAAATCGAACTAATTCTGTTTTTAATCAAATCACGACTAGGGCTCGATGATGAACCACTGCACTGACAATATTCAGAAACACTTGTAATTCTAGAAGAGGATCCACTTTTAAATAAAAGAGACTTACTTGTACTTGAAAATTTCTTTATCGGTTTTATTTTAATAGGTGAGCAAGCTACACTTGTTACCTTCTTTAAATCACCGACATTGTCTGTTTGAATATATAGATGTTTAAAGTTTATTGGTCTAGTTTGAATACCAATTGTAGAACACATTACATCTGTTTCACAACTTTTCTCACATACCAACGTACTAATATCAGATGTCATTATGCGGTGAAGAAACTTTAATTGATACTTCTTCACTTATTTGATTATCCTGAGTCTTTTCTTGCTCTTGAATGGAATCCTGAAATTCTGCATTTTTTAATAATTGTCCAACCATTTCCGTTCGAGCCCTCTTCTTGAGCCTTTTCTTTGTGGTAGTGGCAAAGATCGTTTTCTGTCAGCCTGGCATTGGAAGATATGTGGAACAATATTTTCCTTCATTTTTATATATCCACCAACCAACTTCCATTTTATGTAGTTATCCATGTCTTCTTCTAACTATACATATTGAATTAATGTTTATTATGCACGGTTTCAAAAAGCAGAGCTAAATTTATCATCAAATAAAATTAACTGTAATAGCAAATTAATTAATTTGATTCTAAATTTACCACCACTCAGTCAGTTCGTAACCGATTTAATACTAATTTGATTGAATTAAAACACTTGGTATGATTTCACTTGTTAACAAGTAAAGCATGTTTCACCACGGGTTAAGTGAGAAACTAATTCATCATATCGATTTAATACTTACATTAAAATGATCCTCACAAACGAAACCATTTGATTTGTTTGATATATCTTTATCATTTCGCCTCATTGCTTTTAACCACATTTTTCTTCTTTTAAGCTGTTTATTATTAGCTGCATTTGGTAACGATATAAATATTTTGTTCGGTGTTTGAAAGGTAGTGTTTACACAGCGTGTGTTTTTTACCCCTTTAGGATATTTTTTTTTTCTGTTTTGTTTTATTTAACTTATTATAAAACATATAAAGTTAATTTTAAATTAATAAAAAAACACGCCAGTTCCCAATTCTCTACACATTTCAAACAATTAAAACAATTGAGATTTATCAACAAACAATTCAAGAAAAACTAATAATTTTTAAAAACAAAAAGATTGGGGTAAAAATAATCCTCACTCCGCAAGAAAACATTTACAAAGTCTTGAAAAAGAATTAATTTGAATTATAAAATATGGATTAAAAATATTTGTTGAATTTGAATCTCGTTTATCACGTGGTGAAACATTTTTAATATTAAGTGCCTTTCTATAAATAACCCTTAATTGATTAATAAATAGATAAACTAAGAACAGAGAAATTATTAACAAAAAAAGAAACAAAGAAAAACGTCTTTGAAAACAATTGACAATTGTCAGAAACAATAAAGAACATTGGACGTTCATGAAAATCAATTTATAATTATCAAAAACGTAGAAATTTGTGAAAAATTTATTAACAACTAATAAAGAAGTCACTATTTTCTATTTTTTTCTTCATTTCGAATTGTGTTTGGTTAATTTCAACAATTATCTAAAAACTTGGATTAGTGATTATTTTAAAATAAAATTTGAGAAATAATAATTTCAGAAATTAACACAAATAATTGAAATGCTGCATTCAACTTAAAAAAAAATACATTTACAAAAATCATGAAAATGCAATATTTGTCAACAACTAAGAAATTAGTGTAAAAACAATTGACAACTAGCAAATTCTTTATGTTTCTTTATAGTCTTTGCTTCTTCTTAAAAACAACAATTGGAGTTATAAAAATACATTTAAAAGGACTTAAAAATGGTATTTAAAAATAACAACAGAAGAGAATATTAAAGAAAACAATGGAATAATATCTAATCAACATTTGCCAACTGTTTAAAACTTAAGAAAAAGCTAAATAAAAACAAAAAAACGTAGCGAATTGTTTTTAAAAAGCAATTGTTAAGAAATCAATATATCTTTATTTTTGGTTTTCATGTGCTCTTAGAAATTTTTTTCAATAAAATATTTGGCATTGTAGTATTACCGCAAAAAATGAAGGCGTTTTCTTATACAGAACCGATGGATGGATGGACATAAAACAGAAGCATATAGTCGCGTAGAATCGGTTTCGCCGTAAATCTAAATGGCGGTAAGCTCTTCATAGTAGGTGGTGACATCCTCGAGAAATTTTGATGAAATGCGTAGACCCGTTAAGGAAGCACATAATTTATTGGGTTGTCTACTTGACCTTTGTTTCTATAGCAACCATAAATTAATATGTCCGTCGACATCGCTTGCAATTATTTTTTCCGATATTCTACTGTTAATATATAAAATAATTCTTAAAAGAAAAAAACGGAGTGTTTGAAAGGAGTTGTTCTTGCATCAATGTGTATGTGCATGTGTGTTGGTGTATGTGTGTAAGAGTCACGTGAGCATTTTTATTTTCATAAGATATCCTGTATCTGGTGGCCGTGTCTGGCCGACTCCACAATGCACCGACATGTCGGAGTCGTCCAAGCGAAGTCCTCCGTTTGCTGCCCACGTCCGATGATCGATACGAGTTGGAAGGTCGACTGCGTCGTCCATAGCGAGAGCCGCGTCCCTCCGAGGCTTGCGTGTGTGGGTTTCAGCTCTCTTTCATGTTGCGAAAATATTTTTAAATTCGACTCTTCTCTCTTCTTCTTCTTCTTCTTCCTTCGGCTGCTCCTCAATTCACATGCAAAATTAACCGAAAACTAGCAATTTCTAATAAATATTATACATTGCTCTGAAGAATTTGGTAATAAGTGGAAAAAGAATGTAATTGATTTTTGGAAAATAGTAATTTTTTGGATGATGAAAATCTTGCTTTCCAAAAATGATGTAAGGTAAGTTACCATCATCTAAAATAACTCTTAGGGTATTTCGGTTTTTTGGGTAATAACTGTTGATAGTAAATCAACGTAATGTGCACATTGCGGTGACGATTCGAGGAACGTGACGACGGATTTTCATTTCGCACCAGCTCGGTTCCTCGCTGTGACTGTTTTGATACACTTTCTCGGACAGACCGCAGAACAGTTTTCGGAATTTCCTCACACAGACCGCACGAAAAAGCCTCGATCGGATATCAAACGCGACCGGTTTCGCTTTTTACCACAGACAATGGGCGAGCTGACGTCACGAGTTTATTGTTATGCAAGATGCATCTCGTTTGTATATATGCTCATGAATTTTCAGTATGTATTGATGTGTTGTTTTTCTTTCTTGATATTCTCGTCGTTAATAATAAACCATAAGGAATAATATTCGATAGACTCATTGTTTCGGATTGTTTGAATTTTAATACAGTTTGCTGCAATTGATTATTATTTTCGTATCAAATATATACTCCATCACGTATAACGAAGATTTGAATATAATATCCATTTATATATTTATTAAAACATAGTATTATCTTAATAGCAAAAAAATTCAACAGTTATACAAATAATTTAAAACTTAAATATTCCATATAAAAAATTACGTTATTATTATTATTACTATTATTATCATTTCTTGATGTATGTGTCTGAAATATAACATCGTCATAGCGTGCTGGTTCTGCACTAAAATAAACCAGACTGTGTACGTACGAAACCGTCCGTCTCACTCGCGCACCCGTAAGAGCTCAACACGAACGACGAGGACGAAACGCGTCGGGTTTTAATGAAAGCAACAGGAAGTGAATTTTCCTACGTTATCTCCTCCTGCATCGACCCGGAAATACCCGTCTAGATTTCTTGCGCTGCACATAAAGATAACTCACGAAAATTCCATACATTAAGAAAAGTTCAGTTTAAAAAAATCCCTATTTTTTTTTACTCCTCGAGCAAACAACAATTTCCGAAATTAATTTTATATAATTTACCTAAGTACACGTTTACTCTGCGGCGTAATTGTTGCTCGATGTTTGGAAACACGAGGGAAATTTGTAACGACGACGACAGCAGAGAAAAAAAAACGGAAGTGGAAATGGCATTTTTGTTTCGTAAATTATATGTTATTAATTTCGTAAATAGGTGAATGTTTCGTAACGTAAAATATAGACTACGCACTGTAAATATATCCCCATTCAAAATGTAAAAAAAACTAACATTCACATACCATCATGAGGTTTTCCTAAAGATCTACCAGAAATTTTGTCCAAAAAGCTTAAAAATTAGAAGAAAGCGTCAATTGATGTTTAGTAGAAATATAAAGACCAACTTATTTTATGTCAATCGTTAAGTTTTCCTGAAGGTATACCGAGAAATTTTCTTAAAATTGATCCAAATAGGAAACTTTTTTTAGGGTAAACAAAAATTGACATTAAAGGTCAGAGAAAATTAGAAGAAAACGTCTAATGATTTGTAGTTGAAATATAAAGACTAACATATTTTATGTCAATCGTTAAGTTTTCATGAAGATATATTGCTAAATTTTGTTGAAATTTGTTGAAATAGAAAATTCTTTTTTAGCGTAAACTAAAATTTACATTAAAGACAGAAGAGCTTAAAAATTAGAAGAAAACGTCAAATTATTTTTAGTAGAAATATAAGGACTAACTTATTTTATGTCAATCATTAAGTTTTCCAGAAAATATACCGATAAATTTTGTTGAAGTTTGTCCAAATAGGAAACTTCTTTTTAGGGTAAACAAAAATTGACATTAAAGATAGAAGAGCTTGGATATTAAAAGAAAATGTCAAATGATTTTTAGTAGAAATATAAAGACTAACTTATTTATGTCAGTCATTAAGTTTTCCTGAAGATATACCAAGAAATTTTGTTGAAGTTTGTGTAATTAGGAAACTCCTTTTTAGGGTAAACAAAAATTGATATTTAAGATAAAAGAGCTAAAAAATTAGAAGAAAGTGTTAATTGGTTTTTAGTAGAGATATAAAGACTGACTTATTTTATGCCAATCATTAAGTTTTCTTGAAGAGATACTTATATAATTTTGGTAAAACTTCTCCAAATGTTCAAGAATGCACAAAAATTGATATTAAGGACGGAATAGCTTAAAATTAAAAAAACATGCACTGATTATTGATAGAATTGGAAAGAATAACCTATTTTTAATTCATCGTGACGTTTTCCTGAAGATTGACCAAAAAATTTTGGTGAAACTTGTCCAAATAGGAAACTACATTCCAAGATGAACAAAAATTGACATTAAAGACGGAATAGCTTAAAAATTTGAAGAAAACATAAACTGTTTTTTGATAGAATACTAAATATTGAGCTATTTTATATCCAACATTAAGTTTTCCTGAAGATAAGCCAAGAAATTTTGGTAAAACTTATCCAAACCGAAAACTATGTTCCAGGATGAACAAAAATTGATATTGACGACGGAATAGCTTAAAAATTAAAAAAAACATAAATTAGTTTTTGATAGGATAGTAAAGATCGACCTATGTTATATCTATCATGAAGTTTCCTTGAAGATAAACCAAAAAATGTTGGTAAAACTTGTCCAAAAAGGAAACTGTGTTCCACGAAGTGCAAAATTTTGAAAAGACGAAGTAGCTTAAAAAATTAATTTTGGTCAAACTGGTCCTAATAGGAAATTATGTTCCAGATAAACAAAAATTGACATTAAAGACGGAGTAGCTTAAAAATTAAAAGAAGTGATAAACTTTTTTTCATAGAATAGTAGAGATTGGTCAATTTTATATCCATCATGAAGTTTTCCTGAAGATAAACGAAGAAATTTTAGTGAAACTTGTCCTAATAGGAAACTATGTACCACGATTAACATAAATTGACATTACAGACGGAATAGCTTAAAAATTTGAAGAAAACACAAACTGTTTTTTGATAGAATTGTAAAGATTGACCTATTTTATATCCAACATTAAGTTTTTCTAAAAATGAGCCAAGAAATTTTGGTAAAACTTGTCCAAACCGAAAACTATGTTCCAGGATGAACAAAAATTGATATTAACGACGGAATAGCTTAAAAATTAAAAAAAAAACATAAATTGGTTTTTGATAGGATAGTAAATATCGACCTATGTTATATCTATCATGAAGTTTTTTTGAAAATAAACCAAAAAATGTTGGTGAAACTTGCCCAAAAAGAAAACTATGTTCCAGGAAGAGCAAAAATTGAAAAGACGGAGTAGCTTAAAAAATAGAAGAAAACATTAACTGGTTTTTAATAGAGTACTAAATATTAGCCTCTTTTATATCACCATTAAGTTTTCCTGAAGATATACCAATAAATTTTGGTCATACTTGTCCTAATAGGAAATTATGTTCCAGATAAATAAAAATTGACATTAAAGACGGAGAGGCTTAAAAATTAGAAGAAGTGATAAACTTGTTTTTGTAGAATAGTAAAGATTGGTCTATTTTATATCCAACATGTAGTTTTCTTGAAGATAAACCAAGAAATTTTAGTAAAACTTGTCCTAATAGGAAACTATGTACCACGATGAAAATTGACTTTAAAGACGAAATAGTTTAAAATTTTGTAGCAAACATAAACTGTTTTTTTATAGAATACTAAAGATTGGCCTATTTTATACCTATTATAAAGTTTTCTTGAAGATAAACCTAAAAAATATTGGTGAAATTTGTCTAAATAAGAAAATATGTTCCAGGATGAACAAAAATAAATAAATAAAAACAGAAAAGCTTAAAAATTAGAAGAAAACATAAACTGGTTCTTGATAGCATACTAAAGATTGATATATTTTATATCGATCATGAAGTTTTCCTGAAGATAAACCAAACAATTTTGATGAAACTAGTCGAAATAAAAAACTTTGTTCCAGGAATAACAAGCATTGACACTAAAGATTAGCTTAAACATTAGAACAGAACATCATCTGATTGATTGACCTACTTCATATCCATCATGAAGTTCTTGAAGATAGACCAAAAAATGTTGGTGAAACTTGTCCGAAAAGAAATCTATATTCCAGAATGAGTAAATATTGACAGTAAAGACGGAATAGCTTAAAAATAGAAGATAGAAGAGTAGTACAGATAGGCTTATTGCATATCCACCACAAGGTTTTCCTGAAGATAAACCAAAACATTTTGGTGAAACTTGTCCAAAAAGGATACTATGTTCCAGGATGAATAATAATTAACATTAAAGACGGAATATCTTAAAAATTAGAAGAATACATAAACAGGTTTTTGATAAAATAGTAAATATTAAGCTATTCGTCATGAAGTTTTCCAGAAGATAGACCAAGAAATTTTGGTAAAACTTGTCCAAACAGAAAACTATTTTCCAGGATGAACAAAAACAGAAAACTATGTTCGAGGATGAACAAAAATTGACATTAAAGACGAAATACCTTAAAAATTAGAAAAAAACATTAAAAGGTTTTTGATAGAATAGTAAAGATTGACCTATTTTATATTCATCGTGAAGTTTACCTGAAGATACTCATAACAGAAATTGACATTAAAGCTTAAAAGAAAAAGCGATAAACAGGTTTATATAGAATAATAAAGATCGACCTATTTTATATTCATGAAGTTTTCCTGAAGATAGACTAAGAAATTTTGGTGTAACTTGTGCAAACAGAAAACTATGTTTCAGTATGAACAAAAATTGATATTAAAAACGGAATAGTTCAAAAAATTAAAGAAAACATAAAGTAGTTTTTGATAGATTTTCCTGAAGATTGACTAAGAAATTTTGGCGAAACTTGTCCAAACAGGAAACTATGTTCCACGATGAACAAAAATTGACATTAAAGATGAAATTGATTATAAATTAGAAGACGTAAACAGTTTTTTGACAGAATAGTAAATACTGACCTATTTCATACCCATCCTGAAGCTAGAACAAAAAATCTTGGTGATACTTTTCCTAATAGGAAACTATATTCCACGATGAACAAAAATTTGACATTAAAGACGAATAGCTCAAAAATTAGAAGGAGACGTAAAATGTTTTTAACAGATAAATAAAGATTGACTTATTTTATATCCATCATTAAGTTTTCCTGAAGATATACAGAGAAATTTTGGAAAAACTAATCCATATAAGAAACACTGGTCTAGTAGAAACAAACGTTGAAATTAAAGCCGAAATAGCTTTAAATTTTTTTAGAATGAATAAACTAGACAATACAGAATAGCTTTAGAAACATACAGATATCAATTGTTTTTTTAAAGAAATAATAGAAAGACATGCTTAATTGGTTTGTCGAAAATAATAATCACAGTAATTTCCGACAAAATCAATCTTTCTTTCTAGAACCATCAAAATTTTACTTTCAACCTAAAAATTTGCCTCAAATGTATGTTCTCCAATTAAGTTAGTCAGCTTATCAAATTTTGAATAAATTTTCAAAATTATCAAGTAATCATTGCTATAAAGCAGGTTTCTAAACATAATGATGAATAATTATTTTAATACACCAGCAGGTTTGTAATTTTAATTATTGTGAATATAAACATTGTGCATTATAAAGGATAGAGCTAGTGAATAAATTATTGAAAATGTAGGAATTCAAGGTCAGTGCCGACATGGTCACGGTTACTTTCAATACTTTCAAACTCCACCGTTTGTTTCTTGCTTAGCTTACTTAAGTCGGCCCACACACACAGAGAGATTATTATCTAAATTATTCACATATTTCTAAACAATCGTACGTTTATTATTTATTAATAATATTATTAGAAACGCGGTGGCGCACAGGAAATACAAAATTTTGAAATTCTTCAGCCTTGTCGATTACAATACGCGCTAACCTCGATTTATCGATTTTTTTTACTACCATCATACTTATATAAAAAAAAGGTGGTTATGCAAGCGATTTAAAATACTGTAATATTAATTCTGCTTTAAATACTGCTTGAGAGTGTCAAGGTTGATAGCAATTGTTTTCGAGGCACTGTATAGATTATGCTTTTCGCAGTTACGCATTATATTTAAATTTTAAATAAATCGTACTTTAATTAGATGATTATAAACTTAATTTTTTATTTTAAAACTCATGATTAAATATAAGATGAATTTTTAATAGTAATTTTTAGAGTCATTAAAAACTTTTATTCTTGGATTGTTTGAGTAAGTGCAAAGTTGATATAAATGTAAAAAAAACAGTAGTACATTGTACTACCAAACTGAAAAAAAATGGCTGGATACACAAAATTAATTTAGGTTCAATTTTAAGTAATTATGAAACATTGTATATTGATGGAAATGTTTTTATTAAAATAATATAGCAAAGTTTTACATTAATAGAAATTATGATGAATGAAATAAAATTCCTAGAAATTGTTTTTAAAAAATATTTAGTAAACTAAATGACTATACATTTCACAGATTTGAAGAAAATTTTCCATTTATCTAGCAAGATGGTGCACGTAAAGTATATTATAATATATAATCCGATGTGGTTGAGGTAAAAACCTCTTCAACGATATTGCAAATTTTTCATGGGTAGAGTTCGATTGCGCATGAGTCAGAATGCAAATTTTGATATACATATATATTATAATATTTTGATTAGTTTCGCAACTCTAAAATGTTTACACTATATTATTCTTTATTTATATATGATAATGTATATAAATTATACCGTAATATTAATTTTGATTACACTTCAGTTATTCTATTGTAAAAAGTTTCGTATGAATTTGAATTGTTTTTACATTTCGTTTAAGCTGCCAAAGTGATTGCACTTTTCAGTAATTTACTTTTTGATTAAAGAAACTTTTAACCAAACCTAACAGGAAGGTGCATCTAGTTTATAACATAATTTAAATCTTTACTTTATTAAAACCAATTAAGAAAAACGATAAGGTTAATGATTCCTTAATTGCTTCACAAATTAAAACGAAGTAATTTAAAGTTAATTTCCCTTGTCGTTATATTAATTATTTTCACCAAGTGATGGAGAAGCTAAAATTTCGTAATTTAGTTTCGAAAAAGTTTACTGGTTACATCTTTTAGGTCCAAAAATATTCTTTCTTGTTTTTGCATTATAGCAAATGAATTATTAATCACGTTTGGTAATCAAATTACAGAAAAATATCTGAACGTCCATACAGGAGGCAGACGTTACGACAATCATCCGTTCGAGCCTGGAAATTGCGTTAACAAACTTTTATTCGAGTCCAAGGCTGTTTTTATTGGGCCGCTCATTATGTGTTTAGAAATGCTTGCACAATGATAACGCAGCGCACTGTTCCATTTCATTGGCCATCAAATGCTTGCTTGAGCCGTTCGCACAGACAATTCTAAAATTTTCAAACAACCTAGGTGTCCAAAATGCATCTTAAATAGATTATAATAGCAAACTTTTTAATAAACCATTTAGTAAATTTTTTGGGCACATAATACAAATAATTTTTATAATGAAAGATTTGTTTGAAATATTTATTGTAATTTATTGATATAAGAGATTCTTATCATTTTTTTTAGATAATTTGAGAAATTTTTGGGGTGAGTTTATTCTTTTAAATGTAGGATGAAATAAAACACTATTTTCTATGTTTAGTGTTTTATTTCATCCTACATTTGAAAATGAAATACCACATAGTAACGGTCACCACAATCATGTTCATTATTTTAATTGATTTTTCCCTCAAAACTAATATGCTGAGATTGATAGGAAATTTTGAGCAAAGCAAAGAAATAACTCCACGTAACAATCTAATAAACTCCTTTAAATTACCCTTGCCAAAAAAAAAATACTGAAGCAGCATTTGAAACAAATAACTGCACTCAGTTATCTTTTGCATCAACATTGACCTCATTATAATTTTTGAAAACTTAATATGAACAATTTCTTGTTCAACGTTTTTACTAGAATAATAATATTAAATGAAATAAAATTTTTCGCATTTGATCAAACGTACGAGAGACGACAAAAAATCCAGTTTTGTGACTCGAACGTTATTCACTCGCCTCTTTCTACATACATTTATATACATATATAAAAAGTCTCTACTCTTCCAGCATCACATATTACACATTTCTTTACCTGGCCGAGAGGAGGAGGCTCGAGGGCACGTTACCTGAATTTCTCCCATCTCTGTCGGCGTCCTCGGGCCTCTCGCTCCGCTCACTGACAGTTGACAAGTTGCTTTTGAAATTTCTGTCTAGGCCTCTCTCGTACCCGACACGACACGGTTCATCGCTTCGTTTCACTCTGCCACTACCACCACCACACCACCATCACCCACCAACAACACCGCCACCGCCGCCGAACGTTAAACCAGAAATCCGAAACCAGATCGCGCAAATTTACACACTTATCAACAGGGAAAAAATATGATCTGAAAGAGTTTACAATGTAACTGTAAACTGTTAATCAGGTTTATCAATCAGTCGTTCAAATTTGGGATCAAAAAATCAATTAAATGCATTCGATTATAAAATAGATAACCAAATAAGTAGACAAATTTAATAAAGGAATATTACATATAAATAAGTTGTAACACACCAGATTGCCATGAATATAGTTTTATGTTCTTAATCGATAGCATTTGTTTTGGCATTCATCTATTATAGAGGTTACATATATAATATTTGTATTTTTTAATTGATTCTTAATATTTTTAAATATTCTAAAAATAAAACGATAATAACTGTGGTTACCACCCAAAACAATAATTTTCAAAAATCAATTGGCGCAGTCGGTAGGATAGTGATTCGGTACATTAAGCTCTCCCTTATGCATTTTGCAAATAATCTCGTTAAAAAAATTATTATAAACCAAGTTTATTCTGTTTTTAGTATAAATAATTCCTAAATCTTACAAAATTACTTAACTATAGATTTCGAATAGTCTCTAAAAACTGTAACATATATATATATATATATATATATATATATATATATATATATATATAAAAAGAGATACTGTTTTTATTTTTGAATCTTTACGTCTATTATCTATTATAGTTGCAAATTGTTGCATTATTGCAAAACATTGTCAATAGATTAAAAGTAGGAATCATTTTACTACTTTTACTAGTTCCAACTAAAATTACAATTAAAAGTTTATCGTCTCAAATATATAGACGCCTAAAATTTCTGTAATGAATTTTATTAATACAGAAAATATTTTCGTAATTAATTAAATGTGTTAAGTACATTCTTGAAAAATGTTGTACATGTTAAGAGAGAAAATCAACAAATTGATTTGATGTTTGAATGTCATTTTAACATGAGAATAAGTCGTATTTTGTAATATTTGTTATATCTATTTATGCTGAATTAAAGTTGTAGCCTAAATCTGCTATTATTTTGCATTTATTCCAATTAAGATAAAATTAACTGAAAGCTGGAGATTGGGTTAGTGCTTGCTTTATAGAAATTAGTCGATTAAAATGAAAACATATTTAAAGTTTTTCCAAAATAGTATTTCCATAAAAAGTTATAATTCAAAATCTTCTTTCCTCTAAAATAATACAGAAATGATAAGGAGAATGTTTGCGACCATTGCTACGTGATAATCCAAACACAGCAATAGTTTTATTCATTATTGTCAAATCAAATCATAATAAAAGAATCTTTATTCGCATTTTTTTCTTTTATTTACAATAATAATAATTACAATTTCTGCTTTATTTGTAAACATGCCATCAACCATTGGTCTGTCCATGTCAAATCAATTATTCATTAGCGCACTTCTGACTGATCCCAATTATGTCCATGTCGACTTAACATACTGCTGACTTATTCCAATAAATTATGCCTTGATGATGGCGTACATCTGGTATTCAAATCTTCTTTCCTTTAAAATAATATAACAATAGTTTTATTTATTTTTGAAGAATGAATTATTTTCATTTATTTTTTGAGATAGCTCATTCCTGACTTGTTCCAATTACATACCTGTCGATTTAACAGACTGCTGACTTATTCCAATTAGTTGTTCTTTGAAGACGGCGTACGTCTGGTATCTTTATGTAGAACATAATTAATTTGATGTATATAGCACTAAAGACCTTGACCTTGAAGAAAGGTCATTAGTGCTTTATTCGTCAAATTATTTCAACCCAATCAATCAATTTAGAACAGAATTGATTAGTATAGATATTACAATAAAATAATTCATAAATTTGTAAGAGAATATTTATAATTGATGTACCTTAATGTTGAAATTTTAGTAATTTCGAAACCAACTTTAATATTTTATAAATATGGAATGTTTTAGTAATCTGGTATAATTTGTGTTACTGAAAATCTGGAAGATAAAATTTTTGGAACATCATTTTAAAAATCTGAAAGAAAGTTTTTGTAATATACTAGATCCCAAGCAATTTTTGAAAATTCTGAAAGGGTTTTTTTTTGGAAAATTCTAGAAACCAGGAAGAATTATTTCTAAAATATTCTAAAATATAAAGAAAGATTTCTGAAAACTTTCTATAAGATAAAATATGAAATAATAAGAATCTTTTAATAAAGTAAAAGAGAAATTGCTAGGGAAATCTAAAAGTAAATTGAATTTAAAAAATATTGATGTGGTCATCACTATAAAGGGTTTTCCAATAAGAATAGCCCGCTATCTGGACAGCTGTCACTTTTACAGCTGTCATCTTTTCACATTGACAAGAAAAAACTATGCCATTAGTAAAAATGCAACGATACATGCTTCAACAATGCATTGAAATTGTTAAAATTCACTAAGGAAATAGTGAAAATTTTGCAGTCACAGTTCGCCAAACAAAAGTTGGTTCGTCGTGAAGCACCTTCCCGGCCAGATATTGATGTGGACGACGTTTATTTTCAACAAGACGGCGCTACGTGCCACACAAGCAACGAAACAATTGCAATTTTGCAAGAAAAGTTTCCTTGCTGTGTTATTTCGCAAAGAGGTGATAACAATTACCCCCGAGATCTAGTGACTTAACACCTTTAGATTTTTTCTTTGGGGCCACGTGAAAGATAAGGCCTGTGCCAATACTCCACAATCGATTCAAGACCTTAAAGATGGAATTCGTGAAGTTATCGAAGACATACAGCCGCAAATGTGCGAATTCGTCATGGAAAATTTCATGAAAATGATATGGTGCTGCAACCGTAGTCGTGGCGGCCATTTGGCTGATATCGTTTTCCATCGTTAATGGCATACCTTTCTCTTTACAATGAAATAAATATGCATTGATTTCTCTTAAAATATACTCGTTTTTTTTTCAAAATTAGGCCTCTTATTGGTAAACCCATTACTTTCCTTGTATTATCTATAAAGATTATGTTTCATAAGTCTCTTCTAATAGGGGACAAACAAAAAGAGAAGCATTTATAAATGAATCCGGAAGTGCAAAAGAATATATGCTTCCTCGACATCATAGAAAATGAAGGGTTTGAGAACACTTTGTGGTTGTGATTTGAACGTTTTTTTTGTAAATTGATTTGTTGTATATATATTTTTTTAAGAAAGGAGTCCAAAGATGTATAAATAAATAAATACATAAATATTTTTATCAAGAAGTTGAAAATCTGTTATTTATTTTATTTTCAATAACAATAAAACATCAGCTCTGGTAGAAAAAGGTCATCTTCAAAAATACTGTTTTAATTAAAGTTAAAATATATATGTAGGGTGGTTAAGTGTCCACTGTCCCACCCTCCAATCAAATTAACATAAACAAAAGTTTGTCATCAATGTTTTCCTTTTATGTTGAATTTGATTCTCGTTTATCACGTGGTGAAACATTTTTAATATTAAGGGTTGTTTATAGTAAGGCGCTTGGTTGGTTTCACAATTATATAGTGCCTTTCTATAAACAACTCTTAATGTTTTCCTTTTATCTCGTAAATGATTACACGAAGTAAATTTTAATAAAGGTTAAGAATTAATCCAAACAAACCCTTGTTAATGTTTGAATGATTGGAGGGTGTGATAGTGGCCACCCACCCACCCTACATATACAAAACTCTTTATACTTAAACTCTACTACCCGCATTCGTAATAGTATTTTCTTTTAATTTAAAAACTGAAAATAATGTTTTACGTATAAAAATTTATATTCAATAATGGTTGGTTGTTTACGTTAAAATAATTGAAGAGTGTGATAGTAGACACCCACCCGTCCTACGTTTTTAAACTTTATGGACTTAAACTCGGCTGCGTCCGCATATATTCAACAACAATCGCAATTTTTTATAGTACGTTGTAAACTTTCTAAAACAAACGACATTGTAATAGGGACTTTCGAACTTTGACAGTTGATAGTGGCCATGTTTTTAAAGCTACATCTGTCGAATTGACTGTCATTTACTTAGTTTGTTTTCTCAAATCACCATGGTTGCAACAACACGTGCAAATAATAAAATTGTTTTATATATACACTTAAATCGAGTGCTTAAAACAAATAAAAGGAAAAGAAATATAATAAATAAATAAATAATAAACAAAATTTGCTAAGAAATTACAAAATTATAAAATTTGTTTAATATAGTTGGAATTTAAAAAGAATTAATTCAAAATTTCTTAAAGATGTAACAGTAAACAATTTCACAAATTAAAAAAAAAAATAATTGTAAAAACATAACTGAAAATTAAATTTACTAATCAAAGAGAAATAGGTTAAACCAAACCCGACAACGACCCCTCTTATCTCACAAGCTACCGTCCAATTACCCTCCTTCCCATGATAGGCAAACTATTTGAATCCATCATAAAAGAAAAAAATCTAGAATCCTCTAATGCATCCATTCCCGACTACCAATTTGGTTTTTCTTGACATTAAAAATGCGTTTGACTTGGTTATGTCATCGAGGTTTGCTTTATAAATGTTTCCTTCTAAATATCCCTAAACAATTTATCATTTCAATCGACGAATTTCTTAACAATAGATCTTGCCAAATAAAAATTCGACAATCACTCTCCAGACCATTCCCCCTACAACAAGGTGTACCTCAAGGATCCCCACTCTCCCCTACTCTCTACAACGTTTACTGCCACGACATATTCCACCCCGACCCAACATACTTTGATCCCACCATATATCCTCTTCTATTTGCATTAGTTGCACATGTACTCACCCTCTCCACTGCCCTAAACTCTCTAGAATGCGCTATAAACTCCCTCCAAAACTGGTTCCTAAAATGGAGAATCCAAATAAACCCTACAAAATCAAAATTCCTTATTCCCTTACAAAAAATTACCCCATTCTCTCCCAAAATTAAAATCCATCAAACCAAAATCCCACCCTCTCACACCTGCAAATACCTAGGAATCCTATTCGACCATAAATTTTCCTTCAAACAACATGCCCTATCCGTCAAAGCCAAAGTCAAAACCAGGGCCCGGCATTTCCGCGCTTTGACTTAAAGAAACCAAAGCATTACCACTAAAACTGCTGCCAGCATTTATAAATCGATTTGCCGAAAGCTTACACTTGAAGTTTATTATAAAAAATTAACAAAACAAGTAAATATTACGTAAAAAATGAAAACTTAAAAGGTTACAATATGTGTTCAAAATGTCCACCTGCAGCTTGTATGCAAGCATCACATCGACGCACCAAAGATTCCGTAACACGACGTATAATATCTGGAGTATTTCTTATATGATTGGCGGCATCTTGAATTATGTCAAGTAATTGCTGACGAGTAGTAATTTCAACTTGTTAAACAAACTGCTTCATTGTTCCCCATAAAAAAATAGTCTAATGTATTTAAATCCGAGGACCGTGGTGGCCAATGTACTGGACCTCCTCGACCGATCCATCTATTTGGGAAATGTGTATTCAGCCAATTTCTAACCTGCTCTCCATAATGCGGTGGTGCACCATAGTGCTGAAACCACATTCCTCAGATGATATTAAGTGGTACGTTATCAATTAATCGAACAGAGTACTTTTTAATAAATGTCTGTATCTATCCGCATTCAAACGGTCATTTATAATTTGTAATGGTAATAAATTGTCGTTAAAGATACTACCCCAAACCTTTATACTAAAACGTTGCTGAAATCGGCATGGTCTAATTGCATGTGGATTCTGAAGAGCCCACAAATGGTCATTACGATGATTATTTATGCCAATGTGAAATTTGCTTCATCGGACCATAATACAGAAAATCACAAGTTTGCACATGTTGTTGAAGAATTCAGTAGCAAAATGTTAAACGTTGTTGTGCATCTGCAGGCTGTAGCGCTTGAACATTTTGACGATGATATGGATGTAACAATTCTCGATTCAAAACTCGCCAGACAAAATTTTGAGACACTTGTAAATGTCTTGCTGTACGGCGAGTACTAATTGATGGATCTTCCAAGACGGCATCAATAACATCGTGTTCTTTTTGATGTTTACTTCATGGAGACGAATAGCTTTTTGCGGAGCCGCATTACCTGTCTCTCGAAGTCTGCGAAATGACGAACTAAATACTGTATGAACAGGCTGGTATCTGTTTGAATATCTGCGCTGGTATTCTCTTGCAGCTTCTCTCGCGTTTCCATTACAAAATCCATATACAAAAATTATATTTGCATACTCTTCGGTCGAAAATGTATACATTTTTGAAATAACAACCAAAAGATCATGACAAACAATACAAAAAACAACAATTTTCTTATTATGACAGGCAACCATTTGTTGTTTTATCATGACCATCGTTATTTTATTGGTGACATTACTGTTTTATTTAAATTATTTCATAGCAAACTCAGATTCCTTATATCTCTTAAACGAAGCGAAATCGGACATGTTTTACATATAATATCTTTAAAATAACGTCAGATATGTATAGCTTAAACCATTATTTTCTTGAAAATTAACAATTAAAAAGGTGAGCTGAAAAAGCTCAAGAAAATTTATTTCAGTTTAAAACAGTTGAAATAAAAAAATTAAAATTTAATTTTATTAGAAACAACAGTTGTAAACTTTATAAAAATATAACAGTGAAAAATCTCAAATAAGAAAAACATGGCGTAGAAGAGTAGAACTAAAAATTGAATTTTAAAAAAATGAAATTTACTAAATTTAAAATAATTATTTTCTTAAAAATAGTTAAAGAAGAAAAAACAATTGAAAATAAGTTTAACAAATGGCATTTTCTAAGAAAAATAGTGTTAAAAACAGTTGAATTTAAAAAAAGAAAACCATTGAATTTTATTCCAAACAGTTGAAAACTTTCAGAATAAGAAAACAATTGAAATTTTATTAAAATACAACTGAAACTTTCCTAAGAAACATTTTTAAACATATTTTATAAAAGCAGTTAAAATTTGCTTAATTACAAAGAAAAATTCCTCAAATAAAAAAAAATGATTCAAAAAGCAGAGCTAAAATTTATGAAAAACAATTGCTAATAAAATTATGTTAAAATCATTCTTTCCTTAATAAAACGTTTCAATTTTAGCAACAACAAAAAAACAATTGGAAATCAGCTTATAAATGACATTTACTAAGAAAATGGCAGTTAAAAACAATTGAAATAAAAAAAACAATAGAATTATATTTTAAACAGCAGTTGTAAACGTTCTAAAAATGTTAAAATGATTCTTTCATTAATAAAACGATTCAATTTTAACAAAACCAAAAAAAATTGGAAATCAACTTACAAGTGACATCTACTAAGAAAATGGCAGTTAAAAACAGCTGAAATAAAAAAATAAATACAATTATATTTTAAACAACAGTTGTAGAGTTTCTAAAAATACGTGCTTAAAACTGTGCAAAAAATAAAATTGACTAAGGAATATTCAACTGTTATTCCTTCCTACTTTTTTTAGCAAAATTTAAATTTTACGAAGAATACAAAAAGCAATTGAAAATTAGTTGAAATTCTCATATATATGAAATTGTTGCACCAATAGATTCCTACAATAATATATATATATATGATATTATATAAATTAAGCAAAAATCTAAAATTCGAGGTTCAATTGCTTTTCAGTTTTTCAATGTTTTAATTTTTTTAAATCTTACATTAATAGATTCCTACAATCACGTTTATTTAAATCAAGTAAAAATCTAAAATTCGAACTACAATTGTTTTTCAATCAACTCTTAGAAGTGAATTTTAAAATATGTTGAAAATTTTCAATTGTTTTAATAATTTAAGCCGTTTTTTCAGTTTATTTAACCGAACGTATCTTTGACCTACGACAATAAATTATGCGTTTACCTAGAGCCTATTTTCCCGCCTAAACTCCAGCGTATTCTGGACCTACCTCAAGGTATAATTTGTTTGAGTGGGTCAGGAGTACAAGAGGTCATTACATTGTTTATTGAGGTAGGTCAAGAGTACGATAGAATAAGTAATAATCAAGTTTACAAGGTTGAGTTAATATTGTGTGTAGTTTAATGAATGTCTCGACATTAAACAAATGTAAATTACTTGAGCTTAAATATTCAAACTGTTGAAAATTTGCTAAAATTAAATATTTACTTCATTAAAAAAAATATTTATTTTTCTAAAGAAATTTACAAATTTTTCCGAAAACAAAAACTTTTTAGAACTTTCGAAATACATTTTTTAATATGATTTACATCGAAATTTTCCAAAAAAATCACTTAGCATTACCTTAGATAACTAGATAATTTGTTTTTGAGATACAAGTAGTAGGCGCTGACAGACACACAGACAATTTCCAGAAATTAGTGGAATGATTTCAAAAAGTATATATCCGTTAAAAAAATTGTTACGAAAATAATACTTTTCCTATAGACCTTTTAAGGAGTCCGAAAAAAGGCAAGAAATACTAGAAATTTTGACAAGGCTGAAAATTTCTAGAAATCTCTTGAAGATTTTTTTTTATAATTTTAGAAATATTGATAAAAACGTTAACAATTTTCAAAAAAAAATTGATAAGATGAAGCAAGAAAAAATATTTGACTATAGAAGAAAAGTTGGAAAATACTGAAATTTTCTATGAGGAATTACTAGATTATTCTAAAGTCTTGAAAGAAATTTTAAAGAGAAATAGTTTGAGAAACCTAAAAACATGGAAGGGTAATAATTAAACACTTCTAGAACTTTAGAGGAGAAATTTTAGAGAAGTTAGTCAATTTCTAGATGCTAAAAAAATTTAGAAATCAGAAACAGGATTGTAGTGACCGTTACTATGTGGTATTTCATTTTCAAATATAGGATGAAATAAAACACTATTTTCTATGTTTTTTTACCACTGTAAATATATTAATGATTTTTACAACATAGATAATTTATTAATGTTGTAAAAATCATTAATATACAGTGGTAAAAAAACATAGAAAATAGTGTTTTATTTCATCCTATATTTAGAAATCAGGAATAACAGTTGCTGGATTTTATTTTAGGAGGAGAATGGCTTAAATATTCCTATAAGACAAAGTGATGGAAATTTTCCAAAAAATGAAGAATAATCTACAAAATTTTGGAAGATTATTTTAAAATTTTGAAATTTTTAAGAATCTCAAAGAATTTACAAAAATCAAAAAAGAAAATTGCTTGTATTAGAAGTTTTAAAAAATAATCTGATAAAATAAAGCCATTAGTTCTCAAATATTTTAGAATAATGGAAAACATTTTTATGAAACTTTCAACATTTTACTGGAGGATTCTATAAATCTGGAATGAAAATTACGAAAATATACTAGACGTTTTTAACGATAAATTTGATCGAGGACGTTGCGATAAAATAAAGTAATAAAAAATTCGGGAAATTCAGATCAGAAATTATTGAAAAATCTAGATTTCTTCGAAGAAATATCTTAATTTCTATAAATAAATATGTAGAAAGTAAATTGCTCAAAGATACTAAAAGATTTATAGAGAAGTCGAACTAGATTAACCTGTACACAGTAAACGTTGTATTAATAATGGTATGAATGTGTTCTATCAGAATGCTCGTGGTCTTAGAAGAAAATTGAATCAATTATTAATCTCTATTCTAAATGCTGATTAAGATGTAATTGTACTTTGCGAAACTTGGTTGTGCCCGAATATATTTAATTTGGAGTTTATTTATTCTCGTTATAATGTCTATAGGAACAGCCGAAATATTTTTACACGTTTTAAGTCTAGGGAAGGCGGAATAAGAATAAGAAATTCAAAAGTTATGAACATTATTCCGAAATAACCCCAATAAAGAATTATGGTCGATGACATGGGTTATTTGGGGTATCTATATATCACCTGATGGCTCATTGGACCGCTATCTCACCCACTATAAGCATGATGAAAGTGTATCTAGGTTGAACGATAGTTACTGTATAATTCTAGGTGACTACAATCTGCCTCGAATCGAATGGAAACAGGATGACGATATTCCTGGCCTTCTACTTCTGCAAGCAATCGATGATAAATCCATAATTACATGTGGTACCTTATTTCAGTTGGGGTTTTCTCAATTCAATACCATTAAGAACTCGAATAATGTTAGGCTTGATCTCTGCTTCTCTAACAACTCGATTAAAGTTGAAGAAGCTACACCTTTACTATTGCCTGATAATCACCTGTCCCTCTTGAAACGTTGACTATAACTCGTTTACTAAACTGCGAAATCAGTGTAAAAATCTAATTGTCTTGCGGCACCACGAATATATTTATGCGTCCGAAAATAACTAAATTATTTTGGAAGTTTGTCAACTCACTCAAATCTAACTCTAATGGGCTTCCTACGATCATGTCTCTCGATGGATTTAATGGCTCCACGCCGTCTGAAATTGCAAACCTCTTTGCTAAACACTTTACATAGGTTTATACAACTGGAGCAACTGCAGTCTCCAGTAATACCTATTCTCACATTAAAGAAGATGTTCACTTCACTAATGTCATATAAATTTCATGTAACTCTTTTAGTTTATTAGCAATATGCAAAAATATCAAAATATTTAATTTTTAATTTTCTCGCAAGTTAAGAACTTTACAAAAACCATGTTTTTATATAACTTGTTCAGTTTCTCATTTCATTAACTTGTGTTTAAAAAGTATTTAGAAAAATATTGAATAAAAATAAAAAAAAAACCTTAATGATATTCAAAGGTGCTTGCAAGACCTTAACATTCATAATGCATCTGGTCCTGATGGATTGCCTCCCGTTTTTCTTAAAAACTGTAAATATTCCCTGTGCACACCTATTTTCAAAATCTTCACCAAATCCCTTAACTTTGGTATATTCCCGAATGCATGGAAATTAAATTATGTACACCCGATTTTTAAAACCGGTGATCGTAGCAAAGTGTCTAGCATCACTTAAACTTTCTTTCCTGCCAAAAAGTCTTTGAGTTTTGATATTTATCCAATATGTGAATATAACTTTTTGAAAGAAAAAAATTACAAATAATTCAATAAATTTATACAATATTTCAACTTCACATGGAAAAGCTCAAGTTAATGTCCACATGTTCTTCGACTCTCGCCCAATGCTGCTTTGATGGTTCGACTATCAGTTAAGGTGACTTTGATGGTCTTTCATTAGTTTACTTAACAAATTCGGCTTATTTGTTTCCAGAATGAAAACTTTGGTATTAAATATGTTATGTAAACACCCGGTAATCTGAAGTTTTTTATTTTATTTTACATATATGATCTGGATCACATGCATCATCAACTCTGATCAGCCTCGAAAATCAAATGGGGAATGAATAATGTGAAGGAGTTAAAAGTTCGTTCGTAATGACTGACGTCCGTCCCAAACGCTCGTCATCATAGGAATTCTCTCTTCCTACACGCATACATAACATTTTCTCCATACACATCCTTCAATTGACGATGAATATTATAAGGTCGCATATTTCTTGCGTTGAGAAATCTAATCACAGCCCTTATAGACAGCTGAATTATAACTGAACATGTCAACGCACATCCGGCGGCTACTCTATTTGCCAACGTTCTGCTTGGTGCAAACGGTTACTACTTTCCTACTAACCCTCGTAATTTGTGCAAGTTTATAATAACTAAATTTATTATTTTTTGAGACGACTTCTTAGCGCCCTCTTAATTCAAACTACTTTAAAATCTTCCTAACACCTTTGTAATTCAAGATTGGATTGAAACCGGGCTCCATTTTTTATTTGTAAAAATGTGGATACGGGTAGTGAATGAATAATATTATCAAATGTGTCTATGTGTGTAGAATCAAGCAAATGTTGACTCTCTTTTTAGAACACGAGGGTAGATAGCGGTTAATATCGCGCATGCACATATATTTACTTATAAGTAAACATTTCCTACAATGCTTTTATTATTAGAGTAACGGCTGATAAGGAACGACGTGTTTATATTGTAACCATGGAAGAATTCACAGAATTTAGCAAACCAACAACGTGTCTTTTGCTTTGAAGATTTCAAATTCGTTATCAATTTTAATGCATCAGATCTGCTTTTTTGAATATAGGGGGAAGAAGAATTTAGTCGAGGAACGGATATACAGGGTGTTTATTAAAAATACGACAACAATTCAAAAAGGCTATTTTAATAATATTTTGTCCTTTTATGATTTTTGTAAACCCGCAATGTTTCGAAGATATAGGGCAAAAATGTGTTTCGACAATAACAACCTTTTATTGCCAAAAATTAGACGTACAGTTTCTTAATCTACAAGAAAATATTGTTTCAGTCTAAGATGTTATATATTTATTGACATATTTAGATTTAGAATCCAGATTATTAAAAAAAATACATGCCTGTAAAAAATCAATTTTAAAGTTATTAATTTTTGAACATAATACATCACACTGGATAAAATTTATTGCCGCATGAATTCCTTTCCTCCTCGCATTTTTTTCTTATATAGAAATTCTGCCGAACAATGGAATGAACAAACGCAGAAATCCCGCGAGTTTGCTTAACCTCATATGCGAGTAGTCCTTGAGTGCGCTCTCTTTTTTCTACATTACCATTAGTCCTAATTCTCTTGGCTCATTATTTGTCGCAACAATCTAATGTTTTGTAAGGTTTTTTTTTTATGCAACTCACAAACGATTTCATAAACTTGGCAATTCAGTACAACCCTGAGGATTATGATTTTTTTCTTCATTCTTAGAAAATAAAACATTGTTTAGGTTTTGGCTTGCACCATTAATTATAATTAGTGTGTACACTAAGGTTAACGCTTTATTTTCTTAAGGCTAATACGTTTGAATTAAGGAATTTGTTATGTTTGTAAACACTCAACTGAAACACTTACTATTTACACCACTAAACTTACTATTTCTTAAGTGGTAAGAATAATTGTAAATCCTTTGATTAGAAACACTTAGTACCTTTCTTTAATATTTTATTTTGATCCAGATGTACATTTCGGACACAAAGTGTCCATTATCAATAGTTTGATGCGTATCAAACCATTGATAACGGACACTTTGTATCAGAAATGTACATCTGGATCAAAATAAAATATTGAAGAAAGGTTCTAAGTGTTTTTAACCAAAGTTATCCTCAAGTAACTCAATTAACCCTATTGTAAATCCTAATGTTCGTTTGGTTTGTATTGGTTCAAAAATACTTATATAAAAAATCTTCCTTAAAAACAATGATTATCTTTAATAAACATGCAATCTTTTTTGTAATTATAATCCAAATATAAAAAATGTAAGGTAACAAATAAATTCTGCAAATATATTGGATAGTATTTTTTTTATAAACTTCAAAACAGTAAACAACTTTATATTTATTCATTTATCACTCAATTTACGGTTTTCATTTTCAAAATTTCAACACTGTCGCGTACTTGGAGCCGTTATCGTCGTCGAAATATTTAAATGTGTGAAGATATTTGGGCGATTCGCGGCGGGCGGAAAAATGACCGTCGTAAATTATCATAGATAAGGTGCGAAAACAACGTTTGAAAACGCCGATAAGATAAGGAATTCTCAACGTGTCTCTAGTACCTTTACTCTTGCCTCGATTCATTTCGAAATTTCAAATGCATTCAATGAAATCCAATCTTTGAAAACGATTCGATGAATTTAGACTTAGAATCCATAAAAAATATAATCTTACAAAGCTTACTTTAACGGTGGCTATAATTTTGATTATAGGCTAGTCATTATCAAACCAGAAGTCTTTACCATTAAGAAATTAAATTAAGATTTTCTGCTTTCATACAAATAATTAGTTTTTATTTATTATACTTTAGCTTTTTTCTTAACAAAAAACACATCAATATAAATACAAAAATATGATACAAAACATTCAAAAATTTTGGTTTTAAGAAGTTTTAAACTAATCATCACATTTAAAGTAGAAATAAAAAAACGTCCATCCAAATTCAGAGAAGAAATGTTAAAAATGCGTTAAATGGTTTGAATGAATTGATGAATTACCTTTAGAGTTACAAGATACATTAGAGTATAATCATAAGTTAAAAGTAATTATTGTAAAAAATGTGGAATTCGTCCATTTTTGTTGAAGAAAATTTAATGTGTGTTTGTTATTAAAAATAAAATTTGCAGCCTACATATTGTATATTTTGAAATATCATCTATATATTTACCATATTGACTTATCCTTATAACACATTATTGTATTTTTTTGGATGAATAAATTTATCCATCTAAATATGTAGTTTGAAAAGTGAAACGAAATTAATTTCTTAATATTCACATCCTTATGATTAATTGCATTACCTTTTGCGTACAATAATCATTGAATTATTCACACGCTTTTCGATTGTGGGTGTTCACGGTTTAGTGGGTTCGCTGAAAACCTGATTTCTAACGCCATTTTTCAATCCTACGTTGAAATATTTGACGGACAACTTAGTGGGATTAATAATAGCCGAAATAATAATTTAAAAAAAATACTTACCTTTTTCATCTTCACTTGCCTAACCATCCTTAATTGCATTTCATTTTTAATTAAATTCCTGATGAAAACGAGTAATTGATCAAAAATAATAATTTTATAAATTATATGTTTTGTTTGTTGTTGTGTAAAGGGATAAAGAGGATGGGAACAGTCACACAATATAACAAAGTGAATTGTAAAATAAATCAATTGATAAAAATTTATTTAAGTCTTAAATTTCGTTCAATTTATAAAACATAACGCAATTTTAACAAATATGTAACTATAATCATATTTACATGCATCAAATCTGTACAACATTTTACTTTCGCTCCTCTTTCCGTCCGTACCTCTGTCTTTAATACACTTTATCAACTTTATACAGTCCTAAAAAACTAAAAAAATTCTTCGTTCAACAGTGTTTGTTTTTTTTTTGTTTGTTCGCAATTTATTTACAATGGCCTCCGCAAGTAACGAAATACACAAACAAGAAGGATAAATCAACAACAAGGCGATACAATAAGAAACAGTTACACAATACAACACTTTTAAAAAAATTATAATATTGCAATATACCGATATTTTGAATGTAATCTTTAAATTCGAAATATCTTAATGCGATTGTTTTTATTTATACTGTTCTGAAACTTCAAATGTAAAGATTACCTTCAAAACAATAAGTTTGTATTCAAATCTGTAGTTATTTTCAAAGGATTATTATCAATTTTCCTAATTAAACAATTAAATACTTTTTGAAGGAAATAGAAAAGTTTTTTCTTGCTTTATTATTGGGCAAAATCATTTTGATTTCTAAATTTCCAACTTGCGATATTAAAAAAATATTTGAATTTGTACATATTTATGTTATTATATTACGACTTCCTCTTATAAATGGAATAATAATATAATTATTCTTCCAAATTGCAACTATTAATTTTCTCATAAATTTGTAATAATTTGATGATTTATTATTAAAGTTTAAATAAAAAATAAGAACGTCAGAGTTTTTTGATAAGGTCCTTTAACCCTCAATCCCTTTTATTCTAAAAATATCAAATGTATTAAGGACAGCGTTAGTTTTTAAATTTCTATTAAGTATTATACAATCTGAAATAAAATACGTCATAAAATTTAAATACCAACACTGGTCCTAACATAAAATTTTACCCCCCGATATCGAGTTACAACGTTTTCAAAATTCAAAATCCCAATCTGGATTATTTCAAGATGTTCGTCCAAGATTTCTTTCGTTGGCGTCCATGAGGTGAACACGTGTGTACGTCTATGGGTTCTTGGGGGAAGCAACGGCAGGTAGAATATTTTTTTTTGTCCGCGTTTGACGAGGGTGGGCATTATTCATGGGATTCCAAGAAGAACGACCCTCGTCAAAATCGGCCCTCTTTTCAAAATCGCCCGACCTGTCCCAAAAACTTGTCTCGTACGCTTTTATGGGTATGGAGGGTATATAATTATAGGCGGTGTTTTCCGTCCATGAACCGAAAAAGAAATAAAAATCCCCATTCAACCACTTGTTCCCTTTGTTACATTCAAATTCGGCATTAAATATTTAAATAACCGTAAATACTACAATTGTGGATTCTACAACGATTATAATAAACAAAGCGTATAAAATTTGAAGATAATCTATCGATGGTTTTGGGCTTCAACAATAACTTTAAACAGTGAAATCAATATGAAATAATATAATAACTAAAAAACGGTTTATATTCATTTATAGGATTTTTTTCTCGATTTAAGTGAAGATTATTTTAATAACTAAAATTTTAGTTTTTTTCTATATTAAATGTATTCGTTTTATTTATAACCCTTAAATATGTAGTCATGAAAATCCAACAAAAACAGTTTCAAATAAAAATCCATGTTTTCAGCTCGAAATATTGACTTTGTTCTAAAAGCACTCAAAATCTAGGCGGAAATATTTATGTATTCTTTCATTATTTTAAAGCTTCTAGAAGTTCAAGATAATCCACCAAGAGAACTTCTGCAATTATTTATTGAGTTCAATCTGGATAATTTAATTACTTATAACAGAAATTTCGACTTTTACGCCAAATATTTGAAGGAAAATATCATTTATTTATATTTTTACGTGTAATTTACAATTTTGAACAATTTTTGCAACTTACGAACAATCTATGAAAGGATTTTGCCTCGGAATTTTTATTATTTATTTAAAAAAATGGATTTTTCCCATTTGAAATTTTAATTTTTTACATATATTACTAGTTTAAAATTTTTGTATAATTCAAGGTAATCTATTACGTAGATTGGCTTCAGCAATTGTTTTAAATATTGAAATTTTGAAAAAAATCTCATGCAGAAGTTTCTTTTTGACGTAATATATTATAAAAAAATATTTTAATTGTAATTTTTACATATCTGTAAACGTTCTAAATAAATTTAAATAAATTTTGATGTTTCGGATAATCCAAAGAATTTGATATGTGCGTCGTTAAATTGTTTTAAATATAAAATCAAGAAAATCGATATTTTAACTGCAAAATTTTGATGCGAATCATCTCAAAACCTGTTAGTGGCACAAAACTGTTTGCATTAATTTCTACCACATACAATTCTTAATAAATGTACATAATTTTAAGATTATACAACCAGGGATATGACTTCAGCAATTTCTTAAATAACTTATGATTTCGAATGATAATCAGAACATTAAGATTAAGAATTGTCTAAAAATAACTTTAAACTCTTGCATTTATTTCTAGCCTGTTTTAAATGATTGTAGCTCTAAGATAATCCATCGAAGATTTTTGTTTAAGCATTGCCAGAAATAATTTTTAGCTCAAATTTTTTGCTTTGATTTAAAATAACTCAAAATATGAAATAATGTGTTTATTTTATGCCTTATGAAATGTTTTTCGAATCCTTACAATTTTTAACTAATTTATGTAATTTAATAATAACCAATCAAAAGATTCAAAATCAAGAAAACAAATGTGGTCAAAATTTCGATTTTAATGTGAAATATCTCAAACATTATGGATGATATAATATTACTTCTTGCACATACTTATAGGTCTTATAATTCTAAATAAATTTGTGTGATTTTATGTTAAGGATTTATCTTCAGCAGTTGTTTAAAGTTGTGAATTTCAAAAAACCTACTTTCTGGTTATAAATTGCAATTTATGCATTTAAATAATTACAAGTTGAAAACAAAATCGCCTAAAACATTTTAAAATGTATTTAAAGCCCTTGGAATTTTTATAAACACGTACATTTTTAAACTCTATTTTTACTCACGTGAAATATTTCAAATGTCAATATTGGAAAATCAATTTTTTTTAGCTTAAACAAAAAACATTTAAAAACGCTGTTGATCACAAAATTTCAATATGCTTATCTATTTGAAAAAATTATAATTTCAAACAAATTTATGTAGTTTTAATAAAAATCAAGCGAGGATTTGACTTTAGCACTGTTTTTAAACGTTGATGTTTTCAACTTTGAATTATCTCAAAACCTATACATTATTTTCAATGTTAATATTTTAATTTAGCTAAAATGAATCCATTTTAATGATTAGATTAAAATATTAAACGATTAACTTTTAAAATTTCAAAATAATTGCACGTAAAAGAACGATTACAAAATCAACTCATTACAATAGAAAATGTAAGAGTGGCATAAAAAACAAATGCTACACATTTAAAAATTGATTTAATTTATCCAATATTAATCATAGTTTACAATTACATAATTATTTGAAGCCAATGCAAAACATGTATTTTAAAAGGACTGTAAGATCAACTGGATGTATAATTTAAATTCGATGGAAAATATAGAAAAAACAATTGCCACATTTTTAAAATTTGGTTTAATTTTCTCAACACAAATTCTAGTTCATGATTAATTTAAAATTCCTCACCGTAACTAATTAAAAGTTCAAAATAATCCTACTTAAAAACCGATCGAAGTGTCATTTGATTGTAATCTGTAAAGTTGACGATAATATAGGAAAATTAATTGCTAGACATTGAAAACATGATTTAATGTATCTAACATGAACTCTAGTTTACGGTTATATAAATATCTAAACGTAATCCCCATGAAAATTGCAAAAATTGTTAATAATGTAGAAAAATAAAATAATTATTACAAATCAAAATTATTTCCTCAATTCTCCTATAAAATTACATAAAAAATTAACCTTCCCACATTTAAAATTTCATAATAATTTCACTTAAAAACCCACAATATTATTACAAGAATTTGATAACACCGCATTAGACGTACACAACATGTTTTCGAAAAAAAAAGGTATTTTTCAAGAACCTTAACACAATTCTAAAATAAATTTGTTTTAAATTTTGCAGGTTGGTAGATAATTTAAGTGAAAAATAAGATACGATCAAATGTTTTAAACAATTTAGATATTAAATTCCTTTATGAAATAATAAACCATCAAAATATCTTCTAATATGTATCTGCATAAAGACATCCTGCATTTACAAGGATAATCATATAATTTATGAGAAAATTATTATTGAGAATACGCACAAATATTTCTAGTCCTTTACGACATAAAGTAATATCTTCCTTCACATTTATCACTAAGGAGAAATCCTTCAAATTAAAAGAAAATTGGTGCAATTGCAAATTTTATTGTTAATAACACAGCTAAGCGTTTATTTAAATTATAATAACCTTGATAATAACTACAGATCTGTATAACGTCAATAATTTCCTAAACGATAACAAAAAAAAAACGATATTCACAAATTACCGACGATTATTAATTAACGTTGAGGCCAAGTGAAAAATTTTTGAATGAAGTTTCTCTCTACTAAATTTTCAGTTCGTCCACACATTTTCACGTACGTGTTTATTTATTTATTCATTTTATTTTACATGGGTCTGTTTGTGTATAATATATATAATAATAATTTGTTGTTTAATAGTTTACATATAAGTTACTTTAGTCGAACGGTTACGTCATTCGTTTATAACTATCACAGCTCATAACGCGGATCCCAAAACAAGATTTATAGGAAATTTTCTCTCGTCTCTCTCTCCATTCGCTTGAAAAAAAAAGAGTTCAAATTGAAAAAGAAAGGTGCGCAATTAATTTGAAGAAAAAAAAATTGATTAAAAATTGTTTGCATCATCCTGAAGTAAAGTGATAAGATATAATTGTTCACTATAATACCAAATTGAAATAATAATAAGTTTAAGATATAACGTAAATTTATACCGTTTGATAATAATTCAAAATGAAAACACACTCTTAATAATATTTATTTTTAGGTCGTTTAAAAAATAGTCAAAACAGTCACCATAATGTTTTAATTTTTTATTAGTTTATGCATCAATTATCTTCAAAGACGATTACATAAAAATTTAAAGCTAATTCAAAATAATCACCTTTGAAATCAATTTAATTTACTGATTATGATTTTTAATACCAACTTGAAAATGAAAAAACAAATGATATCAACGTAAAAAAGGATTATATTATGTTTAGCAGAAATCTTTGTTTTTGATTATATACGGACAATAAATCCCACCCTATTTAAAATTTGAAAATAATCGCTTACAAAAACCTATTGTGTAATTTACTAATCAAATTTTTTAAGGTTTAAAAAAAAAACCTAAAAACAATTGCCACTGATGTAAAATTATATTCTATTAATTCGGAATTAATCCCTGTTTACAGCCACAATAAATTTTTAACTTGAGCCTGTTCAAAATTCTGAAATAGTCGTCATTAAAATGAGATTTTCATTTAGTGATAACAATTTTTAAATCGATTTTAAAATTGGAAAAACAATATCCATATTCCTAAAAGTATATTTATTGCACTCTCAATAAAACTAATTTTACGATGAGATAAAACCCGAAACCCACCCCTTTTAAAATTTCACAACAAAATCAATTAATGCAATTGATTTATCGTTTAAAATTTGATTGATTGAAAAATTTATTAGCAATTGTTTTAAACTTAAAACTGTATTTAGTTTACTGAAAATGAAAACTAAGTCCTCTTTACGATTGTATAAATATATACGTTTATAAATACCTGTCCGTAAAAACGCATTCTATGAATTTGGGATTACGTTTTTTTTTTTTTAAAGTGGGTGAAAAATATCCAAAAGCAATTGTTACTGACTTTAATGTAAATTTAATTTATTCATCACAATTATGATTAAACATAGTTTTTATAAAATTTCAAAATAATCAGCCTAGAAATAGAAATTAAATGAATTTAATTGCAATCTGTGTATTTTTCAAAACCTTTAAAAAGTAGGAAAACAACTTTATTTAATTTAATCAAGATCGACTATTTTATAATTGCATAACAATTTGAAACTAACCATTTTTAAAATTCTACAGATAATCCACTTGCATTTCGCTAAATTTTAACTTTAAACCAAATTTAAGAATGGAGACCATAAAATCCACTGTTTTCAAAAAAAATTCAAAATTAAATTGCATAAAATTCTTTTATATTTAGCTTTCAAAAATCATCCCCCTTAAAATATTTTCGTAATCAATTCTGGAAACTTAAAACTGAAATTTTTTGTCCAATAAGTTCAATTTTTGAAGCAGATTTTCAAGTAGAAAAACAATTGAAACATATACGTAAAGCTTACGATTACAAAAAATTAAGCAATTTGTTTTCAAATTTCAAAATATTAGGTGTTGAAAGGTCGAAAGACAACGAGTCTATTGCATTGCAGAATTTTTTTTCTCTTACTCTTGGATTTGTAGTTAATTTTTCGCAATTTATCTAGAAATTTAATAATTGGTATTGGTGATAGGTGGGTTTTATTATCCAAAATATATCTGAAGATTAAATTATTAAATCTTTTTTAACGTTAAACTTTCAAAAAACCTTTTTTCTTCTTCTTAGACTCACAATAATTGTTGGCGTCTTCAGTCAAACAAACGATATCATTGAAAACCAATATAATAATTAGTTTTAAATAATAATTATTATTATTGGTTCTCAATTATAACATTGATTCGCCTGAAGAAGCAGTGTGACGAAACATTGTAAACAATAAAAAGTTATTTTAGAAAATTATAAAAGTGTTTTTACTTTAGTTTTTAAGTAAAGACGAATTTTCAACAAATAGTAGGCTTATCGATTAATCTATTAAATTATATATTTGATATTATCATTTCGACTTGTAATTGGTAATTAAAACATTATAATGTTAATTAGAATATTTGCCTCTTTGCTTGTACCTTATGCAAAATAACTAGTTTTGACCAGAATCTAAAAGTGTGTTTACATTTTAGAATTATCTTTCTATTATAATTTTCATTGATTAAGAAATTTCGATGGTACCTTCAGGATGTCAAACAGAATTTAAGGTTGTGAAGGAGAAATTTCAAATAAAAAAGTTGTTTTAGGCGTTTAAGGAATACAAAAGAATTTACTGCTATCAACTAAAGATGGATTTCGTCATTTGCTCGTCCTTCGTCGACTACTACATCGTATCATCCACCTTTCGCGGATAAGACAGTGGTGCGCGCGCTTTAAGATCCGCAGCACCGGAGACCCCCCAAGGAAAAAAACGGACATGGAGGTCCTCCGATGCTCTTTTTTTTTTTTAATAATGTACATAATAGAACGTTTCCTACCTAGGTTTTCGCGTTTCACCTGACGTGCCAGAGTCCCAGGTTGAGTATGCCTAGTTGGGGCAGCTTCATGATCCTCTCGAGGCCGACGGTGGTAATCCGCGTGCAGCCGTACAGGTCTATGCATTTCAATCTGGTGAGGGAGTCGGCGATGGTGTGCAGGCCCTTGTCGGTGACCCGCGAGCACTGGCCGATGTTGAGGGTCTCCAGGTCGTGGAGGGTCTTGGATATCCGGGAAAGGCCGTCGTCGGTGATTTGGCATGCGGAGAGGGAGAGGGATTTCAAATTGAAGAGTCCTTGGGAGATGTGCACTAGGGCCTGATCACCGATTTTATCACAAAACGAGACGTCCAGGGAGGAGATGCGCGATCCACCCTCGGCCAGATACGCCATGCCGATGTCGGAGATGTTGTCGCAGGAACGCAGGTTTAGCTCTCGCAGCGAGACCATCTTCGCGAGGTGTTTCAGTCCGCTGTCGGTTATGCTTACGCAAAAGCTCAAATTGATGGACTTCAAAGAAGTCAGTCCGGTGGAAACGTGCTTGAGCGCCTCGTCAGATAATCGTTGGCAGTCTTGTAATCCTAGATACTCCAACGACTGGTTGCCCCCGGCCGAATCCAAGTTGAGCCCGGCCAGGTGCCCGATGCCCTGATCACTAACGTGCCAACACGAGCGTAAGTTCAGTCTTTTCAGCTTCTTCAGGCCCCAGGCGATGAGCACCAAACCGGTATTCGTGACGTTACAGCAGCCCCCCAATTCCAGGACCTCGAGGTTCTTCAAGAACTGCGCTATCCGGCTCAGCGAGTTGTCGGTGACCTGTTTGCACAGCGACAAGTTGAGCTCCGTTAAACTAGGAGAATCGGCGATGAAGGCGTGTGAAATTCCAATGTCCGCCACGTTAAAACATCCGCTCAGATTTAACGATTCTAAATTCGGTATTCCCTGCATTACGTCCCGTAAACTTCTCCGCAGGGATAACACCTGCACCCTCTTGATACCGCGCTTGACCAACGATGCGAATAACGAAGGATTCGCTCGTCGAAGATGAAGCTTTGCCTCTACGCCTCTCCAAACTGACTTGTGGTAAGCGGCATCTCTCCACGTCGTGCACACCTGTGCGGCGCGGCCCTTATCACGCACCTCCAGGTAGCCAAAGATGATAGCGAGGATTTCAGGGTACAGACAGGAGATGTGCGTCCGTCCGGGGTCCACCTCGACGCGCTCCTCCTCGTAATCGCGCTGCTGCAAATACCTTAACTCTTGCACCGGTGTGTGGAAGTGCTGCGGCTGGTGCAGCCGATGATACGGCTGGAAACGTGTAGCACCGTGGTGATGGTGCCGTAACAGCGCCGCCGTCGACAACAGCGGCACCGGCAACTCCGTGAACAGCACCTGCGTCGGATCCTCCATCATCGTAAATAACAAACACACTAAAAGATCACACTTGATTGTTTCGTTTCCTTCTTTCACATTACGTACACTTCAGTCACGGGTGAACTAAACTGGTGGCGAATTACCCTCGCACGACCAACGTCTCAACACGAACTGAACTCCGACCGTACGCCGTTCGGCTCGGATCTCCGACGGCCGAACGGCCCGATGGTGGGGATTGGTTGGCGCGCGCACCACGTGACTCCCCCGCCGTCGTATCGATTCGGTCGCTGACGGCGGCATTTTTAAGTTTTCACGAGGCCAGTTCCGACGTGTCCCCCCACTCTATCGCTACACCGCTACCGCCCCCCCCACTACGTTTTTCGGGCTCCAAGCGGGAACAAGCGCTCACTTGTTCACTAGCGGAGGATCGGCCGGACCAAACTGAGAACAAGTACGATATTGTTTTATTTTTCATCTGTTTCTATAAAAAAAAAAAACAAATGAACATTCACAAACTACTGCTGTCAAGAAAATTAGTAACAACTGCAACGATTATTACAAGGAAAAGCTGATTAGCAGTTGCAAATAGATTTTTAATGTAAGAAGCCCTTGCTTCGTTGTACTTATTGAATACTAATAAACAGATTAATTTTGAATGGTTTTTCAAATTTTGACAACAAATAATTGTTGGTAGTTTTGATTAAAAAAAAACCGAGTTGGCAAATCTATAGCGAAATTTTTTGTTATAAGTCCATTTTCAAGCCTTCTAAATGTTGAAACTCGTCATGTGATAATAGTGTATGGAACCAACAATACGAATTTTATTCTTGTTTAAAATATATCAAAAAGTTAAGGCTTGAGTATTCAGTATAATATATACAGGGTGAGTTTTTTTCGATGTTCTCTATGGGGATCTCGGAAACTATAACAGATAGAGAAACGTTTAAATGGGGAAAGAACTGTAGATTTACGAGACGAATAAAATTCCACTTTCAAAGTTTTCAAAAAAGTCAAGGGTAACTAGATATTTTGAAGAAAGTAAAAAGTGTCAATTTTTTCAAATCAATATATCTCGGTTATTATAAAAGATAGAAAAAAACTGTAAAGGACAAAGTTTTAGATAATTTTATGCATATTAATAAGAATTAATCAGAAATTTTTTATCGCCATTATTTTCCGAGATATGACGCAAACTTACATTTTTTTTAAATGGAAACCATAGTTGGCTATGACTTCATTCAGAAGGTAATTTTTTTCTCTTTAATCTAATATGGCATATGACATAGTTATTTCTAAAAATAAGTGAGTATAGTCATTTTAAATTTTATTATAAATAAAAAATGGGTAGCCATGAAAAAAGTGAAAGTAAAACAATTGCAGTTGTTTATAATAATAGCAATATTGTAATTATAAGTTTTACAGAGATAAACCAAAATGAAACAACAGCATAACGTAATTCTGTAATTATCACTATATCAATGGGAAAGAAATTTTAATATTAAAAAAATATGTTCAAAGAGTCCACTATTAATACTATTATGACATAAATTATATCTTTTTAAAATTGAATTTATGGCTTTTTTGACTATTCTCATATAAATTGAATTAAATGTTTCAATAACAACTAGTTTATGATCCTCCACGGATTGATTGTTTTTTACATAACCCCACAGAAAAATTCTAAAACGCGCAGATCTGGAGATCTAGGTGGCCCTGGAATTGGTTTATTTCTTCCCACTTATGAGTTAGGAAAAGCATCATTTAAATAATTTGTAAAGCCAACATGTTATGAGGTGGAGCACCGCCATATTGGAACCATTTCAATCTTGCTTGTAATGATAAATTTAAACAATAGAGCGTATCTTCAAATGTTTTCTGAAGAAAATTAAAGTAATCATTTTCACTTAGTGAGTTTTCAAAAATATATGGACCGAGAATTATTAATCCAAAAACACCATGGATTAAACCCAAATTTAATTTGTAGTTTTCTCTGTGAAACTTCTCATGGATTCTCTTGAGTTCATCTATGTTCATTGTGGCGATTAAAAATATCACAATTAGTGAATCGCGATTCATCTGTTCATAATATTTTTGTAAGAAACGTTTTAATCCTCTTGACAAATGGGTTTATACCAAATACAGAAGTCCATTTGATAATTACAAAATGATTATTCTTATGCTGGTTTTTCATTTTTGTTTAACTTTGTAGAACTAATAATTACAATATTGCTATTATTATAAACACCTGCAATTGTTTTACTTTCATCTTTTTCATGGCTACCCATTTTTTATTTATAATAAAATTTAAAATGACTATAACTCACTTATTTTTAGAAATAACTATGTCGTATGTCATATTGGATTAAAGAGAAAAAAATTACCTTTTGAATGAGTCCATAGCCAACTATGGTTTCCATTTAAAAAAATGTAAGTTTGCGTCATATCTCGGAAAATAATGGCGACAAAAATTTTCTGATTATTTTTTATTAATCTACATAAAATTATCTAAAACTTTGTCCTTTACAGTTTTTTTCTATCTGTTATAATAACCGAGATATATTGATTTGAAAAAATTGACACTTTTTACTTTTTTCAAAATATCTAGTTACCCTTCTTTCCCCCATTTAACCGTTTCTCTATCTCTTATAGTTTCCGAGATCCCCATAGAGAACATCGAAAAAAACTTACCCTGTATATATGTAAGTTATATGCATTAAAAAAAACAAATATTGAAGTTAACAATTAAAACACTTATCATTCAATAACTTATTTCTCACCTACTGTTTCCTTTTTACACGTTTTTTGTCTTTTCACTGGTTCGCTTGCACCCACCCACGTTTGCAACTATTGAAACCCTAAATTGTATTACCAATGAAGGTTTAAATTAAATTACACCTGGTTTGTTTCACAATTTTTCTATATTTACTCGACTTAATCTAGAAAAATTGTGAAACAAACCAAGTGTAATTTAATTTAAACCTTCATTAGTAATAGTTCAAAATATTTCACCAAGTGATAAATGAGAAAGTGAAAGACCTAAATTTTAGTGCTATAAAAATTTTATTGTAAATTTTAAGGAAAACGTTGAAGAACGAAACTAAAACGAAAAGATGAACGAGAGGAAGAAATAGAAATAAATAAAAGAGATAAAGAAAAAAAATAACTTGGAATTGAAAATTGGTGTCTTGGTTTTACCTCTATATTTTATAACTTTTACAGTGACTATAGTAAACCCTCTAATTTTTATTTAAAAAACTGAATGAAAACTATATATAATTAAATATTTTCTCATAGGAAGATGGCCACCCACCCACCATACGTAAATATGTAACAGTTTTTTTTTTAATATTCTTCTTCTACCCTGAACTTTTTTTGTCGTTATGTTTAAAAATATACAGCGTGGAGGCCAATTTTTGTCACCTCTCCTTGAGATCAATTTGCCAGAGAAAGTGTGACGTTGCTCCATTCTTCTGGAAATCTGGGACACCTTGTATATATGTTGGGTGGATGAGTGAAATAAAACTTGCTAAAAATAATTTGTGGACAAGAAGAAAAATTGAAAACAAATTCTAACATGTAATTATTAAGACTAAAATAAGTGCATTGATTGGAGGGTCGATTAGATACTACCCATTTACCCAAAAGTACATTTTTTTAAAGTGTCTTTTGCATTTCTAAAAATTTTATTGTTGGCTGCTTTTTTTATCATTTAACACCCACAATGTTACTATGATGAAGTATTGATTTTTTTTTAAATAGAAAAGTATATATGTATATATATCATATACATAAATTTCATGAACTATAATTGAAACATAACGTAATTGGCTCGACGTTAATATTTATATGCGATAGAAAAAGTTGTCATTATTGACATAAACAGGAAAAACCTTTCGCACCGCAATTAACAATTATTCGAATTAGAAATAAATGACTTCATTTATTATTTATTTCCACACTTTTTTTTACTTATAAACGAAACAGTTATCAAATTTGATTACCCTAATAATTTTTTTTACGATTGTATTGATTTAGAAAAAAATAAATTTTCTTTACGTTCTGATCAATATGCTATTTTATGTATAAGAAAACTGTACGTAGAAGGCTGTGGTACTACCACCACCACCACCGCCGCCTTCATCCCTTCTGAAAAATACTGTTTTTTTTTTCTCGTGTCGCTCGCTCGGTGCATTCCCTCTCCGTACGTAATAGAATAAATGTAAAAATAAAAAAAAATAGTTGGCAGTGCGGGGGCGGATGTGGCACGGGACGTCGGGCCTCCGCCGTCAAGCGATACATCCGCTTGAATTTTCAAGAGATAGTCCAGAACGGACGGCACGCGCGCTCCCTCTCTTTCAGGCCCGCTGAAATTTCAGCCGTCCGTCCTCGTTGCGCCCCCAGTGTGTTCCCGTTTTTCAGCAGAGCGCGGCGCGCGCGCTTTTATTTGCCTTATTCCTTCTCTCTCCCTCTCCATCCCTTTCTCTCTCTCACCCTTGCTCCGCTGAAAACTGAAAAGTTTCCCATTCGAATAAAAAAATAAAACAAAACAACAAAACAAAAAACGAACGGACCGAGAAAACAAAACCCTTCCGTCCTAGGCTGCCGCTTGCTAGATCGAGACGATGGGATGTTGGTAAAAGACGAGATAGAGAAGAGAAAAACTGCATACGCAAATGTGAAAGATTAAAAATGTATTCATTCAATATTGAAAATTTTTTGAATGAATACAATTCGATAATTGTAAGAAGAAAAATAAATCTGGGTTAAATTCAGTTTTTGCTACAGTAGAAATTTTATTATAAATCCAAATAGATAATTTTTAATTGATGATGAAAACGTATTTAGTTTGTGGAAAATTTAATTATGAATCAATTTTTATTTTTCTAAATTCAAATCAGAATTTTTATTTCTATTGTATCCTTATGTAAATTGTCATAACTTACACAATAAAATGACATTTTAATTATTTTATTTGTGGAAAACTATTATGAAAAATCGGTGAAAATAGGTTTGAATTAAAATGTTTTCACTAAATTGAAATCAAACAATTTTACGTTTTCCTCTTATAAATATGATTCCCTGAGAAAAAAATCTTCAATTCATAATTTTGTGAGAAGTCGTATAATTATGAAAACACAATAACTGTAAAATTTTTTATTTTAAATCAAAATATTCCAAATTAAAATAAAATCTTCTTTTTAAGTTATGTTTATGAAAATATGAATCTAAGCTATAAAATTATATCTTAGGTTTTTAATTATCTTCTTAGAATTTAGTAAGTTTCAGGAACAAATTTATGAAAAATCTTGGTTTTTATAAATGTTTGAATTAAAAATTTTCAAAATTATGATATTAATTTAAACATTTACGGAAAGCATACGCCCAAATTTTCTTAATTCTTTTAAATTCGGACAAGTTTATAATTATTTCAGTTAAATTTATTTAAAGTCGTAAAAAGTGTTAAAATGAGTTTTGGATTATAAATTATTTTTAAGAAAATCTCAGATTGCGCTGAAATTTATTTCTTTCTTTTAATTTCACTCAAATCCATAAATTAAGTTAAATTTAAAAAAAGCCTTAAAATGTATATAAACATTATAATGAACACCTTTAATAATTTTTTTGATAAAAAATAAAACATTGGCTTTTAAATAATTTTTAAGAAAATTTCAGCTTGGGTTGTAATTAATTTGCTTGTTTTAAATTCACTCAGTTCGATAGTTATTCAAAATTATATTTATCAAGAGTTGTAAATATAATGTAGAATTTAATCTAAAATTTAAATTTATTATTAACACTATTATAAATTTTTAGTTTTTCAGTGTATTTAAAAAAAAAACTTAACTTGCGCCGGAATTTACTTTCCCCTTTTACATTAATTCAATTCGAAAATGACTGAAGTCTAAATTATTAAAAATTGTTAATTTTATGAAGAATTTAATCAAGAATCGTAAATTATTTTTCAAATTATCATTACAATATTTCTTTTTGAGTTATTTGTATATAAATCTCAGCTTGTTTGGGAATTAATTTGCCACTGTTAATTGCTTCCAATGTGATAATTATAGATGTTAAGTTTATCTAATAAGTAAAGAATTTTATTACGAAATTTTATATATTTCTTCAATTAAAATGGAAATTTTGTTGTCAAGGTGCGAAGTGCAGATCTTTCTGCTACAAGGAAATGATGAAGAGTTGTGGGGCCACATTGGGTGAAGAGGATAGAGCTATAATCAAGCAAAGGGTGCCAAATCGCTTTATATATATTAACGGCTGTTTGTATAGGAATATCTTGGTTTTTATAAGTACGTGATCGGAAATGCCGCGCCCTTGCTTTGAGTTTGGATTTAATGGAGAGGGCATGGGCTTTGAATGATAATTTGGAGTCAAATTATTCCGAGGTATTTACAAGTATGGGAAGGGGAGACTTCTGATGTTCGGATTTTGATTTTTGGCGACGAAGGAGTTATTCTGTGGAAAAGGACGAGAAGCTTGGATTTTGAGGGATTTATTTCAATACGCCACTTGGAGAACCATATTTTAAGGAAATTCAGTGATGATTGAAGGGTGGGAGCATGCGATGCTAGGTCAGTGTCATCGGCGAATAGGAGTGGATATAAGTCTAGGTTAAAGAAATCATGATCAGGATTGAAAATCTCTGAACAATATAAGTTATAGAGGATGGATGAAAGGGGGAACCTTGTTGGATTTCGAATGAATGGGGGTAAGACTGGCGGTTTTTACTTTACAGGAGCGATTTGTTAGGAATTAGTGGATTAAAATGATTTAATTGGAGACATTTGTAAAGCAAATCTTGATGCCAAACAAAGTCAAACGCTTTTTTAATATCTAAGAAGGCAACGGCGGACGATTGGCCTTCGAGGTGCTTTGTCTGGATGTTGGAGGCTAGGATATTTAGAGGAAGAGTGGTTGACTTATTGGGAAGGAATCCAAATTGATAGTTAGGGATAGAAGAAGTTGTAAATTTGAGGATTTTCTGTTTTATTAGTTGAGGATTTTTAGTATCAAATCATGGACATTGGTAGGTATTTTTTTAAGGATGGAGCGCGGAATGTTATCGTGGTCAGGAGTTGAGTTTTTTCCAAAATATAATATTGTCATGTAGTCCGTTTCGTCAATTTGATCATCGGTTGGAGGCTTAACTTGTTTTCTTTGTCGAATGTGTCGTACCAGTTGTTAACTATGTCTTCAAAGTTGCTATCAAAGTTAGTGCTGTTTAGTTTTTAGAACATGATTTTTAAATGGTCTGCAAATGTCTTTGAAATTATTAAGTCGTCCGTTAGTATTGTATTGTCTCTGGTGTCTTTTATGTTGTTAATATTTTCCGATTCCTTGCACTTTGTCATTTTTATTGAGAGTTGTAAATATAATGTAGGTTTACTCTAAAATTTAAATTTATTATTAAAACTATAATATTAATAAAATTTTAGTTTTTCAGTTATTTTCAGAAGAATCTCAGCTTGCGTTGGAAATTACTTTCCACTTCTATATCCATTCAATTCGATAATTACTGAAGTTTATTTTATTAAAAATTAACAATTTTATGAAGAGAGAAAACATCTTTATTATTAGAAGTAATTATAAAGTATGTCTGTATGAATGTACAGTAAAGTGGAAGACTTAGAATTTCTTCTAATCAAGTGGCCTTTCAGCCTTCAATCAAGAATTTTAAGTAATTTTCAAAATTTTCATTAGAATTTTGGTTTTTGGTATATTTGTACATAATTATCAGCTTGTTCAGGAATTCACAAAGAAGCTATACCGATCCATTCAGTTGTTTTATTAACTAAATTAACCTTTAACGTCTTTTAAAAACCTTCATATAAAATTAAGTAATCCACAATTCATCACGACACCATAAAACATAAAATGGTCGCGATTAACTCGATGATGTACAGAACTTTCAATCTACCATTGTCAGAACTCGACTTAACCATACTAATGAATTAAATATTATTAAACAAATTGTAGTATCAAATAGCTATACTCAAAATTCTATTGACAAACTTATATCGAAACATAAAATAATATTTTTTCTAAATATTTGGATGCTGGAAAACAAGAAACAACTGTCAATATATTTAAACCACTTACGTTTTTTTGTGCGTTTCGTTCACAAATCGGTAACTTGCCCTAAAAATACAATATGAACCTTGCACATAAACCAGCTATCAAACAAAATATTGTATTTTTATTGTAGTCGCAAACGTCAAAACTTACAAAACAGGAGTATATAAGCTAACCTGTACAGATTATAAAAAAGTGTACATCGGCCAGACTGGTTGTAAATTCATCACAAGATTAAAAGAACACCAACGATCCTTCCGCTTTGGATAAGAAGAAAAATCCACCTTCGCCACGCATCTTCTATAAGAGAAGCATTCTTTTGGAGAGAATTGATCTTCCATAATTCATATTTTGAAGAAGGGCCCGAAAATAGATCTATTAACATCTCTTGAAATTCACTAAACACGCTCTAATCCAAATAACCCAATTTTAAACGAGCAGCTTGAATTTTCAAGGAATCTGTTTTATTTTTAATTTTCAATAAATTTAATTTCAGAGGAATTATACTTGAATTCCTAAAATCTTCAAGAAAAAAATTACTTGAATATTTCAAAATCCTTTTAAGTATTTTTAGAATTTAAAACTAAAATTTCTGTATAATTTCTATGAGACGAAAAAAGAAACTAAAATTAAAAAGAAAACAGTTCGCTGGAAAACTATACGACCCTTATTTGATATCGTCCACAATACCTAATCAAAAATACAAGAAATTTCTAGAAATCACAAAAACAAAAATGGAAAAATCTGATATTCAGGAAAAAAAAATTGAAAAAATCTAGAAATCTGGAAAATACATTTTTTAACGTTTTAAGGGTATTCTTAATATGTGAAAAAATATCTTAGAAATAGGCAGAAAGACCTCAGGTCGATAGCCTTTTGACGAACTAACTCACTAACACATCATCCATTATTCATTATTTAAATGTAAATATGTATAGTTTGTCAATAAAAATGTGTATTATTATTATTTATCTTAGAAAATTAAAGAAATCTGAAAGAGGACAATAATTCTTAAAAATTCTCACAATTATGAATAGAAATTTCTGGAAATTTTCACAAAATTATCCAGTTTCTTAAAAATTTGGAATTGCTGGGACTATCTAGAACCCCTAACGAAATATATAAGGGTTTTGGAAAAAGTGACCTAAAACTTCTGGTAATTTGAAAAATAAAGTTGCTTGATTGGAACATTTTAGAAATTCTCGTACAAAAAATAAAAATTGCTAGAAAATTCCGATTAGTTAAAATAAGAAATAGTTAAAACATTCCCGAATTAAAGTAAACAATAAAATATATAAGTCCTTAAGTCGTAGATTTTACGAAATATTTTCGTGTTTTTTCTAATTATTAAAGTAAACAAATTGGAAAATTCTAAAACTCTCGAAGAAAAGATTTCTATAATATAAAAAAACTATACAACCCTTGTTGGATATTGTCTAAATTAATCATAAAAGAAATTTCTAGAAATCTCGAAAGATAGAGATGCTAGAGAAATTTGATATTCTGAAAAATTAAAATTTGAAATATTCTAGAAACCTAAAAAAACATTTTTAAACTCTTAAAGAGAAGAAAAATTCTGGAAACTTCAAAGAAATTCTCGCATTTATGAATAAAAATTTATGATTTTTTTTATAAGATTAGGCCAAAATTAAGAATTTTAGAAATTTTAAAAAAAGTTGAAAAAAAAATTGCTTGAAAATTCCATAATTACACAGGAAAAAATGGTAACACTGTAGTAAGCTATTGATAATGAGTGCTTTGCACTCGAAATGTATACATATAGCGAATAAAAAATATTTTGTGAAAGAAAGTGTTACCATTTTTTCCTGTGTAATTATCAAATCTATCTTCACGTAACTCTTAAAAACCACGTTTCTATTTGAAAATTCCAGTTCTAAATTTTAAGAATTATTAATGTTAATAATTATTACAAGGGTTCCGTAATTTTCTACTTAGTTCTTGCTCGAAATGTCTAGATTTTCTTGTAATTTTACTAAATTTTATCATAATTCGAAATTGTTCATCGTTTCTTACGTTTTGCAATTTGAACTAAATTGCAAAAATTCTGATTGTTTTCTATTCTCTTCTTCGAGATTTTTAGAATTTTCCAATTTGTTTACAATAATTCGGAAATGTTTTAACTATTTCTTATTTTAACGAATCGTAAAATTTTCTAGCAATTTCTATTTTTTATGCCAGAATTTTTAAAATATTCTTTTCAAGCAACTTGTTTTTCAAATTTCTAGAAATTTTAAGTCACTTTTTCCAAAACCCTTAAAAAATTCTTTAGGGGTTCTAGAAATTCTCAGCAATTATATTCCAAATTTTTAAGAAATTGGATAATTTTGTGAAAATTTACAGAAAATTTTATTTGTAATAGAGAGAATTTCTTTGGAGTTTTTAGAAATTTCTGTTCTCTTCCAAATTTATTTAATCTTCTAAGATATTTTTTCACTTTTTTAGAATCTTCTTTGAAGGTTAAAAAAAATTGACAATATTAAATTGAATCCTTTTGACGGTATAATTACCTACCTAAATCTTAGAAATAGCTTTTTTTGGCAAAAATAAATTATACTGAAGAAAGAAAACAGGATCACTTTGTTTTACCACTTTTTATTTAACAAAATACATGTGACATAGTCGAAACTATAGTCACATGTATTTTGTTAAATAAAAAGTGGTAAAACAAAGTGGTCCTGTTTTCTTTCTTCAGTATATTCAAGATGTACCACAAAGTAAACGCCTCCACAATTAAAAAAAATTCAATTAAAAAAAAAAAATTAACTTCAGCAGTTACTTGGACCCCGTTTTCATGAACCGTAACCTACTTTTCGGCTTCAACTGCACGTTTTCTAAAATCTTTCTTAAGATTAAATACATTATCAAATTAATACTAATGTTTGTGAGAATTTCTTTGAAGGTTTTAAGAATTTCTGTTCTGTATCAGATTTATTTTATTTTCTAAGATATTTTTTCACAAATTAAGAATACTCTTGAAACGTTAAAAAATGTATTTTCCAAAGTTATATTTTATCAGAATACGTATAAATAATTAAATAAAAATAACACTTAAGAAATGAAAAATGAGAATTGTAATTATTAGATGTTTTAAGATGAGAGAGAGACAAACATCTTTATTGATAATTGAATACATTCGTTATGTACAATATAATCATAATTGATTTTTTATTACGGATATCGACCCGTGGTCTTTCTGCCACTCTTTGTAATTTGATGTTGTTAGTTGTCCGTTGGTGATTATGTTGATGAAGATGTGGATGAATCATGAAAAGATGTTATGAATTCGAAAATTGATGTAGAAGGATGTTTGGTTTTGGGTGGGTGTAAAGGATTGCGAGGTAAACATAGGTGCTTGAGGATGTCTTGGATATCAGGGTTAGTGGCAAATTTTATAGCAAGGTGTTCCAGTCGGTTTTCAATGGGGATTAATTGGGTTTTTTGGTACAGCAGTGTGTTGGAGGGATTGTGTAGAGGGTTATTGGGATGCCTTAGTTTAGTTAGGATTCGCAGGGCTGATCGCTCACTTACCTGCAAGTTTATCAGAACAGGAGGGCGGGGATTTAGGAAAAGGATTGCTGCATAGTCTAACAGAGGTCGACATATCATTTTGTAGATATTTACTGCAGTTTTTGTGGAAATCCCTTGATTTTTGAAAGTAATGTGTCTGAAATGTCGAGCTCTGTTTTTGATTTTCATTTTAAGGGTTTGGGAATGGTGCTTGAAGGACAGTTTAGGATCAAAGGTAATTCCAAGATACTTGCAGGTTGCGGATGGTGAAATATATGTATTATTTATGTTAATACCAAATGGAGATGTGGATGCACGATGGAAGGGAATGAAAAGGTGGGATTTATTGGGATTGATGGTTATTCTCCATTTGGCAAACCAGTGTTGCAGAGTGTCGATCAGTCCTTGCAATGTACTAAGGGCTTTAGGAATTGTGTTGTTGTGTGCAATTATTGCTGTATCATCAGCAAACAGAAGGCAATATGCTGTGGGATTGAAGTAATTGGGATTAGGATTGTATATGTCATGGACAAAGATGTTATAGAGGAGTGGGGATAGAGGGGACCCTTGTGGAACACCTTGTTGTGTTATGAATGGACGGGAGAGGGAACTACCTATTTTGACATTGAGGGATCTGTTGTTAAGGAAGTTGTCGATTAGAAGTAGGAGATTTAGTGGGATGGACAAGGAGTTACATTTATACAGCAAACCTCTATGCCACACAGAGTCGAAGGCTTTCTGGATGTCGAGGAAGGCTATTGCAGTTTTTTAAGATGAAATATCAGCTTTAAATGGAATTCACTTTGCGGTTTTAAATTAACTCAATCCGAAAATTATTATAGTTACTTTTTCTATGAATAATTATAAACAATCTTCTTCAGGATCTTACTTTATTATCTATTTAATTTTGATTTTAAGTTTTTAAATAAATCTATTAATTTCTATCAGTATAATTATTGAAGTTAAATTTATAATAAGCAGTAAAATTAATAAAGAAAGGCCTATCCAGGAAGAAGAAGACGAAAAATCGTAAAATTCTTGTTATAATTATATACTATCTTCAATAAAGATGTTTTTCTCTAAATAATTTTGTTATAATCCTAAGATTTAAATGAGAATTTCGATTTTTGAGGTAATGTTGAGAAAATCAACAAATGCTGGAATTTAATTTACAACTTTAAATTCGATTAATTAATAAGCACTAAAAACCTTTCTTCACAATTTTATTTAAATTCACAGATATATATTTCGGACACAAAGTGACTATTATTAATGTCACTTTCACAATTTTATTTAAATTCACAGATAGATATTTCGGACACAAAGTGACATTAATAATAGTCACTTTGTGTCCGAAATATACATCTGTGAATTTAAATAAAATTGTGAAGAAAGGTTTTTAGTGCTTAGTATAAATCAAACTTTTCAATCTTCACGTAACAAACAAACATCAAACAACTTTAAATTCACCTAATTCCAAAGTAATTGAAGTTAAAGATATTAAAAATCTTCTGTCTTGTGAAAATTTTAATTAAGAATTGTAATAATTTCTTAAGATTCGATTTGGAATTTGGTTCTTAAGTAATTTTCATGTGAATTCCAGCTTCAAGTGCAATTAATTATAATAGGAAAATAAAGTTATTAAACGCCATAAATTTTTTGATTGATTTCCTTTAAATTCTTAGTTTATTATTGAACTTATTATTATCATTTTGATTTTAGAATTATTTCCTTGCTAATTAAAACATCTACTCAATTCAATAATTCAATTTATTATAAATTATTTATATTTATAAATAGTTTTCATGATTCATCTACATCTTCATCAAGATAATCATCAACGGGCAACTAACAAAGACTAGCAGAAAAACCATGGGTCGATAGCCATAAGGTAATTAAATTAGCATTATTATTGTTAATAACCAATGTAACAAATAATAAATAAATATGTTTGTCTCTCTATAAATAATATACTCAAGTATTTTAATTTGTTTTTGAAGTTTATTTATAAATAATTTATATTCGAATTATAAAATCAATAAGTTTGTTATTTATTCAAGTAATACATTTTAAACTCCATACAATTTATAAAGAATTTAATTTAAAAAATGAATGGCTTTTCCAAATGAAAATGAAAATTTAGGTGAGTATTAATTACAGTTTCTGCACAGCAATTTTACATTATTATAATGTAAAAACTACCAATAGTTAAAACATTTAGGTTTGTAACTTATTTTTATATAAATCTCAGCTTACGCTGGGATTATTTTCCAGGGTTAAAATCACTCAGCTCATGAATTATTTATGTTAAATTTATTATAAGTGGTAAAATAAATAAACAAATTAATCAAGAATTTTAACATATGTACTAAGAATATGTATGCGAGAACATATGTATTATTAAAATTAAAATAAGAATTTTAGTTTTTTAGTTTAGTTTAGTTTATTTAGTTTTTATGTCAATCTCAGCAGGCCCTAAGAGTCACTTTCAAATATTAAAATCATTCGATTCGAAAATGATTCAAATGTATTAAAAATCTTAATTCTTGTGAAAAATTTTATTAGGAATTTTAATGTTGCCAATTTTTAAGTAATATTCATGTGCTTCAACTAGGTTTAACTTAACACCAAAGTAATTTAATTAGATAATTTTGGAAAATAAATTCATTAAAAGGCATAGATTTTTTGCTTTATTTACTTCAAAATGTTATTCTTAAAATTATAATTATAGTTTATATTTTAGAATTATTTCCTGATAAATATTATATAAATCACAGCTTCCTCTTTTAAAATCACTCACGTGAATAATTATTAAAGTAAAATGTATTAAAAGAGGTAAAATTAATAAAGAAATAAATTAAGAATTTTAATTTGCTCTCTAAATTAAAATGAGATTTTTGGTTTTTAAATTAATGTTTAGAAAATCTCAACAAGAGTTGGATTTCACTTTCCAATTTTAAATTCACTCAATTCAAAAAAAGATTGAAATCAAAAACATTAAAAACCATGATTCTTATGATTTTTTCATAAATAAAAATCATTATTGTCTTCTTAAAACTACAATTTGAATTTCAGTTTTTAAGTAATCCTTATATATCCTTCCTATAATATTAACTTAATACCTAGAATTTTGGATGCTAAGTTTCTTTTTATATAAATCTTAACTTTTGCAATAATTATCCTTAGTTCTTAAAGTTATTTTATTGAAAACCGAAAATTGTAATAAAATCTTTAATGTATTGCCCAAATTAAAATGAGCATTCAAGTTTTTTTTGTATTATTAAATTTTAGCTTTAAAGTTTATTAAAAATGGTAAGATTAATAAATAATTTAATCTAAGATTATAATTTATTCAAAACTTTTAATAATATTTTTTTTAAATTATTTTTAAGAGAATTCTAAGTGGGGTTACAATTATAAATAAATTATCTTACATGTTCCAATTTGTTCGCTTAAATTTATGAAATATCAGTTGAGATTTTCATAAATAATGATTATTATCGAAATCAAATTTATTCCACGCATGAAAATAGAAATAATAAACACTTAACGTTAACGCAAACAATTAATAATTGAGGTGTATGCACACTCTCCTTAATTAGCGTGGACTTGAATTTTCTGCACGAGTGCCCGATGTATTAATATAATAACAATTTGTGTATCCTTTCATGTATATATTTGTACGTATGTGTGTGTGCATCGATATTAATTATTATAATTAATTTAGCACGGACAACGAGGGCTCACAATTACCGTAATTAGTGCCGTTATACACTTGCTCATATTAAAAAAAAGGAGAGGAGAAAAATGTGAATATCGTTGTAGTTGTTTTCGTAATTAAAAGCCACATTTTTTAATTAATCGTCAGACTATTAATAACATTTAAAACATGCACGATATAATGATGACATTTTCTAATCGATAAATTTCGTTTAACAAATTTACAATTTGGGGAATTTTATTAGGAATAATCAGACGTTTTTGAATTTTGAAAATACGTAATTTAACCCGGTCTGCATTCGTAAACGAAAAATTCTACCTGTCCTAATCCGAATTACCATATTTCCGAAATACGCTGGGCGTTTATTGCAGGTCATCAATGTTGCCTGCAAAAAAAAAAATAGGAGGGAAGACGGCCCCCCCGGAGGGCTACAATTTCGGTGCTTAATACCGTCAAAACTGCAGTAATCACCTTAAGAATGTTACGTCTAATCCGAAAAGGGTATTATTGGCCGTAATTTCGGGTACCGGTGCCAATTTTTTTTTTCTTGTTACCCGGAATGTGCGCAATAAATCGGCTTAACAATTTCGGACGGGGGGTAATAAAGAAATTACGTCCTGCTTACAGTTTCGACGAGTGTAATTTCCCAATAATGGTCAGGTAGAAAGAAATGGATTATTGGTGCTTGTAAAATTCTTTGAAATGTTTAGTAGTTTTAAAATATTTAATCAAATTAATATATTTCTATAATTGATACTTGTTGCGCTACACTCTTGATGGAACCAGATATGTAAATTTGGTAAATTAAGACACTTGTTATGTTCCATAGATTTATTATCAGTTGACTGAAAATAACAAGTGTCTTACTTACCAAATTTAATATATTTATTGTAATGTTTAATTTGAGTCCAACAGCAAACGGTAAAAGGCATACATCGACAATAAAAAAAATTGAATCTAAAAAAGCAATAAATAAAACATTTAGATTTTTATTTAGTTCTTGTAATAAATACAGCATTACCAGACTCTATACAGTGAGTAATCGTGTGTTTGATTGAAGAATCTGAAGAGAAAGGATTATGAAATTTTTTTAATAAAGAATAATAATCAATAATTTCGTATTTTTGTTTATTTTACATGGAATTGACGGAATGAATGTTTTAGTTCTGATAATTCTATTGATTAATGCAAGATTTAATGATTAATTATCTGATATAGCTAAAACTTGATATGTCTTAATTGCTAATCTAATCAAAAAAGTAGTTTTAGGAGAACACAGTCTAAAAATTTGATTCCCAGGTGATACAACATGTTGAATGATAATTCCAATAATATTTCAATTTGTTTTGTATTTATTTGTGTATATTGTTCAGATTTTGGGAAAATTTCGCCGATCGTAGGGAATCGTTGAGCCGTTCCAGAACAGATCGCCAAGAATTCGCATTACACCGACCTAATACACGGTGCACAAACATAATCTAAATTTTAATTAAAGCACGAACAGAGAACGGAAACCCCAAAAGATCAGAAGGGCCCTCGGAGGAACGGACGGACCCTTTGCTATTTCGCTCGGCCCTTAAAATAATCTTTGTTTCCTTTCTCTCATCATTCGATACAAAGTTGTTGCGCGACTTGTGTGTGTATAATAAAATTAACAAAGAGAAAGAGAGGGAAAATTTAATGGAAGTAATGAAAACCGGAAATACGAATGTATTTGTTTTTTTTTTTTTAATTAAAAAGTCTAACTAAAGATTTTACATTTAATTGAAATGATTATGTAAGAATATTTGTTTTTGATAATAAAAATATAATAAATGCAAGAATAATTTTGAACGTACCTTATTATTTATTTACTTATATCATATTTTGTAGTAGATTTTGTTTTCTAAAGATTAAGTAGACAATAAACTATTGACTTGGTACCATTCGCCTTCGGGATACAATTAATGGCACTTTAGAGAGTAAAGTCATCCTTTAAAGTAACAAATATATAGCCAAACACTACTCATTAAATATTTGTTTGTGTTGATAATAATTCCTTACTGTTTTGTTATTATTTTATGTAATATTTTTTACACTCTAAAAATATAATTAATATTAAATGATATATCTCACTGAAGAAATAAACTTAATACGATTGCACTCTTTGCATCGTACTCACTAATCGCCGTGTGTAATTACCGTTAATCTACGACACGAATACGATCTGGTAATTGATGGAAAAAGTCGAAAAAAAAAGTAATAAATAGGGAGCAAATAATAATCAGCTACTTGTGGTTAACACGTATTTCAGTAACGCCCATTGAGGGAAAAAAATCGAGTGAGATAACGCCACTAACGTAACTATATGGAAAAGGCATGGGTTTATCTGTAATCTTGTAAATGCGGTAATAATTCCTAATTGCGGTTTTAATATAATCTTGATGTACCAACCAATACGCGCGCACATACACACATCTAAAAACATAGGCGATAATCTAAACCAGAAATGTCAGTAGTTTGTGATTACTTATATTAATACTATAGATATTGGGATTATTTTAATCTATATATAAAAATGGTGATGTGGCCATCATAATAATTTCCCGAAAACTATGAGGTTTGTGTAAAAAGGCTATTCTTAATAATTTGCTCAATTTTTAATTATTTGGTATATAAATTTCATTTAACTCCTTTGGTTTATTACCAATAGGCAAAAAATGTCAAAATTATTAAATTAAGAACTATGAAAAACATGTTTTAATAAAACTTGTTCAGTTTTTCGGTCTCTTTAACTTTTGTTTTTTAAACTTTCTTAAATTTAAAAATTTGTTTAAAGAAATCTATTAAATAATGTTATGTCTATTTCCGTTTTATAACTTTTAATTAAAACCCTCGCTTATGTTTTACTGATTGGAGCGTGGGATAGATGCCACCCACCCACCCTACATATACATATAAACTTCAATTCCTTATCTTCTCGTTGTATCCAATGAAATTAATTATAAAACTTTTTGAATAAAGAAGGAATTAAATAGGCAATATTTTGAGTGGGTATATTAGTAAAAATTTGATGCATGATGGGTGGGCGGACTTTAAATCTAAATTAGATAATATTAGCTGTAAGACTGTTTTAGCAGCAAAATCATGAACGATTATCAATTAAAGTTATCATGTATATGTAGGGTGGGTGGGTGGCCTCTATCCCACCCTTCAATCAGTAAAACATAATCGAGGGTTTTAGTTAGAAGTTGTAAAATGTAAAAAAACACAAAATAATAGCATTTTTAATTGATATATTCATACAAATATTTCAAATATTTTTGATGATGTTTACTGATTGGAGGGTGGGATAGAGGCCACCTGCCCACCCTACATATACATATTAATTTTAATTACTGATCGCCTCGCCGTTTGCCATAATTTTAATTACAAAATTTAAATAAAGGAAAATTGACAAAGTAAAATTTTTGAGTGTGTAAATTAATAAAAGATTATATACATCATACGTGGAAAGCCTTTAAATCAAGCTTAAATAAGATTAGCTATAGAAGGTTATTTATATTTAAACTGAAATTTTGATTATGCTTTATTTTTTATTACATACAAGGTTCTATTATTTTGTAAGCAGCAAAATCATCAACGCTTAGTATTTAAAGTTCTCTTGTATATGTAGGGTGGGTGGGTGGCCTCTAACCCACCCTCTAATCAGTAAAACATAAACGAGGGTTTTAATTAAAAGTTGTAAAACGTAAATAAACATAACGTTATTGCAAAATTTAATAAATTGATTCTAACATTTTTTTTAAATACATTATGACGATCTTTAACTGATTGGAGGGTGGGATAGAGGCCACCCACCCACCCTACATATACGCTGTATCCAATGAAATAAATTACAAAACTTTTTGAATAAAAAAGAAATAAAAAAGGTAAAATGTTTGAGTGGTAAATTAGTAAATATTTAATGCATGGTGGCTGGGCAAACTTTAAATCTATATTAGATAATATTAGCTATAGAAACTCATTTATATTTAAACTTAAATTATGATTTAGTTTAATTTTTTATTACATAAAGAGGTGGCATCTATCCCACCCTCTAACCAGTAAAACATAATCGAGAGTTTTAGTTAGAAGTTGTAAAATGTAAACAAACACAAAATAATTGCATGTTTTGATTGACGTATTTATACAAATATTTCAAATAATTTTTGATGATGTTTACTAACTGGAGGGTGGGATAGAGGCCACCCGCCCACCCTACATATACATATTAACTTTAATTACTGATCGCCTCGCAGTTTACAGTAACTTTAATTACAAAATTTGAATAAAGGAAAATTGACAAAGTAAAATTTTTTAGTGTGTAAATTAATAAAAATTATATACATGAGGCATGAAAAGGCTTTAAATCAAGTTTAAATAAGATTAGCTATAGAAGGTTATTTATATTTAAACTTAAATTTGGATTATGCTTTATTTTTTATTACATACAAGGTTTTATTGCTTTTTAAGTAGCAAAACCATCAACAATAAATAAACATTTATTGTTGATGGTTATGTAGGGTGGATAAGTTGTTATGTATATGTAGGGTGGATAAGTGGCCTCTAACCCACTCTCTAATCAGTAAAACCTAAACGATGGTTTTAATTAAAAGTTGTAAAACGTAAATAAACATAAAATTATTGCAAAATTTAATAGATTTATTCAAACAAATGTTTCAAATAATTTTTGATGATGTTTTACTGATTGGAGGGTGGGATAGAGGCCACCCACCCACCCTACATATACATAGAAACTTCAATTCCTTATCGTCTCGTTGTATCCAATGAAATTAATTACAAAACCTTTTGAATAAAAAAGGACTTAAAAAGGTAAAATTTTTGAGTGGATAAATTAGGAAATATTTAATGCATGGTGGGTGGGCAGACTTTAAATTTAAATTAGATAATATTAGCTATAGAAACTCATTTATATTTAAACTAAAATTTTGATTTTGTTTTATTTGTTATTACATAAAGAGCTTTACTGTTTTTAGCAGCAAAATCATCAACGATTAGCATATAAAGTTATCATGTATATAGGTATACCACTATCGTCTAATGAAACAAAATATATTGAACATTGTGATGCTGTTGATAGTTTAATGGAATTGAATAATGACAAAAAAATTATTATTTGTGGGGATTATAATATGCCAAATGCAAAATGGTCAAACGATCCAGATCTTATAGCTGATCCTCATAATACGTGTAATTATGCTGAAATTATGAGCGAGTGCTTCAGTTTTCATGACATCCGTCAGGTAAATTCTATTCCAAACACACGAGGAATAATCTTAGACTTATTTTTTTCTAATGCGGTAATAACAACTTCCTACGCTACTGACGTTTGGTGTAGACAGACACAGCATCATATACCTTATGAAATAACAATGAAATTAATTGATGATAATAAGGAAATTGATACTAGCATAGCAGGTTTTAATTTCAAAAATGGTAATTATAGCGCAATAAATGAGGCATTAAGTAATATTGTAGAATATTTTATGATATGCTTCATGAATTGGACAAACAATTTATTCCTTTACGATATAACAGACCTAAAAAATATCCAAAATGGTTTGATTCAGCCCTTATAAAGTTGACACATGATAAAAAGAATGCCCATAAGATATATAAAGAGAGTAGCCAACCAGTCGATTATGAAAAATTTTCTTGTTTAAGAAAACAATGTAATGATCTGAATAAATCTCTACATATGGATTATTTAAAAAACAAAGAATTGGAGCTGCATTCAAATCCTGAAAAATTTTGGTCATTTGAGAATGAGGCACGAAACACAACTGGATATCCGAGTCACATGTTCCTGAATGAGAAGACTGCTGATAGTGGTGAAGAGTGTGTTAATTTATTCTCCGAGTTCTTTGCGTCAGTGTACTCAAATATAGATTGTGATATTCCTTATTTCAAGTGTGAACGTTTAATTGATCTTAGTTCGTTGTGTGTAAGATCTGAGCTGGTGTTTCAATTAATGGAGAATCTTAAGATTAGTTGTGTTGCTGGCCCAGACGGTATTCCACCCTACTTTATTAAACAGTGTTTATATTCTTTATGTACTCCAATTACACTTTTATTTAAAAGCTCACGTAGAACAGGCGTGGTACCATCATTGTGGAAAAATTGTTACGTAACACCATTGTATAAATTTGGGAATCGCGGGGATATTAAAAATTACAAAGGTTTATCTATTCAATCCACTATTCCTAAAATGCTTGATGCATTGGTGGCAGAACAGATCAAATGGGTAAAAATATTATTGGAAATGAGCAACATGGCTTCTGTAAAGGGCGATCCACATCGACGAATCTTGTTTTATTTGTAACCTATGTTATAGACGCTTTTGAGAATGGGATGCAGGTTGATACAATATATACAGATTTTGCTAAAGCTTTTGACCGAGTCAATCATAACATTCTTATTACAAAACTAACATCAATGGGATTTGGTGCTTTAGTAATCAAGTGGCTCAAAAGTTTTATTAGTGGTCGCAGTCAATGTGTCAGAGTTGGTCCAAATATTTCAGGAGCCATCGATGTGACATCAGGGGTTCCGCAAGGATCTCGCTGTGGTCCTACCCTTTTTAATTTATTTTTAAATGATATTATTAGTACGTTAAACCAGAGTCGTTGCCTACTTTTTGCAGATGATTTAAAGATATTTTGTAATATTAATTCTGTAGATGACTGCGTTCGGTTGCAAGAGGACATTAATAATGTAGCCCGTTGGTGTGAATGTAATAAACTTTATTTAAATATAAGTAAATGTTCAAAAATTACATTTTCCCGCAATCGATGCGTAATCAATTACGATTATTTTATTGATAACACTAAATTAGTAGAAGTCAATATAATAAAGGATTTGGGAGTGTTTCTTGACAATAAATTAACATTTAATATACATATAACGAATTTAGTTTCTAAAGTTATGAAATTGCTGGGATTTGTAAATAGGTTCTCACAAAATTTGTAAATAGGTTCTCACAAAACTTTTCGGTAGAGACGGTCAGAATGTTGTACATTACACTTATTAGACCACAACTTGAATACGCTTCGATTGTATGGTCACCACATTATATGACCCAGGTTAATAAATTAGAACGTGTGCAAGGACGATTTTAAAAATTATGAAGTCTAGATCTGGAATAGAAATATCAGAGTCTCGATTGCTTAGACATATTTTTTTTTACCAAGTCTTAATATTAGAAGAAATGTATCAGACCTATGTTTTCTTTTCGGAGTATGTAATTATAGTGTAAATTGTAGTGACCTTCTGTACTATATAAATTTTAATGCTATTCCACCGCATTTACAACGACATTTAATGACTTTTAGGTTAAATCACCATAAAAAACAAACTATGGACTAAATAGTCCTTTGTGTCGTTCGATTCGTACTTTCAATTCTATGGCTAATAAGAATATAAATATTTTTGGTGGATCCTTCTACATATTTAAGAAAATTGTAACTCTTTCGTTGTTGAATACCATGGAATATTGAATTTGATTTATTATGTTTTATTATTGGTGTATTAACTTGTATATTATTTTAGTTTTTGTTTTGGTAAATTAATTGTTATTATTTTGAATGAATTGTATCCGGCATGTATATTTATTGGGTGGCCACTAACCCACCCTCTAATCAGTAAAACATAAGCCAGGGTTTTAATTAAAAGTTGTAAATCGTAAATAAATATAACATTATTGCAAAATTTAATAGATTAATTCAAATAAATTTTTCAACTAAATTTTGATGATGTTTAACTGATTGGAGGATGGGATAGAGGCCACCCACCCACCCTACATATACATAAACTTTAGTTCTTTATCGTCTCGCTGTATCCAATGAAATTTATTATGAAACTTCTTGAATAAAAAAGGAATTAAATAGGTACCCATTTTGAGTAGATAAATTAGTAAAAATTTGATGCATGATGGGTGGGTGGACTTTAAATCTAAATTAGATAATATTAGCTATAAAAAGTCATTTATATTTAAACTTATATTTTGATTTTGTTTTATTTTTTATTACATACAGGGTCTGACTGTTTAAGCAGCAAAATCATCAACGATTATCAATTAAAGTTATCATGTATATGTAGGGTGGGCGGGTGGCCTCTATCCCACCATGCAATCAGTAAATCATAAGCGAGAGTTTTAATTTAAAAGTTGTAAAATGTAAAGAAACATATTTTTTGTTTTCGATTAATTGTCATATAAATTTCATGTAACTCCTATAGTTTATTAGCAATAGGCAAAAAATGTCAAAATTTTCAATTTGTATTTTCTTTTCCGAAAGTTAAGAATTTTACGAAAAAACTTGTTCAGTTTCTCATTGCCTTTAACTTTTGTTTGAAAAGTTTTGTAATATTTTTCATAATTAGAAAAATATCGGAAAAAACAAAAAAGCGCCTCGAATATACATCCACTTGCGGTTTTCAAAAGCTGTTCAGTTCTACGGCCATGTTTTACTGATTGGAAGGTGTGTTAGTGGCCACGCACCCACCCTACAAATTTATTTGCACTTAAATTCATGACACATCTTTAATTTTCAAAAAATCACATCGGCTTTGTTGAAGATGCTTTTAAAAATTAATAAGCAATTTTTTAGTCGATTTCTCTATATTTTTGTAGTGTGGGTGGACGGCCAATATACTAACCTACAATCCTTGCAACTTTCACGATGAATTTTTAGAAGGCATAACAATGGAACAGATATTATTTTGTAATAAATAAAGCAAAAGCCTTAAGATTATACGCATATGTTTTACTCATTGGAGGATGTGTTAGAAAGCTACCCTCTCACCCTACAAATATATTTGCATATACATTCCTGACACACTAGTTTCCAAAAAACTAACCTGTTCTACTGCTGATGTTTTTAAAGATTAAAATGCATGTTTTTGAATGAATTTCCATGTTTATGTAGAGTAGGTGGGTGGCCTGTATCGCAACCTCCATTTTTGAAAACTCCTACAATGCGTTTACCTAAATAAATGACCATATCGGTCATTATTCTTACACTTAGGGGGTTTGCATTCTTAATTTCGGCCGTTGCTAATTAGCTTTCGAGGCTCTTGGCTGAGTGGATGTGGTCCTTAATTTCAATTTTGGTGTTCGTGTTCACTTTTGCCAAGGCGACTAATTCCCGTGTTACCGGGTCTAATTGGTTGGGAATACCCAGGCCCGCCGGGTGCGGGTGTGCAAGGTGTGCGCCGCACACGGGCGCACATGCAAGGGGGCGGCAAATCCAGGAATCTCCTCATCGATTTCATTGACATAATTTGATAATTCACTATGATTTTTTATTATGTCACCACAAGACATCTATTGATCTATATCGAAAATAAATGGCAATTGAATAATTCGACGCGGGGACTTCCCCGTTGTTCCATACCGGGCGATAATTTTACATTTAGGGGAATGCCCGTGCCTTGCCGTGTCAATTGCGTCTCGAAATATTCATTCTTCAGTCACTTGTTTTCACGTAATATAGTGTCATATCTACATATATCTTTCAGCGATTATTATCAGTGGGAAAAATCACAAACATGGTAAGTACGACTTGTATTTACTAATTACTAATGATTGCTCGAGAAAGTATTGTTTTCGTGAACATTTTCGAATTCGAAATTACAACGGATGTATCTATTTTGAGGTACCCCGAGACGAATCCAATCATTTTCACGTTCCTATACAGAATATATAGGAATTTTTTTTTGAAAAATTTTTGTTCACCAATTTCCACTAATTTCTGGATTTTTTTGTGTATGTGTATGTGTCTGTCTGTCGGTGGGCGCTGTGTATGTATATTTTCCATGGGGCGCTGTACCTCAAAAACGAACTAGAACTGAAAAGGGTGGGGTGTATCCTCCAGGCTTTTTTGTTTTTTCAAAATATGAAAAATATTACATAACTTTTCAGATACAGCGCCCACAGACATTTTCACGCACGAAAACAATACTTCTCCTATATATACTACATAGGGAATGTAACGAATATCTTTTGTTAATAAAGATTTTTCATAAACTCCATGATTTTCAAAATATTAAGTTTTTCAAAATTTAATTTATTTTCCCGATATCTTTTTAAATATAAATAATTTTACCAAAACCTATAAAGAAGTATTTTAGGTACCGACAAAATGAACATCTTTTGTTAATGAATATTTTTTCATAATCTCCTTGATTTTTCAATAAAAATAAATCAATTTTAAAGGTCATAGAAATTACAAAAACCTTTAAACAAATGTTTTAGGTACCAAGAAAATGAACATCTTTTGTTAATAAATCTTTTTCATAAAATAAGATTTTTTTAATTTCTTGCATTTAATTATGAAACAATAATATTAGATTATTATTAGTGCTCCCATTAGAACTATCAATTTGCATAATGAATATACAGGGTGTGCAAATAAAAATTATTGAAGAAAGCACAAAAATACAAATAAATCTTTTAATAATAAATTTAAAAATACGAATTCATTTCATTAATGTACAACAATGAGTCTTGCTAAGACTACAAAACAAATTTATTTTGAAACAACTACTTCTCTGGATAATACCTCGACAGACATTGAATAAAACAAAATAAATTTGCGTGTTACGAATAGTACAACTATCAAAGCAACACTAATTTGAATGAAATTATTTCTGTTGAATAAACTAATACATAAATGATAAAATGTATTTTAGATTGTTTAAATGTGACTATAACATGAAAAATTATGAACAAAATTGAATTTAAACTGATTTCATTAAATTAAATTAGCAAGAGAAGTAGTTGTTCCAAAATAAATTTGTTTTGTCTTAGTAGACTCATTGTTGTAGATTCACGAAATGTTTTCGTATTTTTAAATTTATTATTTAATTTTGTACAACGAGCTAAAGGATTTTTATACATTTTATTAAATCTTTTAATATTTATGTGTAGTTATATATGGGTGAAAGTAACATGATGGCCACATCACCATTTTTATTTTTAATACTTTGCATGTTGTCTGCCATAGTGGTATGTACTACAAGTATACGTACATTTAAGGCGGCCTTTTTTTGATGTTGCAATCAATAACCACGCCAGTTTCAGAGCTCGCTTCAGCGCCGGCGATAAACGTCTGCTTTGGTAGGACCATGCGAACCCAACCACGGCCAATAAATAGCTAGTATATTCTAATGCATCCAAAAATTCTTTTAGGAACCGCCAAAGAGGAAAAAGCTTTCTGGAGCTCAATTTCGAAATAAAAAACGAGAAAAGGAGATACAGAAAGAAAAAATGGCTGGTTCTATGATTAAATTTTTAAACAAAACAGAAATTAAGGATTGTCAAGAAATTACTGAAACTGTCGCCGCGTCGACGTCGGCTTCTGGACTTTTGGAAGAATCTGAAGAGCAAATAATTAGTTGCAGCCCAAGTCCTTCAGAAAGTGACTATAGAAGTGATAGTGATAGAAATGAAGGTACTTCTAAAGAACCTATAAGCGCTATGCCGTCATCAGCGGTTTCTATCAGTTTGACATGTAGTTACGACCCGGGTTTGTGGATTACTAGTATTAATAGTGATCTTGTTGATATTTTAGTTAGGCGTGGTCCCGTACAGGTGCGTAACCACAGTTTTCCCGTTAATGACAATGGACGAAAATTTAGTGACTTATTATTATAGAAATCTTTGTAATGGCAAAGAAATTAACAGAGAATGGCTTGTTTACTCTATTTCAAAAGATTCCGTTTATTGTTTTTGTTGCAAAATCTTTGGTAACACTGCAAGTAGTCTGTCTGATTTGAGTGGTTGTTCGGATTGGCAACATTTATCATTAACCTTGAAAAGACATGAAACCAGCGATAAAAATGTGAAATCATGGGTGCAATTAAATAATATGATCAAAACTAAGACAACTGTCAATCAGATGCAACTGAGACTGTTCGAGTCAGAAAAACAGCATTGATGTGATGTATTGGAAAGAATTATTGCCGGTACAAAGTTTTTATCACGTCAATGTCTGGCTTTTCGAGGTTCTTCGAAACATTTTTTTAAGCATGATAACGGCAATTTTCTAAAAGCAATAGAAATGATAGCTTCTTTTGATTCAGTTATGCGGGAACATATTTGCAGAATTGAATTGAAATCTGATTCTAGTCGGAAGGGTATGGCTCACTATTTAGGGAATCAAATACAAAATGAAATTATTGAATTACTTGGCACAGCCATAAAAAAATGTATTTTGGGCAAAGTTAGAGAATCAAAATATTTTTCTGTCATATTAGACTGTACACCGGATGCAAGCCATACAGAACTAATAACCGTAATTCTTAGATAAGTTTATCTAAACAATACAGATAAAAAAGTAGAGGTATGTGAACACTTCATTGGTTTTTATGCAGTCACCAGTTCAACTGGCGTGGGTTTGTTAAATTTTGTTTTGAATTTATTTTCACAATTAAACCTTGATATTCAAAATTTGCGCGGGCAAAGTTATGATAATGGTTCTAACATGCGTGAAAAACACAATGGGTTGCAGAAAAAGATTTTGGAAATCAATCATCGTGCATTTTACGTTCCATGCTCAGCTCATAGTTTAAACTTAGTAGTCAATGATGCAGTAAATATTTCGCACCAAATTATCAATTTTTTTGACATAATTCAAGAAATCTATGTTTTCTTTTCATTGTCTACAAAAAGATGGTCGATAATTTGCAAACATTTACCAGATTTAAAATTAAAAGCTTTGAGTACTACGCGATGGTCCAGCAGAATTGACGCGATCAAACCATTACGGTATCATCTAGAAAATATATTTGATGCTCTGTTTGAAATATATGAAAATATATAAAATACGTCTGAGTGGGATAGTGCCACAACACACAAAGCACATTCGCTCGCCTCAAAGGTTCAAAATTATAAATTTATATGCTCTGTTGTAGTTTGGTACGATATTTTGAATGAAATTAATTATTTAAGTAAAATAATGCAAAGTCCTACAATGAATATTCCAATATGTATATATTTGCTAAATAATTTGATCGATAAGTTAAATAATCGCACAGATGAATATTTTGAAATTATTTTACAAGAAGCTACCGAAATTGCACAAAAACTAAATGCTAAAATAAACTTCCTACCATTAAGTACACTTCGTCCAAGAAGAAAACTGACACAATTTCAGTATAAACAACGCGATGAAGTTATATTAGACCCGAAAATCAAATACAAAGTAGAGTTTTTTTTTAGAATTTTAGATCAGACATTAACTTCCTTAAAAAATAGATTTGAAGAGTTAAAAACTTTAGACAACGTGTTTGGCTTTCTTTGTAGTTCGTTATTTAGTAGCTCCAAGGAAGAATTGATGAAACATTGTAAAGATTTACATCTGAAACTCAAAGACGATTCGAGAAATGAAGCTGACATTGAAGGTATTGATTTGTACAATGAAATTAACGTCTTGAAGTTACATTTTATAGAAAATCAGTCTACCGATCCACATACAGTTTTGCAATATCTTTACACAAATAATTTAATGTCAACTTTTCCAAACACATCAATAGCATTAAGAATATTCCTTACTCTACCAGTTACAGTTGCATCTGGAGAAAGATCTTTTTCTAAGTTAAAATTGATTAAAAATTATTTAAGGTCAACTATGTATCAACCAAGACTGAGTAATTTATCTATTATTTCAAGTGTAAATTTTTATAGGTACTTGCCTGTACAGTTAAGTTATATTGTAGATTTTAAAATAAATTGTTTGGTTATTATAGCTGTTTTTTATTCACTCCCATAACTACCTAACCAAATTCAAACTCGAGAAAAATAGGATAGAGGTACACGCCGGTGGTGGCGCATCGGTTACAGCCCCGAACTGACGTGCAGCAACGTTGATTCGGGTCAGTAGTCGGATTGGTGACCGGTACCATTCACCATTGGGATACAATTAATGGTGCTTTAGAGTGACGGGGGCGATCCTTTAAAGTAACAAGCTCATTTACACACACACAAATACACAAATGACACATGGCGGAAGGACCACGTGGTCGATAGCCTAACACTACTACTACTACTAGGATAGAGGAGGGGCGGCCCTGACAGTTTCGCACATGGGCGCTCAAGCGGCTAGCGGCGGGCCTGGGAATACCCAGCATTTTATCCACCATCTTCGCGAACGCTATTGTAACTAGTCCTGGACTAATTTATCTTTTCTAGTGGGTATCAGAAGCGAAGGGATCATTAAGATTGTCTAGAATTGTGATAAAACTGAGTGCATAAATAGAGAAAGATATTAACTTAAATATGTAATTCTACAACTTGAATGATAAATCTGAGAACTTAAACACCAAATCTTAAATTTGTATGTTCTACTTTAAATGTTATTATAATTGGGTATTCAATTTTAAATTGTGAATACTGTATCTTAAATCTTAGACCGTAAATCCTAAATCTTTAATATCGAATCTTTAATGTCGAATTATACATCTTAATTCTTGGATCAATTTTTTAATCTTGAATTATCTTAAATCTTTACATCTCTGAAATTAAATCTAAAACGAATCTTAAATTTGTATGTTTTAAAATATTATAAATTCAATTTTAAATATTTATGTTGAATCTCAAATCTTAGATCTTAATTCCTGAATCTCTTATATCGGATCTTGAATGCTGAATCATAAAACTTGATACTTGAATTAGATTTTGAAGCTTGTGGTTTGAATATTCAACCTTAGTTTTTGAACTTCGATTTTGTATTATCACAAAAAAATCTCGTATTTAATAATTCGAACGCCTCATTGTTAATAAATAAAAATTCTATAAATTATACGGGCATGTTTTACTAATTGGAATGTGTTTTATTGAACACCCAACCACCTTACAAATTTATTTGCGTTTAAATTCCTGCTACACCGTTAGTTTCCAATAAATTACACCAGTTTTTTGCAGATGATTTCAAAAATTAAAAAGCAGTGTTTAGATTAAATTTCTATATTTTTTAGGGTAGGCGGGTGGCTACTATACTAACCTACAATTTTTACAACTTACACATTAACATTTTGGAATAAAACAGGAAATAGTTTTGTAATAAATAATGTAACAGTCTTAAAATTATTAAATGAAAAATCTATAAATCCTACGCTTATATTTTACTGATTGGATGATGTGTTAGAGACCACCCACCCACCCTACAAATATATTTGCATTTACAACTCTGACACACTTCTAGTTTCCAAAAAAATCACCTGTCTTACTGCTGACGTTCTTAAAGATTAAAATGCAGTGTTTTTGATTGAATTTCCATGTTTATGTAAGGTGGGTGAGAGAGAGGCCACAAGCCCACCCTCCAATTACTATATTATAAGCAACGATTAAAAGAAACATATTATAAAAAGAGACATTTGACATTTGACCAATAAAGTTTTCATCGTCTTGTAATTAAGATTGAATATAAAACCACCAGCTAAAGGATTCTATAAGTATATGTTCCCACCACAAATACAGTTTAAAAAAACCTATCTTTATAACTGTTATTGTCAACACTGTAGTTTCTAGTTTTATCACTATCATTGTCACTATCATTGTCACTAAATAAAAACTTAATTTTAATTAATTTTTTTCCTCGGAAAAATCTAAAATAACGAAAATTGAACTAAGGAAAAATAACTTTTTATTTAAACGACATAGGCAAGTTGACAGGTCAATTCCTTTCTCAATTGTCAAGGCACGCTCAGATTTTTCCGAGGATATTTGTTTTTTTTTAAATTTTCAAAGAGTGATAAAAGTTTATTCTATAAAACAATCGGTCTTTATTGATATAAGATTGTCATTTTGGAAACATTCAATTAGAAAAATATAGACCGATTGTTTTCAAGAAACAATTGCAAAAACATAATAAAAATAAATAATAATCTTACTACAATTAAACATTTAATTAACGCGTACGCTTTTTAATTTTAATTCTATTGTGATCGCTTTTTTAGTATTCAAAACATCATAGATATTTTAATATGTTTATATTACAATTTTTTATTTAATTAAAATTCTTTGTCCCTATTATCATTTGTTATTTAGGTTGTGTCAATTGTTTACGAGGTCAATGCCCGTTTGGGACGATAAAACCTCAATCGGCGTTTCGATGTTGTTTCCTAAGTGCATGCCGAGTGAAAATAACTGAAAGTTACAACAACGTTATCGTCGTTGATAAACTGAAATTTCAAAAGGGTGGGGAAATGTAATTTTAATCAGCAGATCATGTGACCTCGCCCTAAATTAGTTACATTTTTTTATGACGCATAACTTGTGAATTATGCATATAATCAACTGAAGCTCATTACTTATTCTCACGTTATTAAAAAAAATAAATAGGAATTAAAAATATATTAATAATGTTTACAGGTAATCAAAACGATTTTAGTATCATCCAAACTGCCATCATTTTTGGAGTTGAAACAGCAAGAAAGGAATTAAAAAATTCCCAGAATGTAACATAGTTAATATTTATTTACCAGTACCTATAACCGTTGATTGAAATATTTCAATCAACGCTATAACCTTACAAACTGTTACTTCTTAATGGTTTTATCTTTATATCAAATCATATATATACAACATCTTTATTAATAAAAACGAGGTTAAATTCCTTTCTTCACTGTTTTTATTTAAGCACTAAATGTATATTTCGGACACTATGTGTCCATTATCAATAGTTGATTAAATAAAAACAGTGAAGATAGGAATTTAACCTCGTTTTTATTATTAATATATTCTTCCAAAACTCAAGAACACAAACATCTTTATTAACAAACACAAATGCAACTAATATAATACATGAATGATACAAAGGCGTTAGTGTGTTAGTTTGCTAAATGGCTATCAAACCATATTTTCCTTGAAACTTCGATTTTAGAGATAAAAAAATAAAAATCAAAAATTATTAGGAAACTGTGAAAACTATCAAAATTATATAAACAAAAGTTGCAGGTAATAATAAAAAAAATTACCATCATTACTATGACATCGTCAAGTTTTTGAGAAAAAATAGAACGTCCACATTTTTAGGATATGAATTTAAAACAAACAAAATAGAAATAATACTTAATTCTACAAAACAATTAAATATATACTACGACCATATCTTATAATAATCATTATCTTCTTTGTATATATAAATAACGTACATTTAAAATTTTTGTTTTTTTTTACAAAAATTTTAATATTAACATAATGATTGATTATCTATTTATTTTTTGTTATTTTTTGGAAACAAATGCTATAAGAAAAATAAAATTAAAATCGAATTCGGCGTGGCCAAGTCAAGAAAATTTAATCCTCGGTACAGTCTATCGCTTTAAGGAGGGCGGCGGACCAGCACGAACGCTCGACGCCCGGCGCCGCGACGCCTAGCGCCTTCGCGTGCTCCCCGCAACTGGTCCGCCGTGGCTACCCTGGAGCCTTATCAGAACACCCGAGGCGATGGGGTGGCGTATTCTCACCCCCTTATATACGACCCTCTCTATATATATATATATATATATATATTCTAGCTATATATGGATATTCTCATATAGAAACTAGAATCCTTGCCTGGCTTTACTTGCTTTTGTTACTATCAGCTTATATACCCACCCACCCACACACACACACACACGCAAACATAAATGTAGGACATAAGACCGTTCTCTACTATTATTATGGTAAAATTCGTAGTGTTATGTCTGAAATTTATAATGTTTGCAAGGTACCAAATAAATATAAAAATTGAACGAATAAAACATGATACAGGACTATGTGTGTGCGTATGTGTGTTGGTAAATGTTAGGTCGTTAAACAATTTATTTATGTAACGATATAATAAGAAAACGAGTGCGGCTTGACGTCATCGTAATGGGGGTTAAGTGAACGACCAAACATGAATCCACCATTCCTAAATTGGTTCAATTAACCTCGCTCCTCACATATACATCTTAATAACTAATTTACACAACAACACGACCAATTTGTATCAAGAGAAATGTTTAAAAATAGTAAACGCAATTTCTGACCATCTTCCAAAATTAGACCACTGCGAAAATAAAAAATATCAAACGTTCAAATTAAAACACTTGTTACTAGTAAAGAAAGCTTTATTTTTTTATTAATAAACTCATCGATAAAAACAAATTGCAGAAACCATAATAACAAGAAATGCTATTTTTTAATTCGAATTTAGTGAAGTGAAAACTTCCACAATTACTTGTTCAAATATAAAATCTACGATGAACTAATTTATCACTTAACCTGTGGTGAAACATTTTTGTATTAATTAATTAATTAAATTATTTTTTGAATGTTTTCAATTCTAATTTGTATATTAAAACTTTTAGAAAGGTGGGTTTGTAAGTTTTTCAATCTCTATATTAATACTGTTATTTTCCCTTTGGACTTGAGCAGTGATAGTCAATGAATACAAAATTTATATATAGCATAGATGAGTGGTCTCAATTTCACTCTTCAACTAGTAAAATATACCCAAAAAAAAATTAAATAATTAGTGAATTATAAACTATTTTTATTTCAAGATTATTCGAATAAATATATCTTATTTTAATAAATTTAAGTATGGGATACTTTCATTTAAATTTAAGTTAAACATTAATTTTTATCTCTTAAATATCTCCAATGTTATTATTATTATTGTTACTATTATATTATAAACAGAGTTTAAAAATAGAAAAAGTATTCCACCGTATAATATTTACTGTTCAATTCGATCACTAAAATTTTAAATATAAATTTTCATGGTAAAACTTATTTTGGCTATAATATTTCATTAACAATATTTATTTAATTAATCACATCAACAGTAGCCTTTTTTGCATAATTGATATTATAACTAACAATTATTAGAACCAAACACCCGCTATTGATTGTAAGGTGGGTTAGAGGCCCCACCCACCGTACGTATAGATATTTTTACTATCCACTATCCATTCCTTCATTTAAAACGGATATTACCGTTGAAAAATATTTTCACGATCAGTACTTTTTTGTACTTCGTACAGGGAAAGTTAAAAATAACTTTGCATTTGCCTGTGTGTTACGTTCAATTGAAACGTTCTGTTTAAATAATCGTAGGTATTTACATGGCAAATGAAATGGTGGACCTTTCATCAGCATAGGTAAACACGTCTATTAAATTTGCTGTGTATCAAATAATATTGATGTGTTTCGGAATGGAATGCGCTCCTCCGTTTGTTTGCTCTGCTCTTCTCCGCTACACCGCGAAACGAACGGAAAGCAGAACATGCTGTTTGCCATGTTTATGTACTTTACACATCCTACACACACATACATTATATATATAAAAAAACTAAATTTCAGTAGCAGTAATATTGATTAGCCATCGATCACAAAAACCCTTATTGTCATATTTTGTCTAGTAGTAGTGTATTTAGTTGTCGACCACGTGGTCCGTGTGTTTTTCTGAATTTATGGTTGTGCTACTAAGTTACATTCAAGAACCCGTATTAACAATGCTATAGTGTCGCTAGTTCGGCAGTAACGGTGTTATTTTATTTTCTTAATCGTTGTATGCAACCACATGTACACATTAAATAAAGACAAAGATAGTTTCACATATACAGGGTGTCCTGTTAATGCGGGGAAATGGCTGGACCATAGATTCCTAAGGTCAAAATATGACGATTTAAAGATGATTTTTGGTAGAAAAATATGGCACTGTTCAACATATAAATAATGGTATTCAAATATAATATATTTTGTTGTTTTTATATATTACGTTATGTACTAAAAAATAGGAAAAACAAATGTATTATACAGGGTGTCCCGTTAATGCGGGGAAATGGCTGGACCATAGATTCCTGAGGTTAAAATATAACGATTTAACGCAACTTATCTATATCCAAAAATTTAAGGTTAAGCCGGAATTTGTCTTCAAAGTTTCAAATTTTTTTATTTCTTTTTATTTATAACAATTGAACGCTTTATTTGATTTTAATGAAATTTATTAGTAATAAGTACCATAATATCATACATCATTTTAGTTATTTTGGCCATTCATGATTCACAAGAAGTATAAAAAACAGTAGTACCACCACTTAAAAACTAAAATATTTTTTTATTGGTGCATCCAATAAAATCCAAAAAAATCTACTTGAAAGGGCATTAGATTTAAAAACTTTTTTGACTCTTACTTGTTTTTGATATCTTGTACGGTTTTTGCACAAAAAATAAAATATGAATATAGTATACTCAATATGCACTCATTAATAAGTAAATAAACTTACTCAATTGAATAAAAATTAAATAATATCAATTAATAAAATAAATCAAAACAACATCTAACACTTTTCAAACAATTTTCTTTGCAAAATCCTAATACAAACGAGATATCTGTTTGTTCCAAATATGAATATTTATGAACTATAATAAAGTTAAAAATTAATTGTCAAAAGATACTAAATAATAATTATTATACATAATTTACATTTTTTAAACAAAGACGGCCACGAAAAACATTTATTTTCGATTCGATGAAAAACTAGATTTTGTTTTTACTAGATAAAAAATATATATTTTATTTTTTTGTGGGAAAACCGTAAAAGATATCAAATATTATTAAGAGATGAAAAAGTTTTTAAATTAAATGGTCTTTCAAGTAGTATTTTTTTAGTTTTTATTGGAACCACCAATAAAAAAATGTTTTTGTTTTTAAGTGGTGGTACTACTGTTTCTTATACTTCTTGTTAACGAATAATAGTCATAATAACTGAAATGATGTATTATATTATGGTAGTTATTAAAAATAAATTTCATTCAAATCAAATAAAGCGTTCAATTGTTATAAACAAAAGAAATAAACAAATTTGAAACTTTGAAGCCAAATTCCGGCTTAACCGTAATTTTTTTGGATATAGATAAGTTGCGTTAAATCGTCATATTTTGACCTCAGGAATCTATGGTCCAGCCATTTCCCCGCATTAACGGGACACCCTGTATAATAAATATATTATAAAAACACGTATTAAATTTTGATGTTTGAAGGTTATTAAGGATTATAAATCATTTTAAATATAATATATATGCGCAAATCTACACTATAAACAACACAACTTAGAATTTAAAATTAGTATAATTAATATAACTACAATTTATTTTATTTTTAGAATGTGTATCTCCAACATTAATTCTTCATACAAGGCCCATTAGCTCAGTTGGTTAGAGCGTCGTGCTAATAACGCGAAGGTCGCGGGTTCGATCCCCTCATGGGCCAATTGTTTTGTTCAATTTCTAATTAATTAAAATACATATGTATTTTTATTTAAACGCATCGTACAATTATATAATTAACCAATTTATCTGTTATCAAAAAATACTCACCAATCCAACAAAAATTCTTAAAGTCTTAAATATTACAGTTTAATTTATTTATTACAGAACGGTAAAAACAACCAACTAATGATAACACAAGTCATTTATATTGAAAAGTTATATGTTAATGGAACATTTGTAGTTCGTATGATTTATTTCGACTTACACTTTTTATATTGTGTCATCAACAATTATTTAGACAAAATAAGAGATGTTTGTTACACGTTCAGTTATATTGAATTGCAAAAACAACTCCATACAATATTAATTATGTACTTTTAAATTGATCCACACATAATAGAGTCGTCTAACCTTTCAAATAACAATTTAAAAATGTTTTAATGATGAAGCTTTATTGTTTTCAAGTAAAAATTTTAATTTATAATAAATTACTTATTTGAAATAATCAAAAATCTACTTTTATGATATAAGTTCCACATTTTCGATCGTTTTACATTTCATCTTAAATACTATTAGTTTGTACTTTTTAATTATTTCAATGAAAAATAAGTTATTTTAAATAACTGAAATTACGTATTTTAATATTGTCTTCAACAGTGTTCTGAATATTTGTAAAACTCATTTGTCTCATTTTTGTAACATCATCACTTAGTTATACTTGTTTTACAATTTTTTTTACACGTTTATACAACTTCTATTACCAGCTTTAATCACACAAACATTTTTGAATAGGTTACTAAATAAAAACAGGTATACAGGAATAGTATATTTCATTAGGAGTCCAGAAAAAAGGATTTTTCCGTGCGCGCGTGACCGTTCCCGTGTGAGGCGGAGCCGAACACGGGAAGTCATGCAAGCACGGAAAAATCCATTTCTGGACGTGTAATGAACGCTATTTTTTATTATACTTATTTGAAAACAACAATATTAAGAGAGATATTTTGATAATTTTTTTTTTTTCAAAACTGTAATATCTATAATAGTGAAAATATAAGTAGAGTTAATATTAACGAAAATCATATTTAATTGGAACTGTTATTATTAATAGTAAGGTTTATCGTACAATTAGTATTATTGTTAAAGTTTATTCCCCTTAGTATTTCATTTTCTTGAGTTATAATTGCAGATGTTGTATTTTCCGCATGAGATGGGTTAAACAATTTCCTTGAAACTTCTATTTTTCTTTGTATAGATTCTTCTATATATCCTTCTGCTACACTGGAAGAACGCCATCCTCCGTGCCTTTTCAGAGTAAGCAAGTCACCACCGCTTTCGACCAACATGGTTGCTGAAGAACGCCTTAGGCCATGTCCGGTATATTTTTCGTGATCATTTAGTTTTAGGTATTTCGCAACAAGTTTGGGGATACCACTGATAGTATGGCATCCAACATGTTGAGCGTAACATTTACGGTTTCGGTATGCTACAAATAATCTTCTGCTCTCCATATGTTTAGGCCGCAAATCTGCATATTTGCGGTAAAGTGTGCAGGGCTCGAATGTACATCCTTCATTTGAAATCGTGAAACTTCTCGATTTATGATTTTTTCCATCTCGCAAAAACACGACAAGAAAACTACCATTATCTTTAATATCGTCTAAACTTAAACGTATTAAATCATCTCGACGGCACGCACCGAATATTCCAAACACTAATATTACTTTTGCTAATAGATATTGCTCATCTGAAGCTTCACATAAAAATTTAGTTACTTGTTCTGCTGTAAGAACTCTTGATTTTTTTGGTACGTAACCCACCGCTTGACGCTTCAAAAATGCTACAGTTTTTCGAAAAATGTTCGTGTCAATATTTTCTTTAATAGCCAAACAGCTTTTTACCATGGAGAATCTACTCCATAAAGTTGATGATTTCATAGATTTAGCCTTTTCCGAAAAATAGACTAAAAGTACATCGTCACTTACATTTTTTATATTCTTCTGAGCCCGCCATTCATTAAATATTTCATATTCCTTTTCGTATCTTGTTTTTGATTTTGTCGGTAGTAAATCTGCACTTACTTGAGCCGCTTGAGCTAATATGTCGTCTGGAACATCAGGATTTTCATCTAAGTCTGAGTACATTTTTTAAATTGGCTTTCACTGACACAAAAATAAACTTCAAACCTTATCTGCTACTATGGAAACATTGGTTAGCGCACAGAAAGACCGCACAAACAAACATTTTCTGTGCGGTCGCCTGAAAAAGTGACGATTCCATTATTCTAGAGGCATATGGAATCAAAGTGTTTTCAGATAAGTATAATAAAAAACATATTCGTGTAAATTTAATAATTTAAATTGTGTAAACCTCTGAAAACAATTGATCAAAAACAATTGATTTTTAATTTATTTTGCATTAAGTGGCGGATGGGTAAAGTAAGTATGTATCATGCATTTAATTTTGTCATGATTTAAAAACACATTAAATTTAATCTGTTATTTATATAAATTTATTTATTAAATATTAAACATTACAATTAATAACAGGTTTCGTAACAATAACCTAGGGCGTTACAAATAATTACCTATCATTTAGAATCACAACTTAAAAGTATATTATCACGATCCACATGACTTTTAAAACAATCAAACTAAAATTATAATTCTCGAAAAATTAAGACGACGACAGCTACCTCCTCCACAACGTCTCTCCATAAATTCAAGCATCAATAATATTACAATTAATAAGGCGTTCCAAGATGGTAATTAAAAAAGTGTAAAACCAAAATAAAAACTCTCTCATAAAATTAACTCAACAATTAACAAAAAATTATAGAAGTAATATAAACGATAGACGTTTGTTTGGGTGTATGTGTGGTGTGTGGCGGGGGGCGGATCCGTGCGCGTTTTCACGCCGTGACGCCCTCCGGTTCAACAGCGATATCTGTCGTCGTTGTCGTCGTCGCCGTCGTCGGTTCCACGATGTTGGCTTTCTTGGTCTCGTCGTCGGCGTTCTCAGAGGCCTCCTGTTTCACTTCCACCTTTTCCGTTTTCTCGGATTTGTTGTTGTTCGCGTTCTTGTCTTTGTTCTCGCTCTTTGTTCGGAACCTCCTATTATTGTTCTGATAGAAGCGCGGCTTCGGCTCCACAGGTTCTTTCTCTGGGTCAAAGTAGCAGTCGAGGATTTCGATCAGTTCCTTCAGGTCTTCTTCCTTCACATTCGCTATCTACAATAAGATATTATTTAGAATTAATACTTCCCAAACAACATATACTTGTAATAAAAGCAAACCGTGATGTGTAGTAAAAAAGAATTTAAAACCTAAACAGTTCTTGGATAATTCCCGCGGTGGTACATTTTAAATTAGGGATCTAAGAATTTTAATACTTTGTTTTACCAGTATATAGTAGTAGTGGTCCATCAGCCTTATTTTTTGTGCATTTATGAGTGTTCGCCCCATCACTCTAAAGCCCCATGGTATATTTTATTTGAAAGTGATTATTAAAACAATTATTCAAGTTAACTTTGGATCGGTAAATTTAATTAATAACCATGTAAGTTGAATAAAATAATCATCTATCTAAACTAAACCTTATTACCTCTGCCTTAAGTACTTCCTCGAGACCAGATTTGGCGCTTTTCTCAAACGCCGCTTTCACCTTATCGTAATCAATGTTGTTCTCTGCCAATAATCTACGCAAATGACTGGCGTGCTGGCGTTCCGGCGGAGTCGCTTTCAACAAGGCGCCGAAAATCGGTTTAAAGGTGTTCTGGCGATTCAACAAAATCTGGTAAAGAAACAATTGATTATTTATAGCTTGTTGAATTGTTGGTCATGTGTCGTACTCTATAGTTAGACGTAATAAAAGTTAAATATTAATATAGAAATAAGAAATTTTTCTCACTTTAAATTGTTTAATTTCGTCCTCTTCTTCCGACACAGGGTTCGTGAACGGCCTGATCATGTTAATCACCAGATCGTCGCTGACTTTAGCGTCCCCGCTTCCCTTCGAATCCAAATCATTCCTCTCCGACTGTCCTAAATGCATCACAATCTCGTAACAGGTCTGAGCTCGGGTCGCCGCCGAGCTCAAATCTTCTCCCTTATTTAATAATACCTTAAAACAAAACAATGTACATTAATGTTGTATACTTATTTTTTTTTCTCTATGTTAATTTTTAGATAGATTGTCCACTCTTTCAAAGTAAGTTGTGAGAAAGTTATTAAAACCTATTAATAATAAATCCATTACATGCTTCAAAAAATTATACCTTAGACATTACACGCAGACTGAACGATTTCGTGGTGTTCTCGCACTTAGCTTGCGAGAGGCTGAAGCAGTTCGCGAAGCCCTTGACCACCTTGGCGAACCTCTCGGAGAGGTTGTGCCTGCGCAGCGACTCTAGCAGCATGGCCGGTGTCGACTTGTGGAATTCGTGGAAGATCAGTATGATACCGTCCTTGGCGTCGCCATGGTTCTCCTCCAGCCACTGCACGAAGTCTGTCAACGCTGAGATCTCGCTCTTCGTCTTCACGAACTTGTTCGTGCGCATGTCCTTCAACATTCGGTACTTCCCCATGTTCATTACGCGGATACTATGACGTCGTCTGTAATTATTATCAAATATATAATAATATAATTGACTTCACACGGAATAATTACCAATTGCTTCATTTACTACATTATAGTTATATAGGTAATACATAGACTAATAGAATATATTAACAATCAAATTCAATATATTTATATAAAATTAATCATTGTTTGGCTATTCTTAAGTACTCTCTTATATACATATAATATATTATTATTATCATTGATACTCTTAAATTCAGGTGTAAAAATTTCATAACTGATATGCTTTGCAAAATTTAAGTGCAACATTGACCAACTAATAAAGGATTTTCATGAAATACAAGAAGGGTTTTTTAAATTTTACCTGTAAACAAGACGAATGTCGCTAAAAGGCATGATGTACTGTGAGAACTGAGATTCTGGTGTGTAAGCGGCGATCTGGCAGATCTCGTCGATGAGTCGGCGGCCCGTCGTGTCGGCCGCCCATCCTATCAGCTTGTATCTACCTTCTTCAACACCCTTGGCCAGGTTCTTATGCTCGGTGGCGATCTTCTCGCCGTCGGACATCAAGTTGTCGCTTTGCACCATGTTGGTTTCTTATCTTATCTAAAATTTTATAAAATATAAAGTAAATCCACTGGGTACTATTAATTCTCAAACTGTTCGAAATGCAGATTTTGTACATACAGGTAAACCAGCTTTTTTACTCACATGACATTTAAGAGAAAAGATATGAGTTAAAAATTGTTCACAATTTCAAACTGAGTACAATCTACTCTTATAATTACAATTTAATTAAATCATCCTTAATGATGGATATTTTAATCTGTATATGCAACCAAACCTACATTGCATATCTGAATATATTTTATTTTTTAAGATTACATATTACACTAAATGTAATAGAAATAACCAAATAAAATGAACATATTACATACATACAATTCCATAACCATTATCTACCATTTTAATCAGAAAAATCCTTGTTGAGCATATCGTACACAAATATGCAACTATATGTAAATTATATGTAAGTGTGTATTTAATATGTATGTATGCTAAAGAAACAGATAAATGCAATTTTCTTGAGATTGGAGACTAGTCTAGAAAACAGATTACATAGTGCTCCATTGTTTAGATAAAAGAGAAATTATGTATGCTAAAGGTTAAAACGCCTTCAAAACACTTAAAGATTAAATTGTGGGATTTCATGGTTGTAGCCTATTACTTTAAATAATTGTTAAACATATGGGAAATAGCTAAAAATATTCTTGTGATTACAATATCAGTGACAGTACGATATGAAGCAAATGTTTTTATTTACAGTCGAAATACTTGTCAGATAAAAACGTATAATTCACCGAGATTGATAAAACAAAGAGCAAAATAAGTTACTTATTTTTTATTTTATTAATACAGTGTTGTCTTCCAGAGGTCAGAGGTACAACGGTGGAGACAGTTTTTGTTATGATTGGACCGTTTTTAATCTGAAGCAGATAAGTACTAAATATTAATAATAATAATTGATAACAACATTTGATATCAGTTCTTATCTACACTTTCCGGTTAGACACTCCTGTTTGCATTTACATAACACAACATCAAATTGTGCCATATTAAATAATAATAAGAAACTAAACCTTAGAAAGGTTAAAAAATTAATAAATTTAAGTAAGGATTTGAGAAAAGTGTTTTTAAAGTATGTTAATGACCAGTTTGTGGTTGAAACTATAGTGACATTTATTTAAATTGTACAGTGGTATTACACAGTTTGTAAAAAACTTAAAGAAATTTTTAGCTTGAGTGGAAGCATCTATGAAGGAATGGTATGCATCTGGTTACCATCCATCACATAAATTCTTACACTTAAGCTACAATAACTTGTGAAGAAAAACAGATGATAATATCCTCAGAAACAAATGAATATGCAGAGTGACAATTGTCTCCGTGCTGATACATTTTAAAGATGTGATTGATTTTAAAAGCAAACACATGTTTAATCCATACAAGTTGCCAAGTAAAATCAGCAGAATCAAACATTTTATTCAAAACATGATACATTAGAATTACTTAAATATTAATGTAAAAAATGAATTGGATACATTTTATTGTAAACAAACAATATTTATTTATCATAATCATATAATAAACATAATCAAGAATTTTGCAGAACCAAGATGCAATAAAAGAAAGATCGTTTAATTACAAACACTTGCAATTATTTGTATCAGAAAAAACGAGATGTAATATATGTGTGCCAGAGCACACTATGTTCTTCTACTACATCTTAATTAAACGTATCATTCAAAATAATTAAAGAAGCTATATATCAATTCATAGACTGTTCACCCCTTTTAACGATATAAGCCATGTTCTAACAGGTGTATTTTACGAAATTACACAAACCGTTAGATGTCGCTTCTCTTGTTGAAGAAAAAAACTAATTTGAAGGTCGCGGACGGAAATTTTGGGAACCGCTGGATGATGCAATAAATAATTGCATAAAATGTGAATGGTAAGCATATAATTCAGATACACGAGATTAACTTCATCAACTGTAAACATCATATGACTGATTAAAACACTTGTTTTAATAATTCACTTCATTACTAATGAATACAAACAGTTGAATTTATTTGCAATTGCTATTGTTTTAACGTTTGAATTTGTTTGCACTTCTTTTAGTTTCAACAGTGAAACAACAAGAATACATATCATTTATCATAAATTATGATCATATCGAACGTTAAAACCCATTGGCAATAATGTATATCTGATTAATGGATCAAAAGAAAAACCGCTGTTTTGTGGAGCACTGTGTGTGAATGTGTCTGTGAAAAAATTGAAGGTTATGAAAACTTTCCATTGATGTGCAAAAATAAATCTTACTAAACTCTAAAATGAGTCACATTGTTTTAACAAAAAAAATGTATTTCCGTTATAAATAATTCATCTACAAATTAAGTAATTTTTAATGGATCAATTTTAATTAAATTCATTACGGATTTCAATATGTGTATCCAACCAAAACATGAATTTACAAATGTAATAATATTGAAATGAGTTTTTACTATCTTTATTAACATAATTTTTACAATTACGAAAAATAAATTATTTTACGGATGTTATGCATGATATCACAGGATGATTTCGATTCACGTGCGAGTGTAGAGGAGAATTAATGGTTAAAATGCGTCTCTCGTGCCAGTTACAATAAAAACCAACGCTCGTTTAATCGAGTTATAGTGGATTTCAACACATGCAACGGGGCATTCTTATTAGATTAAATCGGCGGTCCAGTGTGGTGTCGAAACGAAACCGAAAACGCCCCCCTCACGCGAATTATTTATAACGACGGCGCGGGCCCCCGCGAAGCCGCGCACCTTCCCCGGTTCGACTATGGCGAAAAAACAACACGTGGCAACAAAACGAATGGATAAATCTGGAAAACCGCGCCCATTCCGGCCCCGAGCTGTGTGCCACCCGGCCGCGTTTAATAAATAATCGACGCGCCTTACCACACAAAACAGCAGCGGCCTCGTTGCGGAAAAATCTGCTTGTCCGGCTCGACGGAATTTCGGGTCCACCTTTTCAGAACGGGAGGTACGCAAACATTGAATAATTTCGACGAAAATGCATTTTACAGTGTGCACGTGTGTCCGCACACGGTGGGGAAGTGGGGGGCGGCCCCCCACTGCGCATACACGGAAAGACGCGCGCGTCTTTGGGCGGGGTTTTATGAAAAGCTGTCGCTCACCTGCGTTTCGTTTCGCCTCGACAGGAAAAATTGGGGAGACTTCACAATGCCCTGATCTTCAACACATTCGTTATCTAGATAACAATTTTATAAACAAATTTCCTGTTGCTATGACCGCCAGACAGCGCACTCTAACTAAAGTTTAAATAACTAAAAATTACAAAAAAATATAAAATTTAATCTTATATCATTAGAATTATGAATGTAATTAATTTTAAAACAGTTTTTATACTTTTATATACTTATATTATTTAATATCTTTATAATTTTAAGAAGTACATCATGTAAATTAAGATTTCAAATAAATTATTAAAATTATTATTTACACCCACAAGTATTTATAAATCTTATATTATTTAAATTAGTACATAAATTTATTGCATTATTTTAAATTTAAAAAATGTAAATCAAAGATATTTGTACTTAACATCATAAATTAAAGAATCATTAATAACTTTAATGTAAGCTCATTTATTGTAACTAATACAAATTTTATGCTGTCAAGTAAAAAGACAGCATAACAATTTTACAATCTAGTAAAGTGTTTATTATTTATTTCTTATATTAGTATGTTTTCTTTACATTTAAAAAATATTATTTATCTATGGTTAATATCTATCTGATAGGCAACCAAATATACACAAATTAAAACATTAACAATTCATTAAAATCGTATCAAATTAATATCATTATTTGAATATTAATAATATTCCCAAAGACAATAGTATAGAATTTTATCGTGATTTATATAATTTATGCACTTTTTAGGGTAATATTTAAATTATACAAATTTCCCGCGTCATTGGTAAAATCGGCGACTCCATTGTTTACGAACAACTGTCGCATTCAAAACAGGCACACGTTCTGGTTTTCGGAGTGCTCTAAAACCTTTGAAATTGTTTGAAGAAGACAGCCACAAGATGAGCGTGAGCGCCGAGTCCGTGGTAACTGCTACTTATGACGAAGCAGACGATGCTGAAGTGTATGGACCTAAGAAAATTCAGTTGCTCGAGGTATGTTGGGTCTATAAATGAGGTTTATTTATTGAAAACATGGCTTGCTAGAGTTTTTAAAATACACAAAACTATAAATTATGCAGCTCTTATTGAACATTACATTGTGTAGTTTTTATGTGAGATAGTGTGAACTCGTAATTTATCCTAATAAACATTCAAAGATATATTATCGCAGATGTTGAAACAATCAAATTTGTTAATATTAAAGTTCATAACAATTATTATAATTAAATCTACAGATTTTTGTGTGAGACCTAATTTCGTTTAACTAATTAAATTTTCGACACTGATAGTTCTTAAAATTTCATGTTATTCATCATTTGTATATTCGTAAATAATACTAGACACTTTATTCTTCTTAAGAAGATATAGTGTGGCAAAACAATTGTACTGAATAGCACAATAAAACTATTTGAATATGTCATCGAGTATTATTATCAACATAAAAGTGATCAAGATTCATTTCACTTGTTTATCGAAATATGATTATAGTTGGGCCGTCGATAGCTGACTATGACTCATGTATTTTCGCAATAAGAACCGCGCAGCAATTAATATCTATCTCGTTCTATCATCATCGTAGGATGATCACGACAGAATGAAATGAAAGGAACGTATGTCTGATTCCTCCAATATCAAGCGATGAGTCACGGTCAGCTCTCGGCAGCGCGACTATAGTTTGCCTATGGTGTGTACATAAAGATCTACCTTTTGAATAATAAAGCGATAATTATTAAGTAAGTTAATAGTTATTTAAGGTACAAGTGTAAAAAGTGATGCTTTATTGCACGAACTGGCGTTTAAAAACACGAGCGAGGAACGAGCGAGTTTTTTTAAAGCCAGGAGTGCAATAAAGAAACTTTTTACACGGGTGCCTTACAAAATTTTATCTTCGATCGTAAAGGATTTCAAAGAATATATTCTTATGAGTAATATTTTAATGTCATTACAATAATTCAATGAATGAAAACATATTTTACCCGCAGTGCACTAATGAAAGCGTTACTTAGCAAACAGTAAACAAGTTGCACAAATGTCGGCCGCCATTATTACTTATGGAAAAAATGTTCGCTTTATTGTAATCGCTTCGACTTGCATTAAATGAAATCTTCGGAGCTCCTAAATCTGCCATTTCGTTTGTATTATATATTTTATTTATAGTTTATTAGTTATTTGTATCAATTGATAAAAAATTAAGTTTTTCGTCGAAAATTTGTGCTATTCATTCATCTGTCAAATTTAACATTTCTGTGCAATAAAAACAGTTTGACATTACCGTGCAATAAAAACGTAAAAAAGCACTAGTGCTTTAAAAAGCCACTTTTACAATGAAAAATGATGCAAAAAGCGTCTACTTTCTGTACGATCGTAGATAAATAAATTAAAGGCTTGTTTTGTTCCTGACATATGTTTCAACAATTACTTGTCATTTTATGGAACAAATCATGCCTTTAATTTACAAATCCACCCCTGTGCTATGTTCCACCAAGAATATAGCAGCAGAAGTATTAATATTAGGTGGAGAGTAACACTTGTTTTGTTCCATAATGTTTTTATTCTCAGTTGCCTGACACGTGTGAACAAAACAAGTGTTACTCTCCACCTAATATTAATATCTGTTTCCACCAAGAGTGTAGAGCAACAAGCATTAACTTTATTAAAACCAGGAAGTATTAATTTTAAGTGAAAATTAAAAAAAAAATAGAATATAACTCAAATACAATCAAATGAGAGCGTGTGTAATGAGAAATGAGAGTGGTTGGGTATGAAATGAAGGTGAATGGAATGTAAGAGGGAAGAATAGTAAGGATGGTATGGAAGGAAAGTGTGAGAACAACGAGGAAAGAGATGTATAAAAGAGCAAGTTTGTCTGAGGAAGTCGTTGGAGGCAGGGGTAAACATGAAAAGTGAAAAAGGTGTAAAGACAGGAGAGACAGGAAGAAAGAGTGAGTATAATGAAGGGTATCAAAGGTGGCAGGTGCATGGGATTGGCCAATATATTTGGATGAAGGAAAACTTGGGAGAGAGGAGAGGAAAACTATGGCAAGAGCAAGGTATGGATCAGATGAGAGAGGAAGAAAGTTATTAAAGTATACGTGGATACACTTAGTGGAGGAATTTAAGGATGTGGAATAGGTGGAAGGGTGTAGATGGGTAGTAGAATGAATGAGAGAAGATGGGGCCATGGTAAGGATCTTGAGAAGGTTGGGGTGGGAAAGGGAGAAGAAGGGACGGGAGGACGAATAAAGGGAAAATAAATGAATTAAGAAGAAAATGTTATATTATGTTGTTTTGAGATATGTATTTAATGCCAATTCTTTTTTTATAATCTTTGGCTTTATATAATATATATTTATATATTATATAAACAAAGTATATCCTTTGTGTTTTGTTTTGAAAAACTCATTTTGTTATTTTCATTTCTTTAATTGAGGTATGTATAAAAAAATTCTGTATTAATATAATGAGATCATTATAGGGCAATGGAATTACCAATGGAGACATTAAAAAACTACAAGACAACGGTTACTACACCGTGGAATCGATCGCCTACGCCCCCAAGAAGTTCCTACTATCTGTCAAAGGAATATCTGAAGCCAAGGCTGAGAAGCTGGTACAGGAATCTGCTAAACTGGTACCGATGGGTTTCCAGCCGGCCACCGCTATGCTAGACAAACGCGCCGGAATTATCCAGTTGACCACCGGTTCCAAAGAACTGGACAAACTGCTTGGCGGCGGCATCGAGACTGGTTCCATCACCGAAATTTTCGGCGAATTCCGCACCGGAAAAACACAACTGTGCCATACCCTGGCTGTTACCGCCCAATTACCGGTGGAACACAACGGCGGCGAAGGAAAGTGTCTGTACATCGACACGGAGGGTACCTTCAGGCCCGAGAGGTTGTTGGCCGTTGCGGAAAAGTATGGTATGGAGAAGAAGGGCGTTTTAGATAATGTAGCGTTCGCCAGGGCTTATAATACTGATCACCAGACTCAGTTGTTGATACAGGCTTCTGCTATGATGGCCGAATCTAGGTAAATTTAAAAAGTGATATTTTTTTTAAATGTATTAAAATCCTTTAGTTCGTTGTAGAAAATTAAATAATAATTTAAAAATACGAAAACATTTCGTGAATCTACAACAATGAGTCTTACTAAGACTACAAAACAAATCAATTTTGAAACAACTACTTCTCTGGCTAAAACCTCGACAGACATTGAATAAAACAAAATTAATTTGCGTGTTACGAATAGTACAACTGTCAAAGCAACACTAATTTGAATGAAATTATTTCTGTTGAATAATCTAATAAATGAATTCAACAGAAATAATTTCATTCAAATTAGAGTTGCTTTGATAGTTGTACTATTCGTAACACGCAAATTAATTTTGTTTTATTCAATGTCTGTCGAGGTACTAGCCAGAGAAGTAGTTGTTTCAAATTAATTTGTTTTGTAGTCTTAGTAAGACTCACTGTTGTAGATTTACGAAATGTTTTCGTATTTTTAAATTTATTATGATATTTTTTTGATTAACTTGTATGTGCATTTTATATGTTTCTTCATCCAGTATCAAAGAACAAAAGTATACACAAATTCACAAGATAATTACAAACTGTTTCAGTAAATTAAATTTGAAATACACTTTTAACTAGAATAAATCTGTTAGATATTTTCATCAATTTAACTATACATTTTTTTTTTAGATACTCTTTACTTATAGTCGACAGTGCAACTTCTTTGTATCGCACAGATTATTCTGGCAGAGGAGAGTTATCCGCACGGCAAATGCACTTGGCCAGATTTTTGAGGATGTTACTCCGGCTGGCAGATGAGGTACGCCATTCCAAACAATTTATGTTCCACTTTTTAGCCTCTTTCCATTAAAAATTTAATAAAATTAAAGGTTTTCATTTGATTTAATATTGCAATTTACAAACTTTAACAAACGATAAACTATTTCATATTTCAGTTTGGCGTCGCCGTTGTCATCACAAATCAGGTCGTCGCGCAGGTAGATGGCGCTGCAATGTTCAACGCGGATCCAAAGAAACCCATTGGGGGTAACATCATGGCCCACGCATCCACCACACGTTTATATTTGAGAAAAGGAAGGGGAGAAACTAGGATCTGCAAAATTTACGACTCGCCTTGTCTTCCAGAAAGCGAAGCAATGTTTGCCATAAACCCTGACGGTATTGGTGACGCGAAGGAGTAAAACGTTTGTATTTTTTTTAACATTTTTATTTAGTTGTATAATAATACGAACAAAATACATCATTACTTTATATTTTAGATTACAATTACATAAAAATAATCTTTATCCCAACAAATTATTTATTTAAATTTGGGGAATTTCAAGCAAAACAATTTACTAAAAAGTTAGATTATTTAATATCTATTTAAGCGTTTTAGTACTATTTCCAATGAACACAAAAAAAATTCTAATACTTATTTTATATTTCGGTGTTTCGTAGGATAATTTTGGGTTTTGTTATTTATTTAAAATGTGTGCCTTACTCTTTTTTGCGCCCTCCTTATAAAATTGAAGGCTGTGTTCTACTCGGTGTTTATATTGGTCAAAAAAATAATGTAAATTTGTATACGATTTATATTTTTGTAACTTCTTAGGTAGTAAACTTATTATATAATACTTTTTTACTTTATTTCGCAAAACCCTACCCGAAATTATATAGTGAAAAATTAAAAGTGTTAATTCAATGAAATGAAAAAGCAAATTATTTTACTAATTTTGTAGCTTAGAGTGTGCTCCCATATTATTAGACAAAATGAAGGTGTTAAACAATGTGTTATAATGAATTAAATAAAATTCCTTATTTCAGTTATTCTTTTATTAATACCACATGTACATTTTGAGTACTATGCACTCATTATCAATGGTTTATGAGTACATAGTACTCGAAATGTACATCTGGTATTAATAAAAGTATAAGTGAAGTAAGTGCATTATTATATAGAACACTTCACATTACTCAACCTGAAATTTAGTGCTAAACAATGTGCTTGTTTATTGCAGATCAGTAATTTGTGTAGATTTACTCTAAGTACTACTAACTACTACTAAGTATTTTCAAAATTGTAACAAAAATGTGTGCTACTACAAAATGGATCATTGTAATAGGTCAGTGATTCACCATTACACTAACAGAAATTCTTACATTTTTTAGGCTTGTCAGAAATTTTTTGTTTTGTAATATTTAAAAAATATTCAACGTAGTTTTTGTCTTCTCTTAAAAGAAATATGAGTTTAATTTAGATAGGTACTATCACATGAAATTTATTGTTATAGTAATTTGGCTACGAATTCGTTGCCTTGAGAAATCGTGCATTATAGTATACCAATCACAACTTGTAGCAATACAGATTTTATTGTTAACCAATCAAATATGCAAATAGGTGTTGTATTTATAATTTTTAAAATCGGGCAATGAATTGTGCATGGCAGTATTGATAATGAAAATGTACATTTAAAGTTCAAACAAGTTTCTTTTATAGCTAGCCAGCCAAAGTAATGGACAGTTATTTGCTATTTTTCTATTGAATTCTTATTTAGAGCCAGGCAAATCGTAAGCATTGAAGAAAAATGTCAAATATTTTAATGTTAATTTGTGATTTACTTGAAGATGATAATAATAAACAACTACATTGTTTTTTACATTTATTATTATTAATTGGTTGTTAATATTGAAACCATCCACTATCACGTTAATATATAACCATATTCAGTTTAAATTATATAAATTTAAATAGCTATGACATAACATAGATAACTACATTTGGTTATCAATTAATGTATTGGTTATTGATTGAAGGAAGAAAATTATATTAAGAGGCTAAATGAAAAATATATAATAGTGATAATGTTAAATATAAATAAAACTCGTGGGAAAATAAAACACTAACTTTATTAAACAACAATGTAAAATGATAACAGATATTTTATAAAAATATGCACCATTTTAAAAAATCCACAAAACCGTGTCGTGTACATAAATATAAAACCCACCTCATGGAATATATGCAAGTATTAATATGTCTTTAAAACAAAATTTTTACAATTTCGCGTCGGCGGCCTTCAGCAGTGGACCCAACTTCTGCGCAAGCATTATGTTGCCGGTGATCTTCAACTTGCCCTTCATGAAGGCCGTCTGCGGGTTCAACTTACCGGTGGCCATGCTGACAAAGTCTTCATCTGCAATTGTCAGTGTAGTGTTCGGCTTGATACCCTGGGGCTCGCCGGCGTACACTTTGGCATTCTTCAAATCCATAGCTTAAAAAAAATAACAATTAGCAACAGCAAACTTTTATTCTTAAAAATAAATTATAAAAAAATATAATAGGTTTGCTAAAATCATTATATAAATATGATTTTGACTTCATTGTTTATAATAATTGATATTTGTTAAAATAAATAAATGTTATAGTAAATTAATTGGATGAGTTATATGAAGATAAAGTTGATCATAAAATAAAGCACTTTGTGTCCGAAATATATATTTGGTATTTCAAATAAACTGTGTGAAGAAAGGTTTTTAGTGCTTTATTTTATAATTAAATAAATGTTACTCAAAGACAAACAAAATATTCTGAAGAAAAATTTTTGCAAGCAAGCATAATAAGTATTTGAAAATATCATCGTGCATCATAAAGAATTTATTAAAAATAAAACATTTATGTTTACAGATGATTATTAAAATCACTTAATGTAATTTGTTTTGTATGATTCCAGTAAGTTCAAGTGACTATCCTACTTATCAGCATATATTTTATTATCAGTAATATTTAAGTGGTTCAATAAATCAACAGCTCAAAGTTTCTATGGTCACTGCTTTACAATACATACTTTTATGAATAAACAGTTATGCAATCAAATTATTTATTGTTTATGATATACAAACTCCAATTTTTGAACCGGACAGTGAAAAGGCAGTATAGTTACCATTGATCAAGTTTATCTTCACGTAACTCCAAAATCAAACCAAAAAATAGTTACCCTTATTGACTAATTATTGTTTATACTCATAATAACAATTGCTTAAATTAAATTTGATTTGTCAACAATACATTAGTGATATCAAAATGTAACCATTGTTGACTTATATTACAAAACAATTTGTTTCAAAAAATATTTCTATTTCAAACAAACAAAATTATAAATGTTTTAATATTTCTTAACAGTTTTCGTTTATGGACTATCAATAAAAAAGTCAGTTACTAACGGAACTGATTGCACAATACGAACAAATATAAATTTATTTTATGTTAATATTTGTCAAAAAATTATGATTTTTGTAATAGTAATTCCCGTTTTAGTTAGTGTGAAATATACATATAACCCACTTATTAATCATAGTCAAAAACTTAAAACATTTCGTTTGTTTCTTTATATAAATAAATAATATATCAACTTACTCCACTTCTTGATAACTTTTCCATCCTTTGTGATGATGTACAAGAACACCCCGTTGACACCCTTAGCCTTGGCCGGGTCTTCCTTGATCTTCTCCATGATGAACTCGAATATAGCATCACTCTGTAAGACGACCATGTTGTTTTCTAGTTCAGTAACAGGGGGTTTGGCGACGACCACCGACTTCAAATCCACGTAGGAACCTGATAACAAATTAAAACTATAACCTATTTCTTATTTGAGGTTATGACGCGATGGCCTTTGTAAAAGTGGTTGGTAAATAGAAAGTAATCGCGTAAATGCTGTAAATATTATGATGCTTACTGTTTAAATTGTATATATGACGCAAGAAGTGGACTTTGGAGTTCTAAAAGGTGGGTGCGCGGCGTTTCTAAGCGGCGGTTGGCTTTGAAATGAGACAGCGATAATTACGTGCGGTGTTTATATCGATTCAACGACACTTATTAAAATCAATTGCCGCGTTGCAACGTTCAAGGATTAGAAATAATTAATTTTTACTTAAGATCACGATAAAATATCGATAAGCCCAAACAATCCTACTTAAAATGATTTGTGAATTTCTTATCTTTAAAAACGTGATTATAAATCATTTCAGAACAATGTGTAATATTTATGCAGAATAAATTAATAATTATAATATTATAAACTTGGTTGCTATGCATATCATTCCACCTTGTATAAAAACAAATCAATTCAGATCTATTTATACTTTATTTGTTTTTGACTGATTTTATCATTTTCTGTAAATAATAAATTTAAAAATACGAAAACATTTAAATTTATTATTTAATTTACTACAACGAACTAAAGGATTTTAATACATTTTATTTTCTGTAAAATTTTAATTTATTAAATGCATATAAATAAATAAATAATAAACCATTACTACAAAAATATAACACCATATTTTTGATATATATTAAGATTTCTTTAAATAGTCTTGAAATTCCTATTAAATAAATCATTGGCCTATTTTGGTTTTAACAATTTACTTATTTTTTTAAATTACTTTAATTAGCAGTATATTTATTAACAAAAAAAGAGTAAAGTTCATAAAGTAAAATAAAATAAATTATTACTTTTACTGGATATTATTATTATTCATTTCTTTCTATAAAAAGTTTTCATCATTTGAATCAATAATTGCTAACTGAAAAAAGTATTTTTAATTACCAGTCAATTATTTAAAATGTCACGTAATTTAATTTATGAATATCAATAATTTATTTAATTGCATGAGTTCATAATTAATTGAACATTATACCATAAGTTACATGTTTTTATTATGCAGTTTGTAAAGTAAATATTATATTAAATAAATTAAATATAGATACTATGTATTGTTTACAGTTTAGGCTACTACTTGGTCATACATGTTGCTTATTCAATAAAATCAATAAAAACACTTATACACAAGTGAATTATATAAATTAAATTCAAATTTAGCTAATCTGAGAATCTACATAATAATTAAATTATGACACCAATAGTTTTTTTTAATATGCACATATTTTGTGGATTACCTTGTAACTACGTCCAAGGTGACTTTTAACATAAAATATATTACTTGTAATATATGTATAATGAAAATTAAGTAAATTCTAGAAAAAAAATGTTCAATATCACGAGGTTTAAGTTACTTATTTTGACGACAGGGGGTGGCAGTGATACTATCATGATAGATAAAAACTTCCATCTTGAATTTTAATTTGCACTTTGATATTTATTAAATTGTTATAATTATTAATTACATTAATTTTATGGATCTTCCGTCGTACGTCACAAAATATTGCTTCGAGAAACGACGCAAAAACATTCAGTCTGATAAAGTAAACCAAATGCGTTAGAAAAAGAACGCACTGTAAAACTTTCGTCGTTTTTTTGAAGCGATAGTTTGTGACGCACGACGGAAGATACAACGGACAGACTATACATATGTTTTTAATACTTAGAAAACATGATGGTGGGCACCCATACACTCTATTTTTATTATGATGCAACAACACTAACACGACTACTACTTTATCATAAAACTAAAAGTAAAACAGTGACTAAAGTATAAACATAGTAAAGGTTTTAGTTTGGATTAGAAATTTTTTTATAATCTAATACTATTACAATAACAATTATTTTTTGGTCTATTCTCTTAATTTATTAACTTCCTTTTTTGAATTCAATTAATGCATTGACCTTGTTTCAATATTTATAATGATAATTATTTATTCGTTCTTACAACAATTTTATTGAAAATTATTGGTGCATATTGATGGATACCAGTGACATTCATTATTTTTTTCTTAGTACTTGCAAATATGTAACCTATCATGTAAATATTTAATAAAAATTGCCTTTTTTCCATCACACTCTATTGATTTAAAGGCTAAAGTTACATAAACATTATTTTCCTTTTCATGTCCTTATAAATAATAAATGCAATTGAATAATTATTAAAACAAGAAATTATTTATGGCGGTCCCAACCATCCTTATAATTAAACTTAATTTCAATTTTCAGTTGCAAAAGTTTTCAGGCTTAGTACCATTTCTTCGATTCGTTAGCAACAATAAGAATATTAACAATAAACTCACCAGAAATGACGACCATATTGGTTTCCACAACAGACGACTCGAAATGAATCCGGTTGCCCTCCTGCCACATGTCCACTTTAACGGTTTGGCCAGGCACAACAGGTTTCACGAAACGACACTGCAAGTTAAATAAAAAATAACACATGAGGAAGTTGCATTAAAATTGTCTAGAAGTTATGATTAAACTCGATTAAATAATAAGTGCCCACATAAATAGATGGGGTTGATATTCTTTTCATAGATAGCCCTGGTAACTCATTAGATGGCGTTGATATCACGTTTACCTACTTTCTTTTTTTATATATACAACATAACTTTATACATCTAAAATACCAAGTAACAATACCTTGAGGGCTTTAAAGAGTTTGGCATCGCTGCCCGCGTAGTTGTCGAGCACTAGCCTAATAGAAATTCCAAGAGTGCAAAGGCCATGCAAGATTGGCTTCTTAAAACCGGCTATCGCCGCCATGTTCGGATCAATGTGTAATGGATTGATATCACCTAAGAAGACAAACGTAATTTAAATAAATATTTGATTATTGAGGCATGTTTTGTTGCTACATTTCATCATCATTAAATTATTTTTCAACTCACCGCTCAGCCGATAGAGAGCAGCTTGATCTTCCAACGTTTTATAGCTGGCGGTGGCATCGGCAGGTCGTGCGGGCTTTTTGACACATGCAACCATTTTAGTTCCGTTGCGTGGTCCACCCCAGCCCCCAGTTCCCACGGCGAAACTGACGGTCTGGTTTTTGAATAGAAGTTTTCCGTCTTCTCCATAACTAAAAACTGGAAAGAAATATTAAATTAATAACCTTAAAATAAAGGTAGTAAAGTAAATGATAACCTATATTACAAATTGCACAGCAATTATTTATTATATTATTAAAACAATCTTCACATCCTAAAAATAATTTCTACTTACTATCATATACCAACACTGAACCAGATCCCTTATCCAATGTCTCGACTAGCTCAACCTTATTGGTCAATAGCGCAGATGTCGGTATGTCCTCGAACACTTCCAAATACTGTTCTCCATGCAAAATATTCTCGAACGTAACTTCACGTCCAGGAATGACGTCTTTGTTGCTGATGTTGAAGATGGCCATCAGCCCAGGGATCGTTAAGAATGTTGGCAGTGCTGAGAAGTCTTCGTGGTTTTCATATAGGAACTTTAACTCTTGTGGCTTTGTAACTGACGCACCAACTATAACCATTATCAAATGTTGAGAGAATATAAGTGAATAAACATAGTACATATTAGATATGTTCTTCTTCAGCTTCCATACTTACCGCCCAAAGCGTAGAGAATTAAATCCTTGTCGGTGTATTTAAAACTTGAACCTTCTTCAGACGCATCATCGCCTCTCTGACCACTCTTGAGGCCCTCCAGAGACGACACCAGAGCGCCAGTGGCTTCCTGGATGGACTCAACGTGCTGCGCTTGTTTCATGTTCGTAACGATTTCCCAGGAATCGCGCACTTTCTCGATCGAAACGTCATCGGTGATTTTATTCCTCAGCAATTTACCATCGGCGCGGATCAAATGTAATTTTCCCGCCCAACCAGCGGCGGATTCTATGATGCTTCCGGTTTCAGTACAGTCTTCATGGCAGAGCCAGGCCTTATATAAAAAGAGTTATAATAATTTTAATTTTTTTGCATGTTTGGACATTGTATACCTTCATTATAACTTGAATATTTGAAATCAAACATTGAACAAAAATAAATGTTTTAATTAAAAAGTTAAGGTGAATAAAAAAAATAGATTACTTACCACAACAGGGGCAATCAATTCAGGCTTTAATTCTGCATATAAATCAGGCGGCAGTATATCCTCAGTGAGGCGACTGGCTGCTGTAGGAACTATAACGTTACAGCTGATGTTATTCTTCCGGCCTTCAATTGCAACAGTGCTGGCGAGACCTACCAATCCCATCTTGGCAGCTGAGTAATTTGCTTGCCCAAAATTGCCTGAAAAATTCTTATTGTACAAAAAATATACGTATACATATATATGATTATACACACCGTACATTCCGGAATTTGAAGAAGTCATTATAACCTTTCCGTAGTTCTGTTTCTTGAAAATGGGAAAAGCAGCTTGGGTGGTTTTAAAGCCGCCCTTGAGATGAACATCGTGCACCAAATCTGAAACAATAACAATTGTTTGATAGAAACTATTCCTTCATTAATTTATTAAAAAATTCAGTTAGTAATAAAAAATTAAAACTTTTATTTTGATTAATTTATTAATTAAGTAGAAATATAATCAAATAATTAATTGTGGAAATGTAATGAAATTTTTATAAATTCAAAAACACAAGTAAACGAGACAAATATAACTACTTACTCCAATCCTGATCAGAAATTCTGGCAAAACTTTTATCCCTGAGGATTCCAGCGTTATTAATGAGTACATCGATACGTCCAAAATTGTCCAGCGCTGTTTTTACAATCTTCTCACCCTCAACAACTGAATTATAGTCTGGTACAGCTGTTCCTCCTAAAATAAGATTATTTAACATTATCTTCACCAAATTTAACCCTCAACTTAATAGGATATTTTAGGCTGCATTTTACATAATTTTTAATGAACATTATTGGAGATTATTAGACAATTTTAAATATCACTAAATTTTCTACCTAAAATAGATGAATCCCCACGCCCACATACTGTACGAAACAGGTTTTAAAATAATCTTTCCAATGAATTATTCGAGCCACAGATAACATGATCATATTGGTGTAGTACTGTCATGAAACGATTGATGAATGATTAAATGTACTACCATATTAAAAGCATTTCAAAAATTATAAAATTAATCTATTAATAACACGAGCTGTTTACTATTCTTTTAATATAAATTAAATATTTAAACTTGATAATAAATACTGTTAATTTAATAATTACTAAACCATGTTAAGCATTTATGTTATGTTATATTTGTCTTTATAATACATGCTTTATAAAAGAATATTAACAAAAAATTGCACTAAAAAGTACATACATATAAAAAAATATAAATTTAATTAGTTTGTTACTACATTTCTATAAATAAATGAATAAATTAAAAATTATTTTCTATCATATTTTCTCTAAGGCTACAATTGTTGATAATTTTATTTTTAATCCAAGTTATAGTGTTTTATTTAAGGGTACGAGTGGAAGATCATTTTGAAAATGAATTCTATTCTATTCGTATACGCTCTAAATTCTAATATTAAATGTATTTCTTTAATTCAGCTTGGTTTATTTTGTAAGTACAATTAATGAAATAAAGTACGAAAAAACTAAAACTATGAAACTATATAAAACCTATAATAAGTAGCAACCTCCAGTATAAACAATATATAAAATATTTTAACATATTATTATGCATTATCACTAGAAATTACTAACCATTCCTGCGAATTTCCTCGACGACAGCATCAGCCGCTTTTGAAGAGCTACCATCTCCGTGCCTGCCTCCCCCCAAATCGTTGACGACGACTTTGGCCCCCCGGGAAGCGAACAAAAGTGCGTACGCTCTTCCCAAACCAGCCCCCGCTCCTGTCACCACCACAACTCTTCCATCAAACCTTAATTCACCCATTGTTGTTTACACGTACACGGTTAGTACGACAGTACGGAAAAGTGGACTCTGTACTAGAAAAATAACTTGTCACGGCGTTAATAAGTTAAACGATAAGCCAGTCAAGATAGCCACAAGTGGTTTATTTACGTAGTTCAAGGCGAACAGCTGTATGTTTTTAAACCATTTGGCAGGTAGGTTTTACACTGCAAAATTACTGCCAATATTTACATTAATAGAATGTTTTACTTTACCATCAAAGAAATTTCTTTTAAAATAAATAATAATGTATTGTGTCGTCAACAGTAAAGGTGTTTTTAAATATGTAAAGTAATAATATATATGAAAATTAAAAATGAATAGAAATGCTCATAGAAATTAATATTTCTCATTATTAATGTTAATAATAATGTATAGGCATCTTAATATACGCATGGTGTATTTGAACTAACACAACAATTTGGACACCCTATCTATAACCTAAATTATACTTACCAACATAAAATGTCAACAGAATCAGCTGTTTTCGATGAAAACAAATAAAAATGCGATGCATTCACGTAAATTTACGAAAAGTCGTCCTAATTTTATTCTCATTATTAATAAATGGAGTTCAGCACTCACAAATGGGTAAGTTATTACGTTTACAAAGTTGTGCAATTCTAGGAGCATGGACTTTCTTTTAGCTGATAATCACATGCAATTAACGACAAAAGAACATATAATGAAAAATAATAGTTATGTTGATCAGACTCCCACTACTATGGTAAGAAATGATATAATTTTAAATACTACAATTTCACATACAAACAAAATACCACAGCAGAATATTAATTTACCGACAGACAAATTTTAAAATGGCTGGAATATATCAACATTTTTCTAAAACAGAAAAATAACGTAAATATTATTATATGGCTTAATTTTAGGAACTTCCAAAGGCCGAAATTGAATTATACTGTCCATCAAATAAAGAAAAAGAATGCAGCAAACTGAACGTGCAATGTTTACGCTGTGAACTCAACTATTCATGTATTTACGGGGAGGAGATCACTACAAAGTGCAATGTTTTCAGCAGCACAATTGAATGTAAGGTGAGGCACATACACAAATAGATCAAACTAATTTCTAACATGGCTTAAATTCAATTTAGGGTGATAGGAGTTTTATGAAAACCTACATGTGTAGATATTGCTACCAGACAGAACCATGGGAACATTCTTGTGAACTTCGTGCCAATTGCAATTCCATTGCCACCACCAGATCTCCATATACAACTAACTGTACTGTTAATGAAGACATATTGTGCCTGGGTAATTATATATTTATATAAATTTATAAAATTAAGTCATAATATTGTACTTGATACATTTTTTTTTCTTTCATAAGAAACTATAATAATATAAAATTAACTTTGTTAATATCACACATAGTTTTCTTATTGATGATCAATTAATTCTTAAAGAATTAACTGATCATCAATAAGAATTATTCTTTCTTGATTGGTACAAATTTAAATTATCTATTAATTTAAAAATATTATACTTAAAACTATTTATGTTAATATTAAATGCACTGAAGAATTGAACAGTTCTAGTGCATTTTATTTATTTCTAGTAACCTATGTATTTATAATTTATTTAATTTTTTTAGTACCAATTTTTTATTTACTTATTGCTAACTTGATTAAAACACTTAACAAAACTTAATAAATCCAAATACCTATTACTAAATAAAATTAAGAAGAACTATTTCTTTTTAGGATACCGTACGTTTAATAAAAATGTACTGTGCAACTGGACAAAAGGCTATCGTTGGTCGACTGCATTGATTCTAAGCGTAACCCTAGGAGGCTTTGGAGCTGACCGGTTCTATCTAGGACACTGGCAAGAAGGCATAGGTAAACTCTTCAGTTTTGGTGGTTTGGGAGTTTGGACCCTCATTGATGTTATTTTAATATCACTACATTATTTAGGCCCTGCAGATGGTTCACTGTACATCTGATTAAGTCAAATTGAACGTATTTATTTATTTAATTTTTGGTAAATATAAGATATAAAAAATATTTTATTTACAAAACCATTTTTATTTCTGACTCTAAATAATCTTCCAGTTCCTTATCAGTCATTTCCTCAATGTCACCATTTGGTACCTGAAATAATAATAGTAATGATCGTAATTAAATGTGTTAATTGACTCACAATAATTAAAGCTTGATCCATATTATCCAAAAGCCTTAGTTTCAACTGCATCAATCCAGCTGCAAAAGCTTGCTTATTTTTCACGCAGACATACTCATCTAAAACCTCTATGAAGACTTTCTTGTAAATCTTCTTTGAGCCTGTAATTCCAGCAACTTTCAGATGGGGTATTTGGCACTCGTAAACAAACTTGTCCAAACCAATTCTGCCTTGTATTTGGTTTAAAGCATAGTAAACTCTCTGTAAATACGGTCTTGTAGACACGTGCAATTGCAGGTCAAAATTATAAAAACTGTCAGGCTTCACCTGCAGTGTTTTGTATAATGAGAGGTTTTCCAATTGCATGCACGTTAAAAGTAAATTCAGTCTTTGAATACTGTTGGATTTTCTTTCTAGAAATAAATATTACTAAATAATATTAGAAGTTACTTTATACAAAATAATATAATTAAAAGATTTCTTATTGTCTATCAAATGTTTTTATATATTTCATATTATTTATTATTAAATAAAAATGCGTTACCACTTTTATTACCAACATAATTTTATTAACATAAAAATAATAATAAACAAGAACATGATAAAATAATGTTTTTAATCATATTGCACTTATAACTTACCTTTAATCATAGTAATATTATTTACAGTGAAACAATAAGGCACTAATTCCACTGCCTGATAATCCAAAATCCACAAAAACAAAATGCAATCGACCAAACTTTCAGGATCATGAGAAAAATCGCCATTCTCAATTCTCTCCAAAATCTTTTTTACGATCACACCTTCAACATCTTTCTTCTTTAATTTCCATCCTAAATTACTACAACTCCAAAGTAATCGCTTAATATCCTTCACCCTAATATTCTCATCTAGATATGACCGTTTTGGCATTATCTTACTCTCCTCCAATAATTCCACACACTTCTCAGTAAACAAGTTTAATACATTCTCATCGTAATACAAGTAATCAGCAAAAATTGCCAAAATATGGCATAATGCTCCAAAATTATAAAACTGATATGTAGAGTTGAATAAGACTGCACATGATATTGTGCTTAGGATATCCTCATTCTGGTATCGGTTATGTCTCAGAGTTTTTATAAAAGTGATAAAGAAGGCAGGATCTTTCAGCAGGATTAAGTTATCATTGATGGTATCAATGATTCGATTCAAAATCATCACATTTGCAATCTTGGTGCTTGTTTTAAAAGTTGAATTGCATATTACACAAAGATCTTCCAGTGATAAGGCCTCGATTTGCTCACTGGTTAATGTTCTCAAACACCTAGTTAAGGCTTTCTTAGCACACCTTCTTTTCTTTTGAAGACCTATATAGAAAATATACCTTACTTTTTCCTCCAAACTTAAAAACTCGATATGGTATTTTAAATATTTCACGGCTGATTTGTACAAAAGTAAATCCGTTATTTTATGAGGAACTACGGCCATGTAACCATTCAATATATCTAGAATAGTTGTTACATCCATATCCTTCATGTGTAAGCAGTAATCGACATCTAGTTTCTGCACTTCTTTTAACCTCAAATCTTCTGGTAAATGTTGCAAGTTGTGCAAATTCTGTAAATCCCATTGTTTCAAATTGTCATTAGGTATTAAATTAAGGGCTATTCGATTATCGCCAGCTGTGTCTTGATAGGGTTTTCTTAAATGTATTAGAAGCCTTCCAGTTAAAGTGTTTTCATCCAAGTTTATAACCTTACTGTGTGCTTTTTTAATGGCAGGATTAATTTGCTTACAATTATGCAGTATATTGCGTAATAATCGAAACATTTTTGTATATCATGTATTGTTGTATTCAATTAATGCTTGTTTGGTAATTGTGCATGAATTTAAGAACATTTTCGTCATTATGGTTATGTCATAATCATAATATAGATGAAGTTGGTAAGACTCAAAAGGGTTGATAATTCTAATAATATAATAATTGACCTTCATGATTAATTTTGTACTACAAAAGGTAATTTATTTTATACTGTATCTATGCTTATTAGATTCTTCACAATTTATCAAAAATGATACTACCAAAAAATGAAACTCAAAAGAGCCGCCAACTGAAAATAATCCATTGAAAATGAAAGTAGATAGAATATCAGTCGTATAAAAAGTATCACCAGCATTAGTTATGTGTAATTAACTTGTATAAATATACCTATTTTTGCAAGCTAAAATTTAATGAAAATTAATAGGCCTAAATTTAAAATGAAAGGATACAACTTTAGATCATATTAAATAATTACAATTGTTTTACAAATATTATCTAATATATATATTTTAATTAACTTATGCAATTAATTTTAATTTGAGAATTAAGATAACCAAAATTCAACGAACAAATGTATCACGAACCTAACAACCTCCTCTTTCATTTCGGCAAAACTTTCAAGTGAGTTTTTCTGATAAAAAATTTAAATATAATAGAACTTTATACAGTTTTTCTATATAAATTATGGTTTATTGTATGTAGTTTGGAGGATAGTATAGGATTCACCAACTTCAGTAACAAATATAATATTTAATTTTAACACATAATTTTGCTAATTGCATTTCAATTATAAATGAATTTTTATTTTATTTATTGGAAAAATATTCTTATCCTTTAAAGGGTCTTCTTTGTACTGAATTTTATGATATATGAGGTGGAGGGTGGTTTATAATAATATATAATTTATTACAACTATTATAAATGCATTAAAATTTTGCAGGTAATTTCTATTGTTCTTTTACACAATATACATAATAAAGTTGCTAAATGTATTTGAATGATTACTGTAATTATAATCTGTATAAAAGGGTGACCCTGAAGCTTTGAAAACATATTTTTTTCTGAAATAAACCCTAATGTATATTTTGTTAATGAGAAAATTATTGATTTACAATAACTGAATTGCTTACTCAATATTCAACATAGGGAAAATGAAAGTGATGACAAATATTATTATTATTATTATATACAAACTGAGAAGGACCGAATTTTAAAAGGAAAAAAATCAACAGGTAATGGAATGACTTAATTTTTTTTTTTAAATGTGAGATAAATTATATTCACACTTTTACTTTTAACATATGTGAATGAATAATTTAATAGGCAGTTATCCTTATGAATTCACGATGAATTGTTGTAAATAATTCAACTGCAACAACTGTCAGAGGCAAAACACCCTAACAAGTGGGGGTAGCCACAAAAATCAATATTCCACTTCATTATGTGCCTGCCATGAAAACATGTGTAGAGGTTATTCTACGGGCAAGTGCACCACCACACCGGCACACCTAAGGCCCCAGGACTGGTGATCATGTACAGGTGAGAGGGGGCCCCGACAAGATGCCCAAGAAAATTGAGTTCAGCGTGGTGCACGTGACGGGTACAGTTATGCAATATAGTGAATGTCTGTATACGGACTTATATTTTCCTTTGTGTCATAGATGAGGATCCTAAATATAAGGTGATTGAGCTAAATAGTCACGGGCCGACGGTGAAGGGATGGCAGAGTTCGAAGGGATGCGACTATCCTCAGGAGATCGTGCTGCAGCTGGAGAAGCGCTGTTTTCTGAACAAGATACAGCTGTTGATGCATCAGTTTCTAATCCGTAAGTTTATTATTTGTTAATCACTTAAGTAAATTATAATTTATACTATATTTGAATATTATCTGATGTTTTTTTTGTAGTAATGCTTATAATGCACATTAATGTTTTCTTTTATTTTAGATTTTTCTTTTAATTTTTGATTAATACAAAAAATTACTTAAATTGTAATTGTCCTCTTACAACATAGTAATAAAATTAGTTGTATTGCAATGGCTTTCTTGAAATTTAATATTAATATTTGAATGGTCAGGCGCAGGAAGAAGGTGTGAATTAAAATAACGATTTACAACTCATGGGCCAACGTTTCAATAAATCAAACGGAACGTTGACCCATGAGTTGTAAACCGTTGTTTTAATTCACACCTTCCTGCGCCTGACCATTCAAATATTAACATAGTAATAAAATATTACTAAAATTTATGATAAGTTAAACAATAATCTATATTTTATGGGATTTATATATTTTGTATAATTAACTTATTAAATTTCATATCTCATTTCATTTTTAAATGAAGTTCTACTTAGTGAAATTTTTACTTAGTTTTTTGCAAGTGATAATTATATTAGAAAGGCGTCACTACATACAGAAGAACATATTTTATTAGGTATTATTTATTTTATCCAAATTACTAACAAAATTATAAGTTAGTCCATGAACAATTTTTATTGTATTGAAATATTTTGTAGCATCAAAAGTGGAGATTTTCTCCAGCAATGAAGACACAAACACAATTACCGATGTGCAGAAGATTAGCTGGGACTATTTGGGTTACGTGACACTATCTGACAACCAGAGTACAGGATTTAAAAGCAGGGAGCTTAAGTCGGCCAATGTTCCAACGACAGCCGCCTCTTTTCTTAAACTGAGACTCAGTAAAAATCATAACAACTCTTACAATATCCACAATCAGGTAAGTGAAATGATGAAATCATACTTTTATATTTTGCATAGTGTGAATTACGCCAAAAATTTGAAAGTATAATGAGGATATTAAGCTGTTTTTACTAAACTTATATACTGTGACAAGCAGTAATAATAAATAATTTGCAAAGGATTTTATTATAATAATAACAATAATGAGGTGATATTTTTCTATATGTGTATATATTTTTCAATTATCTTGGCGAGACGTATAGAAATTTGAAATGACCGTCAATATTAATATAAAAATCGATTTTCATTTATAGGTCAGTTTAATAGCTGTAAACGTGCTAGGAATGGAAAAGGAAATCCCTAGACGGTCGTCCACGAATGACATCGATTCAGACACCGACAAACTGGAGACGATTATAAATGACCCCGATTACATCTCGCCCTACGATGATTTGGCCTTCGACATGTACGTGGACGTAGATGTGGCAAAAATTATACGGGAAATGGAACTGAAAAAACACGTCGCAGTTATCAGTAAGATTTTTATTGCTTTAGTAATAACGAGCACGTTATTAGTATATTAACCTTACAGTAAGACATTATCATTAAGAATTCATGTAAATTTACATTAATGCTATTAGCAATTATATTCTTCATTTATTATTAATGTTTTTATATCTTTAGATGAAAGATTTGAATATGCAAGGAAGCTGAAATTAGCTATGGAAAATTTGCGTGAAGCTGGTGAAAAATTGGGGAAGTACGAATTGGAAAAGAGGCACGCGATCGAATTGGAAGATTACGAAAGGGCTAGACATAAAAAGAACCAGATGGATGAGTTTCGGGTGAACATCTATCAGGAACTGAACATCGACCAGTTGCTAGAGGTGAAAGGGATTTGCCCAAAAAACGATGAGTTGCTGGATGAGATGGATGGCAAGCAGCCGTTATCCCCAACGTCGCTGAAGATTCCCGAAGGGAAAAGGTCGGCGTCGCCGAACGCGCCACACGTTTACCATGCTCCACCATCCCCACTGCATAAGCACCAAAGCCCAAAAACAGGATCGCCCAGCACGGGAAGTCCTACGAGCCTGCAACACCGCAACTCGTTCAGGAGAAGGAATAAATCCGCCGGATCCATCGTCAAGTCAACGTATGAACAGTACGAAGAAAAACCCTTGCCCGCTTTAAGACAGTAAGTAGATTATTCAAAATAATATAAAAAACGTAAATCAATCATTTATTACAGTTCCCAAACGAATGAATTTCTTCGCGAATGCCAGATGGAAGTGGAACACCGGACGACCTCCAAGCTTACAGAGCGCGAGAAGAAACAAGCGGCGTTACCCATCCTAGTTTTCGGAAATGATTTGGTCGAGAAGTTTTATTCGAAACATTATCTGGACAAGGAAGAAGGGTTGAATCGTTTGAAGGAGGAGTTGCTCTCGTACGACAATACGAGAATGCACACAGCGAATAAGACGGGAAGGGCGGCAATATTTCTACTGCACAGATCGTTGCGTGACAAGGTTTTTTCGGTTTATAATTTGGCCAACGAAGTGATTCGATTGTATTTCGTGCAATATGTGCCTGGAAGGTAAAAGCGATTAATTTTTCTAATAATTCTTTGAATAGTACCAATATAGGTATAATCATTCATAATATATGTTTTTTATGTTATAAGAGTTTCCCCCGCCGAAGTCTCCAGAAGTGTGGACAAATTGTTACCAGAATTGTTGACGAAATCTGGGGACACTAGTGCTAGGATTCATCATATGGCTGTGCATACTATTTTAACTATGGCCGACTGCAAAAACGTCAGGTGAGTTAGTTTTGAACAATCGTTTTGTAAACTCTACCAACCTTAATAATTTTTATTACAGGGAACTTCATATTATACCTGTTCATCTGAGTCGGCCGATAATAAGCAGCACCCACCCACGGCTCGCATTAAGCAGAGCCGAAATGGTGGAGCAGCTGATAATAAATCAGGGAATATCAACAGATAAACAAAGGTAAAGAATTTACGCAAAAATCGCATAAAATAGATAAACTAGACTGAAGAATGTAGACTTAAAGTACTCTACCTCCGCATGCTCAAAAGAAGCCGCCTAATTTAAAGTTCTTAGGGCGCCATCTAGCTAACTATTATTGCTCTTCGTGATATCTGTAAACAATTATTTAGCATTAACGATGTTTATATGTTGCACGTTTAATTAATGAAAACGCATGTTTTAGTGGCTTAACCTGTCGGACCCTGTCCGAATTCGGCTCCAGCGGCCTGCACCATCCCGCCGAAGCCGTAAGAAAAGTAGCGGAGCGAATCTTGGTGCTTGTCTATAAAGTAAATCCGCGCTTGGTGAGAAAACAGTTACCCCCGGACGATGATATCACAAGGAGGAATTTACTTTACAGGCAGCTGTTCCATGAGTTTGATAAGATCGATCTTCAGGTATGTACATTAGATTTCGTCTAATTTATTATGCATTAAAATTACGTGTAAATGAAATGATTAAAACGTCGGTGGTGAGTGCATAATAAAAGTGTAGCAACGTTAGTCCGGTTCAATTATTTGCCAAGCTCATTTCCACACTTATAAATACAATATATTAATAATACGACGGAAGAGCCACTCGAAAACTAATCCTTATTACTACTGAAAATTTTTAGAGGAAAAAAGAAATGCTAGAAAGAAACAGACTGATCCAACAGTGTCCTGCGAACGCAAACCTGGATTGCACTAGCCCAGAACCGGTGCACTCCTCCATCAACAAGTGCCAGAGCTCGTCAAACATCGCTAATACCTTTACTTATGAACAAAACGGCACTGACAAGAAAAATTATACACTTACGAAAAGCGTGAGTGGTGGAAACATCGGTAAGCTGAACGGCGACGTAAACGACAAAAACAGCGGCAGCGGCATTTCCACGCCAAGTAACGGATCACAGAAAGAGGAGGAAGAGAAGTAATGTGTCATAGCATACACATTAATAGAGTTAATTACTTATTGCTTTGCAGACACTGTATTTTTTGCGGACAACCGGAAGCTAGCATATTCAGTGTGAGCAATTCGATGAATTCCCATTACTGGCGTGCCTGCCCGATGCTGGTGAGGTGTAAAGAGTGTAGCCAGGTGGTCGAAGTGGCGTCCCTCACCGATCACCTATTGATGGAGTGTGAGCACCGGGATAACTATTCCCAATGTTCGCAATGTACGGAGCCGATGAAAATCGATGATTATCAATTTCACGGACAAATTTGTACAGGTTATACTAATTTTGAATTACATTTATGGATATACCACACAAAATTATTATTATTGTTATTTTTAATTGTTTTAGAACTGACTGAAGGATACAACCGTTGTCCACTTTGCCATGAAAACCTAGAAGACGAAGAGTTCGTCTGGAAAAACCACCTAATGGGCGATAAACCGTGCGCCAAAAACAGCCGAATCAAATCCGTGCCGAAGCAAGTGAAGATAAAACTATAAATCAAATTATATCAGAATATTTTGCACAAGAAAACTAAACGACAAAACAAATAAAACGACACCCAGGAACGTCGTAAGCTTTAAATGTACATATTTAACGAGAGCCGTCTATTACACGTCGGCTATAATGAGGTAATTATAAATAATCAAAACGAGACATTTTTTTCTAAGCAAGCCTAAATAAATTTAAAAACAAATCAGTCGATTAATTTTCGAATCATTGAATGTTGAAAAGTTGGGCGTTTCTTCGGCAAGACACTAGACACTAGTCGTTTTATTACAATAGGGATCTCTCGTCTTAGATATGAATTTTCTTGTTGTGTCTAATTAGATGAACGATCACATAGACTTTTTATTATTATCAAGAATTTAGAATCACGTAGTGAATTGTTAAACGTTTTTTTTATTTCTTAATTAAATTAGTAACGGTTCGTGCACTAAGAATTTGGCATTTCATAATAATGAAATATTTGGAGATAAACGTTTCTTGTTAATGCTAATAATGCGTAAACAAACGCATGACAAAATATCTTGTTTAATCGATGCACGGTGAATAAATGTGGCGTTCGTATTTTTTAGCATAACGAGTATAATATATATATAAAATACCGGAATTTCTATAACTTTCATACTTAACCGACAGAGTATAATATTACGTTCTTTTAAATAGACCCCAATATTCACAATATTCTCAGGGCACGAATTGTAACAGAATGTTGTTAAACCTAAAAATTCTTTCATTTCACCCAAATTTTTGGTGAAAATTAAATTATTTATAAAAATCTCATCGCGCATCCATACAAGGTAAATTTAATTAAAAAACGTCCATATATCTATAAGAACCGAACGCTTTTTTTCCTTCTATATATTATATAAAAACTACCTTGTGCAATTTGTTTCGTTTTCTTTGTTGATTTTACGATGTTTATATAGCCAACTACTGGACCCATTGTGTTTTTTAAGTAGTATCCGTCCTGTTACTCGAGTAGGAACACTTGAACAACCCTCCTTATGATTAATCTGTCGGTACAATCGAAAATTTGCCAAGGTGATAATGCAGTGGGCATAATTTATTGTAATACTACTAACTGAAATGTTAATATTATATTATTAACAATTATTCTCTTGAAGCTGATCTCCCAATTCGTTATTTAAGCGGCCATTAAAAATAAACTTCCTAATACTGACATCTGGCGGAAATTGTAATTATCGGAATTGTTAATAATGTTAAAAACTAATTTTGGTATTAATAATACAATTAAAATTCCCAACTATGTCAGGAAGCCAACTAATGACTTGACTATTTTTTTGAAGTGGGGATTGGTGGGGGGAGCGCAAAGTGAACTGTAATCTATTTTGCTTACGGTATTAATGTGCATTACTTCTTAGTGTCCATTGTTATACAATTTATTCAATAAAAAAAAGTGATTTGTCTTAACATAATCTTACTTTATTCAACCTTCTCCTCATCTTCCTTCTCTTCTTTCTTAGAATCTCCTTCTTCTTTGGCCTTTTGAAATTTATTTTTATCTGCAGAGAAAAATGAATGTAAGTAATACAAACAAGGTTAGTTTTAGTACGCATTAATAGATAAAATAATTATTAAAGTACAACTTTACCGTTACGCTAGAAAGTCGTTATTTTGAATAGAGAGTTAATCATCCACTATTTATTACTTAAAACTCTAATCTTACCATATTTAGAAGTGTCAACACCTAGTAATCGCAAAAGGTGCACTGTATTACACTGTGCCATGTAAACGCGAAGTGAAGTTGTTCCCCTCCAGCCACTAAGATGCAAAACTAAATTATCACTCTCTTGATTTTCTTCAGTGTAAATTAACACACAACTGCCAGCACCTACAAATTTTATATAAAAAAGATGTTATAATATTTATGTTAACTTGTACTTTATGTGGTGAACTAATGTTTAAAAACCTAGTCAATCATTAATATACTTACTTAAATTAGCAACTTGTTTCTGAACAAAATCTGATAATGTGTCGATAGGTGGTGATTTTTCAGGAGTATCATTCAGTAACATTGTTATTAAATCTTCCTTGGGCACGTGCACTTTTCTTGTCTTTCCAATCATACTAAATATACTCTCTAATCCATCATTTGCAATTCTAAAAATTATCATCATATTTGGTTATTAGAGCATTAAATAATTTTTATTTCTTATCAAATTTAATTAATTTATTGTGTTAAAATACCTGAATGCGCAAGTTTTCATATTCCTATTATCAGACCTAACAAACATCTTCACGCCCGTGTTTATAAACTTCACGACGCCTTGATTTTGCACGACCAAATCCCTCATCTCCTGCGATGTCAAATAGATATTCTTTTTCTTTCCGGTGTGACACCGCACCAGCAAACATTTCGGATCTAATTCGTCGTTAATCTCGTAAAAACTTTTAATTGACGGCCACACGTCCTCGTCGTCCTTGAAGAAAACAAACGGGTCTTCCTTGTAGCCGTCCCTTCTCCTTCGTTTCCTCTGGTTTTGTGGCAGCCTGTCCTCATTGAGTCGCTTATTGGTTTCCGCCTCCTCTTCCTCTTTCGTCGCCTTCTGCGGCTTTTCCTTTTCGTTTAAAGGCTTTACCTTTTCTAACACCGCTACGAAAAATGCGCCTGTGTTTTGCTGGTGGGGGAGGATGCGGATGCATTTGTTCAAGTGGTATTTTTCTCTGTCGGCCTCGGAGGGCGGGAACATTTGCGGCCGGATCGTGGTCCTCCAGTTTTCGTCCACTTCTTCCCAGCTTTTGTAGAACTCGAGATTCCTAGATCCCACCGACCAAGTTTCCAAACCTAGTATTTAATTATCTCTCTAAATAAGTACGTATATAAATAACAAAGTAAATGAAAAATTCAAACTAGAACACAAATGGCGATAAATAAATAGATAAATGAAATTCTTCATGAAATAGACAAGTATTAAAATTAAAAATACTTTTAATTGTTGGGACTCAATCTATATTTATAAAGAGTTAATTAGTAACAAATAATGTTAATTACTTACCTGGTGTGAATTTTAAACCAGGTAATGAAGATGCCACATCGACCAACCGAACAGCGCCATCTGTATCTGCTAAAATTCTATGTATCACCGCTTCGTTTTCCAGGGGATTTAATGAGCACGTTGAGTAAACCAATCTACCACCAACCTTCAATAACTCGCATCCCCTTCTGATGATTCTAAACTGGATTCTATAAAGATAACATTACTTAGTAATAAAGGCAATTCTTTACTGACAACTAAATCTACTACAGTGAAGATAATTATTAGGTTATTACCAACCCGTGTAAATTAATAGCATTAGCTGGTGTCCACTTCATCCAGATATCAGGATTCTTTCTTAGCGTCCCATCTCCAGAACATGGAACATCACAGAGTATCCTATCAAATTGTACCTGAGAGAATTTTTCTAGTCCTTAATTCATTAATAATTTTTTTTAAACTAATTAGAACATTCAAACCTACTTGCTCTGTTGATCCATCAGGTAAAGAAGTCACCATATTCGGCAAAACTGCACTGTCATGATTAATAACTGCCAAACAAGGTGAATTCAAGCGCTTGGCTTGGTGCACCAGCATGTAACACCTTTTATTATCAACATCATTTGCGATGACAAATCCTGAAGGGATGGGAACATCTCCGGCATGTAACATCTCCAATAATTGGGCAGTTTTAGAACCAGGAGCTGCACACATATCCAATACCTATTAAAAAAAATAACAAAAAAATACAATTTTATAAGAATAAAGTTTTATAAAATTCAATATGAAATAATTAACTGCTATGATTGTGTCACTCCAACATACAAAGTTTTGCTTTAATGTATAGGCTGCCTTCTACTGGTTACAGATTTATCACATTGTGCAAAAAAATGTTTTTAGGACGTTCTTAGTTCACTATTGATTTATTATATTTTTGAATACTTAAAATAATTTATTATTACTTAAGTGGTTGAGGTTGTAGGCACTTACTTCGTGATACATTTTAATTAGATGAAAAATAAAAAATACTTTTACTTAGTTAATATCACAATGTTTATTAAATAGTGACTGCAGTTTCGATCAAACAATGATCATTATCAAACTATAAGTTATTATTACTTTATAATAATATTATTATAACAAATATTACCCTGTGGTGTGGTTGTACATCCAAAACAAGAGGGGGAATCATACTGACAGTTTCCTGTCTAGAAATTGTGCCATTTTCAGTTTCTGTTATGAGAAAATTGTGAAGTTTGTAAAAGGCTTCTGTTCTACGGATGTCCTTTTTTGTTAAGTTCATTTGCCAGGCTAATTTATCTGGATACCTATAAATAATTTTATTTGATGTATTATTTTTAATTACAGAAAAAAACACTGTTATTATGTGTGATAATTTAATCCATTCAATTTTTTCTTGTTAACGAATATCATTCTCCACCGTCACCTTCATTAAACATTTTAAATAAATATGCAACATACCAAGGAAGTGGAAAAATACTCGTCTTTATTTCTTCACTCTTATTTAAACAATCCTTCAAGTATTCTCCTTGCACAATATCAATCATCTTCTTAGCCACACATTTAGACCCCGTTATTCTAAACGTCGATGGTAAATCAGACTTCATATATTTAAGAAACTCGTCCCATTCATCTTCCTTACAGATTCCTACAGTCTAAAATACCATAAAAATATAATCACAATCACATTAACAAATCAAGTCAACATACCTTATAATACTGTATAAACTTTTCATTTTCTCTCACAATATCCTCGTACGGTTTCCTATTATCAACGGACCCATTTCCTTCCTAAAATAGGAAACAAACATCGTATATTGTGAATAATGTGGGTACAGATTTTACACTCACGACCAGTTTAATTTTCTGATTCTGCCTCCCTTTGCGAAAACCGGCTTTTCTTCGTCCCATCGTCAACAAAATAAAATTCCTGATAAGCACGTTGAGGTTAGAAAAACACCAGCTGCCACACGTGTTTTCACAGGTTATTAGCGAAAAGACACACAACCAAAGAGGTGTAAACATACAATAGATAAATAAGAAAAAGATATACATGTATAGCAATAATACCAACTTAATCTAGAATGATGAAAAAATATATGTTAACACAGAGTTTTACTAACTAGATATACAACTAAAATATTTATACCGCTCTCTCAATAATTATAAAAAAGATATACAACTAGATTATTACAATAATAAATAATAAAATAATATATAGTATGTAAAAAAGTTAAAAAATCAATAATAAAACTATGGTTCTGAGAGAGTCACAGAGCTATACAAGGAAGATATACAAGTAAAAGTTAGTATTTATAGCAACTTTATATCATAGAATAATTAAACAAGATACGCAAGTATATTATTCAAGTAATATAATTAATACGATAGAGTAATAAAAGCTAGATATACAAGTATTATATTTCAGTTTTAAATCTAAAAAATGATAATTAAAATCAAGATTCACATATATAAAAAAACATAAAATTTAAATTTTATACTTCAATTCCCTATCTACTAGAAAAATATAAAGTTAATAACAAAATAATTTCATAAGGGGGAAGGTTGTAATTTATATAATTAAATAAAGATAAGAATAATGAAGACATTAATAAATGTATTTATTTAGTACAAAATATGTAGAATATAATATTTAAAAAGATACACTAATTCTGGTGCAGATTGTGTTCCAGCGGTGCAATATTTACCATGCATTTTAATACTGTTGAATGCCCATATAAAACAGAGTTTCTTTATTTTCATTAGGTAAAAAATGTTTCACATTTCGCGCTCCTGAAAAAACTCTCCACCAAATTGGCGATAATCAAATAGTTTAATAAATAACGTCATGAAGGCATATTAATGTTATAGTTAAACTTATTTATGCTAATGTATAATATTTATATATGTATATAATCCGTAGGGATGGGTGTTGAATGTATTTTTATTTTCACACCATTTGGAAATATAACATTCATAATTTTTTTATATAAAATTCTTTACACATTAACAAGATTTATAATAATTATATATTTATATAGTCGATAGCTCTTTCTTTTCTTAACAAAATAATGGTAATTATAATATAGGTAATTTCTGCCGATTGCGCCAACCAAAAGCGTGGCTTATATATCTCTTTTTATATATTATATATAATTACTTTTGCAATAGAATCACATTCATTTTCAATTATATCACACTGAATTTCATCCACATACATATTCATAAGTTTTTTTTTGAACACATCAAATTGACAATTTGTTTAAACTCTGTGAAAATATCTTTACTTCTTAATAGTAAAATAATCAAAGGAATAAAATAATGAGAAATGAAAATTTAAAACAATATAAATAAGTGCATTTTAATAAGATTGATAATTAAATTTAATAATTTGAAGGATAAACTTCCAATGTTATTTTCTTTCATATTATAGAAAAACTGATTTAAATATTATTTATGTATATAAATTAATATAGTTGTTATAATTTAAAATTATAAAAATTTCTATTCAAGAATGGTAATGCTAGTGTAGCATGTTTTTTTTTTAAATTTATTTATTGTGATTATTTTTATTGTTTGAAATGTAAAGATATTTTCACATTCCACCCATACACCATTTACAGAATCACGACTGTGAAGTGTGTCGCGGCGAACAAGAATCGAGGGGCTCTTGTTATCTCGAAAATCGCACGACAATAATTAATAAGACACAAAAAATTGCTCGGAAAAAACGTCGTCTTATTATGTTCGATTTTCGAAATGCCCCGAAAAGGGGGGATGAGTTGAAACATGATGATCCGCATATACAAAAACAAAACGACACAAGAGGACCCTCTTAAATCGTAACTATGATATATGTTTTATGTATATATATAAAAGCGTCCCATCCCTACACGATCCGAACATTTCCGCCACTAGAATTCATCTTTCTCCCTTTCTCGCTCTTTCTGTACAGAATAAAACCCTAATTCTCTGTAAAGCCTATAGTTAATTTGTGCTTGGTACAATACGTTAAGGACAAAATTCACTTGTTTTATTTTTCGGCACGCCGACGAGGCTTTGGGCTTCGTTAAATGGGGTTTTGTTTTCAACAAAAATAATGGAGGAAAACAGGTTTAAGATGTTACCATGCACAACAAAAATGCTTCAAATGGAGTTGATTAAATCAATGAATTATTGTGTTTCGTTTTTATTTGTACTCCATGATGTTTAGAAACGCTTTAAATTGCTCAATTGTAAATTAATCGTGGGACTTCTAACATGTGTAAAGAAGCTACAAATAAAAATAGAAAACAGCTTTTATATCGATTGAATACCTATACCCTTAGGAGTATAATTCAAAGTGTCATTTTTTAAAGCATTGATTGCTATAATAAATAATTAGAATATTTATATAACTCTATTATAGAAGTTATTTCTGATTTATCAAGGTAGTAGAAATGTTAATTTTCAATTAAATTAGAAGACGTTTTCCTCGTCATACATTTGAAACCTATTTGATTATTCAATATATAACGTATAAAATCTGTACACTACCTCAACCTATTTCCTCCACTCTTTTCAAAATATGGAACAGCACACACCCTCGGCGGCTTGCCCTATTCTTTTTTCTCTTCATTTAAATAAATGTGGCTTTTTTTTAAATATTGAACCATTTTTTGTATTTATTTTTGATTTGTTACAACCTACGCAATCGCTTCATCAAATTCGATTTTAATATCACAATGTAATGTTTTTTTCTTTTTATATAATCCCATCCGGAAATACAGCTAACTACTTGTTTTACTTTTTTTATAAATACAAAAAGAGAACAATTGTGCAACATGATCCCATTCGGCCGTTAAATTTTTTATTTAATTTTGACCGCTTATCCTTACGAGTGATGTTTTTTTTTTGGTTTGTTTTGAAAAAATGTATTTTTTTTAGTTAATAAGGCAAGAGTTCCTCTCTCTGGTATTTTCGCAGAGTTCAAGGATTAAATTTTTTATAATCATCAATGTCTATGTATGCTTTTTTACTGATATTTCAGTCTTGCGTAGTGTAGTGATTATAATATTGGGGTTCAAATTGGAACTTTTATACAAATCAAATTGATTGATTAATACGGATGAATTCTGTGAAATATATGATGATGATTAATTTCTTTCTCAATCAGTTCTGAAAAATTTTTGTGTTATCTTGATTGATTAAACACTTAGTTTTGTTTGGCAGAAAAAATAAAGGATTTAAATCAATCGAGATAATACTGTTAGTTAATTTTAAACTTTAAGTTGAATCATTTCTGTGTACATATGGATTTATTGCGAACATAATAAATTTTAAGTTTTAATTGTATATATTCAATGCGTTCATTTTCGTTTAAATTTAGATTATGCTTCAGTCCAATGGTAAATTGCTTAAATGTACTTAAAAGTTCCAATTTGTCCGTTTCGAAACTAAGTTTTTGGAACTGGGGACAGACTGATCCTTGCATATAATCAACTTGTTTATGTGTATGTGTGTGTGTAAACTTAGATTAAACATGATTTAAGAATATGGTATGATATGTAAGTAAAATTGGCTATGAACGCACTAGAACGTGCCACCTGCAGATCTGCTCTTGCTGGAACTCCTTCATGTCCATCCAGTGCGCCAACTCTTCAGCGCCGCTAGAATTCAGACCCAGACTGAACCAACCCACCATTTCTTTTTTCTTCGTTACACCCCGACGGTTGTAAATGGAGACCATTAGTGTGACGTCGGCTAGTTGAAATAATGCCACCTGGAAATAATAATTCTTAATCAAAATCTTAATTACTTCTACACCGGTGATGTATTTTTTTAATTAGTTTTTATACTTGTAGGATTTTGAAATATTTGAAATTAACTTACTTGAAACACGAACGTTTCTTTAAACAACGGATTAGGTTGGCCCCTCCTGACAGTCGTCTTGCTCTGGGCCAGTTCTTGCCCAGTACTACTCACTAAATGCAGCTTAACGTATGTGTCCGGCGCTCTGTTCAGCGCCAAATTCCTGAAAGGAAACGTTTAAGCGGAATAACTACAAGCACAAACCTCTACCTAAAGTGTGATCCTTTGACGACTTCTACGCTAAGCCTTCCCGTCGTTGCGTTGTAGCAGAGTCCGAGGAGGAGTTCGGGAACACCCCCGTGTTGCATTGAGTGCGTGCTGCCTGTGCTATCGGAACGTGCTAGGCTCATCAGTTCTCCACTGCAACCTCCCAACTGAAAGTTTTAACAAAAATTAATACTATTAATATGATTTAAAATTTAAAAATACTTACAGCAGTGTTCGCTCTGGGTTCCAAATTCAACCAGAAATTATTCTCTAATTCCAGATTTATATTGGCGAAACTAACGATTGCCTCTCCTATCAATCTCTCCCTCCTCATCCTTTCACAGCCGTACACCCTTAATCGGATGCCCATTGAATTTACGTCCTCTGTAAATAAAATTTATTAAATTCGCTTGCAAGAATTCAAAAAACACTTTGTATAAGGAAATTAAAAAAAAACATTACTAACCTGGATTAACCCTGTGCAAAAGAAAACTCTCCATATATTGTGGGTTATCTCCCGATCTAATCTTCGTCTTGTGCTTTTGCTTTTTGCTGGGCAATAGGATTAACCTCACCTGAAAAAACAATGTTTTTAAAACTTTAAAACACATAAATAATTCAAGTAATAGAAGAAATAAACACATAAATAAAAGAATAAAAAATATTGTCAAAAACAATTTAATATTTTCTTCAAAAAGATAAAGTGTTGTTTGAACTTCTACACATTTATAAATATCCACTTTACACTTATATTTTTACTACGCTTCAGAGTAAATGAATTATTTGTTATACCTGTGTATGTGTGGGTTGTCCACGGTCCCGGCTCGGCATGTCCCTTGCTTGAAGGACGTGGACAGTCATCTTCCTCATCGGGGCGTCGTAAAGTAAGGCGACTTCCAGGTGGCCGCACTTGCTCATCAACTGCGCCTCGGGTTCGGAGCCAACGCAGGAGACGAGCTCGCTGCCCTCGCCCTCCGTGTTCATCACGACTATGCACTGCTGAAACGTGTCGGTTTTATCAGCTTACAAACAACTCGCACGGACGGGCGCGCCTTTATTAAAACGCCCCTTCGATTATTAAAGGGGATGGTTGTGATAAATTACTCACGTCCCTATTGCTGTTTATATCGGTCTGTTCCAGGTTGTTCGTCGTTTGCTGTTGCTGCTGTTGCTGCTGCTGTTGTTGTTGTTGCTGTTGGTGGTGGTGGTGATGATGTTGCTGGTGCTGTTGCTGAGGCATCGCCGATTCGATCTTCTGGTAATCGGTTTCTTGATTGTCTATTTTAGTTTCTCGTAGTGTACTCGTTGGTGTTCTAAAAATAATAAAAAATATTGTATTAAATAATCTAATCAACACTGCCAAAGTTCTTGTCTACTTTTTAGAAATCAAACTCACCTGGTTATATTCGTGTTGACTTGAGCTGTGACTTTCGTGGCGGGTACCCCGTGCCTCTCCCCGACCGAGCTGGTGGTGGAGCTGCAGCAAGAACTGTTGCTGCTCACGCCAACCCTGCCTTTCTCCACCAGGGAAATGAGGTCGTGATGTGCCTGTCTAGGAGGGTAGTAGGGCCCCGTGGCTCCCGAATCTGTCTGTATGTGATGATGGTGATGGTGATGAGGCCTCGGCCCGCCCATCTCCGACTCGCTGGATGAATCGCCCCCATCAAAAGAATATTCTTTAACTGAAAATGTTCACCAAGTTATAACACTACATCCAAAATTAATCTAAATCATAAATTAATTTTGATTGATTAGCCTATAGTTTAATACCAATTAAATTTATTGAATTATAAAGTAAGGCATTTTCTTTAACTTGAACTACATATAAAAATAAATCATATATTGATTTTTCTTGCATAATTTCAAATCCATTAATTTATTCATAGTTTATACTACAAAAAAATCGTTATAAGTAATAATTAAAGGTTAGGATTAAATTTTTTGTCGTAATGATCATAATGACCTTGATTTTATTTTATCTTAACTTTCCAACAAGATCATAAGATTCACGATTTTTTTGTTTTGGCGAAAATTTGATTAACATGACATAATTCACATTTTATTTTTATTTATTAAATGTATATTTCCAACATTAAATGCTATTATAGTGCAGATTACAATATATATATACATACGTCTTTATTTGGACAAACATAATACATAACAATAATAACAATCAATATGAAACAGACAAATGGTGTCAGTCCGTCTGGGCTATAGACCTGCGGTCTTTCTGCCACAGATTCCAATAAATTACGAGCTTTTTGCCCATCCATCACTTGGTGAAACATACTTAATCGATAAGATAAATCAACTTATTTTTTTTTAGTTACAATGTGCAAATTGTGTATTTTTTTCTCAATCTTATAAAGAAATTGTTCAAAATTCTAAATCTTAGTTTATAAGCAATTATAGTTTCAATAAATTTCATTCCCAAGTTTTATAAGAAATCATAGTTTCAATTACGTGCAGATTAATAAGAAATTTGGAGCAAAAGATCTTGTCTTCATGTCATACTGCACTTTTAAAAAAGGAAAAGATAATCTTTTCATAATTTGATCACATGAATTTTCCCGATGTACTCTATAATATTAATTTTATCTAAACCACTTATCTGGATGAGTTTAAATGGAAAGCATTAATAAATTAAGAGATTGGTGGTGTTTTCTACTATAAGTTTGAGTGCCAAAAAAAATTTTGCTATATTTTCACGATTTACTTACTGGGTTCGAAAATGAGTCTGTGAAACATTGTTGTAGTACGTATGTGTGTATTGTCGAGTGTGCAACTGGAACGTGTCCGAGTCGGATCGAAATGTTCTTGTGAAGGAGGAGGACACAGGGGGGTAACGTCACATCGGTAATCGATAGGTCGTTAATGTGGTGTAGAGGCGAAGCGCGGGTGGGCAATCACGCCGTCCAGTTCAATTTGGTGCTATTTTTATTTCCGTTGTGCATGTGTAAGTGCGTGTAATTACCTAGTTTGGTTTTAGGTGGAAGTGTGTTTGAAGGCACGAGTGGCGACGGCACCGGGCGCGAGGACACGGGGGGGCAGTTCTCGTCGCAGCAGCCCATGGACCCCACGGAGCCCCACAGCCACTTTTTATTCAGGTAGAGCAGGAACACCAGCAGGAGAACGCCCAGTCCCGCTATGGCACCCAATACTGTTCCACCATCGGCTCCTAAAAGAAGAAATTTCATTTAAAATAGATTTACATGTAATAATTGTTATTTATTGAAAATTTATCTTCATTTTTTAACATTACAAACGAGATTTATATAATTTTCCAAAAACTGTTATTGCTTAGAATCGCAACAATTGTTCTTCTTCGAACGAATTAGTTTTGCTTGAAGGAAGTGGAGGATTTGTATTTTTAAAATTAAACATTTACTAATGACGAAGGATTTATCTTAGTCTTTTTACTTTCCCTATATAGAAAATAAGGAAAGTATTGTTTTCTTCCTTTTTATTAATTTCAACACTTTCGTAAAAATGAGACTTCTTTGAAAGGCTTCGACTGAATGACCAAAAAGGCATAAATAGTTCGGCAGTTACTAAACTAAATATGCTCATTTTAAAAAATTATATTAATGACTATTAAAATCACTTACAAACTTGCATTTATACCATTTCTTCGCCTGAAGAATCCACGATGTGGCGAAACAATCGTTGTTGTCTAAGCAATACATTTTTTAAAATTATAAAAGTGTTTTACTTTACAGTTTAAAAAGCATAAGATTTGGAGTTTTATATTTAAATTGTACGCCGAGAAACGATAGAAAATACATTAAAATAAAATGTTTACAGAAACAAACGTTGGATTTGTGGCGCTAGTTGTCGATTTCCGGGGCGCTTTATTATTGTGGATGGTTCTTGAACTAAATTAATAGATAATACATTCAATAAATACACTAGTTCACGTGAACAACCGCAACACATTAATGGCGCAACTTGTACAATCCGAATTGAAAACTTTAAAATAATTCGTTACTATTAACTGACCTAATGATATATCAGCAATAAGCTATTTGTTAAATGTATTAATAATGTAATATACCTATCGTATAATGATTGTTGAGTTACTTGTTTAGCATTGAAAATGGTCACATCATGACCGAAATGTACATTTGCTATTAATAAAATTTCTGAAGAAAGGAGACTCAATACTTCATTTAATAATACACCTAATGTTTCCTACATGTTTAATTTTACTAATAATACATTATTATTATTATTATTATTAGGCATATAGTTGATATTGGAAAAATATGTCATTGAATCTTATCTTCGCAATGGATGAAAAGTTAGGGTGTATTCTATTCCTGATTCTTTGGAAAATTTCCAAATTAGTTTTAAAATCCCACTGTTGATCATAACTGTCTTCGACAAAGTGTAAATAATTTTCCTCACAATGGAAATGTTAGTAAGAGTTATGTATTTGAAAACATGCGTCAAATAATAGACGAATTTTATGTTATATATTATGTTATTTAGCTGTTATGTTTATCAAAAATCTTGTGTACAAGAACTCCATTATCGTAAAAGTGAAATATTTCGTCGACAGTTACTTTCTAATGACCTCCTTGGCATTTTTTTTCAGATGAGACAGGGTATAACAGCAATCAGCATCTCTCGAGGCTGCAGACATGACTTGAAGGATATTGAAGCGGATAAGTTAATTCACAAAATATTAGGACTAACGTGGCCCAAAAGCAAGTCGATGTTATTTATATCGAAAACCCTCTGCACTCCATAAAAATATGACTTGGTGAAGTTTTAACAGTACCCTAAAAGATATAAGTGATAAAATCTCTTTTATCGAACAATTTGATCATGAAGAGATATGGATTTTCAATTAAACCATTGAGACAGAACAAGAACACATCCTGCAGACCCTATTAAAATGTGTCGTTATCATAGATTGTGGTGAGGATCCCAGGCCTTAGATGTTCTTAAGGAATGTGTAAAGAAATTAAAGCCGTATTATCAGTTTAAACAATTAACATGTACTTAACTTTTGTGTAGCGTGTTATTAAGTGAAAATGTGAAAGACAACCGTATTATCAGTTTAAACACTTAACATGACTTCCCTTTTAGGTCGTATAACATTACCTACCATACATGACTTTTTTGTAGCTAATAAAAAATATGTTATATGCGTGTTATTAAGTGTTGGTTTACGTGCAGAAGATAATTATAGGAAAAAAATGGAAAGAATTATTTGATATATCAAAATTTTTTAAGTGACTTAAGTGAAGGAGTGAAAAATATCTGAATATTGGCGGTGGATATTTTCAACATAAAATAAAATAAATATCTTTTCGCTACGTTTTTGACAAAACTTATATTTGAGTCTTACTTTAGAAAAATTGTGATCTTTAAATACTGTTTAATAATGTTGCTTTAGAATTGATTGAAAATAAATTTAATACCTTTGAATTTTTTTCATAACTTTTCTTCAGCTGTACATTACATTGAAAATTAATGAGGGTTTTATGAAGAAAGTAAATACAAAAGGAAAGGAATGAAGCTAAAAGACTGTGCATTCCTTTGAAAAGGTAATTTATTTAGAGATCCTTCGTTAAATTTTTAGATAACACTTTTTAATACATTTTAAATAATGATATTTAATTCATAGATAGTACAGTCTGTATTCCTATTACTGTAATGGAAAGTAATTAATTATTTGTAGAAGTGGATTTTTTTGATAATCGAGCTCCGCCAGTAATATTGACTTTAAATATTGTATATAATCATATTTAATTCATATGTGATAGTTGAATGGTGGGTGGAGTCTGCATCCCTCTCGTTACTTCATTGAGCATGTAGAAATCAATACACACGAGTCTCTAAATTCTTTCGGTAAAGTATTTATTTTATTATAGAACTGGTTAGAGTGTATTGATTTCAATTTATTCTTATGCTCGGATGGAATTACTTTAACGTTCCGCTTTAAGGACACCAATTTCCTTTTCGTATCTGTGTGGGTGTGTACTTGGAATCTATTGTTTGAACAGTTCGATGAAATACGTTCGATGTTTTTCCGGGAGAAGCTCAGATTAATTTTAGTGGAAATCCTGTGAACTCTTTTCGAGAGGAAGCGAATTTCCTTTGTGTGAGTGTCGGTCCCCGTTTACGGAGAAGTGCTGCATCGCACGTTTCGCCCTTAACCCGTGCGAACAAGTGGTCGCGCCCACGCAAATTCTCGCTCGATACGAACCCTACCGTTGTGGTCGTCCTTATTAAATCAACAGCTTCCCAACATGCGGAACAGAATGATCCCCCAAAAATTCATCTTATTGTAATATTATTGGAATATGAAGGGATTTTTTTGCAGGAATAGTAATAATAGTGAATTCAATGGACATTAGCTTTAAACCGTTATAGTTTTCTGGATTTTTCTAAGATATATTAATATCGTTGGATCAAAGTATTTTTGCATTAACTTCTGAGCCAAATCTCATTGTCTATTATATAGATGTGTTTAAAATTTCCCATTAACTGTAGAGTGCTACAATTAAAGAAATTCATTTAATTAAATTAAGAGGTAATTGTGTCAACTTAAATAAACAGCATTATTAGTATCATCCAAAGGGAGCACATGACGAACGACCACTTGCTAGATCGGCGCGTCGCGTCGCCAGCAGACGTCCTCCCACGCAGAATGGGCCTCTCCTGACACGCTCCAGGCGCACTCTATCGATCCCACTAACCTCCACTTTAGTTCATTGAACATCAACAGCTGCTATGACCCAGCAAAAACACCTTCACCCCAATCCCGACCAATTCAACGTGCCGAAAACAATTCGGCTCACAATCTTGAGAAAACAGATAGACGCTCGCGTTTCAAGGCGAAAGGAAAACACTCGATTAATTCGCAATTCCACGGAATGTTATCCGAGCCAACGAATTTCATTTTCAAAGCGGGCTTTGCATCAACATCGCGGATATCATCAACAAATTTATTCTATTTACCTTCGAAGGAAATTATTATTGTTTCCACGAAATTTCAATGTCTGGGTTGAGATATAAACCAGAAAATACTAGCCGAACTAACATAAATATCATGTTTTCTTTTAATTATATAGATGTTGGAAGTCCTCAAAACATTCCACCCCTGCGGAATTTGGGGCATGCCAAATATCGTTCCAGCACAATTTACGACCGCGCATTAACTTGAAAATCTGGGACGGTCGTAAACCAAGGAGTTAACATTCGTCCTTTGGAAACGCATAAGCCAAGGACAACGATGAAATTTATTGTTTGATCTATCGAAATCATAAGTATAATCTCTAGAAGTAGTTTATATTGAACGTGAATATATGTTCTTGAATTGCGCAAGGATTTGATTGATATAATTGAGTTAAACCTATTTTAGGTAGGAGAATAATAAAACTACGTATTTGCATCAAATACTGCACAACGTCTATTTCGATTGTACGGGAATAAACTTGAACCAAACATGCAAAGCGTTAAATTATTCCTTGTGATTTGCATTCTATTTACAGATGGATTTAATCACGCCACGTAATTTGCGAGCGAGTGTGCAAAATTGAGGAAAATTTAATGGATTTACTATTATTTCGCTCAAAACGCTATTTATACATCTGAGTAATTTGTGTACGTTGGCCATTGATACTTATCGATGGCAAAGCGCATGACCAGTAACAAATTATTGATGATTTGTATAAATATAGTAACATTTATATTCATTTGTCCAAGAATATATTTTTGTAAAGGTAGAAAAATTCTATGTCGGCATTCTTAATTAAAAAATAGTTCAATAAATATTGGTGTATTATTTATACTTGGAGGGTGGGATAGAGGACACCCGCCCACCGTACGGATATTTTCTTAAACTAGAAATAGCGTTTTATTTCCAAGAAAGATATTAATAAGTCGTGAATTATGATTAAAATATAGAAAATCAGTACTGGAAGTTCAAATATTTGAATGCAGGGTTGGTTTTTAGCATTTTAGCTTATAACTAACTCACCCTTCGATCAGCAAATATATTAAACAGTGTTCAACGAAATTATATAACGAAAAAAAAAACAACGGTTTATTTATTTATAGAAAACTTTGGACTTCTTTCTTAAAAAATTATAAATACAACAAATCAATTAAAAAAAAAACGTACTTCAAATTTTGGGCGAAAGAGGCACGGGCGGAGTTCACAATAACAAAGTGTTCTTCCACTCTAACCCTTTAATTTTCATGATGACGAATATTTTTAGCTCTTAGATTCTTCATAGATATTTCTCAACATGAATCATTTTAAAGTACACATTAAACGACCTTAATATTTATTAATTTTTTTAGGAAAATAAATATGTCATAAATTAATATAAGAAATCATTACGGTTTTATTTACTTAATCTAACAATTAAGACCAATTTAAAATCTGTCGATTCCCGTTATTCCAATCAATTGCATCCGAATGAAAAAAAAAACCGATGGACATTCACCGAAAAATTAATAATCCGATCCGACGATCGTCCAAACCAATGTTTATGTTCGGTGAATATTCAAATCAGTTTTTTGAACTTGTTTTCAGTATAAGCAAAAAAAACGGACAGTTCTCCTCATCGAAATCGTAATTAAACCTGTAGTATTTATACGAAAAAAGGCATCGTGTTTCCCCATCTGCGAGTGTGTTTGGCTCCTTAATTAGCGGCGGTTAACAAAACACGTAAATCTCGTTTTGAGATTATTAACGAGAGGAGAAGGCGGCGTCATCGCGTCCAGCCGCAGGAGATTCTATAAATTCTGCGGAGGAACGGGTTATTCCCGCAGTTTAAATCGCGATAACGTCAACAAAAGACAGACATGTAAGTAAATTTGTATTATTGATTATATGTGTTGTTGATACACATGATTCGAATATGTTGTTTTAACTAAAAGTAAATTGGTGTATACAGTTTTAATCAGATTCATATTTTTTAGATATATTTATTTATTAATTAATTATAAAAAATGTTTTAAGGTGTTTTATTAACGTTTAAAATAATTGTTAATGCAATTATATTTATATCAATTTTCCTATATTTAACCGATTGGAAAGTGAGAATTGAAGCCACCATATATTTTATTTAAACTACAAATAGTATTTTATTTCCAAGGAAATTATTAATCAAATAGTAAATGATGGATAAAAACATATTACATATAACATTTTTAGTATGACTACAAAACCAATTATTTTTTGCAACAGAATTACTACTCTTATTAATTACTCAGTGGAATTAGTTTTTACCATCTTAATCAGACTTACGTTTTAGATTTGCGAAAAGTCACATTTTTTTGCAATAGCACTAAAACTCATATGAGAAACGAAAAGAAGAAATGTTTAGTATTTTTTATATATAAATTTTTTTATTTTTCATCAAGGTTGAAGCTAACGATATTCGCGTTATTGTGTGCGTACGCATCGTGTGTTGAGTACACTTTGGAGAGCTGCAAATGCGGAGAAGGCTATCAACCTCAAGCCGATGCCGACGGTAAGGTCCAGTGCGGCGGAATTTATCTGGCGCACGCGAAGCCCTGCAACATTCCTGAGGCCCCAAAATGCGTCTGCACTAAGGAAAAGGTGTCCGCCATCCAAAGGGACGAAGAAGGTGTGTGGTGCCTACCCAGTGGCAGCGAGAGCAAGAAATGGGCTTGCGAAAACAAAGAGGAGTGGGATACCTACAAAGCCCAATACGAAGAATACCAACAAAGTCTTAAATCATAATTATAATAATGATATTTTAATAAATATAATAAAATAATTAAAACATTTTCAACTTTTTTGGTTGTAATCATTTTCTGCTATGATGTCGGAATGTGGGTGTAAAAATACTGTCACCACGTTTAAATATGCAGGTAAGCGTGTATTAAAATATGAAAAATATAACGAGGATAAGAATCCAAGGCCTCGGTTAATACATTCCGTTTCCATGCGAAATCAATACCATCCGTTCTCCCCGTAAACATAGCCTTGCCCCTCGCAAGGCCCCCCGAACACCTGAATGGGGGGCTGCACATCGGCTTTTTCTATTAATCGTCTCCAACCTAAAACCCAAAACCATTCAAAAATTTCATGGAAAAATGACAAACATTTGGAAATCGTACTAATTTGTAAATAAGGAAGGATTTTTAAAGATTTGTTCGAATAAATCGTAAAACATACTTAAAGATATTAAATATCTAAAGTAAAAGACAACTACTAATACAAAGACTAATGAAAAAAATCGTTGTAACAGTCACTACGCGGTAATCCATACTTACACTGAATGGAATCTTTCAATTCTTTCGTCAACTTTGCTTTTCCACTATATTTCGAGTTTATTTTTATCATGTTTAGGTCAGAGTCTATCCTACATATAGTTAACTTAAAAAAATACAGACAGTATTCTTATGTAATTTAAACTTATAAAAATACATATTTAATTCAAGCCCATTTTCCCGACACCAATAAAAAACTTTAACTTGTAAATATTTACTGATATTGTTAACATCAGATTACATTTTAAGATCATCTGCATAAAGAAAGGGTTCGCAGTTTGATTTTTTCTAACAGATCATTAATAAAAATGTTGAATAATATTGAACCTTTTGGCACATCTGATGTCGAAATGTGGGAAGCAGATTTAAAGTTGTTACGAGTTATATATGATTCACGCTCATTCAGATAAGAATCCATTGATAATTCAGTTGATTTACAAAAACCAAAATTACTCAATTGTTACAAGCTTTTGATTAATCTGTGTAAACAACACCAAATTGCTGCTCAGAATCAATTGTTTCAGCAATGTTATGTGTTATGTGTAATTGTAAATAAATTACTCACAGTTGAACTTTTAGCACTGAAGAAGATAATTTAGACATAGGAAAAATAAACCCAGTTTTTATTTTATTTTTTGAAAACTTATATTCTAATCAATCAATTGAATGATATGGCATTGGTTCACATAACAAAACAGCTACAGCACACTCTTTAAAAAAAAAGTAGGTAACTTTTTTTGCGGAATTTCATGACCAAATTAATTGAAATAGAGGATAAAGTAAAATTAGGTATAGACCTGACATTAATAGATTTTATATTCGTCGATGAGATTCAAAAACATTCAGGGAACCATTTACTATATCATAATTTATTATCATTTGTAATCTTTATCATCTTTAGAGATTACATATCTGCAAGACTGATTTTGCTTTTAAATAATGTTCCAGAGCACTTTTAAAATTAGTTAATAGAGCAGAAGAAGCAAAAGTTTCTTTCTGATTAGGTTTATTATTAATAAGGTTTATAATTTCGGAATTAAATCATGCCGGATATTAAAATTTTGTTGCAATTGGAAAGTTAGAAATACTGAATGATTGGACTATTTAAAGTATTATAAACATTTTCAAAGGGTTGATCAATATTAGTAAAAATGAATGTTTCAGTCAGACAAATGATCATAAAAATCTATCTTGAAGTTAAATTATTAAATTCAGATATAAAATTCCAAATTATATGAATCTTCTGCAACTAATACAAGTGATATTTTGAACTTGATATATAGTATAAATTAAATCCAAAGCAATATTTTAAGTATTTTTAACAGTGTTATATTGCTGAAGGCCTAAAAGACTTTAAAAAATTTGGAAATAACACATGATTCAATAAATTATTATGTTGGATGTTTGAAAAAGTGTAACCGTTAAAATATCCTATACAAATTAATGTATTATTTTTCAAAACAGATCAAAAAAGAAGAAATTCTTCAATCATTAACATAAATATCAGGAGGCATATATACATGTAGAATATAGAGCCAGTAAGATTTAAATTTACATTTACATTAATAATAATTCAACAGATCTGTAGGAATTGTTTTAACTAAAGAAATTGCGGACATAATTATCGTACTCTACCACCTTTGGATTTTCCTGATAGGATCACGATCGGTCCAAAAAACTATGTAAAAGTCGAATAATAAAATGTATTAAAATCCTTTAGTTCGTTGTAGGAAATTTAAAAATACGAAAACATTTCGTAAATCTACAACAACAAGCAAATTACGTTTGTATCATTCAATATTTGTGGTGGTATTAGCCAGAGAAGTAGTTGTTTCACTAAGTAATTTGTTTTATAGTCTTAGTAAGAATCATTGTTGTTGAAATGTTTTCGTATTTTTAAATTATTATGTATAAGTCGTTAAATAGTTTTAAAGAATTTCATTTTTTCAATTAAAATGTATTTTCGTTGACTTCCTTAAATTTTTAAATACAAATAAGTATTATATTAGAAACACACCTTATTGTAGAATGAATGAAAATCAAAAACAAATTTTAGTATCCTACCGACTACGCCGATATTTTTATTAGAGCAGACAAATTTAGTAAGAAGTTGATCGTGTGAAATTGTATAACAAATAGGTGGCTAGGTCAGAGGACACCCACCCACCTATATAGATACACATATTAACTTTACTGGAAAGCTGTTTTCTAATGCATTTTGCATTTCGTGAGTAATTTTTCGAATGAAAAACAAATTTATCTCTATGTAGGGTGGGTGATCTCTGTCATACTCTGTAACCTGTACATCATTCACGAAGTTATTTCTAAGCTCTTAATGGATTAATAATACAATTAAATGGATTTTTCCACTAAATTATCAATTTGGTGCAATATGCTTCTATTATAATTTAATATTTCTACTATTAAAAAAATACAATTACTTCACATCGAAAATCGTATTTAATAATACATTTCTTTCAGTGGTACCTGAAAGATATTTTCTTACAAATATATTTAATATCGGAAACCATGAATGAACTGCAACGTGATTCATGCAATGCATTCTTATTACAAACACTGCATAGACCTTGATTAAACCATCATTCTTTTAATTTACGCATATAAAACAATAAATAATCATCTCAGGTTTTTGTTTGAGATGTAGCATCTGCAAAATCGATTAGCTCTCGCGGAATTGATGAATTGATGCACCGAGGAGCTGAATGCACTGCGGCAAAATGGGCATATACGAAAGGGTTGAAAATCGTATTGCAGATTCCGGGCCTACGTGCGGATAGAAGGGGACGCAATGGGTCCGTCTTCCTGCCAGCAAGTGTTTTGACCCATTTCGCAGCAGGAAAATGCCCCTGTGACCTACTTCCACACACACAGTGACAGAAACTACGCAAAATGAGAAAATCAATTGTGTCTTCCGACACATCAAACACAAACACACACCAAAAAAAAAACAATAAATCATCAACTCACCCCCAATAATCCCGTTCCCATTGCCGTGTTCAGAAGCGGCCAACATCCTTCAAAACACACCGTCTAAGTCTTCTCCAAATGTTCTATCATAATAATACTAAAAGTGATCGCGTTAAATTATCGGATGAAATGCAGCGGAAGCAGAATATTATTGCACACCTACTTATCTATACTATAGAAATAAAATATATATTTCGCACGCTAAAACACCAAAACGCGAAATGAAAAACGGTGTTAATAAAACAAGTTGGAAAATCAATCGTCGTCGCGCACTAACACTAAACACTAACTCTTTTTTTATATACCGTGTATTGTTTGTATTGTTGTACGATTTTATTCCTAGGAGTTCGGGGGTACAATTGTATCTATGTGTGTGTATATGTGTGTATGGATCAACGTGGGAACCTCGCACAGTTTCGGACGTCTACTGGCGATATCGGCAGTGCGCATGGACGGCCGAAATCATCCCCGGAGAATGCGTACGTTTCCAGGCGCCATGCGCCGTCCACACAGAAGGGGTTGGTTGGTTGAAATTGCTGTTTTAATTATTAATAAAAGTTAACATTAATGCGCAAAAAGTTCAAACAGTTTCCGGGTTTTCAATCTCAAACGCATTTGTTAAATATTTGGATGTTAAAGTTTCAGAGAAGTCTCTTTGAACACAGTAAAAAATAATCTTTTTAAGTGGCAGATTATAAAATGTATAAAATAAATTACTTGCTTGCTATTAAGCAACAAAAAATTAATTACTAATTTAAGAAGTTTAAAAGATTTTAATCGTATAAATAAATAAACATCCAGTAAACGTTATTTTAATGCAAATTTCAGAAAGTATTTTAAACATATTAAGAAACGATGAAATAAGATGCAAATATTGTTAACATTTGTAATGCGTCCCAATATTTTCTAAATGCTGCTAAATCCATGGCCTTCTACTTTGCCTCAAGCTGGCATAGATTCTCATTTCAAGTAGGCCTTGAAACTATCTGGCAAACTAGAAGGCCATGGAAGCAAATGAGAATTAGCAGCATTTAGAATCATCAATTTCTTTTAATGCTAAAAAAAACGATATCAAAGAGATAAAAGTCGAAGAGGATGATTTTCACGATCAATGGTGCATTTAGGACCTTCTGGGTGCAAACTTCACTATTCCTTATTATATTTTGAACAACCAGCACGATGTGAAAAGATCTGGCAGTAATATCCCGAATTGACTATCTAACTTCTCATAGACCAATTATTTGCTATGATTAAAAGCACTTAATTGATGGAAGTGTGTACGATGTCATATTTTAGATTTATATGTTACATAAATCTTACAAATAAGCTCTATATTGATAGGTACTTATGGCACTCAGTATATTTTAAACCTTCGTTTACATAAAAATTCCATTTATACTATTGTAAATAACTTTAACAAATACCTGAAAAGCATAACCCAATCAGTAACTTAATTTAAGATATATGTAGGGTGGGTGGGTGTCCTCTGACCCACCCTCCAACCAGTAAAAGATACGCGGCAGTGCTTTAAAAAAGTCTTACAAACTATACATTATTGTTGAAATTATTTCTTAATTAATTCTTTGCGCTTGTGGAGGGTATGTTAGAAATTATTCAACCCACTTTTAATTTTATTTTACACAGCCTTTAAGATTTTTGCACGCACCAATAGTATTAATATAAATTTACTTAAAATCTATAAGACGTCTGTAGGAATATTTTCAGTTTGAAATTGACAAGACGTCAAACTTACAATTCCCCGCCAGGAATATATAGGACAGGCTGCGGCGGCGGAGGCAAGAGAAGGACGACGAGAGAGGCGCAATTGCGCAACTTGGATCGCGGATCGAACCGCAACGTCCGTTACTAACAACAAAAGCCGAATGCCCATTCCATACCATTCTGCAAGTCCGACTGGAAAAACGGTATTCCATCGCACCTACCATCACCGTTTCGGTGTACCCAGAGGTGCGCGCGTTTTTCCTAGATGGTAGGGTAGGGCGTGCTGTTCTGCCGCTGCTCACCTTCTAGTGTAAACACGGTGATATAATATTTATTTATAACGTTTCAATCATGCCACGGCCGTACGCACCTAACGTGATTCCCGAATAGCCGAAAACAATTGAATGGGAAGAATGTTGCTGCTGGACAAATACTATCAGATCATCGAGAAGAAAACCCACCTGGTGTCGCTGCAATGGAAAAGTGAGTACATAAACAAATTATTTCTAAGTAGGCTTTGAGTAAATAGTGAGTGTACGATAATATAAACAACTTCTCATTGGAATATATAATTACAAATGGTAATATAATAATAAGGTCGAAGGACAAAATCTCTCTTATGTTATTTTATACATTGGTACACAAAAATTTACAAATACAGGTATAAAAATACTGTATTTGTAAATAAAGATTAATGGTATACCCTAATAACGATATGTTATTATTAAATTGCGGGATTTATCGACAAAGTAAGTAAAAATAATAATCTATTAAATTTCTTACTTCAACAAAATATGTTTGTCATAAGTAAATATTTAGATTTTATTAATAAACTACTTTCTTTAGTAACGTTTTTAATTAATCCAAAAATACCATAAAGTGTACCAATCTTGTATTATTAAAGAACCAGCATGTAAACACTCTCAGAAATTTGATTTATAATAACAACACTAAGATTTTAAAGGTTGCAAATCTTTTTTTTTAGTTCATCATAAACTATCTAGTATTAAGTGTGTATCAATTTAATCAAGTAATCGAGGAAAAGAAAACTCGGATAAATGGATGAAATCCATACCGTAAAAACTAGACCTAGAAATGAGTGCATCTAGGCTGAAGAAATCTGACACAGTTTACTTATTTACTATTATGATTTATTATTTTAGTAAAACACATATTTATAAGTTTATAATCGACACACGCGTTTCCTCATTTAATCAAGCGGATTGATAAGAAATGATAAGAAGTATTAACCGCTTCCTTTCAAAATGTGACACATACATTAAAAAACGTGTATATAGACTTTATTTTCTATTTAAACAGCTTTACATAATACCATGACTGTAATAATAAAATGCAACATAGGTATTAATATGCAGTATTATTCCAATTCCCTTAAGTACACTTAAAAACTGTCCTAGAATTTTAACGCGTATAAATAATGCAACTGTTTACCTACACACCTGTTACTACTAAAAACAAACTATGAGTAATTAATTCCTTGGAGTAAACTCGAAACCGCAACGTTTAATTCTTGAATATTTTAATAACCTTCATATAACTAGAAACTGTTATTGTTGATGAAAATAATAGGAATAACATATATTTAAATTTTGTCATCTACAAGTGGCCTTTCTAACGTTAACTATTTATTACTAATTGAGGTAGTAAAGCAACGTTACAATTTTTCTTTACTATTTCAGTCGGTCATTTTTTGACATTATTCGGTGCGGTCGTCTGCTGTTTCCTGACCTCCTACTACTTCAGAAAGGTGGAGGAGTCCTTCGACAACCAGTGCGTCCTCTTCTCCAACCTGACGTTTAAAGATAACGAGCTGTGCTACGCCAGCAAAGGGGATTTTCCTTACAATTCGTCCTTTCACAATTCCGCCACCGTATGGAGCACGCAGAGCGTTTGTGATTACTGCGAATACCTCTTCCTCTTCACCTCGATCATAGGAGTCATCATGCTGGCCTTCATCGTCATCCTGCCGAAAGGCGGCGGAGAAACGGCACAAGCACAATTGTAAGACAGTTTTGTTATTAGAAGAAAAAATAATATTTAAAGTTAAAAAATACTGCTTTTATGATCACTCTTGCGTGATCTTTGTTGGTACCTAAATGGATACCTATGTTTGGATTAAAACAAAAATTCTCATTTCCAGCTACACTAGACCATGGAGACTAGTTTTGCCCTTCATAGTGCTCACGCTAATAATTACGATGATTGTTTTCCTGACCTTCGTGATGCTGAAAAGTGGACTCAAAGGATTTTGCTCACAGTTTGAAAGCCAGTTGAACGATAGCGGGTGGGTTTGTGGATAAAACCTAAACAAGAAATAAACCTTTTTGGTGTTACGTTATTTTAATCATGCAATTAACATTTGTTGTATAATTTTGGTATTTTATTTCTAAAGAGCAAAGCCATCTTGATTTACTATTTTTTTGTTTGTTTGCACATGGCCAAATTAAACGCCACAAATTTAGTGTCCTCAAAAACTTTGTAACAATATGATTCATTTTCTAGGTGCTCGAAAGCCATAAACCCGTACACATTGATTTATCACGAGGAAGAAAAGGACGCCAGCTGTTACGTAAAAGGCACAATACTCTTTGGCTCGCTATCCCTAATTTTTTGGGTTTGCTTGCTGGGTTCCTTAATCTTCAGACTAATCAAGGGAGCCGACTTTGAAATAGTCGTTTACCGATTGGAAAATGTAAGTACAGAAAATATATATTTTCTTTGAATGCCCACTCTTCAGAAGAGGTTGGCGATCATATGTTTATACTCGTCCCGATCTTGCGCAAGTCGTACCAGTGTGGGAGCATTCCTGATTATAATCAATTATATATATTTTCTTTACAAATAGTTTACTTAATTTATTATTTATTATAAAAAATCATATGAAATTAGCCAAATGAATAATTAGCAATTTGATATTGATTGTAAGGTAGTTAAAGGCCACCAACCCTACATAATTTGCCTTTACCTACTGTTTAGATTTTATTTTCAGACAAATCAACAACTATGTGTAAGATAGGTGGATAATTAAAACTTTAAGTAGACAAAACATACGCTACATATTTTTTTCTAAATTAATCATTTATTTATTATAATAAAACTCTTTCCAGATGAAAGAAGATCAATTGGATAGCCTGAAATACGCTTGCGACAGCAGCAGCGCAGAGACGGTAACGAAAGTCGTGTCCGATGACGTACAATACGTTAGAAATCCAGACGTGCAAAGTATAAAGAGCATCAAAAGCATCACCTCAATGCCGCTCACCAAAGTTTAGTCTTCGACAGTATGAAAAGCTCAGTAAATTTATCTCGAACCAATTTAACTTAATAATCGATGACTCTTACCAATTTTACTTAATGTATCTCAACTTTGTTCAAAACAAAAAAATAGTTTAGAAGTTGCCAATCATCTTAATACCATGATTCTCTTTAATTTAACGTAACTGTGATAGAATGTAACACATTTAATTTTCATTTTATATTATATAAGCATCGGTATCAAATTAAAATATCGATGATCAAATCAAGCTTGAATACATCAGCAGCAAAACTATTCAACACACTGCCCGTTCATCACTTTTCCGCTGGTCATCACTATTTTATCGCAAATCAAAATACCTGGTACTAAGTGTTAAAATGTTTCCAATCGCTTGCTCAAATTGTTAACGCTTGATGTATCAAAAGAAAAGAAAATTAACGAGTAAACGCAATTCCATCCATAGATTTACTGCTCACTACAAGAGTTTGTGATAGTAAGTGGATTTAGTGCACCATTACTGTGATTAACCGATTGTGATTTTAGCTTATTTCATGGGCATCTTAAAGATCAAGTTAAACATATAAACAACAAGCTTTATTTTAGTTGCTTTTGTAGACTTCATACAGTGCTCAAGCTAATTCTTTAAAATGTTGTCGTAATTCAAAAAGAGAAAGGTTTAGTAATTATTTATTAAGATGTTTAAAATGAATTGAATTAATCGCTTATTGTCGTAACCGTTTCGTCGGAATTGTATAATTCCTGATTAATTATTTACTTATGAGCAAACATTTCTGTTGGGCTGGCTTAGAAGATAATTTATTGAATGTATTTTTATAAAGCTATTTTGTAAATAAACAAATAATTAATGTTAATAAAAATTTTAGAAAAAAAAAACTATTACAAATGGTAATCCGGATGCTGAGTGCGTACGTGCTTATTTCTGTCTCCCTTCTGCCTAAAATGTCTTCCACACACGTCACATGGATAGGGTCGTTCGTCGGTATGTATCCTTCTATGATTATTCAGTGCATCAGCTCGGAAAAATCTCTTATTACAAATCTAACAATTAATAAAAATAATTATTGATTGGTATTTCACTCTTAGTACCCGGAAAACCGTTAATTAACTATTTCAATAAGAATGCATTGTAAAAAGTTTCGACTTACCAATAGAGTAAATTGGGCAATAGATGTAATTATAAACCGAGTAGAATAACTTTACCTATTTTCGATCAATCATACTCACATCACAAGCATATCTTCTATCATTAGTGTGTATTAATCGGTGCTGGTAGTAAACTGATCCTGTCAAAAAGCACTTATCGCAGACTGAACACTTGAAAGGCCTTTCTCTGGTATGGACCTTCCTAATATGGTCCTTCAAATCTGGTCGGATGGTGTACCTAGCTTCACAGCCTTCGTGCGGACAAGCAAAAGGTTTAATGCCTAAAGAATAAAAAATAAGAATCTTAGTTTTTATATTAAAAGTTAATACTTTTAAAGAATATAAATATTGTTATTTTAAATGAACGAAAAAAAACAAACATTACCTTGGTGGAAGCGCATGTGTTGCCACAAGTGGGAGGTTTGTGAGTAGCAACGTTTGCAAATTTCGCAAACGTACGGCTTTAAGCTCTGATGGGCCCTACTGTGGATTAGTAAGGCTTTCGAACTATGCACCACCTAATAAGAGTAACAAAACATTAGAATTATATTTTTTTTAAAGAAAAAAAAACGCAGTTACTAAAATATAAAATATGCATTCAAACCATTTTTTTAAATAAGTAATAGTAGGTAGTAGTAGTAGTGTTTGGCTATCGACCACGTGGTCCTTCCGCTGTTTTATTTACCGATCACCCATCCAATTGCTGACCCGAACTAACATTGCTACACTCTCGCTAACGAGAGTTCGGCCGAAACTGTATGCGCTCCCCACCGGCGTGTTTTTTAAATAATTTTTGTAGATTATGATAAAATTATGATAAAGAAAAACCATTTAAGAAAAATTATAGCTTAATAATACTGAACAACAGTTGTAACTGTATCTATAAAATCCTTAAAATGCAGCCAACATTATAACAATAAAATGTATTTCTTTTCTTGAATTTATCTGTCTGTGAAATTGTTACAACTTACCTGATCGCATTCTTCGCACTTGTAATTAGCAGGATGGTCAGTATCCCGATGAGCTTCTAAATCTAGAACGCAGTCGAAAACTTTAATGCACCGTTCGCACTGGTACTTATATCCCGGATCAACATTAGCCGCCAAACGTTTGGCTTTGTTCGTCTGGGAAACGTGCTTACGCTTCCTGCCGCGCTTCTTCTTACCCGCGACGAGCAAGTCCGATTCCTGCGCATCCTCCGAGATAATCAGACTGCTGGTCTCGCTCATTACCTCCGTTTTGACGGTGATCTCGCTCTCCTCCAACGGTCTCTCCCTGTTCTCGTTAACATTCAATTTGATGGAACACAGCACATCCTCAATCAGCTTTATGATCGTTTCCTTGTTTTCCTCTTTATCAACAATATCTACAGTCTCTATTGGTTCTGAATGCAAAAACTTTTTCGGTGTGTAGTGTTTCTTTTTTATTTTATGCGAGTACAAGACCTCGTGGGATTTAAAAGTCCTATCACAATACCGACAATAAGTTAATTTGGGTAGATAGAATAAGTTGGCTTCATTAGAACATTTGGTAAGCCAATGTTTTGCAGCTAAAATATACGAATCAAACGTTTCCATACAAATAACACAATTATAATTCGTTTCTGTAGTATGCGTTTTTTGATGCATTAATAAGGAAGTTTTATCAGCATAAGTTTTATTGCAGTATTCACATTGCAATAGCAGTTCTGTTAGAACTTTATCAACATATCTATTCGAAAGTTCATTTTTAGTTTCTTCTTTTAAACCAATTGCGTCCAGATTTAACTTATGTGAATTAAATTCTTCGACATTTAAAATGTCGGTACAGCTATCAGCATGATTACTTGCGTAAGAATCTGAGGAGAAAACTTGATAGCACTTAATGCATTTCCAAACAGTTACATCACTCCTGTAGAATTTGAGGATGTCACCAGCTTTTTTACAATGGTTTTCTTTATGGATCCTCAACCTGTTTTCACTAACGAAATGTTTATTACAATACTCACAGATATTTACGTTATCCTCGTCGTGACTGGTAAGATGACGTTCTAAATTATTTTTACTAACAAATTGTTTTCCGCAAGTGGGGCAATCGAATTTCATCCGGACCCCCTTTTCAATATCCTTAACGTCCACGTTCGGTTTCAGCACAACTTTTTCAGCATTGAATTCACACTGATGCCGCTGGAACTGGTATTTCGTAGGAAAGTTAGTATCGCAATTTTGGCACCTAATCATCGTAGGTATGTTGGGGACCTTTGATTCCCGCTTCGGAGTTATCGCCGGCGGTGTACTGGTCACTTTAGCCCCAACCGGATCGTTCAACACGGTAGATATCTCCGTGGCATAGTTTAGCGGGTTTAAATCTTCAACACCGCCTAATTTAATCACTCTTATAGACGAATCATTAAAGTTCACGCTGCAATTGAACTTAAACTTATCCTCGCAGTCGCCGAAGTGCTGCACGTAATCGGGGGGCAAATCTGAAGCCGTAGGCATCCGCGACACGATTTTGTGCGTCTTGCAGTCGACTTTCAGCTGCACGGACTGCACCACTCCATCCGAATACATCTTGTGCAATTTCAGGTAGGCTATATGCTCGTTCCTGTTCATCACCACTTGATATTACTATAATTATTCCCTCATCAAAACAGCTTTGCTCGTAGAACTGGGCGAGGAAAAAAACGTCGGCTTTTTCGTCGAAAATAACAAACTTTTGTTTCGCGCTACTACGCGACGCGGCATTACGTCAGTTCCGGTCCACAAAAGTTTCACCAACATTTAAAAATTGAAAAAAAATTTAAATTACTGATAAATTTACACTAGGTTTATTACGAAATAATAAGAAGCAATAAACACTTTAATTTTAATTAAATGTTATACGAAATAATATCATTGCATATAGCATAACAATCGTTAACAACAAAAGATGTGACATCATAAATGCATTATATATAATTAACTAAATAATAATTATTAGAAAAGTACTACAAATTATTTTTAGTGATTATAGAAACAAATATATTACAAATTCTATCGGATTTTTTATCTAGTTATATTTCTTTCTGTTTGCATTGTTGTAAATTCAGTACAATGGCGCTATCGGTTATTTGAATATATTTCATAAATCCATGTTATTATTATTATTATTATTAAGAAATTTAAAAAATACTAAAAGCTATCTCTCATGATTATAGTAGTCCTATTTAAAAATGTATCATAACTTTTATATTTATTTGTTATAATGTGGGCATTATAGTAAGTTCACCTAAAGTCGGCCCTGCGCTTTTAATTCAATCAACAACTCCAACCTAACCTCAAACAGCAGAGATGCGAAAATATCAACAATTAGTACTATTCATAATATCCGTCGCCAGTTTATTACTATTACTCATCTACCGGCATGAGTACAACAGATTACATTACGTCCTGGAAGTGTTCAACTTTTTCGGGCAACCCTGCAACCTCACCGACTTGATTGAGTCGAATAAAATGGGAAATCACCACGACTGGGGCCCGGAACCTATTTGGAGCGAGGATGACAGCTTTTACGTCTACTCTAGCTACTGGTTGAAGTCGCATGAAGCAAAAACTTTAATCCTACGCAATAACAGATTCGAACACGCCAGGAATTGTTATCTATGGTACGAGGATAAATCCGAGCCAGTTGTGGGGAAATTCAAGTACGCTCTAATTGCGAAAGACGCCGATTTGGAGTCATATTACTATCATTGTCATAGCACTAAAGAAGCACCCCCTTATGCAGTTTCATATGCAAGGAATAAGAGACGAAATATGAAGCGGCATTTAGTGAACGATCACAAGAAAAATGTCACTTTTAATACTACCCTGTGTGTAGATGCAACAGGTAATATCACAAAATCCGAATTTGTGGAGTTTTTAAGTTTCCATACAGTTGTGGGTGTAGATTCCTTTATTGTTTATACTAACAATCTTCCATATCGATTAATTAAAATTATAACCCAACTTTCCAATCAGTTGAATATTAAAGTAACCTTTTTTAATTGGAATTTTCCTTTCTCGTATGGTGAAAGTACATTATCCAGTACATTCATTCAAGAGGATTGTTTACACCGTGGAATTGGAGAATCTAAATTCATCACTAGTTTGTCAGTGAATGAATACATAGTCCCATCCACACATTATAATTTAATTGAAGTCCTCACACATTTTAAAGGTGAAACAGATCGGTTTTCGGTGCCAATACAGAAATTCTGTATCAACTTTAATGATCCTAAAAAGCCTGTGGCTCTACAAAATACAAATGTTTTCAATGATGAAAGCAACGATATTAAGGTTATTTATAAAAATATTGATGAAAGTAATGTTATTTCAGAACAGGAGATTGACAAAGATGTAATTTCTTTACATAAATATATTAAATGTAGTACAAATGTTTACAGAACTTATGATGATAGTACTATGTTGAAATTCTCAACTGATTTTATCCGCTCTACTCTGTTTCATTTAATGTTACTCAAGCAATTGTAATGTTGACAGCTTTAAACATGTCTTACATAAGAAATAATTATAAAGATATTAAAACATTTTTAAGAATACCTACTAATTATGGTAACAAATGTAATAAGTATTCTTATTAGTGAAACATTTGTAGAAGTTAGAAAATGTATATCCTATATTAGTGCCTTAAATATTTTAAGTACAATTGTAAATTGAATTAAGAAAAATGACTGTAATGAGGATGTTTAACATTTAACAGCCAAAATTATATAAAAAAATAGCTATTTAATCCTTTCGAGACAAGAAGACTAAATTTTTATTCTGAATACAAAATATTCCTCATAGAGGTAATTATATTAAACAAATTTATTTAATTATGCATTAAATATAGTAATTTATTGTATTTTGATATCAAGTTATTACATTTATTAAAAGGAAATAAGAAAATTAAGTTTATTAATATTCCTTAACGTTGATCCTACCAAAATGAGGGCAATTCATTTTATACAATAAAGTTTCTTCACTTTTATTAAAGGGGTTTGTGGAAAAATGAACTGCCACATAGTAACCATTTTCTTCACTTTCCTGATAATTTTTCTCTATTTATTTATAAATAAATTTGCCACTTATAAATAAAACAGCAATTTCATTAAAAAAATGTTTATTATTTTTTTAAATAAATTTCAACACCATAGGAACATTCAAACACAAAATCCATTCACTCGATACAACCCAGTCTTAATTAAACCCAAGATAATTGTCCATTTGAAACAAACATGTTATAAAATAAAACAATTTGTGTACACAACATTCCCACAGTGATGACATCTTTTGATTTTACCTAAATAAGTTATATATACGTACATAAATACATAATCACATGAAGCAAAACGATAATCACATGTTAATGCACAGTCCCTACTCAAGTAACCTAAATAAATTATGAAAATATATTAAATTATTTTTGTTTAGTGAATAGGCAGATGAGAACTTTATCCCCACAAGTCCTCAGACCGACCAAACTTATAGATCAGCGAGGAGATGAAGATTAGAGCATTTTGGAGGAACAGGGCAATTCCTGGCCATTGCACTGTTTTCTCTGAAAATAATAAATAATTAGAAAAGTTAATTCTTATTCCATATTTACACAGATTGCCTTTAAAAGGTGAATAACTTAAATACATGGATATCAGAACATGGAGAGCACATTAAGAAAATACAAAAATACTAAGCAATACATGGTTGAAAGTATATAATTATAGTCTATAATTCATCATTTAATTAGTTAAGAACTAGGACAAAGTAACCTATTATAAAAACGTTACTTACCGATTGCAACAAAATCGGCAAATAAAATCCAGCAGGAAGCAATCACGGAAGCAAAGCCCATGACGAAACCCAAGAAAAGCCATATCCTAGAACCTCTAGGTCCCATACATCCACCCTCAAATATATCTCCACGAATCTGCACATTTATAAAATTTAGTCTATATGTACTTAATCGTTCACATTAATTTAACGGTGTCAGTACATACATACCTGTGCATTTGATACTGAATTGACCATTATGAGGGACAGTGTCCCGAACACCCCACACATGTGGTACCCAGCCAAAACCTTTCCTGAGTGCACACTGGCCGCATCGATGATGATCCACCAGCCTACGAAGAACTGTTTACATGGTTAAATTTTGACCAACTCCAAGCTGCAGAATGATTACCAGAAATCCTGAGATTATAGCGGCCAAAGCGTTCCTCCTCTCTCCTTCGAACCAGATGCAGGGGGGAATGTTCTCCAATAAACCCGACATCGTCGAAATACGTGAATCACTATTGTAATAATTAAGAATTGTTGTCTTTAATAATTACACTCCTTTTGCAGGGAATTTTTTTACGTGTGGGTGGTAACGTAAATGACTAATTTGGTGTATTTTATCTTCCTAGTATAAATATATAAATTCGCATTCTTGTGCTTCCATCTGGATTTTGTAATTGGAACATATACTCTGATGAAAGCATATTTGCTCAAAGACTAGAGGGCAGTTGCGTACAATATTTATTTTTATTTCATTACTTCACATTACTTGCACTTTATTTAAAGTAACAAGCGTTCAACAAAAATCAAAGGTGAAATCTAATGTCATGTCTATGCTAAAATCACTAGTCTCTTTTTGTAGTAGTAGTGTTTGAATCGACCACATGGTTCTTCCGCAGTGTTATTTGTATATTTGCTACTTTCTGTTTTTGTATTATGCTTGAAATCTATTTACACAAAAACCATGACAACATCCTTAATTTATGTAATTTTGTTATCGTCATTATAATGGTATTTTAAAACCAAATTATTAGATGACAGGAAGAAACAATCCCGAAGAATTTTGATACAAGCAATAAATTCTGCTTAAACTACGAATGGTTTAAAAGAACTACCACGAACCTATGTTGATACACAATCTTATTTATATTAATTTCTCTGCTCTACATTTCTTAGTGATTATAACCTTACAATTTACCTGCAGTGATATTTAAAATATAATTTATTTATTTTATAAATCCATTTGTTTTGTTTATGTGTAAGTATTGTGGTGCCACCTGGGATTTGAGGTAATGATCAAATTTCATTTAGAAACGTTAGCCCCGACCGTGATTTGACATTTACAAACGTCAAAAGTTTTCATCAATCCACGATTATTTTTATATTTACCGTATTATTGCATTCTTATTTACAAATTAATACATATCAGGTAAACCGAATAATATAAATAATCCTGTACAACGCAGTGCATCGTCCACACTATTTTCACTTTCAGGTTGCGTCGGTCATTCCTGTCAAGAGCGGTGATGGTTTTCGGGGGCTCCAGTTCGACTTAACGTGAGTAATGAGCACCTTCTCTCTGGCCAGTTTAATGAACTCGACACTAATCGATACCATTTCACTGTATGTGCACAATATATCCGCCTACTTTACGGAATCAGTGGTAGCGCTCAAGACCGACGACGGGGTTCTCACGGTGTTCGAGCACCTACCGGAATACTTGTATTTCGATGAGTTTCAGTGGACGCTGCTGCAGGGGTTTCTAATTGTGCTACTTGTCAACGTGCTGCTCATCTGTCTGGCCTGGAATCATTACGGGAAAAACATATGCGAACGGTTTATGAAGCCTGGTAAGATATATACCATTTACCCCTTCCCGCACAATTATTTTTAAAAGTAGTGACGACTGCCTGAGATATCATATGTGGGAAGTGGTTGATATTGTTTTTAATTCTTCTACAATAGATATTTATAAATGTTAGTTGCTGCACTAAAATCACAAGCATGAAATTCTGGTTGTAGCTAAACCAGATTTCTCTATAAGTTCAATTAATTAATTAAATAATATTCCATATTTCTTGGCACAATTTTTTACAAATTATTTTTTTCTAATATGGTTTGATTATAGTTTTATCTCCTTTTGATCTATTATATACATTTTGTTTATTAATTTATATTTCATTTCGGGGAAATAATGAACAGTTTTACAGCCATTTTAATTGTTTTATTATTCTTATTTGACTATCTTTTAATAATTGATTTTCATAATGGTCATTTTTGTTATATGTTATTTTTATTACTTTCCCTATATAGTATTTTTTTTCGTTGTCTGTGGGTGCTGTATCTCAAAAACTAATGATCCGATTGAGATGAAACTTTAAACTTAAGGTTTTCTCATTCAAAACTGGGACTGAAAAGTTTTGGTGAATATTCAAAACCGGAAGTGGATTTATACTCGAGGCCATTTTTTGTTTTTTTTCCGATATTTTTTTTAATATTAAAAATATTAGAAAATTTTTCAACTGATAGTTGAAGGAAATGAAAAACTGAACAAGTTTTATAAAAATATATTTTTCATAAAATTCTTAACTTTCGAGAAAAAGAATAAAAATTAAAAATTTTGACATTTTCTGCCAATTGCTAATAAACTATTGGAGTTGCATGAAATTTATATAACAAATACATGTAGAGAATTATAAATTGAACAAATTACTAATAATAGCATTTCTGCGTAAACCGCGTTTTCGAGAAAAATATAGGGAAAGTATTATCGTTGATTGAAATATTGTATAGATGCCTAACCTTATGGGGAAATGCGAGTCACTAAAAGATCACCGCAGCAGCACTTTACTGTGAGTGTCGGGATAGGCGGGGAAGAGAGGGATCAGTTTAGAGGTGACTCAATTAAATACATGTGGGTTGGGTATCTATACAATATTTCAATCAACGGTATTATGATGGCCACATCACCATTTTAACTTTAATTTGTTTTGGTTAATTAGTCAAGTATTTTTTTACAATTTCGATCTTCTTATCTTGATCAAAAATATTTCACCACAAGCTGAGAAAAATAAATGGTACCGGTCATCCATCCAACTGCTTACCCAAACTAACGTTGCTGCACTCTCGCTAACGCTAGTTCGGCCATAACCGAATGCGCCACCACCGGCGTGTGACTTAAAAACATTTTTATCAAATGTTTTTCTAAATTTAATTTTGGTTTAAAATATCTGGTCAGAATCTGTCTATTAAAAAATATAATTTAAGCTCTTTTACACGCAAAAGAAAGACTACACGGTATATAGTCAAACACTGCAATTACAATGACTAAAAACATTTTTAGGTAACGTTTAAAATTTTAATGTCAAAAGATTAACCTCAAATTAGACAAATTAAGTGAAAGAAATGTTATTCCTATTAAATTCCAGCAACGTCTAAGGCGATTGAAGAATTGAAAGCGAGTGTATCGCGCCTAAAGCTCCCCAAGGAGCATACGCCGCGCATCTAAGCTAACAAAGAACCGAGATGGCAGAAAGAATAAAAAAGTATTTTGCCAAGAAGAAGACCGAGGCGAAATTTAAGTTAGCCGGGCCCGGGCGGAAATTGACCGACCCGTCGGACTCGTTCGTGGGGCCTAGCAAAAAGCCGGGCTACGCGCCACCGGCGAACAAGGGTCCCACGGACGCGACCCGACAGGCGGCTGAGGCCGCGCTTGCACGGCTCAATCAGCAGCACAAGAGGGACACCGCGTTCAATACGTCGCTGGCGGCCATTCAGGCTCAGGTTAGGAAGGAGCTGGAGGTGGAGAAGGCAAACAAGTCCGAGATCACTTCACAACGTCCGGAAGAAGTCAATTTGGAGGCTTCGCCTTTGTTAGCTGTGAAAGGAGTATATTTTCGATGTCCGATGATCAGCGAGGAGGTGCTGAGTAAAGATGAGTGGAAGGGGAGGATCAAGGAGTTCCTATTGGAGCAGCTGGAAGAAGAGAGGGGATTGACTGCGTGTTTGATGATACATTCTTGCAATTACAATAGGTCTAAGGTAAGACAATAAAATTAAAATCTTTCCATTTATTTATACAGTTATTTAGGTGAACGATTGTGTGGATGTCCTCTGCAAATATTTAGAAAACATCATTACTCACCCTGAGGAAACCAAATACCAAAAGATAAGATGTTCCAATGCTACCTTTAACGATAAAGTCCTGCCAATTTTCGGCGCGGTAGAATTGTTAACGGCCGCCGGTTTCGAACGATGCTCCCTCGAACACAACGGCAATCAAGAGGATTTTTTCGTATTCAACGAGAAGAATATACACGGAATCGAAACCCTAGAGGTAGATAGTTGTCATCGCGTATTTTTTAATATACCATTTAGTTTTGATGAATGTGTAAAACCAGTAACACATTTTGTAGTTTTTAAGGGACGCCTTAAAGACGGCCGACCGTATCGAAATCGAGCTAGATAGAAATCTGCAGGTTTTGTCGCCGGCTCAGGCCTCCAAGCTGGTAGAGTTACCTCAGGACTTTTATTCCATATCCCCTGAAGAGTTAAAACGTGAGCAGCAAATGAGGTCTGTACATGGTATATTATCAAAATGCTATTTATCTTTCAGTGTAAGCTAATACAAGTATAACTTTGTAAAATAAATTTATAGGAAGGAAGCAATGGAGCAGCAGATGATCCTTCGAACCAAAGCCATGCGCGAAAAGGATGAATTGCGTGAGCTTAGAAAATATAAATTTGCACTCATTCGAGTTCGTTTTCCTGATGGTTTGTATCTTCAAGTAAGTACTTTAAATAATTATTTCCATCAACCCTTTTTGTACATTTGAGTAAAACAAATATAAACAATGATAATGATTCAGACTATTTATTTAAACAAAGGCTTTATTTGTTTTATTTAAGTGATAAATGGGCCAAAAGTTGGTAGAGTATGTGGCAATTAGCTTTAAAATTATTGTGATGAATTTTCAGGGTACTTTTTCGGTTTACGAAAAATTCAGCGAGGTAGTGGAGTTTGTGCAGGAAAACTTGGAAAATCCGTCTGGGGCCTTTGTGTTGTCTTCGCCTTCTGGCCATAAACTGGAAGATTCTGATAAAGACAGCACGTTGCATGATTTGCGGCTGGTGCCGGCCACCATTTTGACGTTCCAGTGGGTGGAAGACGCAGAGACCAAAGGCTACCTGAAGCCGGAGGTCATGATCCTCGTGCAGTCAATGTAATTTGCTTAAAATTTACACACTTAAACAAGTTCTTAGCATGGAGTATTACTATTATTTTATCACACTTTATAAAATTTTCGAATTTACTATTTTGTTAATGGATATATATTATATTATTATTAAAGTATATTATATGTTATTAAATTAATTTTGGCTATGTTTCAAAAGTACACCCCTCTATCTTAAACATCATATTTTACATTTTGTAGCTTTAGTACAACTGAAGAGGACACTACAGTTAATTTTTTTATTAAAAATAAAGGTCAAAATAAAATATACTAGGAAATAGAAAATTGATGAAAACCCGGATATTAAATCACTCAAATAAAAGAATATGTGATCTATGCTATATTCAAAAGATGTAAATTAAATAACAATAGATTTACAAAACTATAAATGAGAAGTCAAATCTTTAAAAACATTCTAAAAATTCATTTTAAGAGGCATTCAAAATTAACTTCATTGCCAAATTATAGTCAAATTAAAATTTTTAAATAGGTGCCTATACTTTTCTTATTGTTTTATACTAGACATTTGGTTTTCAGTTGATTCAAATCGATTAATATATAACAGAGTTATGGAGTTTGGCGTTTTTTTATCGAACACCCCGGTATATATATATATGAGATTCAGAAGACTATTTGACAACTAATAAAGAATAATAAAATATATAAGTCCTTTACATTGTAGATATCACTAATATTATTATTATATCTAATTGGGTATTTTCCTTAATCCCGAACGTAATTATTTCCGTAGAATTCAGTAATCCATGCAGGTATAAATAAGACCCTCAGTCGATTATATTTCATTATTGTGTCAGTTGCCGTGCATATCTGAGCAAGTTATTTATTTTTCATTATATTTATTTTAGTAAACGTTTTTATTTATGTTTAAAATCAATTTTATAATAAAGCTGTACTGAAGAGATTGAAATATCGAAACACGTGTCTACAGATGGTTATAAAATTGAGTATTGAATTATTTAATTGCTTTTGCTAATTTATTTTTAATTACATCAATATAAATTCATTTCTTTTTCCAAATTACCATAGTATAGTCACTCAGAAACTATTTTAACGTACATTCAATCATTTTTAGTTCATTTTACAGAAAGAATAACGTTCAAACTAGTGTTGCTTTGATAGCCTTGCTATTTTGTAACACGCAAATTACTTTTGTATTATTCAATGTCTGTCGAAGTATTAGCTAGAGAAGTAGTTGTTTCAAAAGTGATTTGTTCTTGTAGTCTTAATAAGACTCATTTGTTGTAGATTTTACGAATATATTAATAAAGAATAAATTACTAAAATTATGAACTCATTTATTGTATCTGAAATTTTTTACTTTAACATTAACTTGTGGTTATTGTTTATTTTGAAATAAACATTTTTAATTTAATGAGAAAAATGTTAATAAGTTAAAACATCTTTACTAATTTAAATATAAAATATGATTTTAAAGATGTCAAAACACAATTAAACTTTATGTTTATTAGACTTTAGCTTCCTTTCCAAAAAAATACAAATGAATATACAAAAATATTATACAAAACATACAAACATTTTGGATGGATGAAGATAGGCAGGATTCATGCAGCTGTGATGATCTTCCACTCTTACCCTTGTTTATGGTAAGCAATAAGAGTTCTATTTACCATAATTATTTAAATATATTCATATTTGTCTTAATTTGGCCTTGTTTTCCATCTTTTTAGAGATTTTTTACATATATCAGCAAACTGAATTTATACTCGCATTGGTCCAAGTAAATTGTAAAATTACAAAAACCCTAAACAACTAGATAACTAATGAAGCTGGGCAGAAATATAAAGTCTTAATTGATAAGTCAATACATATGTTGTAGGCATGAAATAATCAAAATGTTATCCCTCTCTTATAAAAGCAAAATCTTTTAATATGACATAATTCAATTAAAATTCTATTGGAAACGGGTTATAAAGTAAAGAAAATAAAAACACATTGGTTATTAATTATATTAAAAAAATTTCATTGCGCATCATAATAAACTAAAATATAACAATATCAAAAATTTCAATTAAAATATAGTTTCCATCTATATAAAAACATGTACGAATTTTTCCAATTATTTATTTAACGTCATATTCCCAAATGACAAGGGGTCAAAAATGACTGCAAAATAAAAGGCAAATTTATGACAAAATGGTTATATAATAATCACAAGTATCTCTATGTACAAGATAATAAAGTACAAACGGAAAACACATCAGTCAGGTCGAATTGTTGTGAAAAGTAATCCCAAAAGTGTGGTGGAAATAACTACGTTGCCGATTTCCTCCAATGCCAACAGCCCTGAGAAAAGAAATGGCTATTTTTTAGGAATCAGGCACAGGTCTGACCAATAATAACCTGCATTTATAACAATATAAACATGCAATGTTTTTCAATTTAAAAATTAAAATGAAACCAGCAGTGTTATTTGTGATTAGACCGTGCTCATTTAAATGGGAAATTTGGGGGATAAAATTATTCTCACCAATCGTTATGAACCACTGAAAACACCACAAATTCACAATTAATTACTGTGTGCACATAATTGAATCGTGTGGAAACAAAACTGAATTCACTAGTGAGCACATCACACACATTATCATTGCAACCTGGGAACAAACAAACGTATCTATTGTCACAACACTTTTGGGGCTGGATGTTGTCGTTATCAATCATTACCGTGATACCAGAAAATTCATATTAAATCACAGCACAGGGCAGGGGATTTAATAAAAATTTTAAGGGAACACACCATACAATTCATCATTGAACATGCTGAGCGACACTGATCGTATATAATATATAAACACTGCCGATCACAAGTCGATAGCAATCTAACTACTCCACAATTAACTCACTACGAATACACTATTTTTAGTATGCTAACTTATGTAAATACAGTCCTTTGCCATTATGAGAATACCACCGGAAAATAAAACAAAAAAAATAAATGAGAAAGAACTGTTAACACTTACACACCCGGTTAATTACAAAAAAAAACTGTTGTTTTTTTCTTCACATAATCATGGACTATAAGTCCGCACATTTCATATAAACTGCACGATAACATTACCGTAAACATAGGCATTTTCAGAATTATTCTTTCACAATAAACTTCGTTTTCCTCATAAATAAAAAACTGCCATCGAACATAAATAAACAGAGTACTGCCTTTCTTACTGTTGATCACTAATTTCCTGGAAAAAAGGGAGAATGCTTAATGTATGGAAACTTAATCTAACCTAAGCCTAGTTTTTTGTGTTGGGGTGTTGAAATTTAGGCTGTGCCACCACGTACCACAACAATTACCAAGTGGTCTTCTTTCAGAGCGTCCTCAGGAAGGTTGTGACAGGTTCGTTTCAGGAGTTCAGTGGAAAAGGGGCAAGGAGGGAAAGAGTATAGGACACCGGTGGCTTCAGTTTCTTTGTTCAGTAGGGAAATAACTCCAGCCGCTTCCTTCTGTTTTAAATAAGAAACAAGGTTACGCAAGGGCCTAGTTTGTACGCTGGCATCGTCGTTAGTAACAGAGGCTGTTGATCCGGCCAAACCGAGGAAGATTGCATGAGAACTAGCACTGGATATACGCTTTTGTACATCCTCTAATTTTGGTTGATCCAGTCTTAATCTCTGTGTAATTCTGAGCTGGTGCTTACCCTCTTCATCTTTCATTAGTCCATCCACTATATCTGTATCACCATCAATAAGGTGAAATTTGGCTGGGAACAGCGAGTTTTTAAGAATTAGAGCACCTTGCCATGTGGTGGAACATTTTCGTGCTACTTCTGGGAGAGTGCGGCTTGAGGCTAATAAACCTGCACGACGTGAACCACTGTCTGAGTCTGAATCGATTGACCGTCTAGGTGAACGTGATCTGGATCGGTCTACACCTCTAGAGCCTGATCTATGTCTATCATAGTCACCATCGGCCGGCCGGTTTCTACCCCATTCATCATCCTCCGCATAGCGGTAGGGACCTCTGCTACCAGCCCGGCGTTCTGGGTATGGTGCTCTACCCCTATACCGAGAACCATATCCGCTACTACCCTCGGCCTCATAAGCTCCTGCCTCGTAATCATCAGGGGGCCTCCTATAATCTGAACCCTCTTCAGTAGCAGGATATGGCTTCGGCCGGTAGGTAACACCGGGGGTTACATCAGCAAAATCTGTTCTTAACCTATGTTCAGGACCACCTAATGGGAATCCACGCATTTCTTTAACAGCTGCTTGAGCTGCATCAATACTGTCATATAAAATGTAAGCCTGAATATCTCCTTTAGTGTAATCTATTTTTTTAAAAGCACCAAATCTATCAAATTCCCTTTCCAACTGAGTAATCGAGGTCCAGGGGCCTAGTCCTCCAACCCAAATCCGGGTAGTAGGTGTAGCCTTGCCGTAACCAATCTTACATTGGAATTTTCCAATGTATTGACCTGATAATTCGACTTTAGCACGATGTGCCATGTCCAGTGTGTGGAATCGTACAAAAGCAAAAGCATTACCTGTACCAGGTGGTGGCCGTTTGATATCTATATCTTCAACAGAGCCAAAACGTCCGAAAATCCTTCGCAATTCCTCCTCAGTTATATTAATTTCTAAATTCCCTGCAAATAAAGTCCGTGTTGCTAATGGATCATCCTCTGGTTGGATGTGATGAAGGTAGTTAGGAAATTTATCCTTTTTGTTTTCTGCTTTTTCAAATGGAATTCTAGGGGCCGAATGGCGGGGTGGGCCATACCCGTGAGCTGGTGCCATATGTGGAGGGCCATGATGCATAGGAGGTCGTGCCATGTATTCATGATGGGGTGCTGGCAAAGCCTCACGTCTAAACTCCCTGTGTACTGGCACCCCTGGTGGTGGGTGACCGTACGCACGATCATATCTATCCACTGGTCTCAACCTTTCTGGTGATCTTGGATAATAATGCCTGTCATATTCTGGGCTAATCGATCTAGGTCTTCCCCTATAAATATCACTGCTAGCTCTAGGCACCTCGTAAACAGCCTCGACTAAAGCCACTTTGTCATAGATTATAATCCTCGGTTTACCATGCTTTGCGTCCCTAGCATCCTCAGAATTCCTGAAGCAAACGTATGCAACTCTCTCGTCCATATCATGCGAAATCCTAATGCTCAAATCCCCGTATTTTTTATACTCCCTATACAAGGTGTCCTTAATCACTTCATCACTAGCCTTTGGGTGTAAGGCAGAGATGCACAGAACTTTGTATGGATAGGTCCTCTCTGGTGGGCGCATGTACTCGTCCCTGTGCGGCGAGATGTATCTGGCCCTGGGGCTGGGCGACCGGCCCCTGCTACCGCGACGCCTGACCCGGTCGGGAGTGATCCGCTCATCGGAACTGTCGTCATAACGCCCCATACTGGACCGTGATCGTTTACTACGTGGCGGCGTATCCCTATCGGTGCTTCTTTTCATATTGTGTATACGGACGGTGATTCTGTCTCTTCCAGTGCCGATCATACGCACTGCGCACAGCTACACAGAACACAATGGATGACACGGCTCAACTCCCTAAAAACACAACGTGATACACTCATCTTTATACGCACAGTGTTAATTTCATATGCAAAATACTACAATCAACGTACTTATTAACAAAAAAACTACACAGCACTTGTGTATCCGCGTAGGGTCCCCTCGTCATCAAACTATAAAACAATACAAACACACCCTTTACAAACCAAGCACAAAATGGCCGGTCCTCCGCGTCCACTCGCTACCGGACCGGAACAACGTTGCCAGATTATTTAAAGTTATTTTATTATAAAATAGCAAAATAAAATCGAAAATTATAACACAATATAAAAAATACACGACAAAATATATTTCATTAATTAAACTATCACATATTTCACGTGATGGTTAAAATTAAATTAGAAATACCAAATTCTACATAGTTGCCAATGTTATATTCCATCTTGATTTATTTAGTCGGTAATATAACCTAAAATAAGGGATAATAATTAAAATGTCCACATTAAAACGAGTGCAGGTGTGTGTTGTGCTTAACCTGATAGGTTTCTCGAGTGATTTTTTATTCTAGTTTGAAAAATTACAATCCCTACTTTCATTATTCTATTGATCATGAGGTTTTAGCTCCGAACAATTGCTTCGGAAAGCTATATTTATTAGATCGTGAGGCCTTTATTTTAGCTATTATATTTATTGTGATATTTAAAAATTACTGCTAACTTGCTATTTCTATCTAGAATAGAAAAGCACTCTAAGATTTAGTTAATTATCATCATAAATATATAAATAAATAATTTTTATTTTAATAATAATAACTGAATTAAATAAATAAGGCTTCAATTACATATGTTTATGTTCTAGCAATGGGCAACTTTTGCCAGAATTTGGCATTTGTATGATGCAGCTTGGCAAAACCCTTTTGAGTCAGCTGCAGTACTCAAAAAGTACCTGATGGGAACAAACAAACCTATATATCATCCAATGAGTATGAAAAAAAAATAAACATTTCAATCTCTTAATTTTTTAATATTATAATTTTTTCAGATGATTGTGGAGATCATATAATTGTAATAAACAGTGCAGATATTGCTTTACCGGGCGATGAATGGAAAAAGCGAGTTTACTTTCATCATACGGGGTATCCTAAAGGTGCTAGTTGGACTTTGGCTTGGGAATTACACAGAAAAGATCCAACTTTGGTAAGATTATATTATATATTTTTTTAAATGATTAACATTTTGTAATTTTCAGGTGTTGAAAAAAGCTGTCTACAATAGTATGGATGGTAATCTGCAGAGAAGGTACACAATGGAACGTCTGCACATTTTCCCAGATGCTAACGTTCCTAAGGAGCTTTTGAAAAATGTTTCGAATCAGATAAGGCAGATGAGGCCAATGCCCAAACGGCTCGATCATATCGATGAAAAAGTGGTGAACGAGTTTCCAAAGATTATGCAATATCCTGATGATTACATTATGAGATAATTAATAAATTTATATAATTAGTATTTAATAATAACAATACATATTTACATACATAATTTATTAATGTTTTATCTACTAAAAGATTTGTTCTAAATTGATACCTATTAACCTACACTCTTTTGTGATGTATTCAAGTAATTTTAAAGAGTCGTAACCACAGTAGATGTGATGTCGAATATCTTTAAAGAATTTCTAGATGAATTTAAATATGGAATAATATATGGGCTGTTCCATTAAAGAAAAAGCAAGTTTATTTCGTCCTGACTTTTTGACTGATCCGGTATACTTAATTTGTCTTTGTTCTAATAGTTTCAAAAAAAAACCTAAAACTTTTGTATCTTAACATTTTTTGCTAGCTATCTTACTTTAGGAGATATTCAACCGGTTCCATACATATCAGCAACTCTGTATAAGCAACTAATTGCTCTTTATTGCCCTTACAATCTTCTCAATTGGTAACATAGTACAAGTATTATAAAATGTTTATATTTTGAATATATATTAGACCGTTAATTATACATATCTTCGGATCATATAGAATTTTATATTTTACAGACTATAATAACAGAAGATTGTATGATTACCACCACTATTCATAATTAGAAGGGCGCAACTATATTTTTTTTAATAATTGGAACTTGCTAATTTTGTTATTTTTTTATCATTATTAAAAGATATAGTATATATATATATATGGTAATTAATAAATTTCAAAACTACGTCACCAAATTTATAGGCAATCCAATAAACAGATTTTGAATTTCCCCCCTACATTCAACATACCAAGCAAATTAAAAAGGTAAGTGGTTGTTCTTTGATTATTGCTTTAAAAAATATTCAATATACAGTATGTTTTATGGTTATGTTATACGTGAATTTAATTAACATCAATACATATTAAAAAGATAAGTATATCCTGTCTGAAACCGGACACAATAGGGGGGCAGGCATAATGTATTTTCGCAGGCCGGCGCGACACCGGTATTATTAGACTGTTCCAATAAATCAGCCGCAGTATAAATAGCTCTCAGACGGCACCCATCACAATCGATTTTTCTCGCGGTGGAACTTTATGGCGTAATTTTTATTTATAGTGACCGGAAATCCGCACGCCAGCTGGACGTGTCCCAGTAGGAAACTGTAATCGTTTTGTTGTGTGTATGTGCGCGAGAGAGTGTATTTGCGTGCGTGTGGGCGGCGAGATTTCGAAAAATTTTTGTTAAAAAGTACACCCCGACATGGCGTAATTAGGAGTTCATCGGCGCCGACAAGTAGTGAGTAAAAGTATTGTGATGACTTTTCGAATTCGCAAAATTTTTTTCATTGTAGGTTATATTTTTTTGAAAGGTCCGTATGAGCGCGTTTCCGGGTACAGATTGAGTTGCATTTGTTTTCTAGGCTTGCAGCACGATGGGGGTCATATGGGCAAAGATACGGGTGAGTAGTTTGCCGCCGTTTGCCGAAAAGGTTCCCTATAATTTCTTTGCACTTGCAGAGGAAGAAGACCAACACGGAGATCCTCGAGAAGCTGGACAAAGATATCAGGTCGATCGAGGACTACAGCCGAAACACGGAACAGAAACACAAAAAGATCGTTGGGCAATTTCTATTATTCTCTATCGGACTTTACATTGTCTCCACGTTTGTTTTCTTGTATTACTTTTTCCCACCCACCTTTAAGGAACGCCTGCTGTATATCATACCCATCATTCTAGCGCCTATGATGTAAGTATTTTCGATGTTTTTCATGTTTATTATCATATCTTGACAGTTAATTTTACAAATTCATTTAAATTATAATTGGGATTAATTATTTATAAGCAAACATAAATTTTACATAAAATGAAGGTTCATGAATATATAATAAATTCTTCTTTAAATTTGAATGTGTAATAATGTACAGTTTAATAAATAGATTTTGTCGAAAACAAATGAATAAAAGTTAACCTTCAGTTCAGCTTTCTATGATGCATATGTAAAGATCTGTTGATCAAATATTTATAACAAATTGCGCTTAAATGTTAATGGTATTCACACAGGTCATGTTGAATGATAACAAAGAGCTATATCCGTTGATGGATTAATTTAAAAATTTATAATTATTAAAACATTAATATATTAAAAATGTAGTAAGTGGCCATTAAAGTACTTTCCCTATATTTTTCTCGAAAACTATGAAGTTTACGCAAAAAGACTATTCTTAATAATTTGTTCACTTTTGAATTCTTTACAATTACTTGTTATAAAATGTAAAAAAAATTTCCCACAAGACAAGAACTTTTTGAAACATATGTATTAATAAAACTTGTTCAGTTTTCATTTCCTATAACTTTTGTTTGAAAGTATTGTTTTTGTGAAAACAATCAAACTAAAAATGAATTGGGTTACTTTTAAATTCTAGATAAATAGACGGACAGTGCATCTCGATAGATAATTAAATTTTTATTGTTTTGAATCAACTATGTATTTGGCTATTGATTGCAGCATCACCTGCACAAAGAAGCTGTTAACGTGGTACTATAACCGGAAACTGACAAAGAATCAGAAGAAGCTGGTAGAACTGCGAGATGAGAAGAAGAAGCTATTGGAGCAGATTATGGACACAGAGACATACAAGGTTGCTAGGACGTTGTTGGAAAAGTACGCGCCTGAACAGGTCAGAAAGGTGACCTTACCTGTGACGTCCAGTGAGTTGACCCCACTTAGAGCACCTAACACACCAGAGGTTCACACAGGTACACAACAGGAAATTTTTTATCATCACAATAGTAAAAATATTTGAAATTATTTTTTCAAAAATAGTAACATATGTTGACCACATCCTAATTTTGTAAATTACATTCACTAATTCAAAATATGAAGAATTATATTATTTTTGTTGTATATTCATTCCACCTAAAGTTTCATGACTCATTGGCTAAACATTACACACATTCCATAAATGATAGTTTCATGACAAAATGAGGTAAATATTAACAATACAATATCAGCGACCATTCTTGTAGATAAGTATGTCTATATTTAACTATGAATTATTCTACTTTTAGCAAAGAAGTTATTTTAGCTCGTATTATTTTATTTTTAATTTAACATTGTAGGTGTTAGAAATCGTTTCCCTGGAGGTAGACCTATGGGCCGGCCGTCGTTCGGTAATATTCCGGGGACGTCAAGAAGCAGCTTCGGACCATCCGGGGGATCGCAAAGCCCACCCCGGATAGGGGTAGCGACGCCGGCACCCGCAAATAACCAGATCGTGCCTCAGGGCAACAACCAGGTAACGTTGCCGCAAGCCATTCTCCCGCGAGAGAGATCCGTGCTGGACAGGATGGTCGAATACCTGGTGGGCGATGGACCGTCCAATCGGTACGCCCTTATTTGTAATCAGTGCTCCTCCCACAACGGTCAGTACTCATTTTTATTGTTCCTATAATTAAGACCAGACGCTGATTAAATGCTATAGTTTCCACTCTGATAAGATGTGAAAGCTTTTTGTAGTTCCGATCGAACGAATGCGCCTTAATTAATTAATCAAATGTTAATAAATTAAAATTTCGTTTATGTGTACCTGTTTATGACTAGTAATTGGTTTATGCAATAAATAGAAATTTTTGAAAGTAATTCTTTTGAAATAAAAAGGTTTGTAGAAAAAATACAGTTAAAGGATTTTAAAATCAATCATTATTTAGCTCTGCCAATAAATTAAACTGTGATAATATTTTTTAAAACTATTTTCATTTTATAAGTAACACTAAAAGTCTTTCGGCCTGGCTCAACATCCAAATGTACTGTGCATACATACATATAACCAGTGATGATAAAAGATCTTTAACCCCTCTATTAAGGAATATTGATGATGGAAGTTCATGTTTCAGATAGGGCGCTGTTACCAGCATTAAATTTGTAGAAGGTTATCGATCTATTGCCATCTCTGATGTAAATCATGATAGTATTAAACAACTTTTCTTTTATGAAATCAACCAGAGTATTCTGAAAAAAAAATATTTTAGGATATGGGATATTTGATTGTGTGTGCATATTTTTTTAAATAAAATTTATGAATTATAGAACATCTTGAAAATGTAAAAATACATTTTTCCGCCGTTTATACAAAAATAACTGAATAATATTTTTTATCGATCACAGAATTACGAGCCGTACGTCACCAGAGCAAAAAAAACGATAAACACGTATTTGCGATTATAAATTTAAGCTAGCATAAGTAATTCATTTAGACACGACACGATCATATATTAATACTGGAAAGGAAAGCAAGGTGAAGGATGGTGACCTTTGCGTTATCTGAATATATTCAGGGAAATGGTTGTGGAATTCGTTATCGCTAAAACATGAAAAAATATTACATTTTTAATTAAAAATAATTATTATTGACAATTATGAAAACAATAGTTTGTCTTTAGCAATTAATTTAAGAAACATTATATTTTCTCGATTTCTTTAGGCATGGCTTTGAAACAAGAGTTCGAATACATCTCGTTCAAGTGCTGTTACTGTTTCGCGTTTAATCCGGCGCATAAGAAGCGCCCGGTTGCCCCCAAACTAGAGCTGGAAGCCTCTACGCCGCCCGTTCATCCGAGCGACAGTTCCGACTCTGAGAAAAACTCTGGTAGTGATTCGGAACAGGAAATGGACGCACCATCGCCGCCTAAAACTGTGGAGGTGGAGACCCTCTATACCAAAACGTCGGACACGGAACAGGCGTCCGACTTTGACAAGCTATCCGACATCGAGCTCAAAAACTCGGACTCTGATACCGTCGACAAGCCCGACGAGGAGCTCCGCCAAACGAAGCATGATTCACAAGACTGATGAAGACTGTTGTTGAAATATTTGAAATAATTTAAGCCAGGATTTTTCAACTAACAAACTCCTTCAACCACCGCGCTTCACCTTTTCTCTGTGTACTTACAAAAAAAAAAAACCGACTCAAGTGCCAAAATCTGCTTAAAAAAGTTGAAAATCTGATTGTTATTAATTATTGTTAAATTTTATATAGTGTAGTTAATTTATTAAAAAGAATAAGATTAGTGAATAAAAAACAACTCGTCATTTCACATTGTATTGTTTATTGATGGCGTTCGCGGTACAATTGTGATAATGTATCGTTTTAATTTGAATTGCAAATTCCGTTATGCGTCGAGCATAATGGTTAACCTTTGCGTTTTGTTTTTATCATACAGATTTTTTATTTTTTATTTTGAGCACTTATGCTTGTACGTATCCAATTGCTGCGGAATGTTTTGTTACCTTTTTTTTATGGACAGGTGCCTTTATTTTCATACATTTCATGCTAATAAATGCTTATTCGAGTTTTTTTTTTAATGTTTTTGTTTATCCAACTGTAGATACAATTAAAAAGTAATAAAATTATAATGGTTTCTTTAAAAAATGTGTTGTACTTCTGCTAAACGTGTGGAGGGAGTAATAGGTAATGCTTTATGTATAGACAATCTATTTTACACCTACTTTACCACATTTAAATATATTAAGGCATGGTTTTGAGATTACTTGAAGATAATTTTAATAAAATACACTATGAATACACTCTTTCACTAAATAATTTTTTTTCTAGATGTATACATTTCAAGTATTCATTGTACATAAAATGTATAGATTTATCTAATAAAAAAGTATTACCATATTATTTGGACTTGAAAGATTAGCTACAAATCAATGACAATTAAACAATGCACACTGCCCGCTAATATTAATTAAATTAATTTAAAGTAATTAGATCAACTGAACAAAATAAAATCTAAAAAGAATATTCGTAGATAGTGTGGGTGTCTAGACTATAAAATATACTCGAAAATGTAAATGGAAATCATACTATATACCAAAATAGTCTCTCATTGTTATCAACGCACTTCCTTTGAAAACAGGGTTTATGTCCTTTATAGTCTTATTATTATTTCCTCAGATCGATGCGTGTACAATAAAGGAATTGAGTGTTAAATTTCATTTTTGGGAGTTATCACATGTAACAAACAAGTGAACTTGAAAAATAAGTTAATTCAGAAAAAATATATAAAAAAATTGCTTGTATGCTTAGTTAATAGTTGGATAAATATTATTTCTGGGGATAATATTTGTTGTAGTGTAAGTACCGTGGTATAAGTTGTGTGAAACTAGCGTTTATTGAATAAATAATTACCAAAAATATTGTGCTTCTCGTGATAAATTCGCACGTCGCGTCGGGTAAATGAGTACGTTTATATTTACAGAAAACCAACGGCTCTAAATAATTAATACTATAATGAGTAGTTCTACTAAGATGAGAATCTGTCAAAATGTTGTCACTTCACTCAAAGTCCCAGTCGTAAGTAGACAACTCTAAATCTGACATTTTTTGCATGCTCTCGATAGTCTCTAGTTCATCTGAAAAGAAAAACATCATTTAAACGTTTGTTTTAATTTCTTAATAAACGTATATGATATCTAATGTTTAATAATTATAGTTAAAATAATTTAACCATTAGTTTTTAGGGCATATTGAGTAGCGATCTCCAAAGTAATTATTATCAATAGATAATAATTTTCGTCGTTACATATCGCTAAAACAATCAAGGAAAACTATTATTTACCAATATTGCAGGCGACGTTATCCCCGAATGGAATCACAGGCTTCAGTAGATCGGACAAGTGCATATTGCGTCTGTTGACCTTAAAAAAGGGATGTATTAGAAGTTGACCGGCTGTGGGTCTGTCTTGAGAGTCGCGTTGCAGACACAGCGCGCTAATTTCATGTAGTCCGTCGCTGAATTTTCGATTTGCTTGCTTCTTGAACGTTATTTTCAAGCCCGCATCTCCTGGAGCATAACAACTTTTAATGCCACAAAAATGGTTACCTTACTGTAAAAGTTATATTATAAAACTTAATATTCACTCATATTACACAGATAACAAATCCAAAATTATTTAAATAATTATGATTACCGTGAGTATCGGGATCATCCGACGGTAGCGTTGTCGAGTCGAGTAATTGCGGCACGCATCCCCTAACCTTTTCCGTTAGCATTAACGGCGTAGCGGTACCGGCAAAGGGCTCGGCGCCGTTCGCCAGCTCACACAGCAGTATGCCCACACTGTAAATGTCCGACTTTTCATTATATCCTGTAAGAATGAAAATCCTTCATGGAGCCTTGCAATCGCAAAATTTATTGTTTTAGTTTTTTTCGAAGCGCACCCTGTAAATTCTGCTCCAGCACCTCGGGGCTTAGCCAATTGAGGTTGCGCGCCGTCGTCAACGGGAAGGAATGTATATGCCTCTGCCATTTGCCGTGCTTAACGATCGGGCAAGAATAACGAAACCCGGATATGCAAGAATGCCCACTGGCGGAGACCAAGACGTGACTGCTTCTGATTGCTCTGTAAGCATTTCATCTAATAATAAATAATTCTCTTTATAGCTTGAATCAATGCATTACATGCATATGGATTATTTAATTAAGCACTTAAAATTAATTCTTTCATATTTTATGCATTTCAGATACAAATCACCATTTATTAACAGTATTAAATAATTGAATTAAAGAAGAATTTTAGTCAATACAATTTCATACCTGTGAATAATCCCACGTTTATGGATATAATCCAATGCATCGAGGACGTCCCTCAAAATGAATGCTATTGCATTTTCAGGGAGACCTATGTAAATAAAATATTTACTGAATAATTAGTTTTTCATGTTTAATTCTAAAAAAATAATTATCTCATTTCAATATAATCAATTTAACTTTAAAGTAGCCAATTCTTTTAAATTACAGACTTATTATATTAGTTCATAAATACCACAGCCAAAAATCTGTGTGGTCGATAGCCAATCCCTACTACTTCTAACTACTACTACTGCTAAGACAATTAAATAAATTGAAATATTTAAACATATTTACAAATGTTATGCTGATTTGTGTGAGGACTTACCTACATGGAAATGTTTATTCAGTAAATCTCTACAGGATCCATAACCCATCAATGGGCTCACTATGCACACTTCTGGGCCATTAACGAAAGCGACGAGGTACTTTATTATATTTGGGTGTTGAAGTTGTCTGGTCAATATGATCTCTTGCTGAAAATTAACAGGATATAACAATGTTATAATTGCAACATTAAATGATAACCTTTTCAATGTTGACCAGTGTACTAAATTATTATCAATTGATGTACCATTGAAAAAGATATTAAAATAAAATAATCGATTCTCTTTTAAGGCTATTTAATTTAACTTTATATATAACTCCACATTAAAAATGATCAAAAATGAAAAAGAAGAAAATATTACTATTTAATAAAACTTGCTTAGAAACTACTGACTACAAAGTGTTTTAGATGTCACCTACCTAATTAATCTACACACATATAAAATATACATTATTTTTATTAATTTTAATTACTGTAAAAGTTATTCAATTTATATCAAACAAAAAGTATTGTTACTGTTCATAAAAGCAAGAAATTTAAATCTGCTTTATAGATGCGAAGTTGCCACTATCAATAACCGAAATTTCTTAACAAATAAAAGTATTATTATTAAGTATTTAATACTTAAAACTAGACAACTCATTTGTTAGTGAATATAAACAGCCATTCAATTTGTTTTTTATTTGATTCAAATCAGTTAATAAATAATAGAGTTATGGCGTTGGGCGTTTTTTATCGAACACCCGGTATATATATATATATATATATATACACGTTGTCCCCAGAAATTTTGAATATGGGTAATGTAATGTATGTATTGTATACCGATTATTATTATTGGTTGCCATGGTTCTTGCTGCAATATGCATGTCAATTTGACTTACATAGTTTCAAAATGTTAACAGGAATTTTATGATCATCCGGGATATTGTTTGGCTCAATAAAGAGATGTTTTCGAACATTGAATAAGATGAACATTGTAGTTATTTGTTATACGTTACGTCAGATTGTGTAAATATGTTTCATTTTAATTCCCTATTTTATTACAAATTAGAAATTACTGATTATTTCCCGTTGGTCAGTCCATTAAAATACGTCACGAGCGTGGTAACTAAGTAACAAGTAACGAATTTAAATGCCCGTATTCAAAATTTCAGGGGACAACGTGTATATATATATATATATATATATATAGCCAATTTGTTGTTATGCGGTGTCATGTGTGTCACCTCATACAATGGTCTATATATATATATTTATCCGAGAGTGTGTTTTGTTCGCACGACGTTCCGTTGAGCTCTTTGTCATCTTCTTATGGCGTCTTCACTTGAAGGTATAAGGGTCCTTACATTGACATTCCATGGCTATGTATTTTAAATTATAAAATAATAGGCCGAAATGATATTTTTATAATTTTAAATATCTCGCTTTAAAATAATTGTAATGTACTATGAATAGGTGATATAAATGTATGTTTGTTCTCTTGTGTTTTTTTTTTGCTAAAATGACCTGGGGAGAAAATAATAGCACATTTTTAAAAATACATTGAATTTCCTATGGTGCGTTTGTCGATGCACCACCCAGTATATACTCCACAAATAAATAATTACAATAATGTTATAAATACAAAAAAACTACACCAATATTAATTTAGTGTTCAGCGAGAAGTATTTAAACATTTTAGAGATTATTTAATTGTATCAGGATGATTATATAGGAACTTAAGGATCCAGCCAAACCAAAGACCATCGTGTACTTGACGTTGAAAAAACCGGCGGCTGTAAACTCCAAGTTGCTGTTAACTGCCTCTTGTGCCAACTCATTTAGTTCATTTTTAAGTAAAACATTGTTCGGACTGTTGCCCAGCCTTTTCTTAACACGATAGCAGATTTTCGGAAACTTTTCCGCCTGATGACGTGCATGATCGCATGCTGAATAAATCGCCCAAGTTATCACCTAAAATATTATTAATATTAGGACTACTCTAAATATGTCCCATTCCATTTACCAAAAAGAGAAACGTTGTTAATGCATGAAAAGATGCAAAAACACCACCAGTATATGTGTTTAAAGAATTATCCATTTTCATAATGAAGATTATCATTACATTAACTGGACAAAGGATGCTAAATAAAGTTGTGAGGTAATAAACAAAAATATGAGGGCCGAATAAAGCATTGAATTCTTCAAATATTAATACGATTTTTGATAGAGTATCACTGATTAAACACAAACTATCTGTTTTTCCATAACCTACAAACTTGTCCAAAAATTCATTGATGGTTTCAAATCGATAATTAATTGAAAGTGCATAGTACCGTATTAAGAGAGAAAACATAAGGATGAAATATGCGTGCACACTTCTCAACACATAATTGCTAGTTTCATGCAGACTAAACTGCTGCAAAGTTATGACATTCTGATAAAACATAATCGCGAAATAGTAGATGTTAATTAGCGTTAGTTCTAACAAGAATTTGCGCTGTGCGTACTTTCCATTATCACAAGGCTTTAATGACGAATCAATTCCTCCAAACAGTCTGATGAAGTTTAGTAACCGTTTCCGGTTTACAATACGGAAGTGGATGATGAAAAACGAAATCACTAAGAACGTCCATATGTCCATAAGTATGTCGGCAATTAAAATATTTCTTGAGAAGAACGAAGTCTTGCAAAATATCTGAATATAGATACAGTAACAAGAAGCCGCCATTATCATTATGAAGATGGCAAGAGAGTAGGTTATACCATACAGATCCCCTTTCATAAAAGGGGCTACACCTAAAATTGCGCAAATCGTGTGTACTGGTTTTAATGAATAAATATCTGAACGGATATTTCTCTCCATGGTAATTATAATAATAGATACAGAAATTTATTATTGTTGAATTATTTATGTTTTTAATAACGGTGATTACTATAGTATAGTAGAATAAATATAAATTTTATATTAACAGTTTTGATTCTACTAGTGTTGTCTTGAAACCATCTCCAATTAGAGCTTTATTAATTTCTACTAGTAATCAAAAACTTGTTTCAAATAATTACTCTCGGCCAAGTAGTTGATTAGCATTACTTACAGTTTTGTACTAAATATGAATAAAATCAATAGCCTTTGTTGTTAGACTGCTTTGTAATAATCAAATAAAAAGTAATCAACATTTATCAATATTACATAATAGAAACATTATTGTTTGGACTAATGGATGATTAATTTACTCAAGCAATTTATTAAACCGTTCATGTGTGTATATACAAATATACATATATTTGTATTTATAGGATTATATTCTCTTACCTGATACGTGCTTCCTTCACATTAAAATATAGTTTAATTAAAGTAAACATAAACAATTACACATATTACAGGTTAATAATAATGTTGATAAGAGTTAATACTTTGTATACAGTGTGCCATGAAAACAATATATAGCATCTATTTACCTCGACCAGTCCAGCCTCTTCCTTGACCCTCTCCATGTTGATCCTCTTCACAGCAACCATCTGTCCGGTGAGCAAGTATTTCGCGAGGAAAACGTTCCCTACGCCTTGGCAGCACTCCCCCAGGATGGACACGGTCTTATACTGCGAATTACTCGTCTGGTAATCATTGCACATTTTTCTCCCCCGCGAACGAAAAAATACAAACAACAAAAATAAACAATCACCACCAATTCCAGCGCCCACTGCACATAACCTCACAATTTGGTATAGTGGGAATTTTACAAGCAACCACACATACATTATAACATAATAATAATTAACTTAATTTATGATTAAAATTATTTAAATTTTAAATTTGGGACAAGGATATCAATATATATATAAAGTTGTGTATTTTAAGATGTAAAAAAAAATTCGTACGTTGTGTTCAAAATAAATATTTAATATAAAAATAAATGTAAAGGAAACTATTAAATCAAAAATGGTTTTACTTTATGAGATATAATAACCGTTGCTAGACACTAATAATTGTTTGAGTATTATTTGGAAATACTCAATTGTTTATTTAAAATAGTGAAAAAATGAGAACACCTATTTTCTTAATTGCTTACTTATATATGTCCGTTAAATATTTTAAAATTTTTTAATGTGTATTTTATTAAAATATGTTTTGGACAATGAACAATGTATTGGGGTAGGTCAAGAGTACCCCAGGACAATGCTTAATTAATTAGTATAGGTCAGGAATACGCTATGACAATATGATTGTCAAACACTTCTACTACTACTATTTATCGTTTTTAACATCTAGTACTATAATATTTAATAGTCAAGTCAATTTATGTATTATCAGATAGAATCATGATACTACTGATTTATTAAGAATGGTTAATTTGTCTCTCAACCGCAGGTGAAATATTTATTAATTATCTCGATTAATTAAAACAGGTGTGGTTCAGAAAAACCTCCTTCCTTTGCCAATCCATTGGGGAAGTTCGATTGAGCATTACTCAAAATGCAAATCTTGAAATATGAATGATATCTAATGTGATTGCCACAGTGCATCACAGTACAATTCGTTTTTGAATAATGTGGCAAATTCATATGACAAATAATCGTAAAAGGCAATAAAGTTTTTTAGTGCTATTGTCAGAGGTGACCTCATGTACATGATCCAGCCATTGAATATTTGTGGGTTGTTGGCAGTTTAGGATCAAGGTGGCGCTCAGTAAAGGGGTTTTTGCCTGAACCACTTCGGATTCCCTGGCGCTAGTAAGCCTAACGAACACATTTATTATGTATTGGTTGATCTAACGTAATAGAGATGTCTCTTGCTGAATTAATTTAGGATTGTGATGCACATGATGATTAATATCCTTCCAAAATGTTCTTAGGGTCGTTCAGGTGTCTTTTGCCATTTTAATATTAAACATATCCTAGAAGGGGAACAAAGTTCGTAATATTTCCTTTAAAGACCCAAGAATTTCTGGAATTTTATTTATAACTTCCCTTAAAAGTAATCTCATTTATGCACACGTAAACTCGTGTATATAAATTACCAATTTATCTGATTACCAGTAATTATTACGTTTCCAGCGCGAATGAATTCCATGAATGGAACACGTGTGTATTTAATACTAAATGCGATGCGACAATTAAAACTTGATCACAGCTTTTTAACTACACATTCAGAAAGCACGTTTTGACATTTAATTAACATCCCATCAATCGCACGGTAATAAATCGCGAAAATGGGACGAATATTTGTAAAACTGCCGAGACGCTCCATTGAGAAACCCGCGCGGTGCATGCGCATAACAATCGGGCGCAAGGATAGATCAGTGCGTTGAATCTTTCATTAACCGTAATTGATTTTCCGCGTTTCCCGAACGGAGTATGCCGAGGGGCGGTTAAAACGCGTGCTTTTTCCTGTAGCCGCTGACAGTAGTACACCGGCCCACATCGCGACGTCAACATGTCTGAGAGCACACCCTCTCTCAGCCAATATTTCGGCAGCGAGAGGGACGTCACCAAGGAGGCCGACGGCTTCACCGAGCAGCTCGCTGAGAAGGTGTCTTCGCTGGACTTGCAGGATGCCACCGAGAACGTTAAGAATGAGCCGAACGTGTGTCGAATATTCGCCAAGACGCAGCCCCAGCTAAAGGATCCGACGGCCGCCTTTTTTGATCTCATCGGCGCCTCCGGCACGGCCGCCTCCGGAATGATTTCCGACATCAATCTACCGCCGGCAGAGGTAAGTTGTATCTCTCTCTCTGTGTGTGATCAATACGAATTCATTAATTGTTTAAAATTTTAATCGGAACAGATATCGTCATTTGCAGGTTATGAATCTATTATACGTGTATAAATAATTCAATCGAAACAATTCTTTACTTATAAGTTATTTATACTATATTGATGTTATAAAAATATTTTAAATTAAAAATATGTTCTAAGGTTAATTCAAATGTGTCTATATACTGATCATCTAATTCAAATAAATAAATGATTTTTTAATTCTTTCGTTCTGTTATCTTAGCAAAGATTTTACCAGTTGCTTGAGAGTGATACACTCCTGTAGTTATTACATTTCCTTTATGTTTATGTTATTTGCTATTTGTAATTATTCTTTTTCTCTCATACTTTTACATGTTAAAGCACTTTTATCATTTAAAAATAGAACTATTATTGCTTAATTTGTGGCTTCTTCAGGTGAACGAAATGTTCTGAAGAAGCCACAGTGTGGCAAAACAATTGTTACGAGTTTCACCCAGAGCTCTTCTTGTGTTGCTTTTTTGATTTCTGTTGAAAATTCTTGGATTATTATTATGTTGTTTTGTTCTTCATCTCTATTTGGAATTTTTAAATTTTTATTAAGGTAATAATTTTTTTATTTTTCTCTTCTGCTATTGTATTTATGTTTTTCTTTTATACTTAACCCTTCAGTGTCTTTTTAGTTCTTATTTGTTTAATTTTACTGAAAATCATCTGTTTTCTGTTAATATTTTTTTTAGATTCTTACTGAATTCTTCTTAAATTGTTTTTTATTGCTAGATTTTGTGTTTCATTATTTTATATCTTGTGTAATCCTGCTTTTACCCTGTTTTTTAGTTATCCAATTGTATTTTTTTTTATTCAGACATTTCAACACTTGAAAATCAAAATATATTCTCCTTTGCTTATTTTTACTTTTTCGAAATAATAACAGTGACTAAAAATGACAATTTATTATGAAACACTTTGTCTACTAAATTTGGCTAAAATAAAAACAAATAATTACTTAAAATAATATTTACTGCCTTCATCCTGAGGTGATAAGTTTTAGCCAATTCAATTAAAATCAATTTAAGTAAATGTTTCTTTATCAGGATGGATACAGTCCAAGGGTAGCAGTCGGATCAGAAGCTGACAGGAGACGGGACGCTTGGATTCCTAGTGAAAGGACTAGACAGTGTTTAATTGCTTGTGCCACCGCTCCGTCAGGAACCTATTTTCCAGAGAGGGAGCTGCTAACAATGCCTGGTGTACTGTTAGAGGAAGAATTGGTGAGTCCTTAATATTTTATTAATAAAGTATATACAGGAAATGGCTGAAAAAAATATGATAATTTAACACAACATATCCAGAAATAAGTAATTGTGGAGGCTTTCACTTCGTGATATATTTGATAATTCAAAATAAAACAATTAACTTTGTTAATAAAAAGTGGTCAAACAAAGTTAATTGTTTTACTTATTTTGAATCAATGTTAAGCCGCAATTTGTCTTCAAAGTTTCAAAAAATATTTATATAATTTATAACAATTGAACGCCTAATGAATGCTATCTGACTGAAATTTATTATTAATGATTATCAAAATATAACACGTCATTTTAGTTATTATGGCAATCATTGATTAACAAGAAGTTTAAAAAAAGTACTACCACAACATAAAAACAGAAATATTTTCCTTAGCACACCCTATAATTGTTATAAATAAAATAAATAAATTTTTTGAAATGTTGATGACTAATTGTGGCTAAACTAAAAACTTTTGGATATAGATATGTTATGTTAAATCATCATGTTTTGACCCCAGGAATCTGAGGTTTAGCCATTTCCCCACATTAACGGGACACCCTGCACGTACATAATTTTATAATATGTTACAGATTTGTTAATTATAAAAAAGCATACTGTATTTATCAAATAAATATACTCTACGGTGTAATTGTTTTTGATAACATTTAAATTCGAGAGTATTTCTATTATTTGTATAGAGTAATATCACTTAGAGTGCAGTAGTATTGTTAATGGTGATGAGCCATTGATCATGTGCTATTTGTGTTAATAATAATAATAATCTTTATTGACGGATATAACCATTGTACAAAGTGATAATATAAAATTAAAATATATATAAATACAAAGATCTAAAACTAAATAGCAAACAGAAGTGCATTAAATAATATTAAACAATACTAATGACAAAACTTCAAAGATTTAATGGTCTTCAGAAAAGCAGGTAAAGAATTACAAAATAAGTCAAACCTATTAAAAGTAGATAGCCTATTGCATGTGCGCATAAAGCGATTGATAGGACTATTATACCCATAATTTGTCTTATGAAAAGGCATACGAAAAATAGGCATATGATGGCTATGACAATTGTCAGATTTGATGTAGAAACTCAGCATAAACAGAATAACAGAACATTGTATCTCACCATTTATAACATTATACAAAATTGACATATCTGCATATACTCTTCTACAACATAAATGATCAATATGTAAAATATTAATTATAAATTCACTATCCACGGTCGTGTCAAAACTTAACCTAAAAGACATGAATTTAATAAACGCTTTTTGAATATTTTCTATTTGGTTAATATATTTTAATTGATAAGGCGACCAAACACTACAGGCGTACTCGAGGTGTGAGCGAACATATGCAAAATATACAATTTTAATAGAAGAAACTGATAAGTCTCAGTTAAGACATACGCTTAACAAAACCTAACATTTTAGCAGCTGGGTTACAAATATAGTTAATATGGTGATCAAAACTCAATTTATTATTAAACCAGACTCCGAGATCTTTGAATATATCGACTTTAACAATAACTGCATTATTAATACAATAATCAAAATGGTGAACCTGTTTCTTCCTAGAGAAAGTCATAAATTTACATTTGTCAATGTTAAAATTAAGTCTATTAACACAGCACCAATTTGCCACAGATGAAATATTGCTTTGAAGAAGTCTACAATCCTCAATATTACGTATTTCTTTGAAAATCTTCAAATCAACCGCAAATAGCAGAAAATTTGAGTTGTTAATAGCATGTGATATGTCATTTATAAACAGAAGGAATAATAAAGGACCACAATGCGACCCTTGCGGTACACCTGAAGGGACATGAAATATTTTAGATAGATGATTATTAATTTTTACACATTGAGAACGACCACTTAAGAAGTTTTGAAACCATGCAATAATGGATTGACTAAACCCATAGGATTGTAATTTGGATATTAGTGTAACATGACATACCCTGTCAAAAGCCTTGGAAATATCCATGTAGACTGTATCCATCGAGGAATTATTTTCCAAGGCATTAATGGCATTCGAATGAAAAATTAACAAATTTGTAGTTTGTGTATTTATGTGGATATCAGTGAGCTTCTTAAAAGAACTGCTCCCCTTATTGAAGCACCACCAAGTATTAAATTACATAACTAATAGCTGCCGCCATATGACTTAAGTCACATTAAGTAACGTCTTGGGTACTATTGTCGATTTGTAAACCGTACAGTAACAGAAGTTATCGTATTTTTTGGACTACAAGATGCACCTCAAATTTGTATTTTAATGTTACTTTCGAATCATAATTATTATTTACTGTTAAGATAACTCATACTAGCAATATTCAGTTAATTTAATACTCGTTAATGTCACCGTTCATATTACATTCGTCTGAACTATTGTTGTCACCCTTTTCAAAAAGTGCGTATTCTTCAGAACCATCTACAGCATTACTTATTCCAGTGTACACTGGTTATCGACGGTTCTAGACAAAGACTGGAGGTAAATCGGTGATGACGTGCCATATTTTTCGGACTGTAAGACGTACCTCAAATTTGAGTCCATTTTTCTATGTAAAAAGCGCTTCTTATCTACAATCTCCAGACATATGTATCAAAGCTCCTCAGTGAAGCTATGCCATAATTACGTGGGTCTTTCCAATTTTCGGATACATATCCTGGCGACGAAATAAAACACAATGAATAAAACGAAAACAAGCTCATAGAGTAAAAAACTAAGGAAAAGGAACATGACTTAAAGCAGCAACAACTACGCGTTCGCTTGTATCGACACTTGCTACTTCAGTACAATAGCAATTGTAGTCAAATTTAATTATAGCTTTAATTTTTAAGAATTTAAATTATAGGCTTTTTAAATCCTTAAAGCATTGGACATTGAGAAATGTTATATGTAATTTTAGTCTGATTGTTCACACAGTGTTTCAATTAGTTCAGTGATTGCAGATCGATATTAAATGCGGTGGCGTGTGTGGTGTGACTTGTGTCCACCTGCATGCTCACATCGCAAGAATTATTAATAGTTAACGTCCATTTCAACATAACTCTGCTTATTTATGTCGATTACGTTGTATCCGATTCTGAAATTATTTGATATGACTATATCGTAAATTTTGTCGGTTTTAAAATATATGTAGTAGTGGTAGTGTTTGGCTATCGACCACGTGGTCCTTCCGCAGAGTTTTTGTGTGTGTCACTCTAAAGCACCACTAATTGTATCCCAATGGTAGGTACCGGTCACCCATCCTGCTGCTGACCTCTCTCACTAACGCTAGTTCGGCCGCAACCGAATTCGCCAAATATATTAAAGTGAATCCTTTGTATTGAGCGTCTTTTAGGCGGTCTGAATGATTCATTTGGTCTTCAATGCTCTCTCAATTTTTTTAAGCAAGATTGTTCATTCAAACTCTCAAAATGAAGAGAACTGCAAATCTGAACTATAGAACCACTTTGCAAATCAATTTATTTCTTTGCAAAATCTCAATGTTCCATTGAAAAGAATGGCGTATCATCGAGCTCTAAGAATTAAAAAAGAAAGCTGCGTTAATAAAGATTTATTGTGAATATTTATCATTAAAATAATTTCTATTATTAAAATGATGGTGGCGACAGTTACTATATGGTAGTTCATTTTAAAGAGTAAATAAAAATACCCTTTGCCTATAATGTCTAAAGTAAGTTAGTAATCACTACAGAAAGGTTAATTTATTTTTTTGAATTGGTTTAAATTAATTAATTTCATATAGTTGGGCTAAAAATATGAAGCACCCTTGGATTTCACTCTACTAATGGAATTAATTTAATGGAATGGTGTTACGTGTTATTTTTTGTTTTGATTTAAGGGTGACAGTGTGGGGGAAGCTGTAATTATGTGCCTGGGGGAGGCGGAGGCGTCGCAGCGAAGGGTTCTGGCTGCCAACGATGTGACGCAGGACGAGAGAGGCCTGAGGGAATTAGTACAAGCCGGAGCATATAGGTGGGTGTTGGATTATTACTTTTTTAATACCATTTTAAGTATCATTCAAAAGCCTCGTTGGTTTGAGTCTGAACCTGGTAGACTAACTAAAGAGGTTTTCGTGTTTTTTTTATAAATTGCAAATATATGTATACGCGTTCCTTTGTTACGCTAATGAAATCTAAAATTTGTTAAAATATATGTTCAAATATCATCATATTTAAATGGACAAGATCTGATAAAAATCTTTATTAATATTTATATATTTCTTAATTATCGATTATATCGATTAGTAACTGTCACTTGCGCTATATATTTAAATACTTCCTCACTTCACTTATTTAAAATCTAAACAATATGTTCGGCATACGGTATATAAGACGTTATTGAAAATCCTTGAAGATTCAATTGTAAATCACGTCTAGGAATAGCCCACAAGTTTTTATTAATTACAATATAATATATGAATGGAATCGTTTTTACCTTTTTTTCATAAAGGTCGGCAATCAATTTAACGGCGAGGTTGTTAAGTATATACGGACAGGGAAGGGGTCGAGCAGGTCATCCAAGCAAACATTCGCCGCATTCCCTGCAGTTGTGGTTTACTAGAATAGCACTGCTGATAAAGACAAAATCTTTTCAATTGGCCCACGCGGAAGCTGAAGTATTCGGCGATTTGGATAAGCCGGATTTATTTTATCAGGTAAAGCACGAAACATTCATTCAATTATAATTTAATTCGCGTGGGCGAAATACGTTGCGTATAGGTGTGCATGAGATGGGGGTGTACAATTAGCAGAAATATCATGTGACCTAATGTTTTTTTTTTAAATTAGTTTTATCCGGAAATGTACGGTGGTCGGCCTGGCTCTATAGCTTCGTTCTCTTTCCGTCTTCTTCTCGCAGAGTTGCCAATGCATTGTGGAAAGATGAAGGAGTCGCAGGGTAAACTGTTCACCTTACTTTCAATTGTCAGACAGGTAGGTAGACTTTCGAACTTTCAATTTCCATCAATGTAGTACTGTGGATGATAAGTTGATGGATTTAACCATTAGTATTATACTGGTTATAAACGAGTAATTTATTACTGATTCATAAAACGATTTGGCCTCTGTTTAATGGCCTTTAATAGTTTCGTCAATCAGTAATAATTTATTTGCTAATGGCCAAAACTAAAACAATAATCATGTTTTATTTGAAACAGTTATTACTTGCTAGCTTATTATAGTATTATCATCGCGGTATTCGTCGTATTACTCAGGTCAACTTAAGTAATTATAAACATGATTCGATTTTAGATGATTAAAAATCTTAATAACGGCCTCTGCGAAGATGGAAATCCCGCGGAAATTGGGACAAACGACAGGTCTGAATCGTTAAGGCTGTGGACGTGTCGTGAAACTAGAATAATGCATTCGATCATCAACTGTGCCTTGGCCCAAAAAGATTATGAACTAGCAATGGACTTGTTGGGTCAATTATGTGATAGGTAGGAAAAAATATTCAGTATTTCTTTGCATGTATGTAAAATCATAAAATTTGGCAAAGAAAAATATTTCTATTTATTTTTTCCAAATTTGAATATCTGGTAATATAGGGTCCGCCAATAAGGGCGCGTGAATTTTAAAATTGAATAAAACAAGTTGTGTGTGAGGTAGAAACGAAGTTTATTTTTCATTCGAAAGGGTATTCGACCCCATTAAGTATGAAAGATAACATCGTTCAAATGACCACCGCGGCTCCGTTTGGTAGCCCGGATCCGGGAGGTCCAATTTTCGATGACTCTGGAGCACATATCGGCCTCAATTTGAGCGATGGCGTTGCGTATGTTGACTTTGAGGTCATCGGTGTTTATAGGCTTGTTGGCGTAGACCAGCGACTTGAGATAGCCCCAGAGAAAAAAGTCTAAAGGCGTTAAATCGCACGATCTCGGTGGCCAGTTGATATCGCCTCCGCGCGAGATGACCATGTCCGGAAATCGCTCGTGCAGAATGTCCATTGTGGCATGGGCTGTGTGGCACGTGGCGCCGTCCTGCTGGAACCACATGTCGTCCGTGTCCATATCATCCAGTTTAGGCCAAAAGAAGTTGGTTATCATCGACCTGTAGCGCTCCCCATTGACGGTTATGGCCGCCCCAGCTTCGTTCTCGAAAAAGTACGGACCGATGATGCCGCCGGCCCAAAATCCACACCAAACAGTGACTTTCTGAACCAGTCGACTCGAATTTGCCCACCAATTGACGGATAGTCGACTCTACAGGCCGATCATCGCGACCGTAAAATGGGCGAAGTGCGCGGAACGTTGCACGAACTGATGACCCATTTTCGTAAAACAATTTAATAATTTGCACGTGCTGCTCGACACTCAAACTTGCCATGGTGATTTGGGGTTATATACTGAACAAATGACAGCAACTTTGACAGCTCTACCTCGAACAACATGGCCGCACCCTTCCGGCAAACTTCGCGAGTCCCTATTGGCGGACCCTTTATAAAACAGTTGTCCCTATGTTAAGTTTTGTTGTTAGTTAATATAAAAACATTGCTCTAGTGTATAAATTTCTGTTTTCTTGTTAGAGATGGTGCTCCCAGAGATTCTCTCCTCTCCGCTCTGGGTAGACTTCATTTACAGTTAGGAGACGTCGCCGGTGCCGAAGTGTGTTTTAATGAGGCCAAAGAGATACGAGCAGGACCTCCCAATTTTAGGGAGCTCGTTGACCGGGGATTAATCGCAGTTGCACAAAACGCGTTCAATGAGGCTTATGGTTACTTTGAACAAGCTAGTCTTTTAGAACCGTCCAATGTCATGGTAAGAACAATAAGAAAGATGTCTATTAACGAGTTGTAATATTGTTATATTAATGGCTCAATCTATTACTAACAATATTTTTAACAAACAAATATATTAAAACCACTGATATTTTTAGAAAAAAATAATAGAATGAATACAGTGGTTAAGTGACCACTCTAAATAAAATACATTTTATTGAAATTGAGTGGAAGAAAAATAAATAATAATTTAAAAAGATGTATACTGACGAAAAATGCAAACACTAACCAATTTAATGCCCATAAAAAGTTTTAGTGATATTTATGTTGAAATTTTATGTATTTGTATTTAAATAATTTAATTTTTATAGATACTTAATAATATGGGCGTCTGCCTGCTATACAGCGGTCAATTAAAGGAAGCAATCGCCGTACTTGAATCGGCAATCACGCTCAATCCCATCCAGGGGCTGCACGAATCGTTATTGCTTAACCTGTGCACACTATACGATATGGAGTCGTCGAAGGGGAGGATGAAGAAGTTTGCCCTACTTAGGCAGATCTCTAGGTACCAGGCCGACGCACCCGCCGCAATTCTCGAAAAGCTTTACGGTTGAGAGCTTGAAAAGAAATCAAGCAATTAAATCTGCAAGTCGAACTTGCTGTGTACTATCTAGGGCACTAAATATTTCTCATCACTTTAAAGCAAATTATTATTTCTGTTATTATGTAACACGCTAGATGGGTTATTAAGTACTTCAAGTGATTTATCATTAAAGAATTATTGCTCAGTGGCGGCTCGTATTCGTGCCGATTGTTATTAGAGTGCAAACGTTTTAATACCAGAAAATGTTAGTCACTCTAAAATTAAACACTGCCCTTTATTTAATTTATAAACGACTAATAATAAATGAATAATACACAATTTGGTTATAATGACACACAGTATTCGCCTTCTGGTATCCAAATATCCACTCTATAATACAGCAATTAGATGATTTTATGAAAAAAAGCTTGTTACATTTAATTTAATTTTCAAGCTCTGTTAATATTTACGTTTGAACTGATGCCTATTCATTTTCAAAAACAGCATATGTAAAATTGTCTAATTAGTACGTTACGTTATGTAAAGAGAAAATATTATTTTTTGTTCATTAATTCCTACAAATTGCTTGTATTAAAAAGTTTGCTTTATGTATGTACACTTGCTGTGTCTTCAAGATGAATATGCCTTAGTAATTTAATCGCAGTTACCCAGTTAGGAACAAATAACTGTGAAACTTTTGCTTCCTTTGTAATAATAAGTAGTGCAGCACAAGTGATATCTTTGTTTAGTCACCTTACAATTCGCCGCTAAAATAAATATTTAAAAATCATAAAACACCAATTAGTTCTAAAGTATTCTCTGCGGTTTGCAAAAGTTCTAATTTAACTTTATAATAAACTAATTCCTGATTTAATAATACAATAGTTTCTAGTGGGAGTATTTAAGTTTTAGAGTATGACCCGTCGCTAGTTATCTGTTTTTATGTGATTTTTATAGTTTTAATTTATTTAGAGCTGGCTTCATATAATGTGGATTAGTTTTAAACAACTTTTTCCAGTGCTTTTATGGTGTTTTCAGGCAATTAAAGAATGTGTGTAGCCAGACTCTAATGTAAAATTAATATATATTTTTTTTATTGTGTATAGAGCAGATATCGATTGTTTCTATAATTAAGAACATAGTTTTTATTATTGTTTAAAATAGTGGTGCAAGTGAGCAATGTTAGGTTAATGTTTATACGAAAATATTTTTATAGTCGGGCGGCGCGCCGCAGTGCCAAGATTAATTTAGGGACGCTTCTCTCTGCAGGCGGTACACATGGAGGTTTTCAGTGGTAAACGAACACCAAGGACCAAATGATGATTTAATTTTTCTACATTGTAAACTGATTGGAGTATTAATAAATGCATTGGCATTGTTTACTTTTACCTCTATGATTTTCTATAATTGCAGTGGCCTTGAAAAATTCTTGGAAACTTCATATATTATAAAAATTAATTCAAATTGATCGGTATAATTTACATATTGAGTGAGGCTAACTTTATAAATATCTGAACATTGCTTTATGTGTTGTAATATGTATGTTGTTAAATACACAACTTTTATCTGTTATTTAAAAATATTTTATCATGCAAAGTGTGATAATGTTATTCAAGATACACAACATAATTACATTGGTGGTAAATTTTGTATCTGTAATTTCCGAATTTTATAGGAATCTAAAAACATATTTTTATCTCTTGTAAAAGTTACCTTATTTATTTCTAGTCGTATATAGAAATTAAAATCTTGACCCTATTTAACTCAATATCAATTATTTGGCCTAAGAATTTATTAATTGCTACTGCTTATTCATTTCTTTCCTCTAGCTGATATGCACGTGCAATAATTGCGTGAGAATAAAATCATCGCAGAAGGGATTGTTAAGGATTATTAGTAGTCATTCATTTTCAAAACAAAATAAATGTATTTAACAATATTCATAATCTTGTACTCTTTCCATGTAAGACGTAACATAATTTAACAGGTCCAGGGGGCGTAAATCATTAGAAAAAAATATATTTACAATTAAATCAACTCCAATCCTACACGTCCACAAAAAAACAATACATATATTCATCTATATATACATCCAAAAAGTAAACAGTAAACATCTCTCATGTATATAACCAGGAACAAATCCCTCGTTAATCGTGTTAGAATACGGGAAGGGGGAAACATCGATATGAAAATAGTCGGGAATTATATAAAAAACGAAGCGCGTTAAAATTGCACTACAGAAAAATAAGGTCTCTTCTTCGCCCTTCATATATAATGTGTATATAGTTATATATTTTTTTAAAGCCTCTCGTAGACTTGATATTAGAATTTGACTAAATGTACAACTCTTAAATCTTAGTAGAAACTTAATAATAAAGATATCACATAAATCTTTTGATATACACAACACAGCGACCCACGTTATTCGTATGCGGATGCGTGTGTACTTAAAAAATAATAATGTATACTATATAGTTGTTTCTTTCCTTTATCTATTTCAGTCTTGGTCTGCTAGTTGAGGGGTGGTGGGGGCGCTGGAAGGCCTCTGCTAGCTGTCCGTGTCAGTTTCTGGGTGATCAGCTAATCTTTCCTCCAACTGGTTTAATTTACTCGGGTCGTTTATGAACACCTTTTTTGCTAATAGCTGAAATGAAATAAGTTGATGCCATGTACATTTTCACAAACAGTTTGTAATAGTTTATATTTACCTTTAAACTGTCAAGACACTGGTCACCATCAGCTGTGTTGATCTCTGTTAGTAAACTATTGGATCTCTCCAGTTCGGCGTAAAGTCCGAACGGGATTTTCGCGAGGCACTCTAGTTTCATGATGTGCATTTTAGAACGCAGATGTTTGGCCAAGTGGCCGTGGATGCGGAAGGCTATGTTGCAGTCAGAGCACTTGAAAGGTCTTGGCTCCGAGGAAGAGAGCGCGGGCGATGATGACAGCTGAAAGTCAGAATGAAAAATATTTTTTAAGGACCATAAGGTCACGGTTATTCGAAAGTGCATGGAAGAGACGAGGGCTTGAAGATCAACCAACCTTGTTATGATGACCGGCGCTGCGCTCGTGTTTCTGCAAGTGCCCTTTTGTACGAAAACTCACCGCGCACGACTCGCACTTGAACGGCCTCTCCAGGTAATGTATGTTCATGTGCAATCTATAAATTATTAAAATAGGTATGTGATTTCTTATATCTGCTTAAATATAAGCTACTTTAATGTAGATATTACATATTACAATTTCTATATATAATAATAATTAAACTAAATTAAAAAAATTACTATTTCAGCCATAAATAATATTATGTGTGATTAAAATATAGTAAATTTTTCAATTCAGTATAAGTATGGATTACCACCTATAAACTTATGCGTTTATGTAGTAAAATTTTCGTACCTTAACTGTGATGGCTTGCTGAAATTTTTAGAGCAGATGGTGCAGCTCTTATTCTCCTCAGATTTCACGACCAGATCGTTGATTTCCTTGCTGGTATTCATGAAGGTCTTGTCATCGGCGTTCGGGTACTCGTTTTTGGTCGCGAGCTTTAGAAATTCTGTAGCCACGTTCTTTGCCACCGAATTTTTCTCCAACTTCTCCTGTTTGGTCGCAATGTCCGCTAATGTTTCCATCGCGCTATTGTCGTACTCGATTGTCTTAATCCAATTATTGGTATTATTACCATCTATAAGAAATAATAATAGATATAAAATAAACTTAATAATTTAAGGAATTTTTTGATGGTTAAAAATATTATGATAATTTTTAAAACCTTTTTAGCCGAGTTATAAGATTATTATCTAAATGACTATACAGTGCACGCCGCTTAATGTGATCACAACGGGACTCGGGGTTTTTGATAACAATAACCGATTGATAATAATAGCCGAAAAACAAAACTTTATTTTAAATAAAAATATATAACGTAACAAACTATAATAACGTAACATTTTGAATTCTCTACAATTATTTGTTATATAACTTTCATGTTGCTTCAATAGTTTATTAGCAATTGGCAAAAAATGTCAAAAATTTCAGTTTTTATTTTTTTTTCTCGAAAGTTAAGAATTTTATGAAAAATATATTTTAACAAAATTTGTTCAGTTTCTCATTCTCTTTAACTTTTGTTCGAAAAGTTTTGTAATATTTTTCATATTAAAAAAAATATCGGAAAAAAACAAAAAACGCCTCGAGTAAACACTCACTTCCGGTTTATGAATGTTTATCAAAAGCTTTTCAGTTCCAGTTTTTAACGATAAAACCTTAAGTTTAAAGTTTCATCTCAATCGGATCAGTCGTTTTTGAGATACAGCACCCACGGACAGACACAGACAGGCACACACAGACACAAAAATATTTTTTCCAGAAATTAGTTTTATGGTCTCGGGGGACCACAAAACAGATATTTCAACAAAAAAAATTTAAAAAAAAAATCGCGATCACAATACTTCCCCTATATATACTTCGTATATAGGGAAAGTAAAAATGATAACATAAACCGAAATCATGATTACTATAAACGAAAATTTTTGTATGTAATATTACACGTTCGTCCTGTTCTTCGCAAAAGTGATAACAATATCCGATTGATAACATTATCCGTGATTCTAATAAGCGGCGTCTACTGTATTTTGTTTATAAGTTTCTTTATTAAATGAATGAGTTATTATTTGGGTATATTATTTTCAGAGTTATAGAGGCAATACTTTAAAGCAAGCTCATTTATACACATAAAAACATTAAGAGCCAATCCACTAATATGATATTTTGTTATGACTTGTGTAAACAATTTGATATGTTAAATTCAATTTTTCATATTTTCAAATTTGCAAAAATATTATGTGTTCTTATTATGAAATTACAAAATTTTGGGTTCAGCTCTATTTTATTGACAAATGTCTAATCAATTGTAAAGATAGTTTAGGATAATTACCTGAAACGCCAGATTCCTGTATAATATAATTAACGTTAATTCTGTTATTGTCTTTGTCCACCTGCACATTCTCCCCGCTCCTGTAAGCGACAGTCTGTGGCGTGCAACCCTCCTCGTTTGCGTGATTGTAATAGTTCTTCACTAGAACAGGACCCTCTTTATTCTGAAACTTCTTCGGCCTATCCACCTCGCCGTTAACGATGGCTTGCTTCTCAGACACCTGCGGCATCGATAAATCCATAACCTCAGAAGAGTCGTTCTTCTGCAGTTTATAGTTTGTCGCCTCCATATTCACGTGTTTTCGTTTCCGGTGCAAATTCTGCATATCGTCGTCGAGAACTTCGTTGTTGTTGCGATTGTTGTAATAATTTTGCGGCTGCGGATTGTAACGTTTGATTACGTTGAAGTGTATGATGTTCTTCCTCTCCACTGGCTTTTCCGGCGCTGGCTCGACAGGTTTCGGAGAGTCCACTTCCATGCGTTCCCCGGTGATGGCGGATGATGGGTCTGCTGGTGAGTGGTTCAGGTTTGTGTACGGATACATCAGGGGTCGGTGGGAGTTCGTCAATCCCAGGCACTGGTTGTTATCGCGCGCGATCGTGGAAGTAGTGGTCGTGATCGCGATGCACAGTATGGAGGGGTTGAAGGCGTTGGACTTGGGTTGGTCGAGAATTTTATTCTTGGCGTAGCTAGTTTTCGACACATGCGCCAGTTGCTCAGCGTTAATGAAGCTGGTGGTAGTCATCGCCACGGATCCGTCGGCACTGTTCACCGAAATCGGGCTTACACTCGGGTCGGATGAGATGACGCCGCTTACGCTGGTCGACGCTGGTTTTTGTGAGAGGGAGAGAAGACCATAGGCGGCTTCGTGTTCTTGTTGTCGCGTTGAGGAAGATTCATCTAATGATAAAGAAAAGTATTAGTTATAATTAAACGTTATTATTTTGTACATTTATAATAATAGTAATAAAAAGACAAAAAAATATGTAAACTAGAAAATTATGAGGAAATTATACTAACCAATTATCCTGTTAAATATTATTTATTCAATGATATTTTATATCAATTAATTCTTATGAAATTCTGTATTAAAAATATTTAACGCAGATGGGCAAATGTAAAAAAAAATCATTCAAATTATTTCAATGCTAATATGCAACCCAATACACTTTTCCATTCGCAATTTCATTAGTTATAATTTAGATGATTTTAAATCTAAAAGGCTTGTTGTGTTTCTATATACGTCCTTAATTATAAACTTATGGTATATAATCTATTTCCTGGTACACTTCAGCTCAATGTAACAAATATTTTAAATTTACAAACTGTCAAAAAAACAGGATGGTGGTGACCGTTACTATGTGGTATTTCGTTTTCAAATAAAACCCTCTTTTCTATGATTTTTTTGCCAATGTATATAATAGTGTTTTATTTCATCCTACATTTGAAACTGCCAAAAGTTCAAAATTAACTAATAGTCTGAGAGTATTAACCCTCCACAATATCACTATCTATCTGATAGTAATAAGAATATGATGTTCGCAAATGAACGACATCACTATTTAATACACATATTTAAAAAAATGGTATTCACTCCTCCGAAAACATATATGTATCTAATTAATTCTGAGACGAAATCACTAAACTTGCATACCAGACTCAGTTCAGGAATTTGATGATTTCACTATTTTTTAATTACTATATACATTATGTCATTACTTCATTAAATAAATGACAGGTTTTGTCTAGTGGTTTCAATTCGCGCCTATTATTCCGTTCGCATTAATGGACACCAAAAAACACATGGACAGTACTAATATCTAATTTCGAAATGTATTTATAACAGCAGTGATGATAAAAGAAAAAAATCAAAATTTGATTATACCCCAAAAACAACTACTACAAATTTCGACTCACCACTGCTGTCCTCGTCCCCGCTGTCGTCCTCAGAATCAGAAGATTGAGTGTGCGGCGCGGGCGAGGCCGATCCCGACGAAGAACAATTGCTGGCGGCATAGTTTTTGTTATGCACCTTGCTCTTCAGGTGTTTCGTTAGGTTGCCCTTCGTCTTAAAGCTAGAAACAAAAGTCGATGCACAAACAATGGAAACTGCGGGCAACCTGAATTTGTGTTTTGTTTTTTTTTTGTATGACAAGATTTTATTATTATTTTTATTCACCTAAAGTTGCAGTGGTCGCACCTGTACGGCCGAATGTTCATGTGCGTCCGGATGTGCTTTTTTAACATGGACGGCTTTTTGCACCGGATCCCGCATTCTTCGCACACGTACCGACCCCTACCTACAACAGGGCGTGTAAATATTTTCGCAAATTATAAAATACAATACCCAAATATCACTACTAAACTAACTACAAATAAATCATTTCCATTTAAGTAACCTAAATGTAATTTACAAAAGTTATTCATTTGTTTAAAATAGCTGAAGAACCATTTGGTTAAATCTAACGATTTTTTAGTTTGACATGGGCGTAAAAGTAAAAAAAATCGCTATATTCCAACAAACTTAATATTGTGGAAAGTACTACTGGAAAATCTCATTTTTAAAGGTTATGCAATTCAAATGTATTCTAATATAATTTACCAAAATAATAACAATCAAATATGTGACGTTTGGTTTGTTTTTATTATTTGACGCCAATATAATTAAATTAACAAAAAAAATAGAGAGTTCTCCCTTATCATTCGGCAATAAATGTTAAAATAAGTGTATACATAAATTCATGACGACATTCCAAGGTTTACTTATCAGATAGGTCGTGTGTGTTGTTAATACGAGTTTTAAAAAAGTCATTTTATAAAACTGCATCGTTTCCAGAGACCATCATCATTTTGGCTATCCACAACGAACGGTGAATTCTAATTTTATGATTTATGGATCGGAACCTTTGGGAAGGTCGTGTCGTCGTAAATAGCACGGCCGTCGAGAGCGCGCGATGATAATTCGCGAAATTATCGAAACGGACGTCGACGCCGTCTAAAGTGCTTGCTTTCGAATTATTGGCAGCGATCTGCGGTTTCTTAATCTCGGTTATATTTTCGTGTAAACATGTTTTTTTTCTCACGTCCCCGCCGTGAGCGACACGCGACGTTTACCGCAAGACATATAGTAATGAATGAGTTGAAACTTACAAATATGCGAACAGATTTATGAAAACCTGGAAAACAATCAATCGAGTTTAATAAAAACTTTAGACGATTTGTCTTAAACCAGGAATCTGTTTAGAATAATTACATGCATGGTACAGTTTACATAATTTCTCAACGTTTAAAGAAGTAATAGAAAAAGGGGCTGCATGTTAATTTTGATTTACTCGTTATGACATGCTTGAATATTTACGAGGAATCACCTTTGCACCTCGTGTTTATGTAATGTGTCAGTGAGCCATAGTTAGCATTCACCGGTATGCATACTGGGCGCTTATAGAAAGGAATTTTTTACACAAGAACAACAGATTAATGTTTTTCTATAATTTCTTAAATTATTCGTATTAGTTTAAGCAATATTAATTTTTTTTTATTGATTAGTACATTATTTTTCGTGATATTTATCTACAACAGCAGTCGACGTTTGTTTGGTAAAGTTGTTTGATTGAGCTATGGAAAATTTTCTTGTTCATATTTAAATAATTGGAGGATTTAATCAACATTTTTTTTTATATTTTACTACTAGGTTAATGTGTGTTTAAAATTAAATATGATTTTGTTCATTTTCAAACTAAGTCACTATGTCACTTATTACCGTCTTAGTTTCAATTACAGAAAAGTACAAATAAAAGTGGCATAAAAAAGTTATGTGCTACTTATTTAGTTATTTATGTGTTTCATTTGTTTGTATACTATTTTGAAATGTGACATGAAGGACACTTGTTGAATTATATTTCTACAACTTTCTCAGTTCATTCAAAAGCTCACCTGAACTGGTTATATTAAATTAAAGCCAATATCTTCTTGGTTAAGATTATTGCTACAGTTTTCCATACAATACATGTAAATAGTTATATAATAATTAATTTTAATGCACAGCATGGGTCTGTAGTGGTGTGGTGATTTTTTCCCCTGTCCTCACCTCGGGAATTTGGGCACGGCATCCATCCCATCTCGAGCTAACGGTATTGGGGAATATAGTTGTTTTCCTCTATTTAGCTTCTTTATTTTGTTTTATTATTTATTAGTAAATGTTTAATTTTTAATTTAAAATTTTTAATTTAAAATGCTTCCTGCAGGTTATTAAATTGTTGAATGTTGTCACTTGTCAGGGAATGTGTATATTGTCTTGTTAACTTAACATGTTAGTTATCATTTTCTTTTTAAAAAGTCAAGTTGTAAACTTTTTTTACGGAAAGTAATTGATAAAAAATTAATTGACAACAAATTTCTAAAAATGTCATGTTTGTAACAATTAAATTTGTAATGTTTACATAACAAGCCATGTTTAAGGACATTGTCGAATCCAAATAATTTTCTAGTTTCTGTACTAATTCCCTGCATATAATTTGAAGGTCAACTATTCCACTAGGGAACGATTTGTTTCAAATATAAATCACTTACACATGATTCTATGTACACATTTGACTGCATTTGGTTATCTATGCATGGAACCCCAAAGATATTACCAATCGCATATAAAATACTCATATCATGCATTTGGTTATCTATCCCATATAACCCTACTAATTATCAAATTAAAAATCGTACCTCGTCCCCTGACGTATGTGTATTCCTCAGTCGATTCGTAGCCTCCCAGGATCGAGCTGGTCTTCTGACTTTCTTCCTTCACCGAGGGCGTCATCTCGCTGACAGTAAACTGTAAACCATTTTTGATTTAATGATTCAATTTAATCACACAAATGAATTTTTATGTGAAAAAACTATAGTAATAAGTTTTATTGAAGAATTGATACCAAACAAGTTATTTATTTTATAATTTATATTTTTTTTTTGTAAATTCAATCAATTTTTCAGCCATTTCTAAAAATGTTTTAATTGCAATTGTCTTTAGCACTGTTTTTTTTTAAATTTTACAATTAATTTCGGTTACCTTTTTACAGGAAAATTACTTTAATGCTGCATCAAGAATGATGCGATTGGCTAACCAGCTACAACTGAACCATAATTTTGATTTATTTACTTCTAATTTTATTAATTTCAAAAGGCGGTTACGTAGAATTAATCTAGATGTGTAAAATCATTCATATTATTTTGTAATTACTATTTTTACTCTTTATTTTGTTGTCGTTATATCTAATTTATATTTATTTTTACTGTATAATAGGTAATTCCGTTAATAAAGTTTAAATAAATAAATAAATTATAAATCGACATTTTCCGGCATTGGACAATCGTTTAAAAAGTAATATCAAATTTTTAATGCGGTTTAGAAATTTATTTTTTACTATATCTGGTAACATCTTTTTCTAAATAATATATAATTACGCATTATTATTTTTATCTTTGACTTTGCACCTTTCTTATAATTTTTTATCAGACTTTTTTTATAATCGTCAACTGTACATGTGTTTTTGTTTACTATGATTTAATTTCACTTATATTTGTTACAATATGTTTATAACTATAACAAAATTAAAATAACAGCAAAAATATTTTATAAAAAAGGAAATAAACAAATGATAAAAAACGGCTGAAAATCAATAATTAGATATTTTAATTAATTTACTTCACGAAGTAATTTAATAAAGAAAAAACAAGGCCAATTTTATTTACTTAATAATAAGGAAATGAAATCGTACGTACCTTATAACTGGAATGGACGATATAGTCGGCGTTGTACCTTCCTGCCACAGTGAATCTGCGAGGAGGCCGCTGTCGCGAATCGTACGCACTAGCGTAATATTTATCCGACTTGTGATCCTGCTGCCTCCACTCCGAGTACATGCTGAGTTTTTTGAAATGCGGCACATAGAACGGCTGGGTCTTGTTCAGCGTGCAGTACACCGGCTTCGTCGAGCTCTTCAGCCCTAGGTAACTGAAATAGTTACCGTGCAGGAAGTGCTCGTTATATTTTTTAGCGCCCCGTGGCGTATCCGGACTGATGAGGATCTGATTGAACATCGTCGGCGTCAATCCGTGATGTTGTTTCAACGAAGACATGCTAGGCTTCAACGCCAGACTATTGGGGCGCGCGAACTTTCTAGGTGGTGGAGGCGGCGTTTCCGGTGATTTCGCAATTGGACTGTGTATTTCCGGCTTCACCTCCTGCTCGATTTTGGAGACTGGGGTGATCATAATGTCGGGTTTTATCAGGCGCGGCTTTGCAGGTTCCAAAGGGGTGACCGGCCCCGGAATACCAGGTACGTATCGCACAACCTTTCCGTTGTACACTAGGTTCATTGGGTTGGTTATGTTGCTGGGGAAGGTTTGTGGAAGCGGGGAAAGTTTTTGGTTAGAGGAAATCGTTAGATCTTGCATCCTAGCGACTGGGCTATCAGGGTATTTACTAGAGAGGGTTAAAAGTGGAGATGATGAGGAGGCCTCGGGATATTTTGCAGGGATTGAAAGCCCAGGAATAGCGACGTTAAGTTGGTGGTGCAGGTTAGGCGCAAGCATCCGCGCCGCTTTCTGGCTGAAATCCATTAGATTCGTGTAATTGTAGCTATTTTCATTAGTAGAAACCGTTCCGTTGGTTATAACGTTATCTTTTTTCTCAGCGTTATCGTAAACTCGGATAACTTCCGGTGACGTCCGCACAGCCTCAGGTTTTTTATTTTGCAGTACCGTCCCACCGGATTGCAGCGTGGATTTCACCACTCGGTTCTCCGTTTTATTATATTCCGGTTCCTGCACGCGTTCCTTCCCATCGATTTTAAAATTCTTAGAATCTCCAGTGGTTTGTGCAATCTTCACCTCACCACCAAATAACTTCACCGGTGGCTTTTTAACACTCAACGGAGAGAGGGAGTAACGCTGAGTAGTTTTCACTAAATCGTTCCCGGTAGGGAATTGAATAACATCCTCATATGAAAACGACTTGCTCTTATCACTTTCTACTAGCCTTGTCTTCCCCAGGAATGGTCCAGGCGACTTCAACGGAAACACCTGTGGTATATTATCGAATGCGTTCTTATTCTGCGTGAGAATGGATGCGACATTCACTGAACTACTTCTACTATAACGAGCCCCTGTTTTTGTCATTCCTTTACAATTTCGCATCTTGTGCAACTCCAATTCGGTCACGGTTTGGAAGATCATTTTGCAATGTGGACACTGCATGTTTGTGTCGGCGTAATTTTTCAACAGAAGTTCCTTGATTAAGCTCTTCTGCACCGCAGGCTCAGACACTTCGCTTAAACACCGTTTTCGACTCTTATTCGTCAGATTCAAAGGCTCGTCTTTTACTTCCTCGATCTCTTCAACGAGTGAAGGCCGACGCTTCAACAAGTAGTGATCCGTTTTGTTGACGATCGTATTGTTCTTATCGATCAATTCGTTGATGCGCGTGGAGATCCGTTCAGAATGTGTCTGATTGATCTCCGTGTTTTCGTCGAAAAATTTTGCAGTGTGAAACCTAGGTTTGTAGGGTTTCGCCTGCGGCTGCACCACTTCCTCCCTGCTTACTTCCGGTGGAGTAACGCTTGGTTCAGGTGTTTCCGTATCGGGCTCTCCCGCCATTTCCCTGGCTTTATGTCCCATGACACGATTCGCGTGGGATCGCGACCTGCAATGCTTGTACAGATTCGAACGAGTTTTAAAGCTGAAACCACAGCTAACGCACGGATACGGTCTTTCATTCGTATGTGCCCGTATGTGTTTCTGTAAAACGCTAGGTTTCGAACATGCCAGGTTGCAATACGTACAAACGTACTTTCCGCCGCCGGTCTTACCCTCCTGCTTTTCCTCCTCGCCCCCAAACGTAATGGAAGACTGACTTTGCTCATTGTCCTCTTTATCCGAAACTCGTTCGTCCAAATTTCTACTATTTAAAACCTTTACTTCAGTAACACGTTCCTTCTGATTTAAATTCGCGTCATTGTCCCTCCCGAACTGATTCAGACTAGATACCCTAGTCTCGTCATTTCGAACGCTCTCGTTCTGGTTCAGATTCACCACGCTGGCCTCTTTTTTAACGTCGTTCTGCTTTAAATCGAACGCGTATTCCTGATTTTGATTAACGTTATTGTAAACATCACCGAACGCGCGTTGTTCATTTTGATTCAAATTTAAAGCTCCACTTTTATTAGCGTTCAAATTTAATACGTCCGGATCCCGATCGTTACGATTCGGAAAGTACATCTCGAGAAGCCGTTCATTTTGATTGGAGTGGTAAGCTGCGTTACTGTTGGTGTTGTTATAGACATGATTCGGATTACATGCCCTGAGATTATAATTGTTAAAGGTCCGCTGTTTCGAATTCAAATTCAAAATGTCGTCGTGTTTGATAAAATGGATCCGTTCGCTAGGGTATGATATGTCGGTCGATGATTTTTGCTCACTAAACACTAAATCATTATCACCGCGTGATATGGAAGACTTTACGTAATTTACCACTACACTATTTGTACTATTATTATCATGATTAGTCGTTGGCACACGGTTGTTATCGTTAATAGTATTGTTGTTGGTCTGTTGTATAATAAGGGGTGTGTGGTTGTTGTTGTGGTGCTGCTGCTTATTGGTCCTGGGTTCGATGCTCAGCTGCTTCTTGAATTTCTTGTGCAGGTAGCGATCGGCTCCGTTGTCCATAGCGAGGCCGTCTCTGCGGAAACAGAACGGGAATGTTATGATGCAAAAAAAGCAAAACAATGCAAACCGGGGGAGTGAAAGTTTTCGGCAGGTGCAGAATTCCAAACGCGTATTAATAAAAAAAAAATATTACGATGTTATGTAATTCTTTAGGTCCTGTCCACAACGATGTTTATAGATACGATTATATATTTTTTATATGGAACGATTTAGCTATAATGAGATTGTAAAAAAATCTTGACTACTACAACACGATTGGCAACATTGATTGAAAATGCAATAGTAGGTTTAAGGTTATATAATTGATTAAAAAAGAAATGATCACTTATATCCACAAACCTAACATTATCCCAACAAAACTCTTTTTCAATGTACCTAATATTTTCATTAAAAATAAGCGAAGAGCATTTAAGCGGCGAATGAAAGACTGAAAGATATCAATAGACATTTGAAAAAAAACTGAGAATATGTTGTATTATGTTATGCATATATTTGATGTAAATTTATTTCTGTAATTAAAGGTATTTTCTATTTATTTTTCGATTATGATGTTTAAATAAAATAATACATCTACTGCAATAATCATTTATTATTATTTTGTTTTGTTAAATTTTGTTTTACTTACTGGAGGGTGATATGGATGCCACCCATCTTTTAGTTTTTAATTTATGGATGATCCTTCAATCAGTAATATTTATTTTGATAAATAACAAATTAATTACGATTAAAAATGTAATTGAGAAATTAAGTGTAATTCTGCGAATGGGCAATAAACCCTTAACAAAAGCCAAGTGGAACTTTTAATGAAAGGTACTTAATTGTATAAAGATTTGATTTATTATAAAATTATTACATTATACACAATTTATTTTTAAAAAGCCGCGATTATATTACAATAAATGGGTTACTATAACCAAAACGAGTTATTTTATTAAAAGATGGTTCTACTATTATTACTTTTTGAGTCCTTAACATTTAAAAATAAACAAATAAAACATTAAACACAAATATATTGGTAAAAATATATATTAATTTTCTCTTTTATATTTTCTTATTTATATTTTTTTAATAAAATAATTTAACATAAAACTAACATTATTTACCATTTTCACATTTATTTAAATTGTAGCGTTTACAACATTACTTGTTTCTGTTCATTGTCTTTTTTTTCAATAATCAACCATGAAGGATGATGATAACAAAATTCCGATCGATACAAGCAAGTTGGCATTAATTGTATCCCAATAACTAATAATTCAGCCAATTAAAAACCTAGAACCTTATTACTTGTCCCTGGGAATGGATCTAGTTTAAACACGTTAGGAGAAAATCTTTAATAGCATGATATCGGTCATCCATCCGACCACAGTTCTAGATTAACAGTGATTGTCTCCTCCGACAATTTCAAATAATCCAAATAAAAAATGCATCAAATAACATGCCCGAATATTCAAGGTAATATTAAATAAATACCGCCATTCAAATGCGTAATAATAGTACATATACATACTTAATTTTTAATTTCAACATTTGCGAAATTGCTTCGTATAAACCGAAACACGTGATAAGGTGAGACAAACAGCAATTGTTATCCACGTAGGCCAAATGGAAACAAAGTTTGTTTACGTTTTTTTTTATATATATTATCGATAAATTTATGTATAAAGTTGTAAACGGAGGGTCGTGAATGGAATCAAAGACTCACCCGGTACGGCACACGATGTGTGAGGAGAGCTACGAGCGGCGTAGAGGTCGGGGAGAAGGAGGAGGATCAGGCTATCGTGAGTTGTGAGTCATGAGTCACGGAGCGCGTTGATAAGCGCTGATAACACACCATGTGAGCCTCATTAAACGACACACACACACATATACAACACACTTCAACAATATTAGCGACTTATTCATGTCATTGACGATGCAATTAGCACGGTATTATCCGTAACAGCTGCGGACGAAAATACACCTCTCTCTCGCCCTCAAGACAGGGGGCGATGAGGTGAGGGGCGGTAGTGTGTAAATGTAAATTTCAAGTTTAATTCCGAAGCAGGTGCATGATGATGATGATGAGAGTGCGGTAAGCGACAGGTAGGGGGAATTCTCAGAATCGGCTACCTGGAAGGCGGACCTTCCTGGAAAACGGCCGGCGGTGACTTGTCGGGTTCCGAGTAGCGCGGATTTACTAGGAATTGTTTGTTTTTTTCTTCGGGCTGGGAGTTGATTGAGGTTTGGCGACCCAATTCCGTGTGCTTCGAAAATAAACCCACGCAAGGGATAACTAAAATAGACGTTGACATAACGTGAATTCCCCGGATTTTCACGGAGGAGGAGGCTGCGACAATGAATGGGTATTTGTTGCGTTGCGAATCCGCGAGAGAGAAGGTGCGGAGGAGTGAGGCGCGGGGCGCCAAGGGGGGAGGCTGCGAGACGGCTCAGACAGCGTATGACGCCAAAGTGATAGTCAACACGGCGCCAAAGTACAATACCGTGCAAAATATTCGCCGCGATGGAATGTCTGCACCGTGCGTTGAAATAACTTTACACTTACTTACCTTTCTCGTCGAACGTATTCAATCAATTACTTCAACACCATCGCCTCTGGGAACTGGTTGGCACATTGTATTAGCGTAATTTAACAATATCCACAATCACTACATTATTGTCGTGTAAGCACGGAGAGCGCGATCGAATCACCGCGGGTAATCACTGATAACGAATCACATTGGACCGGAGACAGGTTATAATAAAGCGACAAGACGCGCGGTGTAAACAACCTTTTTTCCCTAATTTGGCACTGTGTTTGCATCAAATCACTCGCTTTAATTAAGATAAATTTAAAGATACTGCGTGCACACAACACACTAAAATATGATATGCTGGCTAGCACGGCGCCATGTTTACTGTTTCCGTTTCAGTTGTTCGCGTCGGGTGTCTCGCTCGCGCGCGAGCCATCCTACTCGCACCCGCGGCTGGCCCGTTCGTCCCCTCTCGTGCACAGTGACGTACTTGTAAAGGCCGACCCCGCGCGCCTCTCGCTCTCGCACGTCGGAATCTCCTGTCCGCCCGTCTCGCTCTAATCTCTTTCACCGCTGGAATCTCCCTGCCGCCATCTCACTCGCACACTAGTGTCGAAACCCGAACAACGCGAACGAATAAAAAAAAACTTTCAAACCTGTTCCACGCTCTGTCCTGCTCTGTCCGCGGATTCACCTCGTACAACGTGCGTCATGCTTTCTCTTTCTAAACACCGCTCTTTTCGTTATTTTCATTACCGAGCGCCCCGAGAGTTCAAAGTCCAAAAACTCTTCGAGTCCCCGCGAAACGCGAAGAGGAGAGCCACTCCTATACAGGAATCTCCTACCACCGACCTGTCCTTGTTTTACATAACAGGTTACGGCGCTGCCCACTCTCTCTCTCTCTCTATTTCGGAATCTCCCTTTCGCGTCCTTGTCCGTTTTCGGAAATTCGCTCACGTCTCCCGTGACGAATATTATTGATTGTTATGCGCGCCGCACAGCACACTCTGCGGGGATGATGAGGACGGAGCGCGCTTTTGCGTTTTATATATATAAACATTCTATTTAAATTGCGTCGGAACGATGATACGCGGCGGACGAGAATCGTTGACATCAATGAGCGTCACCGGCGCCGTCTCCGACGCCAGAATGGGCCCTCCTCTCTAATCCGTGCGGAGTGAACGAGCGAGCAAACGCACGCCCACGCGAATCGTTTTCCAACGCAACAAGCGACAACCTCTGTCCACAAACACGCAAATTATACGATACAAGTGGAAGACAAAAAAGTCGCTTTTACCCCTCCGGTCAACTATGCCAATATTTATACAATTGTAACATTGCGTAATAATATAAAATTATGTTTTGTTTTCCTTGTTAATGTTTGACATTTATCGATTAAAAAGTTAATAATTATATACCCAATTTAATGATATAACTTGAAAATAAACTGAATAAATAACATTTTAAGTTTTCATCTTGGGAAAAATAAATTGAATTAATTGAGGAGTTTTACAAAATACTTAAAATTTGAAAAAACAGTTTAAACTAACAAAAAAAAATATTATATTCATTTTAATAATGCTTGCTACTTTTATATAACAAAGCCGTATCGATGAAATCTAACAGATCGAAATGTAACGAACAAATTACTTTTGTAAAATCTAATATCTGTAGTTGTATTGGCCAAGGAAGTCGTTTCAATAAGTGATTTGTTTTATAATAGTAAAAAGACTCAATGTTGTTAATTTGGTTTTTAATATGCAATTATTAAAAACCCGTCTTAAAAGTAATAATTAAAAAAATGAAATTCGAAAAAAAACAAGCAGTTTAAAAATTGATAAAAAGTAATTATAATTTAAACAATGGACATATTAAATTAACCAAAAACATTTATTTGCAAAAAACTGCTAACAAAGTATGTTCTATTAATATAAAATATATGTATTTCGAGAAAATATTCATAAAAGTTGAGATAAAATATTTCAAATAATGGAATTATCAAACTGTTTATGCCCGTTATATTACTATTATATACAATCACATGTTAATAAATTATCACGTTGTATTATTAAAGGGGATTCCCATTTCGTTCGAAATAAATCTAAATTGGATACTAGTTTTTAATTAATTGATAATTTTGTAAGATAATGAACACGGAAAATATGATTAATATATTCATTAATTTTATATTGATAAGTTTCTGTTACCCTCTCACTCATCATGGCGGATGATGAGCATAGGAACCGCCGAAGATGACCTAAACCTCTTTTTCTACAACGTCAATGAATAATGTTGTTTTCGATCGTAACACAATTCCATGCACCGAACAATAATAAATAAAAAATGAACAAAACGGCGACAGACAAAAATAAATGCAAAAAAGGGGAGCGATTTCTCAGCTGGATTTTGATTCAGAGAAAACCGGTCCCAGAGTGGCCGGATAAAGGCCACCACGGCTCGTAACGCAGACAGGAAATGCGTGAGCGCACGGACGACGGGTCACCTGCAAGCTGCTGCAGCGCGCTAGCCTCAACATTAACAATCATCAACGCGCAAGCAATAAATTCATAAATAAGAATGAGGTAATTGGTTCTCGCGAAAACCGCGCCGTTACTAGTTACAGGCGTGATGATTGCATCACCGCGCGCGCTACCGCTGAATCACCAACGATTCGGAGAAAGGAGGCAGCAAAACAACAAAAGTCCCACTCGTGAAATTCTCCTCAATCAATATGCTTTTATTAATAAAAATAATAATAATTATTATAACAAACCTCTAAGCTACAAACGGCACTTCCTCGGCTTCGGTGGCCGTTTCTGTCGGCTGTACCTCGGGCGGGGGGAGACCGCGCGAGCTGCTGGCGGCGGCGGTGCTGCCCTCGCCCTCGCGGCTTCCGTTCACCGAGGGTATCGTGTGCGAGTCTATTGACTTCGTGTTACTCTGCCAATTGTTAATATCTTCAGCGTCACAGGATGGACATTCGAAATGTACACAATGGAATACCTGAAAAACGAATCATCTTTTCTAATTTATCTAGGAAGAAAGGTAAATTAGTTCCTAACCTCATTTGCAGTGTTATGCGTGCCCACAATCCTGATGAAGACCACGGGCTTGGGTGGAAACCGAACAACTTGCCAGGATCTGCAGTTCTCCCGCGTGCGATCTACCAATACTTCCCAGTCCCAGATATTGACAGAAGATTCGATGTAATAACTGTAGCTCCTATCGTCACAATCCCACAGTAACAATCGCAAACTGGAAATTATGTAAGGTTGTCCTGAAACAAGAAGGTTAACCATAACGCGAATTTAATAAATTTAGCTTCAGAACACACAAGAAAAGGAGATTACAAAATGTGTACCATTAAATCAATGCCAATAAAATTCAAATAGTACGCCAATTTCAATTCGATTCATATGGTGAAAATTAGTTAAACACTGAAATAAAACTGGACATAAAATTTTTTCATATAAATTTGAAACGTTGTGTATATTGGAATATCTATAGAAAGCTCCCTTGGGACATTCTATTGTATGCATCAGTAGATATTTATTGAATACATTTATTTAAACAGAAGAATATAATATAAAGTTTTTCAACTTAAAAATGTTATAATAGTAATACAGTAGACGCCGCTTATTAGAATCACGGATAATGTTATCAATCGGATATTGTTATCACTTTTGCGAAGAACAGGACGAACGTGTAATATTACATACAAAAATTTTCGTTTATAGTAATCATGATTTCGGTTTATGTTATCATTTTTACTTTCCCTATATACGAAGTATATATAGGGGAAGTATTGTGATCGCGATTTTTTTTTTAAATTTTTTTTGTTGAAATATCTGTTTTGTGGTCCCCCGAGACCATAAAACTAATTTCTGGAAAAAATATTTTTGTGTCTGTGTGTGCCTGTCTGTGTCTGTCCGTGGGTGCTGTATCTCAAAAACGACTGATCCGATTGAGATGAAACTTTAAACTTAAGGTTTTATCGTTAAAAACTGGAACTGAAAAGCTTTTGATAAACATTCATAAACCGGAAGTGAGTGTTTACTCGAGGCGTTTTTTGTTTTTTTCCGATATTTTTTTTAATATGAAAAATATTACAAAACTTTTCGAACAAAAGTTAAAGAGAATGAGAAACTGAACAAATTTTGTTAAAATATATTTTTCATAAAATTCTTAACTTTCGAGAAAAAAAAATAAAAACTGAAATTTTTGACATTTTTTGCCAATTGCTAATAAACTATTGAAGCAACATGAAAGTTATATAACAAATAATTGTAGAGAATTCAAAATGTTACGTTATTATAGTTTGTTACGTTATATATTTTTATTTAAAATAAAGTTTTGTTTTTCGGCTATTATTATCAATCGGTTATTGTTATCAAAAACCCCGAGTCCCGTTGTGATCACATTAAGCGGCGTGCACTGTAATATAGTGTTTGGCTATTTCGGTTGTAACCGTATGTGCCGACCTTCCGTGTTGTAACACTTTGTATATATGCGCACAAAAACAATCAAGTCTCACCTAATGAAATAGCCTATTATATACATTATGTTCAAATAATACATTTATTTTTAAAGGTAGGTAGGTATAGAACTGGAAAGATTCTATAAATGTATTTTTTGTATTGCCAAGCAATCTTTATTTTCGATAAAAGTTGTAGATCTGGTAAATGTTTCCTTAGAATGCCAATAGAGCAATAAGGTTCCGAATGTGATTTGAAGAGGGCGCTGTCATAAGCAACTAACTGTGCCAAAATTCGTATAAGATATTAGCGTTATATCCCTTTGGTATGCACAAAACACATAATAATCCATCCATATAATGAATGAATGCTATTTTGATAATTTCGACACATTTTTGTTGTTATAGTTAATCTATCCATCGCCATTGATTAATTAAAAGGCAGTCCTTACCGAGCTGTATTAAAATGGCACCTGAACCGAGCTGGTGACACGTGTAACCCGATTCCAGATTGTAATGCTTGGTATCACCATTCAAAAGAGCGTTCCTCGACCGGCACACGCCCTCTATCACGCATGCGCTCTTGTCCAGCGTGGCGACATTGTACTTTGGGCAAATGATATCATTTATCATCACTGGCATTTTCTCTTTGTACATCGCCTCAAAGGCCACCAAGTGAAAAACCTGTAATTGAGGGCGGCATATAAATCGAGTTTACTATAACATACCCAAACTACCTTATTTACAGTGTTATGAGTGCCGACGATTTTGATGTACTGCACGACCTTCGTGTCAAAGTACAACGTCTGCCACGATCTGCACGAGTAGTGGCTGTAGTCTACTACTCGCACCCAGTCCTTCAGTTCGATTGACACCTCTATATAGTAAGAATACGACCTGCAATTATTACCTGATTAATAGTTTAATCATGTAGGTTTTGAATGGAGTTATTTATTTTAAACTTTAATCATTAACTTATGTGTAAGTGTAGTATCTTTCACAAATAATGTAAATCCTTGATGACACTTTGTATTAGACAAATTAAAATAAAATGTAAAGGACCTTGGGCAACATTATCAAAAAAATAGAACAAATCTTTCTGCACCCACCAATAACATAAATTGTATGACAAATAATAATTCATATAGTATGTTTGTGTGATAGCCTATTTTGCCCCTTTCAAACTCACTATCAATCTTGGGATGGATTTTCAGAATAGATGTCAAAATAATTTGGGGGTTGTTACAATTAATTTTTAAATGACCTATTTCTGTTTGATATTTAAATGTAATTTGTTAAGTGTAATAAATATTAGATTAGCAACAATTTAGATCAAGTAAATAGCCATATTTCACCTGAATATGGTATTTAACTTATGTCTTTATTATTAAGATTTTTTTTGAAACAAGTATTTGTAACTAAATATACTTTTTATACTTTTTCGCATAGATAAATGTATTTTCAAAATTTTGAAATTAATGAATGAAAAAAATTAATTAATTTTCACTTTTCTAATGGTATTTTATATTTTAAATGATGGTGTAATAAAATTGTACAGATGTATGTATAATACTTTAAAACAACTACTTCTCTGGCTATAATACCATTCCAGATTAAATTATACAGAAGCAGTTTGCATTATAAATAGGCTTCCATTGATTTGGGGATTAACTGAATTTCAACACACTTACTTGCAAAGACTAGGTTATTTTTTAAATTTAATTAATTGTTGTTGCCCTATAAGTAATTATCAACCTTAGATCCCGATCCCAAAGTAACATGCGTATGTGGTTGATGATTGAGGGTCTTCCTAATTTAACAATAATACATTGATCACATCCAGCGCCAATGGCGTGCCGCGTGTAGCCTCGTTCCATATCATAGTTGTAGTGATCACCATCTAATAAAGCTTCCATTAATTCACCAGCAATCACCTTTGAACCCATTCTTTGACTAGCCACATTCTCATCTACCACTAAAACAATTAAAGTTAGGTAAATGTATTTTCATGCTAATTAACTAACAATAGTGTACACTAAGTAAAAATACATATTAAATTTGAGTAGTTATATTTACTGTTTAATATGATGAATTACTACAGTCATTATTACGATTAAAAACCTGTAGTCTTCTATTTTCAATAATATAATACATTATCAAAACAATTAACTTACATAACTGTCCACGGTGAGGTAAACTACTGGTGCTAGCAGTCGTCCTCTCGGCGATAGCATCCAACAGGGTGTCCGGCTTAACCAAACCGGCCGGTCTCACCACCGACAGTAAATCAGTAACCGTCATTAGCGGCAACCGCACACAATTAATCACCCTATCGTCCTTGTCATCGTTAACCCTACACCAGGAGCACACCCCTTTAAAGATCTCCACTTCGGGCGCGAAAAACGAGTTCCTCAGTAGCAGCTCAACTAGCGACGACTGCGACAATGTGACGAACGATTCGTGGTTGAGGATCTCGGTGGCGTGCTGGTCAAAGAACGCGTGGCACACTTGCACCAGGTGCTCAAGCCCGTACAGCCGGGCCGTGTCTACGATCGCGCACACGTTTTTCAATGCCAGCAATTTTCTTAGAATGTCCGAAATTGCCGTCTCTAGTTCCTGGAAGCCGTACTGATGGGCCAGGCCTAGGGTCTCCAGGATGACGTCCTCGCGCAGCGTCATTAAGAACATGTGCCCCGAGTACACATACTTTAGGAGGGTCTTGAAGGCTTTCAGCGGTGCATCTGGTAGTTCTATTTCGGACTAAAAATAATGTGGTGATCTACATACATTTCGGCTGTTTAAATCAATTATTACCTGTTTGGATTCTTTCATGCCACCATAGAGTAAGGCTCTGAAGTACTCACTTCTAGCAGCTAATATGACCTGAAGTAAATAAAGTAATTCATATTTACAACATGTCTTATTAGCAATGCACTGCTTGCATATAATACTCATATAATTTTCCAGACATACTTGATACTAACATCTTAGAATTTTGTTAAAAACTTTTTAATTTATGAAAATGTCTTGGATTTTTATAATGTGTCTTTTGTTTTAAGCTTACCCAACAACACCACTGAACTTTACATAAATGGTGAATGGAAGAAAACATTCGACTTTATTGCATTTGCTGCTATTATAGGCTAATAATAAAAATATCTCATATTGTCATTGTTTTAAAGACAGATGACAATGAAATAAAAAAATATATATAAGGTGAAACCACCGCCTTTAAACCAACAGGAAAACAAATGTGCATTTTTTAATGCATAAATTTATCGATGAAGAAAATGATTTAAATTTATATTCGCAATACGTTTTACAGAGGGCGCTGTTACCAGCTTAGAAATACTAATACTAAGTCGAAATTAGTATAGGAGATTATCAATTGTATCTTATCTTTCACAACTAACAGTGAAACTACAGTCACTCACCCAATCTACATATACATTTAAGCATTTTAAATACTATTTTTGATTTACAAAACTGTATATATGTAAGGTGGATCTAAGGGTGATTTAGTCAACCTGTTAAACATACAAATGGACTTAAATAATTACATAATTTTACCAAAATCTATACCTTATTTTTTTACTACTCTCCTCTTCTTCTTGATGAACCATCATTAATAATACAACAAACAGATAGTTGGATATTCATAAATGAGGCATTTTTTTAAATGACATTTAAATTTTTAATTTTTTTGCTGCTTTTAAATTTCTTGAACTTTCACAAATTACCTTATGGGCATACAGCCGCTGTCCCTCCACTATCAGAGTAACATCGGAGTACTCTTGATTCATAAATAGGCTTGACAGATTATCAGAGAGTTGCGATAAGTGTTCAATGTCTCCCAACCTGGTGGATGTACTGCTCGAATTACTGTTAAACTGATGTCCACTGCTCATCTAAATAACAACATGCAAAAAATGTATTACTATTGTTTCAGTATGTGAAAATATTTATAGACAAATAAAACACTAGTTTAGCACTTTTTTTCCAAACTAGTGTTTCATTTAAAAAGACAGGAATAAATGATCAAATGATACTTATACATGATTTGCTACAATATCAAAAATTATATAATATATTCAAATTATTTCTCTATTAATTCATTATTAGGGTTTATTTTTTAAGATTTTTTTTTATAGAAAATCTACTATTGAAACTAATCTAAAAACCAAGTTTTTTAATTATTCAAGATATATATAATCTTTATTTGAACAAAACATAATACATAATAACAATAAATATAAATACAATACAAATATGTAGATGGTGTTAGTTCGTCTGGACTATAGACCTGAGGTCTTTCTGCCCTGTCTTGAATTTAATAGTGAGAAAAAAAGGTATGGTGCTACTTTTTCCCTTTGGTTTCATCACAAAAAAACAAGATATTTTATATATCTCACACTCTACTTTTATATTACATAAACTAGGTTTTCCTGTAAGTATTAATTTTTATAAAAAAATGGTAATTGACATATTTTTACTTTTAATATACATAAAATTAAACTAGAAATGATTTGAATATTAAAAATGAAATTAAGAATTTTTCCTATGAAAATTTAATTATTAATGATGATATATATAATTCTGTCTGATAAGATATAAATTGTGAGATGCATTTTAATGTTTTTGCAACATGCATTTAAAAAATAAATCATTCTATCTCAATTACATTTACTTGTATCAAATAATTGTGATAATAATAAGTTAGTAGATAACAATTAAAAAAGTTCTTTGATTACATCACTATATGAATATTTAAATTCGACCAATAAATAGTATGATACAATCTATATAAAAACTTTAATTAAAGCACAATATAAGCTACTAATTATAATTCACCACATTTTATAATCATAATTGCAAATAACAAATCAAAAATACGCACAAAAACAAAACAGAATTTCTTATTATAAATAATCTAAATTAAATTGGTTTACAAATTGTATGTAATCATAAAAAAATACTATCAAAAACAATTCATCGTGATGTATAAAATTCAATTGGGAAATATGTAGAATGAATTATAAAACAAAAACGCAATTTTTTGGGTCAAAACATTTGACAATAAATAAAACGCCAATTACGGTGATATAATTTCTTTTTATTTATATGGCGATTTTGTGTACTCACTTTGCCTCAGGCGGATGGATAAACCTCGGCACCAAAAAGGAAACGGTTGCGCCTTCGTTCAATTAATCAATTAGCTGATTTGGAAAAATGCAAAATCAAAAATCTGACGGAGAAACGCCATTTTCAACGACGACCTGCCTGTCACTCAGTGCAGCAAACTGAAAAAAAAATTAACACTGGAATTTTCTAGAAATTACTACTTCTACTAGTTAAATAATTTAAAAGGATACGTATATTTTAAGAAAACGCTAGTAATAATTAAATACAGAGTTTAAATATATACGTACTAATATATTTCACTATTTATGAAATTTTGGGCGAAGTTGCCTATCAAATAAACAAAAATAAATACCTCACCAAAATATTGTTTACTAAAAAAATTAATTCATAGTTAATTAAACCATATAAGAAATATATAATATTATTATTTTTAATAAATAATGTTCATAATTATTAATTCATTATTACTAAAACTTCACTTTGAGTGTAATAGTCGTTAACTTCACGTCACAGTTGCGACAGAGATCAGCATTCCGCCATTCTTTTCGGTCTCGAGATTTCCAATTTAATTTACGGTTAAAATGTTTCCAGGACGTGCGCCAGTACTCGTTTTAAGTAAGTTAGTTTCGTTTATGCTGTGAATAATCTGTTGAACGATAAATTTCTGTTGTCAGGTCAAAACACCAAGCGGGATTCCGGTCGGAAGGTTCAGCTGGAAAACATAAATGCCGGAAAGGTGAGCACGTGCTTTCATTTATCTTATTTTAAACCCTAAAGTGTTGTATTGACGCAAAAATTCGCGTAGATTAATTTATTTGTGGCTTGAAATTTTATGAATCAATAGCTTATTTGCAATAATTGTTATTTGCATTTAAAGGTTATGTCCCCCAGGGGAGTGATTTTGTTTATTATTAATCGTATGATTCTTGATGAAGCAATTTCAACTGGGGTTTCTTATTTTCTTTACAACCTTATTATTTCAATGTATACTTAATACTGTCACAAAAATTTTGATGATTCGTATATGTATTACCAGTCTATATTTTTCTACACTCAATTATGATATTTAAATATTGTTACAGCAAATCGCTGATGTAATCAGAACATGTCTTGGCCCTCAAGCGATGTTGAAGATGTTGATGGATCCAATGGGCGGGATAGTGATGACTAATGATGGAAATGCTATTCTGCGTGAGATCACTGTGCAACATCCAGCAGCAAAGAGTATGATTGAAATTGCACGAACACAAGATGAAGAGGTAAGTTAGAATTTTAGTTTCAATTTTTTTTTTCTCTATTATGATGAAATTGTAAAAATTAAATTAACTTTAGAATTTATAAAATGATTGTAAAGACCTTTTTTATATACAGGGTGTCCCATTTTAATCCGCCAGTAGCGATAATTCTGAAACTTTGCATTGAATCAAAAAGTGTTCCAAATGGAAAGTTAATGATTCTGAGGGGGACATCTGATGCCGTAGACTGTGCCCCCCCAGCCCCCCAAGGGGGGCGGGAACAGGGGGCAACTTTAAAATTTTAAATGGAAACCCCTATTTTTTATTGCAGATTCTAATAGACGGTTAAAAAGTATGTAAGTTTTATCCGAAACATTTTTTTATTGGTCGAGAGATGGCGCTGCAAATGTAAAAGTTTTTTATCAATTAAATTGTGAAAATCGTCACGTAATTAACTGTTATTATTACTTAAGACTTACTCACAACCTTACAAGGTTGTTTTTTTCTCAGCCTGCCCAAATACTACCCCCGCCCCCCCTACAAAGACGTAAATTACTCAAAAATAGCGATTGAGTACTTCGTTTTCAAATTAAATAATGGTAAAATAATTTAAAAAAGAATGTCTTTTTTTTTTCAAACAGTGTTTGACCTGGCCCCCCTCATAGCTTCATTTTTTGAAAAAAAACGACATTCTTTTTTGAATTATTTTATCATTATTTAATTTGAAAAAGAAGTACTCAATCGCTATTTTTGAGTACTTTACGTCTTTGTAGGGAGGGCGGGGGTAGTATTTGGGCAGGCTGAGAAAAAAACAACCTTGTAAGGTTGTGAGTAAGTCTTAAGTAATAATAACAGTTAATTACGTAACGATTTTCGCAATTTAATTGACAAAAAACTTTTACATTTGCAGCGCCATCTCTCGACCAATAAAAAAATGTTTCGGATAAAACTTACATACTTTTTAACCGTCTATTAGAATCTGCAATAAAAAATAGGGGTTTCCATTTAAGATTTTAAAGTTGCCCCCTGTTCCTGCCCCCCTTGGGGGGCTGGGGGGGCAAAGTCTACGGCATCAGATGTCCCCCTCAGAACCATTAACTTTTCATTTGGAACACTTTTTGATTCAATGCAATGTTTCAGAATTATCGCTACTGGCGGATTAAAATGGGACACCCAGTATAGTATTAGTCTATAGTTTCGACAGATTTTCTGTCATTTTCAAATTATAGTTTATAGTCACAAATGAAGATTAAAAGTGTGTGATATATAAAAAAGGTATTTACAATAATTTATATACCTATTTAACTTTAAAATTTATTTTAAATTTTAATTTTTGATATATTTACAGTTTTCAAAAATTGTTTCTGATTTGTAGTTAATAAATAATGTCACAATACAAAACATTTCATCATAGTATATGGGTCTTATTATAATACTAAAAAACAAATCATTTATTGACACAACTTTTCTAGCTAATATCATGACTGTTCCAATAATTCCATTTTGTTATGAGCATCTCATACTAATTAAATATGTTTTTATTGTAAATTAATAAGCTTATTAAATTAAAAGATGTTTCTCGTTATTTGACAACTATAAACCATTATGGTGAATACCAGATAGTAATTTTGATCATCTTTATTATTTATCAAAAATAATAATAATTATCAAAATTATTTAGCCACACAATCAATATTTTTTTTATAGTAAGATAATTTTATCTAATGTTCTTTCATTATTCTTTACAAAACAAATCACTTACCGAAACAACTATTTTTCTAGTGAGAGATATGTAATCACTTTCTTTTTATGAAGAATAAGTGAATGTTTTTTTCTTTGGATGTAGGTTGGTGATGGAACAACATCTGTCATAGTGCTCGCTGGAGAAATGCTGGCGGCCGCCGAGCAATTCTTGGAACAGCAACTGCACCCCACTGTCATCATCAGACAGTATAAGCAAGCGCTTGAAGACATTGTTACTCTTCTGGAGGGACCTATCAGTATTCCCGTAGACAAAAATGACAAGGCCGCCCTGGCCAACGTGGTCAAGGGCTGCATCGGCACCAAGTTCATTGGAAAGTGGGCTGATATGGCAGTAAACATTGCCCTCGATGCTGTTAACACAGTCGCCCTCACTGAGAATGGCAGAACAGAGGTCGACATCAAACGGTACGCTAAAGTGGAGAAAATTCCGGGCGGGTCCATCGAAGAATCGCAGATTTTGAACGGTGTAATGGTCAACAAGGATGTCACACATCCAAAAATGAAAAGACGTATTGAGGTGAGATTTATACATAGACCTACTAAATTAAACTCATTTCTGAATTTTGACTCTTTGAATCACATTCCAAACTGACTCAATAATTTCCACCCCATTATTAACAGTTGCAGCAGCTACTAATGGTTTTGTAGTGTACATTTCATAACCACCAACCAAAAGTCGTGAATCTGTAAAATGTAAACATGATGATGCAAGAGTAGCACCTCTGTTATCTTCATAAAAATTATTATTAGTAGTAGTAGTAGTAGTGTTTGGCTATCGACCACGTGGTCCTTCTGCCGTGTGTCATTTGTGTATTTGTTTTGAATTGCAATTTTGGTTTGAATGTGTTTATTTTTTGAAATATTTCAACTATTGAAGATTATTTTTTTACAGAACCCAAGAATAATTCTTCTGGACTGTTCACTCGAATATAAAAAAGGAGAATCTCAAACGAACGTGGAAATCTCCGGCGAGTCTGACTTCACCAGACTGTTGGAACTAGAGGAGGAACATGTGCGCAAGCAGTGTGACGAAATTATCGCTCTGAAGCCGGACCTTGTCTTCACCGAGAAGGGCGTGAGCGATTTGGCCCAGCATTTCCTGCTCAAGGCCGGTATCACGGCTATCAGAAGGGTGCGGAAGTCTGACAACAACAGGATCGCTCGCGCTTGCGGCGCCACTGTAGTCAACAGGACTGAAGAGTTGCAAGAGTCCGACGTAGGCACTGGATGCGGATTATTCGAGGTTAAGAAAATTGGGGATGAATATTTTACCTTTATTACTGAATGCAAAAATCCTAAGGTAAGTAAATTATGTCCAATAATAAACACATTTTATCAATGGAAAGATATGTTCTGCCATCTGACAATGAACTGGAATTTGCTGAATTACTTGCTAAGTTCAAATAGAAACAATTATGAAAGTTATGGTTCTATTTCTAGATATCTTATTAATATTATGGATAGTACACTCCATTATCAGTTATTTATGTTGCTTCAGGCCAATTGCACTATCCAACTCTGCAATTTATGTAGTATCTCTCTAAATGTCAAATTATATTTTATTTTAAAAATATTATTTATACAAAAATAATGAATTTATCACGGGTTAAGTGAGAAATTAAATTAACCAATAATTACAGGCTTGTACCATTCTCCTCCGGGGCGCGAGTAAAGACATTCTCAACGAGACCGAGCGAAATTTACAGGACGCATTACAAGTCGCCAGAAACATAATGCTGTCTCCCAGATTAGTTCCAGGCGGCGGTGCCGTGGAAATGGCCTTGTCACACCACCTGATGCAAAAGGCGACACACGGTCCTTACCGCGCCGTGGCACAGGCCCTCGAAATAATCCCTCGTACGCTTGCGCAGAACTGTGGCGCTAACACTATTCGTACCCTAACAGCCCTTAGGGCGAAACACGCGTCCCATACTGACGCCTCGAAGCCCTGCACATGGGGCATCGATGGCGAGTCCGGCGAGCTCGTCGAGCAGCAGGTTAACGTGGGCGTGTGGGAGCCGCTGGCCGTCAAGTTGCAGGTCTACAAGACGGCAGTAGAGACAGCGATTTTGCTGCTGAGGATTGACGACATCGTGTCCGGCTCAAAGAAGAAGGGCGATAAGAACGAACCACCCAAACCATCAGAGATGCAGCAGCCAGAATAATAAAAACGCTATATTTATTATTAATTACTTCACCTCATATTTAATGCTTATGTTTTTTTAATGACTAATAAATTGCTACACACACTTGAATTATATTTTAATCCGCCCACCAATTCACTCTAGCTAAACATATCCATGCAGTCAGATCTATTTCTGTAAATTTAGCGTCTACTACTTGTACAAGGTCACTTCAATGAATACATTTCAGTACAAACCATTACTGATGTCCAAGTTTAAGGAAATGGTGCAAAACAAGTGAGTCCGGTTTACTTAATTAAACACAACACAACAAGGCGATTGTGGTGGTTTGCAGGAGGGCCAAAGTTTTGATTTTCGTCACGCTACTACTGCTGGGCATATACGTTACGAAAGCCGATGTGCCCTACATCACTTATTTTTCCTCAAAGACCGCAAGCTATTGCATCGCTAATCATGATTCGAGGACATCGGCCATCGCCTGGATCTATCCGGAGAATTATGCAATTACTTCGGGTGAGTTTATATAGCGCAACAAGATCACACAATTTTTTTTGTGTGGAATAAAAAAATAAACAATCGGTATGCAAGCACGCAATAGCAGATGATTTAAATACTGCGCGGGAAATTTAAATTGTAAATGTCAAAAGATCTGGATTGAATCTTTAAGAATTAATTTAAATATTTGTTATAAAAGGAGATAAATTTATTACCTAAAATAAAAGTAAATTCAGTGATAGGGAATGTTATTATTTTTTTGTTGAAAATTGATAGTTATTAGATTTATTATTTCTAAAAAAACTCATATTAATAAATATATTATATTTTTAATAAATGTGTAATTACTTTTAACTAAAATTCAAATAATTTTCAAGTGTCAAAGTTTTATCCTACACTCAAGAGTTGGTACAACACAAACTTCCAAATGAAACCTTCAAAGGAATGGGCTTTAAACAATTGGTACTTGTCTGATTGGAGTTCTGTGAATGTTATATTAGACACAAGGTGGGAAAGTAAGTGTTATCAATAATATTATTATATGTACTTTTGAGAGACAAAAACCTAAATTTTTTGATTTTGTTACTAAAGAACTATTACAAAATATGAAATTGAATAATAATTGTATAGAATATTAAAATGAAAAAGTTAATAATTTTATAATTAATTATTGATGGTATGTTTCAAACTCAAAACTTTATGATTGTATTCTGTACAAGACTTTGAGGTGGTAACATCGAACGGTGAGTTTAAGCACACCAACGACGCCACCTATCAGATTCAGCAGTATCCTATGAGCTTCTCCGTGCTCGGAGACAACAGTGTGGAGATTTTGCTTTCGGCAGGATGGAATCCGAAAAACTTCCCCTCGTACTACATCATCCTGGGTGGACAAGATGGAAATAGAGTGTTGTTCGGACGCATTGAGAAATTCGACTCGAACGTACAGAACAATGATTTGCAGGAAACGTTCAAGGTGTATGATCAAATTTATTGATAAATATTTAAAATCATTATTATTATTAATTTTTCTAGTCAGATAATGAGATAATCTCTGCGGAATCGTGGAAGTCATTTCATTTAAAATACGATCATGATTTAGGCGAGCTGGAACTGCAAACAATGATCGACGAGAAACTCGTCAGTATCGTTAAGGTTCAAATTACCAAGAAACTTAATCCAATCTATTTCTTGGCGAGGAGTCCAGGCGGTGAAGCCAGCTGGAAAATTGAGCACAGTATGTGAATAATTTAAAAACAAACATTATATTTTACCAAAATATTTGCAGGGAGATTTCTGTTCACCAATATAACAGGAGAAACTGCTTTGGGTCCAGAATTGATAACATCGAGCGAAGAAATTTGCGTTTCGCTCTACGTATCCATGTGTAAATTTTGCAAGATGGACTTTTACTTTCGTAAGCAAGACGAGGTCGTGTATTTGCAACGGGGAATTACTGGTGAACAGGTTTGTCCTTTGTCTTTTTTTGACAAATGCTTTTTGAAACTTTTATTTTTACAGCAAAGAAAAATAACAATAATAAATAAATCAAATAAAAAATGATATTGGTATTTTTATAGGACATGCAAGAGAAACAGTGGAAGGAAGCGCGCCTATTAAAGGTAGACAACTTACAAGATTCCGTGCAGATTTATGTTAACACCAGTTTTACCGATGCTACTCATAACAATGAGACGGGATTTTGGGCAATCGATGAGATTAGGGTGTGCACTGAAGATGGTAAGACGGAAATTACAATTTTCTTAATTAAAAATATGTTTACTTATAAATTGTTAGAGATCAAGATTTCCCAGATAAAGAGTAAAGATTTCGACCTTAGCGTAGACAGCGTCACTTGTCAATTATTAAAGCATCCCCGCTGGAGACCTAAGAAAGAGAAGCTTCCGCCTAAACGTGAAGATAATTCCCCACAGGTCACCAGAGTGACGTCCACATCAGTAACTTTGAAACGACCGCCAACAGTTTTGTCTAATGTCTACACATATAATTACAAGGTATAATAATTTGTAATAATAATAACTAAAAGAAAATATTTTTATCTTAAATTTAAGGCTGTTGGCGCAATGAAATGCAACGCAAGATTTCAAGATCCCGCGAGAAGGAAATCAAATGGTTATCTGACAGTGTTAGGAAACGACGTCGTCTTCAACAACTTGATTCCCTACACTTATTATGACATTAAAGTAACTGATGCCATTTATAATACAACAAAGGAGAGAAGGATTTTAACATCTGAAGCAGGTAGATTATACAAGTAATATCAAATGATTTAGTATACATTATAATGTTAATCAGCTACAATTAGTGAAGCCGAACTACCAACGAATGTAAAGATAAACACCACAAGTAGCATTATAGAAATCACCTGGGATGATTTAAATTGCACATTGAAGAGAGGCAAGATTGTATATAAAATCAATATACTGGAAGGAGAAATACAAGTTAAGACATCATTACAGTACTCCAATTATTTCAGCGCGGATGGTTTTAAGAGCTACACCAACTACACAGTCGAGCTGATCGTGGCCCGAAACGAGGTGGCAAACAGCACGGCCAAGCTGGTGTATTTCGTGAAAACAGCGCCAGGAGGTAGGTCCACACTTGTCGCAAATGGAATGTTGTTATGGAGGTTTACAGATTTATTTTAGTTCCTGGAAAGGTGCGCAACCTGGAGGCGTACTCCGTAGAAGACAAGAGCGTTTCATTACGTTACGATCTTCCAGTTGAAACGAATGGAGTTCCCGTTTCAGTTCAGTCCAGGACCTGTGCCAACCAATCTAAGTGTGTTCCGATGGAGAAGGTGATCAAGAGGTGCGAGTTGTGGCCGGAGAAGTTCTGCATCCATGTAGAGTCGTTGGTGAATCTCAAAAACTATTATGTGTCAGTTTCTTTGCGTAATAACGATACAACGGAGTTCGGTGATCCTGCAACTGTTAAGTTTATCACAAAAGATATAGGTAAACAATGTTTCACCAGTCAAGGTACCAAAATAATTAATTACTTTTAGCACCTGGACCACCAACGAATTTGAATTTCAGTATGATAAACTGTGGAAATACGTGTAATATCAACATCACGTGGAAACATCCGTATTTTCAAAAATCAGCTATTCGATTCTTCGAAGTTATGTTGACCAGAGAATCAACAATTGATAATTATGAATCAATCAAAGACCACTACCAGGTGATCAACTATCTTCCTGTCTATTCAAAAATTGTGAGTATTATATTAAAAGATGGAGCAGACTTTTGATTACGTATGAGCAATCTCAAAATTTTATTATCTCATTATAATAATCAAATATAATGTACAGATTAGGTTTATTTTATTGCATATATATTTTAATACATATATAACATAAATTATACAAAAATAATTAGTCATCAAGTTATCTTTCAAAGTTTACATCTCGTTAACAACCCTGCGTCCTGCCTAGCTTTGAAAGGTAACTTGGTGGCAAAGTATTTTTGTATAATTGTTTGATATTGAAGAAAAAGCAACTTTATTTCGTCTTGACTTTTTGACTGATCCTGTATACTTAATTTAAAAATCCCTAAAACCTTTGTATCATACATATCAGCGATCCTGATTATATATAAAGGGTGTCCCGTTAATGTGGGGAAATAGCTGGATCACAGATTCCTTGGGTCAAAATATAATGATTTAACCCAACATATCTATATCCGAAAGTTAACGGTTAAGCCAGAATTTGACTATAAAGTTACAAAAAAATTATTTCTTTTGTTTATAACAATTGAACGCTTTATTCGATTTGAATGAAATTTATTATTAATAACTACTATAATATGATACATCATTTCAGTTATTATGGCCAGTAGTCAAAGTATAGAAAACAGTACTTATCAAGGGTACAAAATGAGCATACTATATTAATATTTTATTTTTTTACGCGAAAACTGTATTAGATATCAAATATTATTAAGACACAAAAAAGTTTTTGAATCAAATGGCCTTTCAAGCATGATTTGTTAAAAGTTCATTATAAATTAAGATACTTCTCAAAGTTTTTAAACCACTATTTAAATTTAAATAATATAAGAATAATAAAAAGTACACTTAGAGAGGGTACAGTAAGAAAGGCTTAAGTATAGGATTAGTTGTATAAATATGTTTACTTATATTAAATAAATAAAACATTTTTTATTAAAAGTAATAAACAAATTATTACCATTTGTTAGGTTAGATACATCCCATTCAGTACGACGTTCAACCTTTCAGTTAGGTCGGGGAATTACAAGGCTAAAAGTGAGTACACCAGCCTCCTTATAACCACTGATCATTTGGGCCGACACATCGATCAATCTCCAAAATTATTGCGGACCATGAAGACATCTATAAGTTACGAAATCCCCATTTTGGACAGTCGCTTATCTTCTTACGTGCTCGTGACAATTGTTCAGAACAATGATCACACATTAACACCGAATGTTCGCTTATCAGAATTGGCAGAGGGTGACTTGTGCAGGGATTTTGGTGATTCATGGATTGCAACAGTCACCGAGGTAAGAATGGTTTTGAAATATATTTTTTTCTTATTTCACAATCAATTATTATTCTAAGGTAACAGATGATGTAAATTACAATATCACGATAGGTGATTTATCTGACAGTAATTTATCTCTGCTGAACGAGACTGTTAACAATAAACCACTTTCTCCTAATGGTAATTACTGCATCACTTTCGTAATAACGAATAGATATGAGCAGAAGGAGCATGTGATTGTTTACCATGAAGATTCTGTCTTAACTGTTGGTGGTGATGAACATACAGATTCGGGGACGACCTCCACAATCATTGTCATAGTTGGTGCTGCTATCGTCATCATTGGATCATTATTTGCCTTTTGGGGTGGACTCAGGTAAGCAATAACAAACAGAAATTTAAAATTGTTTTTAAATATTAAGTAGACAACTTTCAAATTATAATTAGTGAAAAAGTTTTTTTTAAAAACCTCTTAAAAACATTATCTCTACTGATTTTATACAAAAACACATATAATTAAAAATATATGTGAGGGTGGTTGGGTTTGGAATAAAATCACCCTTTAATTAGTAAAAAGATTTGTACTGCACCATTTTGATAATTATTATGAATAATAATTGTGTATATAAAATAAATATTTATTTTTATGTTTATTGTAAATTATAATGTAAATATTTCAGATTTTGGAGGCTACGCATCATGCAAAAAAATATGAGCAACAATGATCCCATCTACATGTCACTGGAATCTCTGGCAAATGCAGTGTCTAATGACACATATGATAAATTAATAAATGACTGATACTAATAGTATTTTATATAAATATTACAATTATAAAGGTGAAATTAATATCTAACATATTAATGAAGAGAAACGTTGCAACCATTACTACGTGGTAATCCATACTTATCTAACCTATTGTAAATATTGACTATATTTATATTTATTTTGAAAAAATTCTACTTACTTAATAAGATTAACATGTAAAAAAAGTATAGTAAAATTTATCATTAGATTACATTATATAAGTACAAGTGCCAAGTGAATAGATGTGAAGAAAAGAAGCATGTGAATGTTTACCACCAAGATTCTGTTTAAACTGTTGATGAACAGTTTTGGTGAAGACTTCCAGCACCTCCACGTGAAATCCTTAAAATGTTTTTAAAAATATTATGTAGATATGCAAATAATTAAATATACTCGGCTCTATTTATAATTAATTATTTAAATAAAGATATAAAAAATTTGTAAGAAATTACAAAGCATCATGTTCTTTCGCCCAAGTGCAGGAATATCAATTCTTCCACCATTCCATATAATCAGAAACTAGGTTCTTCTACAGTATTCCATTTGTACTTAAATATGGATCGTTTATTCATTATGCTGCGTTCCTGTTTGGTAGTAACGTTGGCAGAAGAATTTACTCCTTCAGGGTACGAATGAAAGGTCATCTAGGATGAACTATGCCCTATTCTTGTGCAGTCTAAATTATTGTGAATATTATTTATAGTAGTAGTAGCATTTTTGTATGAATTAGGTTTTTTGTTAGCACTGAATTAAAACCGATAAATAAATAAATAAAAACGGAATAATCTGCATAGTGTAGATATCACTTTACCAAAGTTTTAAAATAAGTTAAATTAAATACCATAAATGTAAACAACTCATTTGCAACCTGAATTTAAACGATCCAACCTGTTAAATGGTTACCTTGGCCGGCCAACAAAACAACGCCCTAAACGTCATAGTAAATATCACTCAATCAAAATTTAACAATCTTAAGCGGCGAAGATAATTTAATGGAAAACCCCACGTACGATAGAAATCGTAATGGACACTATACTAAAGGCCACGTTATCGGACGAAAGGTGATTTTATGGCGCGTGTATGCAACCAGTTCGACGCGATAAACCTGCAGAGACACACACTTCAAAACCGTAAAAGACACGTGTCCGAAACGTCGGCATGATGAAAAACTTCGTCGTACTTCTGATTTGTCTGCATTTAGTATACGCAAAAACCAAAATCGATATCAGGGAGTTGAAATGCTTGGGTAAGTTTAAACGGATTAGTATCAAGCGTCGTTTTTTGTGAAAACTTTCAAATACATGTCAAACTTAAATATTATTTTGTACCTTTATTTAATGTAAATATCAATTTTTTAATATATTTACTAATTATGTACTAATTTATACATACGTAAACATGTAGAGACTATTTTTATTTATATAATAAATTGTTCTCATAATATAAAAAATACCAGTAATTACTTTAAAAAACGGTCTTATTATTTTTTTATTACTTAAAAATGGCGTTATATGACATTTTTAATCTTTATTAACAGAATATAGTAAAAACATATTTATTTATAGAAATGCATTACATTTAATATGAAATAGTAATATAACACAACATGTATATTTTTCTTCAAAACGAATATCATTTAAAGTTAAAATAGATGTTTAAGTCTAACCCATCCTCCAACTTAGAAATCAAAAAACCAATACTCTACATGGACCCATGGTGAAACATTTATTATTTATAGATACAAAGAAGTAAAATAGTATTATAGACATTAATAAATAGATTGGATGTAAAAATAAACTTGATTATAAAATAATGTACTAAAATCCTTCACACAGTTTATTATTATCAATTGTCACTTTGTGTCCATAATATATATTTACTATTTCAAATAAATTGTGTGAAGAAAGGTTCTTATGCTTTATTCTATAATAGACAATGTAGTTAAGGTAATCCACAGAAATGTTTAAATCAAAATGTATTAATCTTCACTATTTATTTACAAAAAAATATAATTGTTTACATTTTTTTTAAATGTATTACTCTTTGATATTTAATCATATTGGTCTTTTTAAAATTTTTCGTATTCCTTTGCCTGTGTTTATTAAAATAATTATAAAATTTATTACAGTGTGTGAAAAAACAGTAGAAGAAATTGAAACGGCAGTGAACGCTCTGGATCCGGACATAACAGTGGACGCTGGTGGATATCGTCTCGACGCCGATGGCAATGTAAGCCAAAAGAAAGTGCCACAGTCCAAATCTGAGATTTACCTGTCTGACATCCTCGATAAAGTATGCGAGAAGATGGATGACTATGTCAGGGCAACATGGAAGACCAGTGGCAAATTGACGCTTTTGAGATTAATTGGTAAGTAATTCTACAATATTGATTCATGACGACAGAAGAGAAAATAATTTAGGTAAAATATTAGATTTGGATTTTGATTGCACTTTATACAACTTTATTAGAACAACAAAAATAAATTAATATAAACATGTCATAAGTTTTATTCTCATTAACTATAAAGAAAATAATTTAAAAATATTATAAGGGTAACACATCAAATATAATTATTCGCAAATATTGAATTATACTAAATATGTACAAAAAAAAGTTCAGGAAAGATAATTGAAGAATAGACATCCCTCACTCATTATTAACATTGTCAAAGTGCTGTTGGTGAGTCTGAGTTGTTATTAGAATAAAGTTAAATGGAAATTGCTTAATTTTTTATATCAGATATAATTATTTAAATGGGTTATTTAATAAGGTATACTTTTCACTTAGTAGCAGATTAAAAAAATATGTATCATATCTTTTAATAAAATTGAAATATATGTATATAAAATGGCATGTTTCATCTATATATTAGCCCTAACAAAATATATTCCAGTAATGATATGAATTCTAAACGTGGTTGATTACACAGTGTAAATTTCAAGTGTTTTTATAACTAATAATTTTACTATACATTTGTTTGCACTTGTACCTATTCAATAAATTAATCATAACAGATTTTAGCGGATTTATATTATATATTAATTAACTTTACAGGCAGTGATGGAAAAATGAGTTCGGATATGGACAAGGTGGATATCATTCAAGACTCGGACCTTAATAAGAGCCTCAAATATTATGTAACTATCTCACTATCTATCACTATTATTTTTTTATTGTATGACATAATCAAATGCCAAAAATGACTTTTGATCATGTCGTACAATCTTGTTTGAATGGAAAAAATCATTTACAATTTTGTATTCAGAAAAAATCTCCTTACAGTTCAATACCAAATATGTATACAGTGCAATTTGAAAAAAAATGTTGATCGTCTTTTGTCAAAAACTAGATGCAAGAAAAAATATCCGTTCAGTTCATATCAGTCTTTTAAAAATGATTTAATTTGATGTTTTAATTATTAAAATCGGATAAAAAATAAGCGAGATACAGCACCAAAGGTTTTTCGTCAGTCACCCTGTATATATAATTAATGAATATTCTGAGGAACGTTTTATTATTTGTTTTTAGTGTGAAGGATTGATTGAAGAACATGAGGATGTGATATTGAAGAATTTCGTGAACGCCTACGAAAACTTGGACATAAAAATATGCTCACTGGAGGCGAAATATTGCTCCAAAACACTTCCACAAGACGACTATCATAACGACGAGTTGTAAGGAGCTGTGATTTAGATTTTGTAGTAAATAAATTTATGTATTTATAAAAACAATTGTTTAAGAAATTCTTCTGTCCCATTTGCACCTTGCTTTGTCATTTAACAACCTTTAACAGTACGAAGAATTGAAGCCTCAATAAACTAATGGTTACAGTTGAAATAAATGCAAAAGTGTAATAAAAAATGCTTGTAAATTTATCACAAATGTCATTTCTTTCAATTCTTAGAATATGCTTTAGCTTTTTAAATAAAATTAAAAACTAGTTGTTTAATTTAAATATATATGTAAAATAAATAGTCTCTTAATTCGCTTTTCTATTCATAAAGGAACATTTTAAATAAAATCTTGAGGTCAATATGTAATTCAATTGATAAACTTTTTCTTTTTAAAATTAAAATTGAATTTATCTTAACGAATCACTTTCGATAATTTTACATAGTTATTTCAGTTACCGCTACTTGCATATTATTAGAGTTTATAGTTGGTAAATAATAAGAAATAGTACTGCAGTGGATTTTAATCCAATCTCCAATTTAAAGAATAGGTTTAGGATACCTATACAATAAAGCCTAGTACATAATTCAGCAGTGTTTTATTAGACGTCTACTAATAAAATTTTCACACAAAAATAGTTTCTCTATTGAACATAAACTATTTAAATACTAATATGTATATTAATTACGCGGAAAATAAGTATTATTAAGTCAAATACCAATTGAAATAGGATTCTAACTAAAGAAGCCTACCTACTACACAAAGACATTGGTTGCTTCTCCCAATTATAAAATCCAAGGCAGCTGTGTGAACGGTTGCCTACCATCAGCGTACACGAATCTGTTGTGATTATTATACTTGGGAACGTTATAAACGTGTTTTAATTATTAATAAAACTAATATAATTGCTATCGAGTGAATATATATTTTATTTTATTGGTGGTTGTGATTAATTTAAGATTTATTAAATTCGCGGGCACATTTAAATGGGTTATGCTCAGCGCCGCCTGGTTTGTTTGTGAACAGACAAAAGGCAAACCTACCGGGACGTACCAAATATCGGCGCAGGGGTGTCCGTGTACAATTTAAATCGCTTTTCGCGAAAAGTAAGCCCCGGCTGCGGTTTTAATTAATTAAAATGCCCGAATTCGGCCATAAAGAACGCTACGCGAGTGGTTGTGAAGTGCCGGGAGTGCCTCAGGCCGAAATACGACATAGGCGGACCGTCCCACTATAATGGTATCGCCCAAACAAGCTTCTGAAAAGTTTAAGCAGCCAGTCGCTAATCGGTCATTGTTGAGGGTGGTTGTCAACAGAATGTGTCAGAATTTCACTTTGATGAATTTCAGTGTCGATCCGTGTTTTCGTAGTTTGGAACTGTACGTTTCGTTGTGCTGCGACGGAGGTTCGAAGGGGACAGAAGAATTTTCGGGAATCTCGGCGTCGAGGGCTTCAGCTAGGTGAGTGACATATTTTCAACGCGTTCGGCTTCTTAGGTAACAATTATGTCATATTGGGACGGGGGGCCCGCGTGTTTCTGCAGTCAGGAGGCCGCACAGTCGCTCCCCCGTGGAGGGACGATGCGGATTCCGTGCTTTACGTGCCGTGGGTGGTCCAAAATTAGCCGTGCAGTGTCCAGGTGGGAGGCTCAGGGGGTAACGTGCCCGGTCCGGTGCGCGTTCCGGGTAAATAACACGCTTTTTTTAATGCCAATTTTGGCATTGTTTGTTATAATCGCAACGTTGCGGATATCCCGACCTGGCAACGACGCGGAGCGTGTTATAAAAGATAGCATGATTTGTATTATGAACACTTGGCAACTGGGTTAAACATTGTTGATTTTTTTATTTTCAATTTCGTGTCGAGTTCCCTTTGTGGAGGTCCGGGGTTATTTCCGTCCACACGGTTTGCAGAAGTACCTGTGATTTCCAGTCTATTTTCGTGTGTGTATGTGTGGATTTGTTTACAGACAGGCCTGGAAAGCCAGGCGACTTTGATCTCTCGGGGGGAACGGGTTTTAGGTTTTGATAAAGCCGAATTTCACAGCTGTTCCCTTTAACGTGCGCTTCCCCCCATGTGTGTGTGAGAAACGGGTTGGACGGTCAGTGTCAAAATGCTTTAATATTTTTGTATTTGTTTACTGACAAATGAGTAGCATACGATAATGATCCTTAAGTTAGGCGTTCGCGACGTGGCAACGCCGCCTGCACCTCTGCGTACGTCCTTTTCCCTCCCCCTGCCAGTATTTCAATCGATCTCCGCTGTGGCCAATCGCGAGCTTCCTTGCGTGATCGCGGGAGCGTACGAGGAATGCGCCGTTGTCGGCGCATTTCCCGCCCTATCGCTAAACCCGTTGTATCATCCAGTCGGGCCGGGTATTTGTTAAAACACTGACCGCCGGTTTTTTCCGCGAAAATTTACGGTGATTAGCGGTGTGCGGGCTTTCCGCCGACGGGGTGAAATTGGGTCGGTTTTTCGGCCGAGACGTGGCAACACGGGCGAGGTACCGGAGGGCAGGCGACGTTGCCGCAGTCTTGGAATCCGAGCCCGCTCTCACATATTCCCGTAGCCAAGTAAAAGAGATGGACTGGAAACCCGTTCGTATTTTCCTCCTCCTTTGCAGTGTTTTGTGGGTGTGTGCACAACTTACACGTTAAATCGAATCTTAATTTATTTACTTTCTTCAACAGTTAAAACCTCATGGCCCTTCTCCCATATGATTTGTGTTTATTAAATTCAGGTGATTACTAATTGGGTGAATAATTATGCATACCAACCTACCCTCTTCAGGTCCTTATGAGTTTTTTTTAATTTTAAATAGGTCAAGTGTGTTGCAATGTTTAAAAGTCAAACCTTTTCTTGTTTTAATAGAAAATTTCCATCGTTTCCTATTATATAGATGTTTCCCAATCTAAAAATATTTTATTATTAGCACTGTATATTATAAACAAAAGATAGCAAAGTGCTTAAATAATAGAGATTGTATTAAAGGTAATTGTTTTTTAAAATTTCAAATAAAATTGTGTAATTGAAATTTATCAATTTCTTATACTTTCTTATTAATAGTCATCTCATTAAATACTTTTTCGAGGTAGGTCACAGTGAAAACTGTGATAATATTTTCGTGAAATAAATATCTTTTCTAAAATTAGCACGATTCTCTATGGTATTAACCCATTAACTCACAGTGGCATATATTTAGATCACTGAATATAAATTATTGTAAACAATAAAGTTTTCAACAAAAATCATTTATGGTATTTATAATGTAAATATGGTAGTATGTTTTATAATTATTTTTTTGTTTTAAGTATTTTTTCAAGCATCTATGAGGGCATTTTAGTTAATATTTGAAGAGCTTATCTATATTCCAAAAAAATTACCATGAGCGTTAATTGGTTAAAGTTTTCCAATTTTTTAAATTATATTATTAAAAATAAAACTGCTGCGTTCAGCATTATAGGCATCTATTTATATCTGAGATGGGTTTGTTAATGTGGTTTTCTTTATAAATAATATTTGAGGAGTATTACTCTAAATATCGATTACCATCTCACAACTTTTGTTAGTAGATTTTCATTTGACACATGATATATACGTATTGAAACAACAATTGGCATTAAGAAACAAAAGGAAACCTTTATTATGTTAATTTGTATAAGAAAACTGATGTAGATGTGATACAGTAAGAATTATATCAGTTGATGCTTGTTGCATTACATCTTTGTGGAACCGAAGATACAAATTTTGTGAAGAAAAACATTTTCATGATTTATTAACATATAGACATATAGTTTAATGATACATTAATAATTTAGAAGTACAAAACAATGTTATTATTGAAACAACTTCCTTGTCTAATACCACAACAGATATAACATAAATAAATACATTCAAACTTGTGTTGCTTTGATAGATACGCTATTTGTATTATGCAAATTATTTTTGTATAACTCAAAATCTGACTTTCCTGATTAATAGTCAGGAAAGTCTTAATAAGAGAAAAATGTTTTATATTTTTCATGATTAGTTAAGAACTTTAATATATTTTAGTACTAAATTATGCTCTAATGATACATTGCTTGAATCTCTAAAGATCATTATCAATAGTTCAGAATGTGTTCATTCAGCTTTGATATAGCAATTAACTCTCCAACTGTGTTATATCTGTTCTTTTTATCTTATGGGTCTATAGTAAGGTGTGAAGAGTGAACATTATTAATCCCTTGCATATTTTTAATGAATTTTTATTTATTTGACAAACAAATATATAATTTTTAACTAAAAACAGAATGAACTAAGTTATATATTTTAGAACTGATTGTATGTGTCAAACAAAGAACAGATTGCTTGTGAATTTGTGATCTATACATCATTGAGATTCAATTATTTACGATGCACTGAATGCCTTTTGGAATTCTTTGTTTTTTCTTATAATACATGTATTTCATTAAAAAATTATTTATTAAATTTTCTATTTTGTAAAAATGGTAAAAACATAATGTTTCAAAATATTTTTTCGTTTGTTAATTAATAAACAGGGTTGCTGATATGTATGGAATCAGAAGAATATCTCCTAAAGTAAGATAGCTAGTGAAAAATGTTAAGATACAAAAGTTTCTGGACATTTTTTTAATTAATTATACAAAAATAGTTTCGTCATTAAGTTATCTTTCAAAGTTTCCAAGTTATGGAGTTTTCCATTCCCATGGAAATCTCCATATCAACGCTGGGACCTATCTACCTTTGAAAGGTAACTTGATGTCTAACTATTTTTGTATAATTTATAAAAAAATGATTTTCAAAGTTCGATATCTCTAAAACGGTCAAGTTTAGCTTTATAATGTGCTATACGAATTTTGTTAGAATTTCGAGATGAATTGAAATATGGAATAATATACAGGGTGTTCCATTAAAGAAAAAGCAAGTTTGTTCTGTCCTGACTTTTTGACTAATCCTGTATACTTAATTTGTCTTTATTGTGATATTTTTTTTCAAAACGCTGAAACTTTGGTATCTTCATATTTTTTGCTAGCTATCTTACTTTAGGAGATATCCGACCATTTCCATACATATCAGCGACCCTGTATATATGTAATTTATACCCTTTTACACATTGGGTTTGTGTTTGTAAATTAATTTAATTTTTAATATAGAATTTGTTCTTGACTTACTTGAAGATTTCATTAATAAACTTGGAATAAAAACACTAACACTTTCTTCAGTAATAATTTTTATTTGAGCTAGATGTACATTTTGATCACAAAGTGTAGATATCGAACATATGTTTGTTAGAATTAGAATTTATTTTTGTACATTACATAGTTTGTTAAGAATATTAGACATGTCAAGCACACAAAAATAGTTAAAATGGTAAAAATGCGATAAAACGCTAAAATCATAACATTATATAATAATTTCAGAAAAATTTCAACGTAAATTGGTTAGAAGATGGCTCTTATTCTTGGTGCTATGTAATTGTGTAGTTTTTAAACTCAGTTAAAAAAAACTGCTGCAGAAGTAACAATTTTAGTTTTAACTTAAATTTATTTTTGTTTTTGTTGACAACTATTGTGGATTGTATCGATTATTATTGATAGTGGTAACTTTGTGATCGAAATGTACATCTAGATCAAATAAAAATTATTTGTGTTTTTATTTTAAGTTTATTTATTTTTTAATATGATATTACATGTTTATTAATGAAGTCAAAAATATTTCTATAACTTTAAATAAATCGAAAAAAGTATAAAACATGAATGCCTTGTAACCATTACAATTAACCAGGAACTTTATCAGGCGATTAAAAAACTGTAACAGTGACTATAGTTTCAACGTTTAGAAGGCCATTATTAACAAACACTGAATCCCTGAACCTTACAGTTTTATTTATCGTCTGATAAAGTTCCTGATTCAAAATGTAGCACAAAGTTAAGGCTTGAAGCAACCAACATATTAAAATTAACATTCATTTACTGGATTGATTGCTTAATAAAATAAATAATACAAAAACAATTTTTATTGTAAATCAATATAGAATTATTTAATTACGTTATTTGAAACAAGCTTAAAGCCAAATAGCCGAGCTTTTTTAAAATATAATATCGTTTTTATGCAGTTTTTGTTTTAGTTGTATGTATAACCGAGCTTAACGCTCAGGGGTCGGCGATTCTTTAAAGTGAGATGTTTCACTTTATAAACGCAGTAGCCAAACATTACTATTACTCAAGAGAAATAAAATAAACCTTAAACATTATGTGCACGCCCGTTGTGACGACTTGACGAGTACGAGCGTGAAGTAGGTGTTCGTATCTTGTTGTTCCTATAAACACTGTCTCCACGTATTTAAGGAGGAGAAAGAATAGTTAAGAAAATCCACAGCTATTATACCGGGTGTTCGATAAAAAAAACCAACGCCAAAACTTTGTTATTTATTGACCGATTTGAAACACAGACTAATAACAAATTGTTGACATAATTTTACAACAAATGGCATTTGTTTGTTCCGATTTTTTTTTCTTAAGCACATTACATATATTGGAAAATTTATAAATTAAAAACTTTTTCTGATATAAATATTAAATTAAAATCAACATATTGGGCATCATTGGATTCAGAAAAATAATGTCTAGTGTAATGAAAAGTATGTGCAGCCTTTTAACACGTTCACCGCCACATGTACCGCCGGCGGTCATATAGTCGTCGTTTGTTCCACGCCGGGGAAATAATTTATATTAGCTATGACCGCCGGCGGTCACGCGGGATTCAGAACAGCACTTATGTAAAATATTCGCTTGGCGGCGAACGTGTTAAAAATTTAAATTGACTATCATTTGCCAATGAAGTTAATTTTGAAAAAATATATAATTATGCATATATGTATATCATAGTATTTAAACGGCCATTCAATTTGTTTTTTTTTTTTAGTTTATTCAAATCGCTTAATAAATAACGGGGTTGTGGCGTTGGACGTTTTTTATCGAACACCCGGTATACCGTGCTTTTTTACGCTCTAAAAAGTAAATATGTTTTTTGTTTGAGTTATTTTTCATCAAGGCAGAACTTAACACATTTTTTATACCATTTTAATTTGCAATAACCGTTAAGTAAACGCGTATTTTATAAATTATAAAAAATGACGATCAATAAGACAATATAAAACTAAAGTTTTTATAATATGTACTACCAAGTAAACTCCGCCGCCATACTAAGATCAACAATTGAATAAAAATAAGAGTTTTAATTTAAAATATTGAAATTACCCTCAATCAGCACACGTACACAACGCATTTACTAAATTATAATTATTAATGAAGTATTTATCATTTTTAAGATTATTATCCAAGGCAATTTCTTATATATTTTGTTGCTTGGAGGCTAGAGGCCACCCATCCGCTATTCATATACAGGGTTTCTCACTAATTAATTTGAGGAAAAGGCTTAATTCCTGGGAGCAAAATATGATGATTTTATTTAAACATAGCTTATCCATATTAAAAAGTTTCTAGTTTAAGCCGAAAAGAGTTACAAAAAATCTAATTTATGTAATTTCACAATAACATTAACTAACGAATGAACGCTATATTCGATTGAATTGAAAAATCATTTCAATTATGGTCATTATTGATTGACAAAAGTAGTGAACAGTAGTACTAAAATATGCGTTTTGTTGGCTCACATTATAAAACACTGCTTGGATTACTGAATTTTAATAGCTTTTTGTTTCTTATGTTTGGTATCTTGATATATTGCCACAAAAAATAAAATTGTATTAAGGAAAAACAAAATATACTTTTCCGACTGATTTTTTTTTACTACACCATTGTTTAACAAACGTCATTTGTTTATATCATTAATTAAGAAGTTTCTTTTTAGAATGAATTGTTATTTTCATTATGGTTTATAATTACTCATAATGCGAGCAGCAGATATGTATTAAGCTTGTGTACTATAAGAAAATTGTTTAGTGTCAATATATTCCGAAAGATTCTCCAAACATTGCTTGCCAGATCATAAAACAATGTCAAGAATTTAATACAGTAGTTTTTCTTTCAATGAAAAGTAAAAATAATGATATGGTTTTATGTAGTAATTTAAAATAACTTTCTCTAAAATAGTTAGGGAAGCTGATACTACTTTAACTTTACAATTGGATTATTTTCTAAAAGAAGCATTATTTTAAATTAATGCAATCGAAATTGTACCCATTTTATATCTACCATTTATATTTCTTTTTACCAATTATACCTGATATGCGGTAATGAAGTTTACGACGGGTAGATTTTTATAATTCACGTCCGTTACGATTACCACTGTGAAGTATATTGCCTCACGTTCGATATAAACAAATAACATGTGTTACTGCGCATTAATCAAACGGGCCACGGTTTTATAAAAGATAAGCGCCGGCTAGGCGGGAGCGGCGGCTGGCTCAACTACGCCGAGTTGTGGGTCATCACCGCGAGTCGGCGGCGCCCGTAGGTGGTGCTGCAGTGTGTCAGAAGAGATGGCCCCTTCTCATTGGTGTCGTCCCGCGAAATTCCGATTCCCGTGCGGTGGCGGAACGATGAGGACCGCGCCCGCACCCCCCGTCATCGTCTCCACGCACTATCACTTGCCGGATACATGATGCTTCTGGCGTACGTAAGTAAATCGGGAATCGCACCCAGTTATCCTCACGGTTGTTACGTAATCGTAATTCTCGCTTCCACGTATAAATAAATTAAGATTGCACGCACGTCTCTTTTCGGGTTTCGGGGGGCTTTCTAGTCGGTCGGTCGGTCGTTTTTTCAGGGTCATGGCGTGAAAGTGCGGCGCAATATATACTGTTCACTACTTCAACCCGAATATATGTGTATGCATACATATTACTTTGTATTGCGTTTTAAATTTTTAAATTTACGGTGTTGCAAAGTCTAGGTTTGTTTACCCGCCACCGGGAGAGGTGCGTTGCGTGGGCGTGTCGGCCGCGTCGAGGCAATCAGCTGAACTCGACCGATATATCGCGCTTTCCTAGGGAATCGGGGTCCTCTTCTTTGTATTGCCGCTTGTCTGTTGGCGGCTTCCTAGAAGAGAGAAATAATGAACATATAATTAAATTAGATTTACTTTAAAGCCTTCATTGATATCTTATATACTATTTCCCATAAATAATAATAAGTTATCACCAAAAATAAAATTAAAACTATACAGAACAAAGTGTAAAGATATTTCATTTATTGTACAATTAATTATGCAATATCAAACTTTTATGATGTAATATATTTGCTCTGTAAAATGTAACTAAACAAACATTTAATACTTTCATGTCATCACTTCTAAACACAAGTGTTCCTGACACAATTTGTAACACAAAGTATCGAATGTTTTCAACCAGAGTCGTATTTTCATCTTGTTTATTGGCATGCCAGTACTCACCAACATATGTTTTATTGTTAAGAAGAGAAATGCTCGGCATGTGTTTCCCAGCCTGGAAAGTCACCCTACAGATGTTTTCTTGAACATCATACCGTTCTCTATGAATACTGCTGTCGCAATTAATTAATCAATAATGTCCACTTTCATCAACTTTCTATCAAATTAAACAACTAAATATAAGTAATTAAGTATAATGGTTCAACTACCCCAACACTGCTAAAGTGGTAGAAGGGGTCTACGATTATATATATATATATAATGGTTCAACTTTAACATGAAAATATAAAATAAGAACATTATTATTTTTTAAACATTATATTGTGAATTACCAGGTGACAACAATTGCAAGCATCGCTATGTTTATTATTTTGTATGTGTTGCAATTAAATGCCTCCTTGCTATATTTGTTAATGTGTACACTTTCATTGTTTTGATTATTAAATGGACAACAGTGAATAAATAATGTTTAAATACTCACCAGGATGTGGCCAGGTCAAAAATATCTCGACTAAAAGTGAAATTAATTTTCAGACTCTTGTCTGCTTTGCCAACAAAGTTGATTGTCATGCAAAAAGAATTTCAACTGTGCAATAGTAATAATAGAAAATATAAAACTTCATTTTATAATAATTATTGCCTATATAAAGTTTTTAATAATAAAGAAAAGATCTATATTTTATTTTACTTACTTTACAAGTTCTATTAAAAAAAATACATACAAATACACAAACAGATACACTAACTTGAAAATTTGAAACATAGAACTTGAAGGCGGAGTTCACGTGTCCTCGTGTTCTTCCACTCGACTCGATCATCGAATAATTCTGACTGCTGAGGCAATATTTTGGCCGTATGTGGCATATTTAGGTCCAATTACTGTAGACCTTAATTTGTACGTAATGTCAATTTGACATTTTTATTTAATTATAGTATGTATGTTAATGTCATCTGTAAGTCAAAGAACTTAAATAATATAAAGTAATCTGAATTTAAAATGTATTGATTAAAAAATACAAATTTCTTTATTGTATCATAAATTTAAAAACATGTGTGTGAAAATCCTTTTTTTTGAAAAAATTGAAATAATACATATAAAGTATTTATTTTTTACGCTACAATCCAATTTCCTGAATGTAAACAACACATTATACGCAAATAAAAGAAAAATGCCTCTTAATTGCAATTTAATTAATTAAAAATGTTATGTTATATTTACATATTTAGAGAGTGAGTAAGAGACACCATCCACCAACCAACCCTATCTTTAATCTTAAATTATAAAAAGTGTTTTCAGTTTGCAAGAAAAAATTTTTCAACACAATTCAAACATTTTGTTTAATAATACCAAAAGTATTACATATAGTCATTCTATCTTTGCTTACCAAGATAATTTTTGATTGTATTCTTACATATATAAATGTATTCTATAATCAAAAATCCTTCAGTTATAAATAAGTATAATTAATTTTAAAATTAATTACTTAATCATGCATTAGAAATTATAAAACACTTTTAATTGTGTATCTCAATGATAGACTTACACCTATAAACTTCTCACCCAATATTTTGTAGTTTTTCTTTGTGATTCTTGGTTATGTATGTTTGATGTTAGATATTACCTTCTGAGATTGTAATCTCGGTTAAATTGACTACAATCTGCAATTTAAAATCCCATAAAATAGTAGTACGTCAACTGGAAGGGCTTATTTTATGTTATTCTTACTGTTAAAGGCAAGGATAACATAAATGTATCAATTCAATTGTTTGCATTAACAATGACTCGTTTATTGGTCAATTTTCCTGCTGGCTAATTTTGTCTTTAACTACCACTGTACGGTTTATTGAATGTAATACATTTGTTATAAACTTTACATGCAAGCTGATGTACTAATATAAATATATTGTTATATATGTACACTTTGTCTTACTTGCCTTTTAGCATGTGTTGCTTCAACTGTGCTATTTTTATGTATAACTGTATGAGAAGTAAACTTTGACTGTGGTTTAATTAACAAAGCACTAAAAAACTTATTTTAGAGCAGTCTGTGCTAAAATCCACATTTGTATATTTTTATTTTATTACTGGGGTAATACTAGTGAAATATATATAAGGCAACAACTATAAAAAAACTTTGTTAAATTAACTTTAACAATAATAAAAGTGTGAAAAGATTTAAATACTTTATTTATTAATTTATATTATTCAACATAAAATATTAATATGGTCTATAAATTTCTTTTCATTATCATGAACGGCAGTAAAGGGTTTGGAATATAATTAGGTGTGAGTGTCCCAGTTTTAGTTATGTTTGTTTCCATTTTAGGGAATGGGGTGCAGTGGACTGTAATGTGTTTAGGGCAGGAAGTACCTTTAAACTCGTTATTCAAGGTGTGTCCACCTTGAAAGCATGACAAAAGATGCATTAGCATAATTGCGTGAGAATGTTTAAGGAAACACATGTTTGATTAGGTGGATGTCAATAATTATTATTTGTTTCTTAACTCTTCCTATTTATGTGGAAAAATTGCAATATTATATACATAAATAATTAATAAATATAACAAACAATTGGAATATAACAACCTTTCCTCAGTTAGTTTCTGTTAGGTTCAAAAGCTAATAATGAATATAATAGCTGTAATGATGGCTTAAATTTCTTGTTTTTATAAATAGATTATGTTTATTTATTTTAAATTCTATTCAAATTATTAATTAATTATATTATAATATACTGCAAAAAAGTCTGTTAAGCCTGACCACGTGGTCCTTCCGCCGTGTGATTTGTGTGTGTAAATGAGTTTGTTATAAGCTTAGTATTTTAATTAGTATTAGTATTTAATTAGAAATGACTATAATGTAAATTTTAAAATATCAATAATTGCATTATTACCGCTGTAATTATTTATAATATTGAATTACTTAAATTTATTTGTCAATATATTGAGATTAAAATAAACTCAGAATTGAACCATAATTGAATGAATTCAGTGATGAGTTTTAAGCACTGCAATAACTGAATCAAATTATTGTGCATGTTTATAAAACTCTAGTTACTTATGGGTAAATTAATTCCTGCAAAAGATAATTTTGACTAACACGGTTATCTTGACAAGCTTTTTTTAATACATACAACAAGCTTATAATTTAAGAACTTTAATAAGGCGATAATTTAATGTTTTATAGTATAAATAATGTATTTTCTACTAAACCATAAAATTTTAATATGTCCTCATTAATTAATTATTATTCAATTGAGTGTTATACAGAAAGAAATGTGTGCTATGTTATGTTTGTAGATTTGAAAATGAATAGAAGTAATAAACAATAATATAACTAATAAGTAATCTGTATATTTTTTTAAATGCCTTTCTATACAACCAATTTTAATAAAATCGTGCAAAACACTAAAGAATACACGTGTTCATTAACATAAAAGAATCGATATTACTTGATAATTAGTCAATATCTATTGGTGTTAATTGGTCAACTTTTAAACGGTAGTCGTTAGCGCTGCTGGCGGTTTTGTATTGAAATTAAAGAGTGAGAAGTTCCCATGGTAATGATCACAACAGTTCAGAAAAACTTTTTTATTTGTAGTTTATTAATATGCACTCACGTAAAGTGTACTTCGTACATGAGTATAATTTATTTTTTATATTAAGATGTAAAGTACATAGTGCGTGTAAGGAAAGTATTTTATTTTTTTCTAATTGTGTTTTATTTTTGATTTCAGCCGGTCCAATGTGATTTGAAATGAAACGTTTGCGCGCCGACGAAACAGTTAAGGAAGGAAGTGGACCTCCGAGTAACCTGTATCGTACGTCGCTCCCGAACGCGGCCCCGGCGATTGCATACACGACTGGAACCGTGAAGGTGGTCAGCGAGGGTATGCAGTCTAGTCTCTACTCGCCAGCAGCTCCGGTAAGCTTCGGCGCGATGCCAGCCGCCGCCGCCCCTCACTCGGGCAAGCCTCAGGCCATGCAGCCGCTGACCATGGGCGGGCACTCGCAGGTCCGAACCAAGGGCGGCTCGCCGCCGTCGGCTCCCCCGCAGGGCCCGCAGCAGCAGCAGTCGCCTGGTAACAGTTTTCAGCGTCTGAAGGTGGAAGACGCTCTGTCGTATCTGGACATGGTGAAATACAAGTTCGGTGATAAGCCACAAGTGTACAATGACTTTCTAGACATAATGAAGGAGTTCAAGAGTCAAAGCATCGACACGCCGGGCGTCATCCAGCGGGTCTCCAACCTGTTCAAGGGCTACCCGGAACTGATAGTGGGTTTTAACACGTTCTTACCGCCCGGTTATAAAATTGAAGTGCAACGTAACGATCAGGGGTACGCGTTTCAAGTGTCGGTGAGCGTGCCCAGCACGACGGGCACAACCATGCCCGACCCACAGCAGCAGAAGCCGTCCATGATCTTGAGCGGCTCGGGGACGATCATCCACAGCAACATGTCCAGCATGGGACAGACGGCCAGCCTGCCTCCCTCGCAGCCGCTTACCATCTCCTCTCACGTACCTTCTGCTCCGCAACCGGCAGCTATCAACCCCGTGCTGCACCAGGCGGCCGGCTACAACGCCACTTCTAATCTGGCCAATAACACCAGCACTCACAACGCTCTCACCCTCTCAGCCGCTCAAGCCGCCGTCACCCACGCCCTTCAGGGGGGTCACGTCGAGACCCCGCAGAATCAACCGGTCGAGTTCAATCATGCCATCAATTACGTCAATAAGATTAAGGTAAATCATATTATTCAGTTATAGGGAGTTGTAATGAATACATTCACATCTCGAATACAAATAATAATAGGTACAGGGTGAGATGGCTGCATCACAGATTCCTAGGGCCAAAATATAATGATTTAATACAACATATCTATATACAAAATTTTACAGTTATGTTGGAATTAGTCTTCAAATACCTAAAATGATGTGTTATATAATGATAATCCATTCCATTTTGGCTCCAGGAATCCGTGGTCCAGCCATTTCCCTACATTAGGGACAAGGGACTCCCTGTATATAGGTTTTATAATCAAGGTAAAGTAAAATATTTAAGATTTAACCCAAATCTACAGGGATCATCCCACTTAATTAATAAGGAGACAAAAACAACTTCAAAACCACCTTTTGACAAACCTGGTTTCTACTGGTCAGATCATATACAACATGTCCACGTAAGTATGCAACAAATGAGAAACTTTTTTATTATTGATTTCTCAGAAAATTTTATTGTTTATAAAAGTTGGTGCTTGATCTTAAACATACAAAAAAGACAAAACAAATGACATATGGTTTTTTGTTCTTCTGTTAAAATCTATTATTTCATTTTCAAGAATATTGGGATGATTATTTAAATATCTTATACCATTTCTAATTTTATTTTTCAAATCCTCTAAATTTCAAAATGGCCTTTCGGAATAAATTATGTTTTTAACCAACCCCATAAAAAGTAATCAAGTGGATTTAGATCGGGTGAGCGAGCAGGCCATATTCAACTTCGACACGAGCACTATGTGCAGATACCCATCCAGCATAAACCAAAGAGAATTTATTGTTGCCAATGGTAACATGTCAAATTCATATTTAAAAGTTCTAAATATCTTTCTGAATTTAAACTCTGCTGAAATATGTAGGGCCCTATAATATTTCACACCAAACATTTATTTTTCGAGAATATTGATTTTTGCAGACCACCAACGATAGTTTTGTGATGCAACTACACCATATGTAGTAAATGTACCTTCATCCGTAAACAGGATCTTATTAGGAAATGTTCCATCAATCTCCATTTCACCTTTTACCATGAAACAAAATTCAGAACAATTGTCGCAATCATCATGTTCTTGCAAAGTTTCAACATATCTTGGTTTAAATGCTTCAAACATTTATGCCGTTAGTGCCTTATGTACTGTTGATTTTCCCAATCCTAAACTTCTAGCGCCTTTTTTTAACAGATATTTAATGATTTTCAAACCATACTTTGCAAGATATCCAACGAATTCTTCACACTTATCACTGGTTTAGTACGTTCTTTTTTAAAATGCAATTCAAATTTTCCAGAACTTTTAAATTGCTTTAAGATTCTTGACACTTGTGAGTAACTGATTCTCTTTTGGGGGTGCCTGTCGTTAAAAATATTAGCTGCTTCTCTGCAGGTTTTATAGTTATTTTATTAGCACCCAATCTGCTCTGCCATAATTTAGGAGACAACTCTTTATAAATTATTAATTAATTATTTCTTAATGATAAATATTAATGACAGATACGTCAAAACTGAGAATACTTGATAAAATTCGCTTAGAAAGTGCAAAAGTTATAAAAATTGTTCAATATCTTGGTAATATAGCGTCGAATGTCATTTGTTTTGTCGTTTTAGTACGTTTAAGATCAAGCACCAACTTTTATAAAGAATAAAATTTTCTGAGAAATTAATAATAAAAAAGTTTCCTATTTGTTGCATACTTACATGGACACGTTGTATAAATTATGAGCACCTCTCTTCTTTATATTAATGTTAAATTACTGTAGAAATAACAAGGTTTTTTATGTTGTTATTTGGTCAAAAATGGATCTGCTCCTGCAATAAACTACTTCACAATGTTTTTATACTACTGTTTACAATGTTGGCTTATTTTTTACGATAAATATTATTATCAATACTCAGAGAATATTTCAATGCTGTAGGTAGAAAGTATGTTTTATTTTCCTTTTATAGTAACTTGATGTAACTTAATGTTAGATTAATACAGGTATTTTTGAATTCTTCTTGAATTTTCTGTAATAAACGGAAAAGTTAGTCTTCATATTTTTTTAAATTCGAAATTAAATTCCTTTCTTTAAAAGAAAATTTTAATTTTCCTGATTTTTGAGAAAAAGAATTTTTTTGTGTAGAGCAAAAAGTTTTTAAAAATTGTAAATGGATACAATTGGCATGTCTATGATTATTTTCCCTGCAATTTATATATTTATAATACTGTATAAGTATATATAATTTTCATATAACTCTTATGGTTTTTTAATAAAATTCTCTGTGTTGAGCACATCTATACATGTGCCTGTAGATGCATACAATACTTATTTGCAAATAATGATAATAAAAACCTAAATACTCACTGTTATATGTGAATATTTCAGACAGTAGTGTTGCAGAAGCAGTGGCTATAATCGTTAAAATTTTTATTCTAATTTTATTACTCTTTATCTATTTTCAGCCAGATAAATATTTTTGAAGATATCTTATAGATCCTAAACCAAAATTCAATATAAAATTCATATTTTAAAAAAATGTAAGATAATTTTGTTATCTAATTACCTTAAATATTATTCATTGTAATGTGTTACTCATATAATAACTCATTTATAATCTGTAACCTTATCAATACAATAAATGCTCTGTTGTTTGACTGATAAATTATTTAACTGTAATGAATGTTAAAGAATTAAAAATATTACTTTTTCTTTGTGTGTGAAACAAACAAGGTTTATTAAATTACTCTGCTTTTTTTTGTAATTTTTGACTAATTACAGTTTGTTTTTTTATATATAAATCACTTGATATTATTCAATTAGAAATTGTAAATTTATTTCAAGAAACGTTTTACCCATTTTTTTTTGGAGCATGCAAAACTTTTTTTGTATAGAAATCGTTTCAATTACAAACCAATTTTTGATAAGATAACAAAAATTATTTTTAAAAACATGTATAAATCAGCTGTACATATCAACGTCAGGGAAGATAATTTTTGTGTATTAACATTACTAAAAAGTTTGCCGTTTTGTATTCAGTATATTTATAAAATATTTTTACTTTCAAAGCGTTATTATTACTAAATATTCTCTAATAATTCTATAAGTAATACAATAAATTTTGAAAAATGGTAATGTATGAGAGAATAAAATAGATATTAAATGCATTCAATAAGTCTTTCATAGAACAACTTATTTTATTGATTATTTTTATTTAATCATTTGCTCTTCTACCTTTCGATGTAGGGCACTTATTTTATTTATGGCTGCACAAGTTAATAATTTTTGTGTTTTTTTGTTAATAAATTAGATGTAAATATTATGCCTTGTTGCAGCCAAGCTATTAGCTTGTATTTCCATTATTTGCTGCATTTTATAAATTTTATGAATATGAATTGTAACGTAAAAGTAAAGGAATATGGGGGATATCTTTTAATTAAACATATTTGTTTGTAATTCATAATAGAATTATTTCAAGTAAATTGCGTTAAATTTATATTGATACTGATATCTATTAATATTATTTTGATTCTAATTGAATTTTCAGAATCGGTTCCAAGGCCAGCCAGAGAAATACAAAAGATTCCTGGAGATCCTGCACACGTACCAGAAAGAGCAGCGCACACTGAAAGAAGCCTGCCAGGGACCGGGCGGCGGTAAGCATCTCACCGAACAAGAGGTGTACAGCCAGGTGGCGAAGCTGTTCGAGAATCAAAACGACTTGTTGGCGGAGTTCGGCCAGTTCCTGCCGGACGCCACCAGCCACATCAACCCGCCGGCCATGTCGGAACACCTGCCCAATGCCGTCAAGAAGCAAATACCCAGCAGCAAGCCTTACAGGGATCACATACCTGAGAGGCATCTGTCGCATAAACCTAGTCATCTGTCAGTGCAGGTCAAGAGGTCGCCCCCCTACTCCAACCAAATCAGGGATGCGCCACCACCCAAAAAGCACAAGATGACGTCTTACAGGGACGTCACCATAGCCGAGGCTGGCAAGTACGGATCATTGAATGATTTCGCATTTTTTGATAAAGTAAGTTATATTAATATCCCAAAAGTTTATAATTATTGCCATAAATATATACGTACAGTTTATAAATTCAATTTTATTGTTTTATGCAAGGAATAAGCCTCTAAATTTTAAATCACTAATATTTTAATAAACAATATTATTTCTATCTTTAAATATATGATTCTTTATGAATTTCATCAAACCTTATTTTGTTACAGGTAAGAAAAGCAGTGAGATCCCAGGACGTCTACAACAACTTCCTGCGGTGCCTCACGTTGTTCAACCAGGAGATTGTGTCGAAGAGTGAACTAATCCAACTGGCGACGCCTTTCCTGGGCAAGTTCCCAGAACTGATGCGGTGGTTTCGGGAATTCCTGGGTCAGCACGAAGTTGAGTCAATACCGTACAATGCTACGCGAACAGAGCGACCCCAGGGCGATCATGCCCACGATATCGACTACTCGACTGCAAAACGTCTCGGCGCCAGTTACTGCGTAATACCCCCGTCACAGGAGCGCCTCAAATTCTCCGGGCGGACTCAGTTGTGCCACGAGGTGCTCAACAATCAGTGGGTGTCGTTCCCGACCTGGTCCGAGGACAGTTCGTTCGTGGGTTCACGGAAGAATCAGTACGAAGAATACATGTACAGGTGCGAAGACGAGCGGTTTGAGTTGGACGTCGTCATCGAGACGAACGCGTCGACAATTCGTGTGCTGGAAGGTGTGGCCAAGAAACTCAGTCGGATGAACGCCGACGACGTGGCCAGGTACAGGCTGGACGACTGTCTGGGCGGGTCGTCGCCGGTGCTGCATCAGAGGGCCCTGCGGCGCATTTACGGAGATAAGGCTCAAGATATTATTGACGGGTTGAAGAGGAATCCGGCGGTGGCTGTGCCGGTGGTTTTAAGGAGGCTCAAGGCTAAGGAGGAGGAGTGGCGGGAAGCGCAAAAGGGGTTTAACAAGATCTGGCGGGAACAGAACGAAAAGCACTACTTGAAGAGCTTGGATTATCAGGGGATCAACTTTAAACAAAACGATGTTAAGGCTCTACGCTCCAAGAGTTTATTTAATGAGATTGAAACAATTTTTGAAGAGGTAATGTATTATTAGTGATTATACTTAATTTTTATTTAAATAATACTCTAAAAACAATTAAATTTGATACACTAAGTGAAATATATTAAACAAATTTAGGGTATTTTCTTATTGTTTCCCTTAAATTAAACTTCACCTTGTCTAAAGATAATTGTTGAATTCTTGAATTGATTGTTGGAAAGTTTCTGTAATTTTTCATTATAAACTTATTTATTTAAATTGAATTGTATGAAATTATTATTACTAGTCCACATAAAAATATAATTATGTAATATGTCATCTTGTAAAGTTTACGGGTCTTTCAAACACTGTCACTCTGCAGGAACCTCAAACAATATTCTGTAATATATAAAAATCATGAGTCTTTAACGTGGGGAAATATTTTTTTATATAAAGAATTACATTTTTTTAAATAGGATTTTGTGATATGATAACCATAATTCACGCTTAAACAGAATTAAAATTATTGGGTGCTAGAGATGTTTACTTCATGGTATACTTAATTATATAAACTTGAATATAACATTAAGTTTTTAAAAAATGACTAGTAACGGTTAATTAAATGAAGTGCTTTAAAAATTTTTTTTTTTATTTAGTTTAGTTTATAATTGAATTGAAACATTTTTACATTCACATTTCATTTAAAAAAAGATCTTGTAAACATTAAATATGAATCAGACCATCTGCATTGCATTTCAGGTATAATAGGCCACTTAGTACAATCACGTTAAATTATTTTTTTTATTTTAGAGGAATGAACAGAATGAAGAGGGAAGCCAGAGTGAGCCCATCGTAGGGCCACATTTAGTGTTTATATACCGAGATCCGAACATTCTGGACGACGCCGCAAACTTGCTGATACACCATGTAAAAAGGCAGACAGGTGTACAGAAAGGGGAGAAGCGGCGGATCAAACACATCCTGCGGCAGTTCGTGCCGGACCTCTTTTTCCATCCGCGGCAGCAGCTCAGCGACGATGAACGGGAAGACGATGGTAATTGTAATCATTAAATTGATGGTAATTAAGCGAAACGAGATGTTTTTTCGATGCACTCATATCATGTAGAAGTCAAAATGGTTAATTATTATAATTCGAATTATATGAATTTAACTTCATTTTTTATAAAAATATGTAATATTTCGTAAAATCTACAACAAATGAGTCTTATTAAGACTACAAGAACAAACCACTTTTGAAACAACTACTTCTTGTTTTGCATAAACAATATAATTATAACAATAATATGTTACAGAAAACAAAGATAACATTAAGACTGTCATTAATATATATTTTCCATTGACTAGTTTGAATTTAATTAAGATAATGTATTAATAAAAACAATAATTATTATTTAAATATTTTTAAAATTCTTATGCTCGTTTTATTATTATTAGATGATAAGGAAGACGGAAATGTGAGCCCGAACAGCAATTCAAGCAAAGAGGAGGTGAAGAAAAAGGGCGGCGTTAGTCCCGGTAAATCACCTGCTCGTGCGGATTTCTCGGGTGATACGAGTGATGAAAAGACCTCAGAAATGATTGATATTAAGGAGGAGGATGTTAAGGTGCCCCTTCACGCACAGACCAACGATCCGGTAAGTAAATACAGGCTGGATAAAATGTCTAGACCTAGACCGATTTTGCAATACAAAATAAATGGGAGGAAATTTAAATTACATTCTCATTTTTTCGTAATATTACTTTTGATAATCAGTTAAAAGTAAAAGTCCAAATATGGAACATAGTAGGTTGATATTTATACAATTAGCAGATATTTGCTAATAATCTATTAGTTTTAACATTTGAAAAAAGTATAGACATTTTATATTTCTTTAAAAAAAAAAAAATGTTATATAACAGTAAGTGTTTTAGTTACATTTTTTATTTTTTTCAGGATGAAGCGTATACATTGTTCATGGCCAGTAATAATTGGTACCTCTTTCTAAGACTTCATTCAGTCCTCTGCGATCGGCTGACGAGGATATACCAGAGGGCGATAAAGATAGTAGAGGAGGAGCGCAAGATGCGGACGAACCGAAAGGACAGCACAGCGGTGGCCCTCCGGCTGAAGCCAAAGCCCCAGATCGAGGTGGAGGACTACTACCCGGCCTTCCTGGACATGGTGAAGAATCTTCTCGACGGCAACATGGAGTCGAACGCGTACGAAGACACGCTACGGGAAATGTTCGGCATCCACGCGTACATCGCCTTCACACTGGATAAAGTGGTCTCGTACGCCGTGCGACAGTTGCAGCACTGTGTGTCTGAACGGACGGCCATCACGTGCATGGAGGTGTTTCAGAAGGAGCAGAAACGTGGGGGTTGTGGGGGACTGTGCGCGACAGCCCACCGGCGGCTGCACAACGAACTCATGTACCAGCACACTATAGAGAAGGCAGTGCAGGACGAGAACTGTTTCAAGATCTACATATACAAGCGCGACGGGCGAATGACGATGGAGATGATCGACACTGACACGGAGGAGCTCAAAAAGCTAGAGGATAACAAGAAATGGAGTACGTACAAAGAAAATTACGCGGACTGTTCGAACGTCGAAACGAAACCCACCTCACCCCTGTTCCTCGGAAGGAACATGCGGAAGTACAATAAGAAGAACAAACGCAATAGTGTGTGCAACAACGATAAATCCACTGAGGAAGACAAACGCGAGCGCGATGGGGAGAGCTCAGACAAGAGACTGAACTCGCTGGAGGAGGAGCTCGAGAGGAAGCTCAACCAGCGAGCCGCCCCCGAGCGTGATCAAACCGAGCACAGGGACTACGATGTGGCGGACGATACACAGTGTAGGTTTAACACGGCCGATTCGAAGATTATGTATGTAGCTAATAAAGATAGTTTTCTGTATAAACGAAGTGCCTTGACCAGAGCCAAACAAGTAAGTTAATCTTTATTTATGCTTTTAATTATATACATATTACATATATTGTCCATAACTAATGTACAGTAATAAATACAGTGAAAAGAAAGAAAAACAAAACATTTTATATTCTCCCATACGTTTTTGGGAGCAATTTTAATTTGGATTTTAAATATTTTTTTATTTCTGTTTAATTTACACCCATTTTTATAAATTATTATTTAAAACAAAACACCATTATAAATAGTGTTTTTATTGATTTAATAATTTTTATTTACAGTGTGTGCATTGTTATAACAATTAAATATTAAAAATAAATATATTATTATATTACTATAATTTAGTGAAGATCATTCCAGTGTAATTATGTATATATAGGAAGTTTAAAAGTATGGAAGTGTGAGATGATCAGCTTTAGAATATTTTAATATATAATATATTGTGCTCTTACAAAACTAATGTAATTGATTTTAAAAAGAAAATTTGAAAATAAGTTCTAGCAAATACTGTTGAAATGCTTAAAATATATGCCAAATTTAAAGATTACAAAATAGTTTGTACCAGAAAGTTTAAATAGTTTAGTACAGTAATAATTAAAAATTTAGAAACAAATTTTTGTACTAGTGACTTAACTGTTATTAGACTTTTTGGACAAACTTGTACCTTTCTTCTTAAGTATTTTTGTATAATTCATATAAATCAAGAAATACTATTAACAATATATTATGATGAAATAAATCAAAATTCCCTTACTTCACTTATTATTTTATTTAATAGCAGGTATACATTTTGAGTACTATGTGCTTATCAAAAAATATTGACAGCCACTAATTAATTACCTTTTAAACTTACCCATAATCTGGATTTGTATTTATACTTGTGTTTTAGCTTACTAGCTATTGATAATAAGTAAATGGTACTGAACACTTATTACATTACTCAACCTGAAGTTTAGTGAACAGAAGATATAAATCATTATTTTTAAATTCCCCATGAAAAATTACCATTTGAATGTGAAAATTCCAAAAGAATCGAAATATTCTCATTCTTACATCCTTTCTGAGTATTTTTGAAAAAAAAAATTGGAAATGTGTCTATTAAAAAAATGCAATGCAGTGCAGTGCAGTTTTATACTCATTTAAAAAAGTCATTTTACTACTTTCCCTATATTATCCTCTAAAATAATTATCATATAAGTTAAAGTAACGTAACTTGTATAGTGTCATTATAATCAAAAATATATTCCACATTAAAAAATGCATACTACAACAACACGGAGAGACAATTACTTACCTTGTATAAGGGCCTGTAATTGTAGCTGTACCATTATTCAGCAAACTGTTTACAGATCATAAGAAACTTGGATAATAACTCCCGTGAAATTTGTTGATAATTGGGAGGCATATGCAGGCTTGATTAAAAATGATGTATCCATCGCTGCACTTTTCTCAGAAATTCTTTATAAATCACTCATTTTTTCTCTACAATTATTTTTTTTGTTTTATAACTGTTGTACTTTTTTTTAGTAAAATACAAAAAATTATTTTATCTACGTATATTGTAGCTGGTTTTCGGGTTATACTCCGTGTGGTTTGTAAATTATATTCAAAAGGTTTCGATGGTCTCTGCAATCTTTTTCACGATTGAAGAAGAAGAAGAAGAGAGAGACCTTCAAAGCGCTGTGAACATAATTTACAAACCACGCAGAGTATAATCTGAAAACCTACAACATACCATACCCTCGAAAACATCACTCTATATACATATATATACCAGGTGTTCGATAAAAACCGCCCAACGCCATAACCTTACTATTTATTAACCGATTTGAAACAACTAAAAAACAAATTGAATGGCCATTTAAATACTATACAATGACATTAATTACATATTTTTTTTATAATTAACTTCATTGATAAATGACAGTCAACTTTAAATTTTTAAATGGCTGGATATACTTTTCTTCTTTTTTTACATTGGACATTATTTTTCTGAATCCAATAATGCCCAATATGTTGATTTAAATTTAATATTTATGTTAGAAAAAAAATAATAACAAATCTTATTCATATGATATTTTTGTATAAATTTAGTGTGCATTGAAAAAAATAGAAACAAACAAATGTCATTTGTTTTAAAGTAATGTCAACCATTTGTTATTAGTCTGTGTTTTACAGCAAATAACGTTTGTTTGTTCCGATTTTTTTTTGCAAGGCACACTAAATTTATACGAAAATATATTAGTAAGATTTTTTTTTTGTTGACATAAATATCAAATTAAAATCAACATATTGGGCATCATTGGATTCAGAAAAATAATGTCTAGTATAAAAAAATAAGAAAAATATATGCAGCCATTTAAAATTTTAAATTATTCATCTGCCTGATGAAGCCACTGTGTGGTGAAACATGTTGCAGTGTTCAACAATAAATGTGAAACCCTCCCAACTGTGTTGTTTTATTTCAATTTGTTATGGAGTTTCATCATGTATCCGCCTCGTCAATTCAATAAAATTTTAAAGTTGACTGTAATTTGTCAATGAAGTTAATTTAAAAAAAAATATAATTAATGTCATTTCATAGTATTTAAACGGCCATTAAATTTGTTTTTTAGTTGATTCAAATCGGTTAATAAATAACAAAGTTATGGCGTTGGGTGTTTTTTATTGAACACCCTGTATATATATATTTACTTATATATCTCTTTAACTTTGTATAGTAAATGAAATAAACTGAAAGGCAAAGGCCTTTTGTTTTAAATAAATATCGTTAGGTGATTCCTTTATAATCTAAGGATTCTGTTCTTTCATGATTTTATTGTCATAATAATATTTATCTTATCAGCCCTCCTAACTTTTCTATAAAATTGAATAATTTAAAAAAATATTAAAAACCTAATGCAACCTCTTGAAGGCCTTAAAACACTCATCCCGTAAAAATGTGCCTTTATTAAATTTTGTGATTATCTTGATTTACTTAGTCCAATGTAGTGTTTTCATGTTTGATGACTATTGCGCCTGAAATGTATATTTGTAGTATTTGTTGCCATGTTTATTACTGTACATTTTCCTGCAAAATAATCTGTTTTCACCAGGCACTGATAATAGAATTAATTATTAGATACCCCATCAATTGAAAAGTATTTATTTGTAATTAATGGGAATATTTAATACAGGAAAATATTTATCATCTATTATAATTAAACAAACTCTTACTTTTACTATTTACGTTATTATTAAGTGTTTTTGGAGGGTGGGTGTTGAGCTAAATGGGGAGTCTTTTTTACACTTTTATTTAATTATTGTACCTTTTATCTTTTTGTTATTATTAATTATTTTTATGCTCCACTAAAAATGAGTTACTACATTAATATTTTGATGGTCACCCATTTTTGTGTAGCCTTTAATTTGTTACTATTATCATTTTAATTAGTCCTTTTGACACTAATACTAGAGTGATTAACTGTATTAATAATAAAATAGGGTTAAACAAATTACAGACTTAATTGAAGTATTGTTATTTTACTTGAATATTAAAACATTTAGTATATTTACTGACATATTTTAATTTTACATAATTTTAATACAAATGTAATATAAATATATAACATGAAATGTTAGTATTTAATACTATTATATGTACCAAGTAAAATAAACAATAAATAATTAATTAAATGAAACAATTAGTAATCATGTTTCTTTAGTGATTTATTTAGCGTTTTAAATAAACCAGTTAAGAAAATAGATTACTAATTGTTTGATTCAAGTAAATTAATCTTCATGTAACTCAAAAAATATCTTAATAAATGATTAGATATAATTTATAAGGCTAAAGGACCTTGTCTATAGAATTTTCTAGCATATGCATATATTTGTATGTGTGTTGAAATAAAATTAATGCTTGTAAATAATTTACTAAAAATAATAAAACTACATAGTGTTATTATTAACTTTTCTAATTAGCAAATTAAAAGTTTAATTTTAATTATTGCCAAGGCTAGATTTAAAAACTAAAAATGTGTCAAAAGAACTAATTACCATCATATTATTTAAGTTTATTTTAAATTAATATCAAGCTCGACTGAATCGATGTAAAGAAAATGCAAACCGATTAAGCAGTTGCACAATTTCCCCCACTGCGCGGAAAAAATAAGTAAAATTGTGAGAACGGTATAATTGAGATTGCATTTATTAGGTCGACAGTTTGATATTATATACTTTATTTTGTTTTCTTTTTGTTTCAGACTCACCCGGTGGTGACGAAATATAAAGCAAGTCGTTTTCGTGACTGGTGTAAAAAGTGGGTGGTTGTGAATGTAAGTGACGCGCAGAGCAAACAGTGCACTGACTGGCTGATGGGCCGTGGTGATAACGTTGTGCCGAATAGGACACGTGTTCTAACCAATAACGATCTGACGCAGACGCCCTATGTCCCCTACAACAGATACAGGGTGGACCTGTTGAAGGAGGACTCGTCGTGAATTCATTTTTTCTCTGTCCTGCACGATGAGAACTTTTTTAATTACAAGCGCCTAAATAATTTCAAGATCTCTCTGATTCTGTATTATTAATCTCATTGCGTTTGGCGGGAGCTATATTTTCTAAAATTTAAACAAAAAACAGAAAAAGCATTGTCTCTGCGCAAATGTTGTTAACTTTTAAAATTAATTTTTTTTGTTATTTATTTGATAAATTAGATTTTTTTATGCAAGTGATATGAGATAAGGTAAGAACCAATACAATGGTGTACTTGTTTTTATCATTGTATTCCTCCCTGGTCCATTTAATTATTAAAAAACAAGCAAACTGTACGACCTGACGTTCTACAACAGTGCAATCATCGTATTTGGAAAACGAGATCGGCACGCTCGTTTTTATTTTATTGTGTAGTACAAAAATCGAATTCGATCAATTTGAATGTTGACATATCCGTTGTTTTATTTATTTTTTGCATGTCCCATTCGTTTTCGTGCTTCCCAAATTAAATGTGTAACTATTGCAATATTGTATATTTTCAACTCAGGCACTCGACTAGTAGATAAAAAGTACAAAAACAAATCTCTTATATTTTTATACGGGCTAACTGTAAAAAGTTGTATAAAAGTAGATAGATATGTCAGCATTTCGTGTTGTAAATATTAATAATTGGCGGAGGACGACCGAGTGACCGAGCGGCGTTTTAAAATAATTCAAAACGAATAAAATGTGTTTGTTGCATTCCATTTTTTCTACTTAAACAATAATAAAAATATTTCTCGTGTTCGGTCGTGCTCCGCTCCCCACAACGCTCCCTCCCGAGCGCAGGTTTCTCCTCTCCATCCTCCTTGTAAAGTAATCGAGTTGTACATTTGTGTAAATGTAATGATAATGATTGAAGGCGGGTGGCGCGCGCGTATTGCAACATCCCTCCCCCCACACACACTCCTTTGTTTAGGTTACTAGTAAACACTTGTACACTGTAAATACCATTTATAAAAACGTTTCTTATGAAGTATTGTTACATATTTAATTTATTTTTACCGACTTGTTCTTCGTTTCTATTTACCTAGTGAAATATAAATACATTAATCATGAAATTAACGGACTGGTGAATCGTCTGAATGGTTATTCATTTATTCATCCCAAGAAATTGCCAAATTGGATTTTTTCTAGTTAGCAATTTTGATATAAACATTACAATTTAAAAATTATAGGTAAGTGGCGAAGCTATTCGAGTTCACATGAGAATGTGAACTTAATTATTAGTAGTATTATTTATTTATTGTGTTTGTACATCAAGACAGTAGAAAATTACATTGCAATGCATGGTCGGAAACTCCTGGCGTACGGCAAAAAATTTAAAAAAAGATAATATTCAGCAACAGCGACCGCGTATTTGTATACACAGTCATCTGCTACTAAAGTTTATGTAGCGACATCTAGTGCGTACACCAACCTCGGAGTGTTATCAATGTCTCTAGAAAGATTGTAACCGATGACATTTCTTTCCCGTAAGTAATTAATTAAACGCAATTCTCTGGTTTTGTTCATATTAAATAATTAAGTTGGTGTCTGAGCGCGCATAAAACAATATTTACCCTCAGATCAAATTTTTTATATGACACTGATAAGTTAACAAAAGTTATTAATGATTTTCAAGTTAATTGTATTAATGTGTAAAACCGTTGGTGTATATTTTAGGCTAACTGAATGCTTGTAATGATTGGAGGAAAAGAATAATATTACTGGTAAGGATCTGAATTATAAAGGCAGCAATCAATTACACCACAGATAGTAAAAGCAATATAAGACCATTTATATATATATATTATATATACTTAATTGAAAACACTGATTTGTACTTTAGGTTGCCCAAGTTGTTCTGAAGTTATTTTATCACTATTTTTTAATGAGTACTGTGTGTATAGAAAAATTAATGCCTCTGAGGACTAATTTATTAGAGTGGTAAGATTGTAATAAAAGATGACATTAAAATAGTTTATTTAAGAAGGTAACGTCAAAACTTCACATCCCGTTTCCGTAATTAACACGGTGTGTTCAAATTGCGACGTTCGCGCATTATCCTCAGTCACGGCGGTCCAATTGTCTTCCAAAATTACAATTTCTCGCCGGCCTTGGGTAATGATAGGCTCGATCGTAAATGTCATCCCCGGCCACATTTGACGATGACCATAATTTGCTAATAAAAGAAATATTAAAGATAAGAATTTGAGGAAGGATGGTAAGTACACTTATTGTATTATATTATTATTGCTTACAAAATCCCATAACGTTTACAAATATATTAAAATCTTAGTAAACGGCCACAGAATTTATGACCGCATGACGGTAAGACAAAGTTCAAAATAAGTAATTTTCTGCTCGTACCTAGCAGTTAGTTACCTCTATGAATTGAAAAAATATTATTGAAGTAATAATTTATGGATTAGTTAAAATGAATATAAAATTTCTGATAGATTTGATACATACAAAATTTACTTACTGAAGTGATAGATATCGGGTGGGCCATGAAAATAGCTTCCGATGCCGTGGCCAACGAAGCAGGGGATCACGAAAAAACCGTATTTGTAGGCCGTCTGCTCAATGAGGCCGCCGATGGAACTGAACCGTTCTCCGGGCTTGCAAATAGCGATAGCTTTGTCTAGACATACCTCCGATGCCTCCACCAGTTTTCTACCCATTTCGTCCACGTTGCCCACGAGGAACGTTTTTGAACAATCGCCGTGGTATCCGTTGAAAAATACCTAAAACACAATCAAATGTTCATCATTTAAAAGAAAGACGTTACTATTTTCAAACGAAACTCTTCTGTCAGATTAGATAGTGTGTCTTCTCACACATTCTCTATTACAGAATTATTTCTGTAGCAAAAGACGGTTATAATATAATAAATAATCAATTGAATTTATTTTTTCATAAATTGCACAGTGTTACTACGTTATTGATGAATATCCTACCGTAATATCAACATTAATAATATCACCATCCTCTAAAGGCCGATCATCTGGTATCCCATGACAGGCGACGTTGTTCACAGAAGTGCACACCGATTTTGGAAAGTTTTTATAGTTCAACGTCGAAGGATAAGCATTGTTTTCAATCGAAAGTCGATGTACTAGGCAATCGATCTCATCGGTGGTCATTCCAACCTGTGTCAAAATCAAAAGTTAACCCTTCAACTGAAAGCACACTTCTTCAAAGTCACCTTGATGGTTTCACCAACTGCTTTTAGGACATTTGCTGCCAACTTGCAACTCTCGCGCATTTTAGCGATCTGCTCGGCATTCTTGACCTCGGCAAATTCTGGACCAGGCGTTGGTTCTCCGGTCGTATAATAGGCGGGCTTCGGGATGTGATTGGGTACCTCTTTGAACGGCGTCACCTTTCCGGGCTCGACTAAAGCGTACGTACCGAAATTAGGTCTAAAACATATTTAAGATAACATTAATCATTCAAGAACACATATTTGTTGTATACGTATGTATATTTGGCTTTTGTAAGGAGTTTTGTTAATTTTCTTTCATTTATTTTAAAAAGTTAAAAGATTTTTCCTCTCAAGGTTTTGCTTATACGTATCTTTCCAACAGAGGTAGATGTACTTACTTCTTCTTTGCCCATAGCTTCCTCACATGCTGGGTTATTATTCTCGTAACATTCATGTCGAAGCTATCTGTAATAGTTTGTTAATCAGGTCCTTAAATTAAAAAATATATCAAATGGCAGTACTTTTGTGGTATTTATTACACTGTTAAGAAACTGTCATCGATTTGACAGATGCCATTCTGGCAATGTCCTACTCTTGGTTATTTGCGTTTTATTCAATCACTTTTATGATTGAAAGTTACTAATTTTATATTATCCTAAAGTAATAAACGTATTACTATTATGTGTTTTATTTATTACATTAGTAAGTTACTAATTATACTGCTTCAAAATTAGATAGTTTTTCAACACAAAAAATAAATCATAATATCAATGGCACAAATATATAATGGGTTATTTGTACCACTTATATTATGATATATATTATACTGTATTATTATTGTTAACTTATATAGAATCAATATTAATAATTGGCTGTTTTAAAAAGTGAGGTTATTTGCATCATAAAAGAAAGGTTGGATTAAAGCGCGTAACAATTAAGGTGCGAATTGAGGTTTGGTGGTTTTTGGGCTTGCCAGTTTTTTTATGAACTGTTCTCCCATTTTTAATTGAAAAAATATTGCAGATACTATATTTTGCATGTTTGTTACGCCACTGGTGTAATTAGTCATAGTATTATTGAACTGGATTCTTAATCTGACGTTTACCTTATTCCCCGTTGTCCGTAAGTCGATAATAACAACAGTTGTAGATTTATATAACCTAAAAATATCAACTCGACAAATTGCGTAAATTATTAATATATTATAAACTAATTGCCATGCTCACCAAATGAATTAATAATATATAAAAACACGTAAATTATCCGGGGTGTAGAGGGCAGGAATCGATCACCATAGAGGCATTACATGATGATGTAAGGACCGACTTAAGATACACATAAAATTGTAATTGTTACAAATAAAAATAATAATTTTTAAAGCAATTAATTAATAAATTGTTAATGTTCTATTGAATTTATGGATAATCAATAAAGTGATTGGATAATCATATTTCATTTATTTTTATTTAATTTAGTGTACATTAGGGTTGCCAACTCTGTGTTAAGTTTTTTTAACTGTTTTTTTTTGTGTGATTGAGTTTCATTCTCAAAATTCTAAGTCATATTATAAAACAATAAATTCAACATATCTTTGTAAGACGAATTTTAATTTAGAACATTTTACAACTTGATAGTCGATTATAATCAAAATTTAAATAAAATTCAAGCATTTGGAATTGTATTTTGTTTGCAGATTCCATTCATTTTGTGATTATTAATTTTAACGCTGGGTAGTCAATGTAAAAAAAGGTTAAAATGTATGAAGCTTTAGTATTTCCTTAAGCATAAAATGGGGAACACGAATTTATATATATATATATATAAACAATCCATAGGAAATTTAATGTATTTTTATATATGTGCAATTATTTTCTCCCAATGTCATTTTAGCAAAAAAACAAGAGAGCAATTGTGTAGACATTAAAAAATACAATAAATCATAGCAAATTCGGCCTATTTTTTATAATTTATGCTTCAGATAAGTCATGATTTTTACAAACTAATAAAAAAATAAAAATTAATGCATATATTTTGAAGTAATAAGTTATAATTTTTGAACTCTCAACAAATTAAATTATTTGGTAATAGTGCTTGTAATGATTTAACAATTTTGTACGTATATTAAATGACAATTAATATAGAGAGAGGTGGTAACCCTAATGAGGTTTTAGCGGCCCGTCGGCGCAAGAAACGATCGGCGTAGGCTGTGACCGTTCCCTAAAAAACAACCGCAATCGCTACTTGTTATTCGTAAACAAACAAAAATCGGCGTGTTCAATTTTGTTGCGGGCGTTGTTGCATAATCCGGCCCCCGGATCGTGATAACGAAAGCAAGCCCTCCATTCGGAACATCAGCACCCCCGGGACGGAGCCGTCACGTGACCGTTGCTGAAAAGGCGGCGACCCTTACGTTATTGTTGTGACACATCGTTACCCCCCAAAGAAAAAAAAAAACGACAATAAACGGGAAGTCAAGTGCGTAATTACGCGAGATGATGAGATGTGCCGCGACCATTATTCAGTGTCCACCGTCCATGAGAGGAGGTACCGGTTTTGTGTATAAATAAATAAACAACGGCAGCATTTGGAGAGCAGGCAGCCCCCACACACCCTTCGTAATCGTCTTCAGGCATTGATTCCCCGTGGAATTTTCGAATGTGAGTGTGAGTACACCGCGGTAATTATTAAATCGATAAGAAACGGCCCCGTTTACGGCGCACGGAATCCGTCCAGTTCTTCCATGTTATTCCATTTCACACGCGATAACACATCGTGTTTTCGTCGTTGTTTTATTATATTGTTTTTCACATTCAGGGCGAACTCTGATGACGATATCAATATTGCAACTGCAATGTTCATACAAGGTAAGAATTTTAAATTAATTGGAATGCTTATAAGAAACACAATGTACCCTTCATATAAGACAACATGCAAATTATTGTGTATGCTACAAATATATTTTCTATAATTATAATAATAGTAACCACATTGTTAATACAATGTTAGCCTGTCATGAATTTAAAGTATAAATCTTGTAAATTATGTATCAGTTATAGATGACAAATACATTCATTAGCAGTTTTAAGATAATTATTCAATTAAAATTCCTTGTGTAATTAATAGATTGAGAGTGAGAGATAAACATCTTTATTGAAGATAATATTATAATTATTATTATTATTGTGCTGCTTCTCTTGTTCTTCATTGGCCATCGAACTATGGTCTTTCGGCCCGTAATAAATTAATTAAATTATGTTAAAAAAATAGCAATCTTTAAAACCAAAAACATAAACTAAACTTTTTTATAATTGGTAAAGGCTTCATAAAGCCACCAAGTTTAAATGACATTATGGTTATACCCAAAATGTATTTTGTTATTATCTGAAACTTCTAAAAATCAGTATTATTTAAAACCTGTAAAAAATTATTAGAAAATTTAGGTTTTAAAATTAACTTAGTATTATGAATTCATTGTAAAAAAAATGTTATTAAAACATAACCTTACTCCATGCAAATTTGTTTATATATAATGAGTGACTTTGAATTTCAATAGCGATGAAAGTGCAAATTTAAACAAAAATAAATTAATTTATATTGAAAATAAAATAAATAGCCATTTATGTATGTTAAACAACAGAAAATAAAAAATAAAATGATAATAGTATATTGAAACTTATTTATCATGAAGCACATCGTGTGTTAATGGAGAAATTTATTATATAAATAAAAGTAAAATACAATACAATATACACAAGATTTGTATCAACTTACTTATATCCAATTAATAATAACTGAAAAAAACACAAAATATCATAATTAGTGTTAATAGACATATGTTTCTCCTATTTACAAAGTCTTATTTTAATTCTAGATGATTCCAGTCAATAATTAGCTTGAAAATGTACTACTACAAACTGTGCATCCTGCTCTCGTTTGTGTGCATCGCACATGCAGTCCTTGATGATGCTCTGGACGGTGTTAAGGCGGAGGGTGTGAGCATATGTGCGAAGCATACGAGCAAGAGGGCACACTTCACGGAGGAGGACTCCACGAGTGCAATTGATTCCAGCTCAGATGTCACCTTTGAAAGGTGTGCTAATGACAATTCACACTGTTATGCCTTCTGGGAGGAGGATCCCACAAATGGAACTACCCAGATGATTGGTCAAGGTGATTACAATAAATTACAATAATACCAATAATAAATAAAAATTACTTTTTTACAACATAGTTAAAGAAGACTATATTTCAATTATACATCTTATAAAGTGTGAGTAAAGAATACAACAGTGTTTTTTTATATTAATTATACATCTGTTTTATTCACTGCTATAAACACATTAAATATTGCAGCATTAAGTGGAAGTTGTTAAACATGTCCCCAGTGGTATGTTGGATTAATATTAAGTGGTTTTATCAGCTGCCACCAAAACACTTGCTGCACTGTGGTTCTTAGTTCAAGTGGATTGTTAATTAATCTGTTTTCTACACTTGAAAATACATATCTGCAAATGGAGCTGTGTTCAAGATGTTATCCACTTATAATTTTTTTATGTAATTGCATTTGCCACTTCACAATCCTAATAAAATTCGGGTGTATGCAATTTCAACCAAATTTTTTGAGGGTTGTCCCTCAACAATGGAGAGCTTGCTGCCATTTATATTTATGACGAAATCAATTCTACGCGACCATAAATTAAAAAAATATGTATACATTGGAAAAAAATATTTCATTTAAATTTAGTAAGAACAAAATAAACACACATTTTCTTTGCCAATAAAAAAATAATAATAAATCTTATTCATATATTTTCCAGTAAATGTTGTGTGCCTTGAAAAAAAAATCGGAACAAATGACATTTGTTATAAAGTAAATGTCTAACATTTGTTCCGATTTTTGTTTGCCCCCGTCACTCCATTAATTATATCCCAATGCTGAATGCTAAGTTTCTGATATTTATAATTATTATATATTTTTTAAATCTGTTATTTTGACAAATGTAATAAAACTTCAAATGTTTCAATAATTTAAAATTATTAATACATATGTATTTTATTGGTTCTTGTAAATTTTCAAAACTCTCTTAAATTTTCAAAGAAAAAGGAGGAAAACATTTGGAATAAAAGTGAAATTGGTTTGTAATAGTTGATAATTTTCATTGGTCTTTATGAACCTTCATATGTATTTTTAAGCTGGGACAAGAGCAATGGTTTATTTATTGAGATAGGTCAAGAGTACACCAAGACAATAAATAATTTGTTAGCCTAGGTCAAGAGTACGTTAGGGCATTAAATGATATATGTATTGTTATATGCCAAGAATATGCTAGGACAATGAATAAATTATTAGCCTAGGTCAAGAGTACTCAAGAATAATGATTAATTTATTGATATAGGTTTAAAGTACTCCAGAACAAAACAATAATTTGTTACTTTAGGTCAAAAGCAATAAATTATTTATCGAATCAGAGAAGGGTAATTTAGAATATTGAAACATTTATTGGGATAAGTGCAGTGTATGGTAGGGCAACAAAAATATAAGATTTTGGTATGTTAAAACTACTTTCACAGTTCTTGTTTTTAAGGTAATTTAAAATATTCTTTCATAAATAAAAATAAAAGTATTCCTTTCTATGTTTTTAATGTTTTCAGAATAATACAATAAGTATTTTTAAATTTCTAAAATTCATGATGATGAAGGTGGTGACGTGTATGTCAATAGTTTTTTTTAATTAGTCTTCTTCATTACTTATTTAATATTTTTACTATACTTTTAATATTTCCTTTCGTTTATATCAATGTTTTTTTTTTCAGGATGCTGGTTCACGTCTGGCAATGCGCACGATTGCGAGAGGGCGCAGTGTGTGTCGGACAGAAAGCCGTCGCGCGCCCTCAACAACACAAAATTTTGTTGCTGCAAGGGGGATATGTGCAACGTGAATTTTACTGATGCGTATGTACCTGTAAAGGAGGCTCCAACAACACCGGCAACGGAGGCTTTACCGAAAACCTCAATCAACCCGTTCATATGGATCGTGTTCTCCTTCATCATTATGTGCTGTGTGATTGTATTCGTCTTTGCTTATTGGAGGATGAGGCCGAAGAAGAGTGACATTGAGATGGGCGAACATCCATTGCCCCCTCCTCCTGATTATAATCTAAATAAGCTGAAACTACTTAATATTATAGGTAAATTTAATAATTAAAGATAAAAATGACGCAACTAGATAATATTAAAGAAAACTAATATTTATTTAAATCACCAATATAGACTAACAGATCAGTTTAAGAATGACTATTAACCCCTTCCCGCACAATTATTTTTGAAAGAAATGTACTCGGGCGTATGCGGGAAGTGGTTAATTAAAAGTAAAATCAAACTAGTATTATGGTAAAATATAGCAATATTTATCTTCCTGTCAACAATAATTAAATACTTTTACATTAGTGTTGCACTGTTGCAAGTAAATAATTTATATTTCAAGAATTATTATCTCTGGAACCCAACGCCTTTGAAACGAACAAACATATTGGCATTATATTGAGATAAGTATTTTTATCTAGCCATTTCGAACTCCCTAAAGGTCAGATATTCAGTGTTAATCTATCTAAATGTAAAATAGTTATATTTAATATAATTTGAATGATTTTAATATTAACGTAAAGAAACAATATTCACTGTATGAATTATTATTATTTTTTTGTTAGGTCAAGGAAGGTACGGTTCTGTGTGGAAGGGCATAGTCGATGACCAAGAGGTCGCCGTTAAAGTTTTCCCCGCCCACCACCGGAATTATTTCCTGAACGAACACGAGCTGTACCAGCAGGCTGGTGAGAATGTGGCTTTGGTCAAGTGTTTTGGAGGTGGTGAGCGTTGTATCGTTCCGGGCGGCCCCTCCGACTATCTTCTCATTCTAAGCTTGGAACAGGAGTGTCTGCAAGAGTACTTAAAGAACCACACTGTCGACTTGGCCACGCTGAGCAAGATGAGTCTGGGCGTCGCCAAAGGATTGGCTCACCTGCATTCCGATCTTGGGAAGGTCTGTATCGCGCACAGGGACATTAACACCAGGAATATATTGGTTAGGGCCGATCTCTCTTGCTGTATCTGTGATTTAGGCTTAGCAGTTATACCCAGGAGGACGGAGAATCGATCCTTGAGTGAAGCAGGTAAATTATAAATAAGTTCGTATTAATTTTAAGACAAATATTAGAAATATTATCTACATACTTACAAAGTTTTATTTGAAGCGTTTAACTCTATATGTTATACCACAAAAAATATTCATAACTTTTTATTTTGGTACATTATCACCAACAAAATCCTTTTTTAGATATAAATATCTATATAAAAAATTAGCATGGCGAATTTATTTATTATTATTATTCATAACATATTTAGAATACTGAAAAGTGTATTATATCTAATCCGACATAGATGATGCTGAAGTGGCCCATTGCATTTTATATTACATTTTGTTGGCCACTTTGTTAATTTGAGATATATTTTTATGTGCTATTTGTTCAAACGTAAATTATAATTGCATTGTACAGTATGATTGTTTTTAATTACTTTAAATTGTTAAGTCAGCCATTCACCACTCTTATACAACTGTTTAAAATGCATATAAACCTATTAGGCATTAAATTTTTCATATCTAAATTTTTCCGTTTTAAATTCAGCACCTTGTTGGGCGCCAAATAAATTATTATTATACATTTGTTTCAAGTATTAAAAATGGTGTTTATAATAAATTATTGTAACTTACAAGCCGTTGGTGACGAATTCGTTTGCGGCCCCGAACTAACGTGCAGCAACGTTGGTTCGGGCCAGCAGTTGGATGTGTGACCGGTACCATTCACCATTGGGATACAAGTAATGGTGCTTTTGGGTGACGGGAGCGATCCTTTAAAGTAACAATCTCATTTACACACATAAATCAAACGGCGGGAAGACCACGTGGTCGAAAGCCAAACCCTACTTATTGTAACTGTAATGTTGACGGCAATCTAGTAATTATCATTATAATGACCAGATTGACTATAGTCATACTAGTTTTAAAAGTTTTAGAATAGAAATATTCTTTACATAAAATGATGTGTTTGTTTATTATCAATTACTATTTCACTTCTATGCCGTTTATCTTTATATCATTTAATTACAAAATTTATTATTATTTGTAGGTACTTTGCGTTATATGGCCCCGGAAGTGTTGGAAGGTGCTGTAAATCTAAGGGACTGCGAGAGCGCTTTGAAACAAATTGACGTTTATTCCTTGGGTTTGGTTCTCTGGGAACTGGGCACGAGATGTACCGATATGCAGGCGGCTGAGCCGCAGCAGTACTCGCCGCCGTTTTACAAAGAAGTTGGTGAGAATCCCAGCCTGGAACAGATGCAGACTCTAGTCAGCAGGCATAAGGCGCGCCCTCTGTGGCCCAACAGTTGGAAAGATACCGCCGCTGCAAGGTTGCTTTGCGAAACTGCCGAGGATTGTTGGGATCAAGTAAGAACTTTATATCAATTTTTAAAAATGTTGATAATGGCAAGAAAAGTCAATGAACATATTTTTATGGTTAATCTTTTAAATTTCAATATGCTTTCAATCGCCTTTAATTTTAAGGATGCAGAGGCCCGATTGACTTCCCTATGTGTGGAAGAGCGCCTGTTAGAACTTCCCACGCTTCGCGGACGCGTCCTTCACCCGCTACATCTTCCAGCTAGCCCGACGCCACTCATTAATAACAACCACTTGCACGACCACAATATAGATGCCTCAGTAGGAACGATAGAAACCCTTCTATCGCCGACGGAAGAAAACTGCAAGAACTCGAATCAACTGGCAGCTTGCGTGACGCCAATACAACCATTTCAGGGAAGGAACCCTTGCTTGGAGAGGAATTTATTAAACGGTTCGAGTGACAGTTTACTAATTGACAAATCATCAAAGCACTGTACCAGTTCAGAGTCGCAGAATTTGATAACGAATGATTATTTGAACTTCCAAGTGAATCACCGCGCCATGCCTATACCGTACGTACAAAACGCGGTGCACGCCGTGCAAACCACACCTAAACATAACAACAGTAATCAGGTGAGCAAGAGGAAGTTCATGTGGATGGGATTAAAGAAATTCTTCCATCCGAAAAAGGATAATTTCAGTAATTTAAGAAAAGACACCCAAGTAAGAATAGTGCCAGGAAAGCTGGTTAATAGTTTCGGACAGAATGGGGTTACGACGTCCGTGCTTAATGACAAACGCCCATCGACGTTGCCACTGCTTAACGTGAAAAATAATTGTAATTCCTCGGGGATTACGCAGTTGTTGAATAGGAGGGATAGTTTGAACCGACAACGTTCGCTCGAACAGTTTACTGAAGTCTTCTCATCGACTAGTGATTTATCCAGGTTGAAGGATCCTTCACAAAGGGTGAAGACTCCGGGCGATGTCCCTCCATCGGTAAGGAGGACTCGAGGAAAAGCTGCCAAGGAGTCGTCCGCTAGGTTTTCATTATATGATGACAGGATGATGAGCCAATGGGGAAGTGCACCAGATTTGGAGCCCAATGTGGTACCCTTAAAACCGCAGCAATTGAACGACTTACAAGATAGGGATAGTGTGAGTAGTTTCTAACGGTACTGAAAGTTGGGTAGGAAACTGATTGAAACAGATGCATTTATTATTAGGAATAGATGATTGAGTGAAATATATTTCCTAAATTAACCATATTTTGAGGGAATATTTACACACACGAAAATCGTTTTTGATAAACGCAAAATTTTAATGTGTAGGCGGACAAGCAGAGTGCGTGGATGCATTTATTTCAGTATAAATATAGCAAAGTTACGTTAGTGGTAAGATTTAAATGTCCAAAACGGTTCGTCTCGATGTCTCGTGTGATTGAATAGAGTAAATGATGCACACAGTACGTTAATTAATATAGGAATAGATAGTGTAGAGCACGATGAAATGTATAGACTGAGACACAATAAGGTACTTCCACAAACAACACTATGTCCAGAATTTCAGAACAACCTAAGACACCGGAAAATGATAGATAGACGGTGCACATATTTAAATGAATATAATAAAATTAACCTAAATATGAAAAATTAATGCACTAATTGTCGAGGAGAAATTTCTGGTTAACTCTTAAGGATTTAAGTTTACACTGAATGATTATGTAGTTTTAAATGGAATTTCACGTTTTCGGTGCCTAAATAAATAAGTAAAAAATTATATTTATTCATATATACATTATCCAAATTGTTTTACCAAGTAATAATTTTAAAGTTATTCAAGATTAAATTACTTATTTCTACATTGTGGTTAAAAATGTATGCAGTAAAAATAGTTCAAGTAAATTACAGAAAAATTACCATGTACTTTTTTACTTTTATTGTAATCAGTATCATTAACTTCTATAGTTATTGTCAAAATATTAAAATTCGTATTTTTTGCCTTAGGATGCTTATGAAAAATGTCTTTAAAAATATTCGGTTTGGTTTTGAATTATACTTGATAAAGCTTTGAAATATTTTGAAAAATTATAAATTCAAGAAGATACTATAAAAAGTATATAATAACTAGTTTTGATCTTAAGTCCTTGTTGGTTTAGTTTTGACTTGTATAAACAATGGCAAGATAATTTAATAATATTTATGACAGCTGTCACTTTCTGTTAGTAAGTGGTGAACTGATAAATCTATTAACCAATTAGGGTACTATTCTAGTATCATATAAATTTTCTTCAAAAAAATCATCTGCTGTAAACTTGAATCCTCTAAATAAAAGTAACGAGACTTAATTTACCTACCATAAAGTCATTTAAGAAAGTCTTCTTGTTAACTGCAACATGGCCTAGTTAGATTCGTCACTTATAGATGGGTGACTCTTTTGGATATTTTATACACGATTTGTACAAAAAAAACATAAATAGAAGAAAACGATTTTTACAGACAACGTTTTGCCTTATTGTACACGTACTACACACACGTTATAACGCGACTGGATTATTTTTAAGTTCGATTAGACTAGAAGCAGTTTTCTTTAAGCCTGATTGAAACTCAAAACAAATATATGAACAAATAAAAACAACAGTAAAACGTTTCGCTCAATAACTGATAATATTAGAAAAGAAGGATACAAAACAGACGTGGAAATAAACATATATTGTAGCCTAGGTTATCAACTTGTATATAATAATTGTAAGATAGTTGTATAGTAAGTGTGCACGTTGGTTTTAATTATTTATGGAATTAATTTCTAAATGTGTTAATTTCCCTTAAAACATATACATTTCAGGAAATTAAATTTGTTATAACAATGTAATATCTTAAAGAACAATTATAACCAACATTCTAAACTATTAAATTTTTATTGAGTTAATAAATTTGGTTTTTGATTTTAATGTAATTTTTATACTTAATATTTTCAGATAAAATGTTTATATTTTATTACTATAATAAGGTATCAATACTCGTACTCTAATTGAGTTACTGTAGTTATTAACTTTAGTTTAATTAAATTTTAATTAATAAAAACAATAAAAATTATTATTGTAATGATAGATACACCAATTATGTCACATCTGTTTTGCATATGCCACAGCTTTACTTAACCAATTTATTTCTATTATGAAAAAAAATTTGCAAAACTTAATTTAAAACAACGTGTACACGCACCCAACAAAAAATAATAATGTAGTTTATAAAATTATTTTAAGGTTTTGTTTAGATGAGATTATGATTTCTGTGATTTAATTGAATTAAGCAAATATCGAAATTGTCAAGTGCATTCCGTGATCTTTAGTGTTTATTGTTTACCTTGCCCGGAAGTAAAAATTTTATATTTAATTTTACTAAAAACATTTTAAATTATATATGAGGAAGTAAATTGACAGTAAACTGCAAACAATTTACATTATTACTGCTAAAAGGCTTTAATATTTGGTATGAGTACTAATGAATATATTAAAATAGGATGTACACCTAGGATTTTCTCCAAAAAGTTGTTTTAAATTTTAATTAAAATATACCATGCAAACGCCGATGGTGGGCGCATACGTTTGTAGCCGAACAATCGATAGCCAGAGTGCAGCATCGTTAGTCCGGGTCAGCAAATTGATACATTCGCCATTGGGATACAATTACGGTGCTTTAGAGTGACTTGGGACGATCCTTTAAAGTAACAAGTTCATTTATACACACACGCATACACAAATAACACGACGAAAGGACCACGTTGTCGATAGCCGAACACTACTACTATATTACGTGTATAATTGGCTATTTTAACTTACTTTATTAAAGTCGTATAAATGAGAATTGTGCTCAAATAATTCTCATATTTGAATATTTTTCGTTAAGCAAATTGAAAAATAATTACATGGCATTTCAAAATAAAATTGGCAAGTTATCTATACTTATAGGTCTCAAAATGTCATTTATTTAAACAGTTCTTATTTTGTAAGCATAACTAGGGAACATTCTATTTGAAGTATTGTACTCACTCCAGACGATTTAATTGATTTACCCCAAAATGTCTAATTTGATTGGACATTAATTTAAAACTTTTAAATAAAACTGTAATTAAGTTATCACCTTAAAAACTACATAGTTAATTTGATTTTCTTAAAAAAGAATCTTTATAGTTGACTGATTTATTTTACTACAAAACAAGTTGAGTGTTTACAAATTTAACTTAATTTAATCAATATGTAACTGATCACCGAGTACTAAAACCCAGCTCTAAACTTAATTAATGTAGATAGTTATTACCTAAATGTAGCTGTAATTACGAGAATTTTGTTTTAAAAGTTCTACAATAATAAATTAAGTAATTTTTATAAGAACCAATCTTTATTTATTTTTCCACGTATTTTCTAAACAACCCCTCTTGCTCCGCGGAAACTGTGCGTTGGACGAAGTTGGTGGCTTTGAGGAGATCATCGAGGTTCACATCCCTTGCACTTACCGACCCATCTGGTAATTCATCGATGGTGCAGAAGCGGAGGTTCTCGCTAAACTGATTGTTGTACCAAGGCACGTACTTTTCATCGAAGCACCTCCAGACATGGATGTCTTCTAGCTCGGCGATCGGTTGCAGCATAGCTTTCTGAACCAGATCCTCAAGATCCGAACAGGAGTATCCTTCGGTGATGTCGAGGAGGGAGTCCCAGAAGAGGAAAGTGTTTTGCAACGGGGTGTTCCGGGTAAAGAACCGCAGAAGATCAATTCGTTCCTGTTTGTTCGGGAGGGGGACGTAGATCCGATTGTGGAAACGGCGGAGGAAGGCCGTATCCAGGTCCCAGGGGCAGTTCGTGGCGCAGATTAGGTAAGCTAGTTGATTGTCGCCGAATCTCGATAAGTGGCACATCAATTCAGTTTTTAATCTGGAATTTATTTGATAATTTTTCCTCTCAAGAACAAAATAACATGATGTAAGTTAGCACAATATTTTGTCTATGCAATAGATACAAGGTTTATATAATACGTGAAGATTATGTGCTTTAGAGTGACGGGAGCGATCATTTAAGTGATAAAAAGTATTTGTTAAACCGAAGGGTTTTACCTTCTAGAATAATCACTTTCCGTTCCATGCCTGGCTCTGCAAATCCCATCAACCTCATCAATGAACAAAATCGTCGACTTTGTAACATTTTTGATCTTGTTGAACAACGCCCCAATAGCTCTAAAATGCAACTTTTAATGTGGATTTACCTTTGTCCCTTACTTACTTTTCCGTCTCACCGACCATCGGTGACATTATGGTACTCGATGTCACGCAGTAGATGTCGGCGTCGATTTCAGCGGCGACCGCATGCGCCAGCTGCGTTTTTCCAGTACCCGGAGGTCCGAATAGCAAGACGGTTTTCGAGACCTTTTGCTTCGAGTACAACTGCGGCTGCTTTTTTGGTAAAACAATAACGGTTTTTAAGAGCTTCTTAACGTCGCCGTAACCAGCGATATCCCTCAGTCCTGAACAGTTCGGTCTGATCTTGACGCTTTCGACGCTGTCGTAGATTTCTTGTTGTTTCGTGTTGTTTAGGATATGTGGTCGGGGGAGCGTAGCGGAGGTATCTTGTAGTTTAGTTTTTAGTCCGCATAGGTATACTCTTATTTGATAAAGTGATACCTGCAAGTGTAAATGATCGGAAAATACTATTTTTCTAAACTTAATGGTCTTACAGAATATTCCGTGGCCTCTACGTTCATAATCGAGTCGATGTAATGCAGGCTGGTGTCTAGGTATTGTAAGATGTCTGCCTTGCTTGGATTTGAAATCCGAAGGCATTCTTCAAATTTTCCAAGCCTGATACAATACAAATATATTAGTTACCATATTTTCGGTTGCAACATATTGAAATTAACTTAATTAAAATCGTTACTATGTATCGACAATTAAAGAATGATTACAAATTTAAATATTAGGTTATACATATAGCAATTGTTTTATAATTATTTTGGGTGTATTATTACAAGTTGTGATCGAAATAAAAAATATATATTGCCGTGTGGAAATTATTGCTAATTTATTATTAGTTAAAATCTTACCAATCAACTGCTAATGAATAGAATGGAAGAATTTGTGGAGTATCCATGATCATTCCAACAAGCGTCGACTATTTCAAACTGGATTTTGTTATTCCAGAGCTACCAATTAGATTTTAATCGGAATGTGTATATTGGGTTGCTTAACATAACTTAATAATTTTTGTGGTACTACAAGATAATTAAAACGTATGATTGATATTAAAAAAACTACAATTTAAGAGGAACAATTTAAACACCTATATTGTTAAAGTATAAACTATTGGTTTCGTTAAAGGATAAGAATAATTAATGTTGGCTCTTCTCGTGCCCGGTATAATCGTTGAATCCTTCTTTATTATTAACTGATTTGTATTTATTGGTAATTATAAAATTATTTTTAAATATTTTTACTATTTGAGAGTATTGACGCACGGTTGGCAGCGCCATTTCCCACACTGACAGGCAGTGTCTTTCTGCTTTTCAAATCGAACATGTCCGCCGTGTGGGCTGTGCTGGTTTTGCCGTCGCAAGAACTCTACGCGTCACACCCCGTTTAATTCCGCACCAAACGATTGTAGTGAGTGCCACCGCGAGATCCTCAAATAACGGACCTAATCAGGGTAAGTCGATTAGACATCGTCGAATGTGCATTTTCGAGAAAAAAAAACACACTCGCACACAAAAACCGCACACACTCGTGTACGTACACCTTTTCCTCGTCGACTCATGTTTTCTCGCAAACAGCCGACACAAGACAAGACAATATACGCCGCATGCTATCACATATGTGCCCCCTTACTACACGCTTTTCTGCACGTGCCAATTTTTACTTTTTGTGTTTTTGTGTGTGTTTTGTTTCTTTGAATGGATTCCGATGTCCATGTTGAGATTGTATTCTCGCTGGTACCGTTGAAGGTAAACTGTACGCCTCTTGCTTAATAGGTTAATAATAAACGGTTACGCGATTGTATGTGTGCATACGTGATTCACGCGAACTGGGTCGATTCCGAAGATGCGTTTCTGACCTTAGATCCTCTCTCTAGGAACGTGGTGTACCCTTGTCCTGGTATCTTAGATTTATTCATTTGTTCGTAGCGCCCCCGCCTCATCGATGACCGATCGATTGAACGCCGATAGTGTGTTTAAAAATTAATTTCCGGAACGGTGAGCCGTCGGAGCGTGGATCCTGCTCTTTGTATGTACGGGGAGGGTGTCCACCGGGTGGGGTTTTAAGATATGTGCGTGAAGTTCGCATTGGAATGCCTAAAAAATAAATTTAAACTTAATATTGAGACTTCCCAGAAGAATATCAAATAATTGTTAAACTATTTAAGAATTTAAGAAAAACATTTAGAGAAGTAATGTACTTGTTTCATAAGTATTGAATATATTAAGAAAAAACAATTGAATTTTATGAAAATCATTTATAAATTAAAGAAAAACAAGTTATTTTAGTGAAACATATTTGAACATTATTTAAAATTCTTTAGAAACATTTAAGAATTAAATATTAATTTGTATTTTTTTTAAACAATGCAAAATGTCACAGGAATCATTGAAGACTGTATTTTGTGAAAACTATTTTAGGATCATCAAAAACAATTTACAAGTTTAAGTAATTTATTTCTTTTTTTAAGAACTCGATGTGTCGTAAGGTGTAATTTTTTTCTGTAAATAAAGATATTTTCTCTCCAAAAAATATAATGGAATGTCATAAAAATGTAAACACCACCAATCAATCAAATCAATAATAATAATTTTATTTGACGGAATATGCTGAACAATAGAATTTGCATATTATTCAATTCATTCAACAAAAAAGAAATAAGAATTCATTACTTCTCAGTGTTACTCTTAATTTAAATAAATAATATAAATGAATCAAATATAAATGTAATAGTTATTTAAGGTACAAGTGTAAAAAGTGATGCTTTATTGCACGAACTGGCGTTTAAAAACACGAGCGAGGAACGAGCGAGTTTTTTTAAAGCCAGGAGTGCAATAAAGAAACTTTTTACACGTGTGCCTTACAAAATTTTATCTTCGATCGTAAAGGATTTCAAAGAAAATATTCATATGAGTAATATTTTAATGTCATTTCAATAATTCAATTAATGAAAACATATTTTACCCGCAGTGCACTAATGAAAGCGTTACTTAGCAACCAGTAAACAAGTTGCACAAATGTCGGCCGCCATTATTTATGGAAAAAATGTTCGCTTTATTGTAATCGCTTCGACTTGCATTAAATGAAATCTTCAGACTTCTTAAATCTGCCATTTCGTTTGTATTATCTATTTTATTTATAGTTTATTAGTTATTTGTATCAATTAATAAAAAATTAAGTTTTTCGTCGAAAATGTGTGCTATAATATATTCATCTGTCAAATTTGACATTTCTGTGCAATAAAAACAGTTTGACATTACCGTGCAATAAAAACGTAAAAAAGCACTAGTGCTTTAAAAAGCCACTTTTACAATGAAAAATGATGCAAAAAGCGTCTACTTTCTGTACGATCGTAGATAAATAAATTGAACAAATACACAAAAACAAATGATTTTGCAAATCCATTATTGTTTTTCATTTTGAAAATAATAAAAATAGAATTGTTTTCTTTTCATTTTTTTACTTTCCCTATATGAAATATAGGGGAAGTATTGTGATCGTGATTTTTTTTTGAAATTTTTTTTTTGCGGAAATATCCGTTTTGAGGTCCCCTGAGTCCATTGCACTAATTTCTGGAAAAAAATTTTTTGTGTCTGTGTGTGTGTCTGTCTGTCTGTCTGTCTGTCGGTGGGTGCTGTATCTCAAAAACGAATAATCCAATTGAGATGAAACTTTAAACTTAAGGTTTTATCTTTAAAAACTGGAACTGAAAAGCTTTTGGTAAACATTCGTAGACCGGAAGTGGATGTTTAGCCGAGACGTTTTTTTGTTTTTTGGTAATATTTTTCTAAATATGAAAAATATTAAAAAACGGTTCAAACAAAAGCTAAAGAGAATAAAAAATTGAACAAGTTTTATTTAAACATATTTTTCATAAAATTTTTAACTTTTGAGAAAAAAAATAAAAACTGAAAATTTAGATATTTTTTGACAATTGCTAATTAACTGTTGGAGTTACATGAAATTTATATAACAAATAATTGTAGAGAATTAAAAAATGAATAAATTATTAAGAATAGCCTTTTTGCATAAATCTCATAGTTTTCGAGAAAAATATAGGGAAAGTACTATGATGGCCACATCACCATTTTTAAAAATAATTTTCAATAGTTTTGTTACTTTGTCTAATTTGCGTAACAAATTTTCAATTTTCTTTTTAATTTTAACTAGTGTTAACACATTAATTATTTAGTATGTAGCGATTTTCATTTGTATGAAACAAAAGTAAACTAACGTGATGGCCACATCCATATTTATTTATAGACCAATTAATTGAAAAGGGCGCTTTAAAAACCAGCTGTGGCCATTACTAAAGTTACTAAACCTCTATTTATCTTTTAATGTTTAATAATTTTATTGAATAAAAAACTATACAAATACCTATTTTTTTGTTAATTTCAATCAGCTCGTTTACAATGGCAATCCCATCGAAAAACCGTTTCTGCATTACATCTGCTGCTCGGGTGCGGAATGTTAAACACGCGATTTACTGTTTATATACATTGAGAGCCTGTTGCATTCCTACAACAGATGTTAAGACCGATGGTTGCGAATATATGGATTGTCGCACGTTTTCACGTGCTAGTTACAATTAATTAACCGTTTCCAGTAATCGCAAGTTGAGTAATACCTTTCAACTTATGAAACACGTTTTTTTCGATATTCCTAGGGTGATAATACCGCCTTAAATGGATTAATATGTGTACAGAAGAAGTAGATTGGAACAATATCATTTGAAATGTAAGGGAATGTTTTTGGAGAAATTTTTTCTTTGTAAAATACAGGGTCATTCATGACGTTATTGATAATTTTTAAATTCAAATCAATCATTTGAGACATATTTGAAAGTGAATAAAAGTGTTCGAGAAAAATAAAAACATTTTATGTTTTAGTTTATATGAAACAATTTATCAAAATTAAATTAAAAATTCAAAACATTAACTTCCCGGTGAGCCGTATTTTGATCTTAAAATTTTCCTAAATCTTCAATTAATATTTGGGGCTGGATTTCTTATATTTTAGCTTTAATTCTATTCCTTAATATTTTCTGAAGTATACTTTGAATAACTTCATAGATGAAAATATGATATACAATTAACAATTAAATCTAATACAGTGCACGCCGCTTAATGTGATCACAACGGGACTCGGGGTTTTTGATAACAATAACCGATTGATAATAATAGCCGAAAAACAAAACTTTATTTTAAATAAAAATATATAACGTAACAAACTATAATAACGTAACATTTTGAATTCTCTACAATTATTTGTTATATAACTTTCATGTTGCTTCAATAGTTTATTAGCAATTGGCAAAAAATGTCAAAAATTTAAGTTAAGAATTTTATGAAAAATATATTTTAACAAAATTTGTTCAGTTTCTCATTTTCTTTAACTTTTGTTCTAAAAGTTTTGTAATATTTTTCATATTAAAAAAAAATATCGGAAAAAAACAAAAAACGCCTCGAGTAAACACCCACTTCCGGTTTATGAATGTTTACCAAAAGCTTTTCAGTTCCAGTTTTTAACGATAAAACTTTAAGTTTAAAGTTTCATCTCAATCGGATCAGTCGTTTTTGAGATACAGCACCCACGGACAGACAGACAGACAGACACACACACAGACACAATTTTTTTCCAGAAATTAGTTTAATGGACTCGGAGGACCTCAAAACGGGTATTTCCGCAAAAAAAATCACGATCACATTACTTCCCCTATATATACTTCGTATATAGGGAAAGTAAAAATGATAACATAAACCGAAATCATGATTACTATAAACGAAAATTTTTGTATGTAGTGTTACACGTTCGGCCCGTTCTTCGCAAAAGTGATAACAATATCCGATTGATAACATTATCCGTGATTCTAATAAGCGGCGTCTACTGTATCTCCTAAAGTAAGAGAGCTGGCGAAAAATGTTAAGATACAAAAGTTTTAGGGTTTTTAAAAAACTATCAGAATAAAGATAAATTAATTATACAGGATCCGTTAAAAAGTCAGGACGAAACAAACTTGCCTTTTCTTTAATGTATATTGTTCCATATTTCAATTCATCTCGAAATTCTACACAAAATTGGTATGGCACATCATAAGGCTAAACTTGACCGTTTTAGAGATATCGAACTTTGAAAATCACGTTTTTTTATAAATTCTACAAAAATAGTTAGCCATCAAGTTACCTGTCAAAGGTAAGTATGACGCAGCGTTGTTATGGAGATGGAAATCTCCATGACAACGATGCGTCATTACACATAAAACTACTTCTGATTGGATAATTTTCGCGCGAAAATGATGCGATTAAGTAAAACGTATATGATTTTCAAAGTTCGATATCTCTGAAACAGTCGAGTTTAGCTTTATGATGTGCTATACCAATTTGGTGTAGAATTTGGAGATGAATTGAAATATGGAAAAATATACGGGGTGTTCCATTAAAGAAAAAGCAAGTTTGTTTCGTCCTGACTTTTAAACTGATCCTGTATACTTAATTTATTTTTATTCTGATAGTTTTTAAAAAAAATCCTAAAACTTTTGCATCTTAACATTTTTTGCTAACTCTCTTACTTCAGGAGATACTTGACCGTTTCCATACATATCAGCGACCCTGTATATTTTGAAGCTTTTGAAGTATGTGAATAATATAAGATTACGTAATCATTTTAATCAGGAATAATAGATATCTTTAAATGAGGTTATGTGACTGTCAACTGTCAAACAAAATGTGTGGCTAACAGCCCAATAAACTTATATTGTTAATTTTTGCCTTTTTTTTTGTATAGTACAGATATTATTAGACATAACGGTTTACAAAGAGAGCGTAAAATTAAATCCGAGTTGGTGTTGAATTTGAACCGTGCGAGCATTACACCGTCTATTAATAGTGGTTGTAACGAGGAAACACTCGATGTTTACACATTTTTCCCCCCATTAATGTTTGTTAATTTTATTCCAGAGTTTATTGTTGCGAGCAGTACGATATTTAATGCGGAGCGATTGGCGTGTAAATATTTATGGAATCCGAAAATGCACGTCTTTATATCATTAGTGGGAATAATATTATTAATTAAATGTGAAGATTTAAGTATTATATAATATAATGCTTAAGAAAATATTTTCATTGAATTGAATTATATTTTTGGGCGCAGCTAGTTGCACAACACACAGAGTCCATCCGAAGAGATCTTTTCAGCTAGGACCTACTTTTTGGAGGCCTATTTATAATCCGTCTAAATGTGTGCCATCGTCAACCAGGAAATAGCAAATGAAGTTTAATTTAAAAAAAATGTACAATTCAACCACATACAAGTAGAAATATATCATCTAGGATATATTGAAATTGATTTTATAAAGGGTTAAAACATTTTATCAACTTTATCAATTGTTTCCACCGAAGATAATAAACAAAATGCATTGCATTAATCAAAGCAATTTTCAATTGTTTTGTTCAAGCCTTCTTCGTTTTAATTTCTAACAATTTTAATTGTTTTCTCAGACGTTATTTAGTTGCATTTCCAAATAGTTTTTTAAATAAATTTTTAAAACAGCAATTGACAATCGATAAAAGCGGATATTTTATCGATTGTCAATTGCTGTTTTTGTAATTATCTCAAAATTTCAAGCACTCTTTTGGAGCTAACTGTTGTTTCATTAATAATTTTTAATTGGTTTCGTTTGTCAAGTTTTTTGTCGACAATTTTTTTTTAACAATTTTATTTATTATTGAAGTGACATTCAAGTTTTTTATTAGTGATTTTTAATTGTTTTATCAAATTTTCAATAAAATATTCAAAAACTAATTAATAATTATGCATGTTTTCTGGCCTAATGATAATGTCAACTCAAATTTATCGATGGTCAATTGTTTCTTCTTGACAATTTCCAATAATTTTAAATGCATCGTTCTTCCAATATTCTACTAATTTTATTTATTTTCAATCCTTTTTTTGCGAAATTCTATATTCAATTGTTTTAGCCTTTTAACGTTTATTGTCTGTAGAGATATTACATAGTTTTTGATATGCTTGGCATTAAATTCTACTTTTTTACAATAATTTTTAACATTTTCGTTAATAATTAAATGCTATTTTTTATTTATTGATAATTGTTAATTTTTCTTGCAAATTTTTTAAAATTCAACGGTTTAATGATGTCATTTTGAAAAACATTTTTCTACTTTTTTAAAAATTTACCAATGTTCAACTATTTTCATCGATTGGCAATTGTTTCTTTTTCTGAAGTGACATTCAATTATTTTTTGTGGTTCTAACAATTTCAACGGATTTTACAATAATTGTTTTTGTTTCCTTCAGACTTTTTCATTTATAACTATTTTTAATAAATTTTCAATAGTGTTTTTTAAAAACTTTCATTTGTTAAAAATACGCTGAAGATTTTGAACTCAAACTTTATATTTAGAGATTTATTCTTTATGGGAATAATTTTGATCACCTCACCGGACGTGGCCTTACTCGAGGTTCTTAAATGTTTTCCCATTATTTCGCAACTATAATAGCTATTATATGAAATTTATACAACAAATAATTTTATACGATAATATAGTAAGTATAAAACAGAGAAAGTACCATTATGGCCATTTTTTACACGTAATTTTTAATAATTCTAACCTTATAGAAGCTGCTTTATTTACATTTTATAAACTTTTTCGAATATATACAATGATTTTAATGATTATTAGCTAGTAATTCTTTGATAATGTGAAAGTTATTGCATATTGCTAATAAAATTCGAATACATTTTTAAATTTAATTGCCAGGTAAACAACGACTTAACAATTTTATAGTAATCGTAATAATGATTGGCTTATTGTTACAGGTAATTAAAGCTAATAGAAATATCGATATATTCATTTTCCATTTTTACGGTCTAATGTAATCAGTAAAAGTGTAAATTCTTTTATTTTCGTTTCGTATTAACTCTGCAAACACAGTTTATTAAACGTGCGCACATTCTCATTCACGCACAACAACTCGATTAATCATTGTGGTAGTGGAGCAACAACGAGGGGGTCATTGTGTGGGTCAGTGATATCATCGCACGTCGACATTGTGCTTATTATTATGAAGCCGGTGACGCTTTTAAATATAGATTAGCGGCTATAAGGGGGAGGAACGCGCGGGATCAAAGGGGGCGGCTTTATGATCCCCGGTGATTTAATAATAGAGACGATTCGAAAATAGCCCACGGCGCGAATTGATCCCCGCCGATCTGCCCGGTTCCTTAATGACCCCCCCGAGAGTGCCATTCTGCAGCTGTGCTCTAAACAACGTGTAATAACTCTATTTTACGATCGGCTTTTATATTACACACCGGATGTCTAGTTGTTAGTTAATGAACGTCTTTATTAAGTGGCGATGTGATTAATTTTAATGCGATAAACATTGAAGAGCAAAAAAAACTACGACTGAAATTTGATATTCGAATATTGATTTGAATTCTGTTAATGCAATAATTTTATAGACATTATTATATTATACTATTAAATTTGTGTTTGTATTTACCTGCTCTCCATACATATTTATTTTTTATAATTTTTTTACTCATTATTATGAATTTTATCATATACAAACAATCAAAATTGGGAATGTTTATTTGTAAATATGTATATTTCTTCTAAATAGAATCTAATTGTAAAAATATAAGCAGTATTTTGTTATTATTTTAAGTTTTTGATTAAAATATATGACTAAAGTTATAGCTTTATGGATTTATCCATATATCTGTGATTCTTGAGTTTCGTAATCGTTCTAGTTTTGCAAAGAAACGATGCAATCATGTAAAATTCAAAAAGGAAGTTTTCTTTATTGTTAAAATACTTCCAAGTATTGTTTATACATTGAATTACAGGCTCGTTAAAACTTTTCGTTTTCGAAGGTGTGTGTGGGAAGATGCTGCTCGCAACGGAAAGTGATTCATTTTTATTCCCTCGCGTAGGCCATTCAGAACTTCTCCTCGCGGGCATTGAAAACTGTTGTGTGAGAATGGGAGAAAGTGAAATGATTCATATCTTGTAATTCAGATATTCTCCTTTTTACGGCATCGGATTTTATCATTCACTTATATGATGTTTTCTCCAGGTGATCTTCTCTAATTATAAAAAAGGAAATTATTATATTCAATTATGTTTTTGTAGTTTAAATTAGTAGTTATCAAATTCTTTTGTTATGAAGTAAGTTATCAGGCTAAAATTTAAGCACAAGTAAAAAATGAAAATGGAGAAAATGTACGTTTCTTTCTTTCGGGAATAAATATGATTTTAACATTCAGTTCTCTTAATGGTAAACACTTTCAACCAACTGTGGCGCTATGCCAAAATATTTCAGCACATTATTTTTCATATAACTAGAAAACATTAAAGTGCATTCTGTTATCAGATATAAATATTATATTAACGGAACCTAAATGTAAACTGGCTGTTAATTCCATGTGAAATACCTGTGTTATTGCATTCGCAAGCTCCGTCGATGGTAATCTGTTAAGGTCGCCATCAATTATAGGATAATGCATGGATTTTATGGGCCGTTATGAAATGCCGGCAACGCTTTTTTCTTTCGAATCTCTCAAAGTTGGCCTTTCACAACATCGTTCGATGAATCGGACACTATAATTATTTAATTTATCGCTAGAAAATGGAATTTGATTTTTACTGGTTCGTGGAAACGAATTTTGCATATTTACATGACACCGAAAATTACGTAAAGTAATGAAAAATTCTACAAGTATAACTTTCTCGTTATTAATTAGCATTTTTTAATACAAACAAGGTTTAATATATAGTATAAAATGAAAGTGCGAAGAAACGTTTTTAGTGCTTTATTAATTAATCGTGAAGAAATTCATAATAGTAATAATAAAAAATTAAATCTAAATAAATTATATCAAGAATTAGACATTGTCAACATCGCAAACATATATATTCGCTGCACGTTGTGTGCCAAAAATGTAGCATGAGCGCATTGATTTTTATTCTTATTCATCTTTGTTTATTTACATCGTAAACATTATTTATAATACAGTTCATCGTACTCTCGTCCAACATTTGGCAATTTTGCAAACACGCATCCTACTTTCTCTCGTAACCATCCCATTCATTAATGGCCCTCATCCGTTATCGTTGTTTACGTTTTCGAAAAATTCCGCTAGCGCGAAACCTTAAATTAGCGTCGCCAACCAATTTACTTTTTGCCTTATTTCTTCCGAAGTGATCAAAATATTTCTTCCATCCAGTTAGGCTAGGGCGCCTAAAAATAACGCGAAAGGGAATTCCTGACGTCTAGGCAGCCTCTTCCACAGTTCTAATTTAGATTTCACCGTGTGAACGGGTACTGCTCTTTTTCTCGCACGCGCCTGTGTATGTGTGTGTGTGTGTATGAATAAATAGCGTCATTATTCCTTTGTATCGATTCAAATGAAGAAAATGGGTAAGAAGAAGCGCCTTAATCGGTTCATCACGAAATGGATTAAAAGGTTGGTGGTGGAGTGAGCGAACGATCGTGCCTGCTGCTTTCGCCCTTTGGCTTTCTTGCATGATCGTGTGAGCTTTATTTTTATTTCCATTTTCGCTTCTTTCCATTAGTTTAATATCGATTTAACGATTCTAACCGTTTAAATGCTGAAAGTGCATTGCATTCTGTTGTTAAATATAACCGACTATTTTTACTCCGCAGAGAAGCGTTCGAGAGTTCATCTCGGAAGCGAAAAAAAGATAATAATGCTAAAACTAACTTTTACATCGACATCCTTTCACTTGAAAACTGTAGTTTATACCCATACCTTTCCAATAATTAGAGCTATAACCAAAGTTAGCACTTAAAAGTCTCGAATTAGACAACTGTGATTCGTCAGTAATCATTTGATATCTGTGATCTGCCATCTCCTTCTATCTGTTAACAACTATCATTTTTAACTGTTACCTGATTTTAGTTAATTGTCAACTGATTACGGTAATTTGTCAATTGCCATTCAACTACAATCTGTTACTATTTAATTGTCAGTTGTGAACCATCAACTGTCACCTATGCATTTTAATAAATTATGTATCAATCAAGTACCACAAATATGATTTGAATTGTGAACTTTTGGATTACTAGTCTAGCGCTTTATCATATGGGTCACTAAGGCATAGTACATGCGGTAAACGATAACCTTGGCAAAGATTTGATTATTAATAATTAAATAATATCACAACAATCAGTTGCATTTATTTGATGAATTTTTGGCGCAATGAAGGCTGTTTGATATTAAGGCCATTCGCCATGTATTTTTTGAGCTCATTTCCGCGGCCTTTAAATCATGGCCTACTGTTTTGCACAATTCAATTATTCGTTTAGATTGCAATCCGTTTAAGTTTTAGACAAAGAATTTTTTGAATTTGAATAATTCAATGCATTAAACGTCGCCAACGTGTTTGTAATATTGATAAAATCCCATCATTGCTAAAAAAACTACTTAATAATATATTTTAGTCAATCTAGGGGGCGTTTTAACATTTTGCTGTATTGATTGGAAAGGTTTCGAGATCACTTCACCCTTTCTTCATAGTTTAGGTATTTCTGTTCATAATAATCATCGTAATAATGGGTATGATACAAGTCTTGCTTAAGGGTACAAAAACAAATCAATTGTTGAAACTTCTACTTCCATATTAAGTAATTTTCGTATTTAAAACATTTACTGAAAGGAATGTCCTGCTTTTTTAGACGATTCATCCCTTCCCGGTATCGACCTGCACTGCCTCCCCCTCGCGTGCCTGTCTATTTTCGTTGAGGACGCAACTACAGTTATATTATATCGCATTGTTAAAATCGTCGGCATAAATCTCCTCCGTTAATGCAGTTCGTTGGCGTTGAGTGAATTCCAATCATGTCTTCCACCTCTTACCATTAATAATCATCGCAGTTCGCCGCACACGAGACGGATAGACTTTACGTTCAAGAATTTAAAAACTAACAAAACAGCTAAACAATATTTTTTAACAAATTTTTTTATGCTCGTATTGATTAAAACTATCAAAATTATCTCTATTAGCATAGACTTTTTTTGAAAATAGTTTGCAAAATCAAAATCAAAAAGTTATTCTTCAAACATTATTTCTAAATTTAAAATTATTTTCATAGTTTATAAAAATCGTTTATTATTATTAATTTTGTTGAGAATTCGTATCTTGCAATTCATTTTATCATAGTGGTATACTGTATGAATAACTGCCAAAAAAGTTTGTAATTTTTAGATGGCAGCACTAAATTAACTCCTTGAAATATATTTTTTAAAAGCATTCAATGAACGTAATTATATTCTTATGTCGCTCTATTAAATGCCAGTGGATGAAAACATGAAACGGAAGATGTAGCGATTTGATCAAGGATATCCTAAAAATAATTGTTCTTTCTCTCTAAACCAATCCGGAAGAAACGTTTCTCTCTTTGTTGTATTTAGTTAAAGGTTTTTTATTATGTGTGTACATAAACATGTCAATACAGTTAGTAGCGTTAATTAGTCATCGATAACTTCGTGTTTGTATTACCCAATGCCCACCAGAATGCTATCTTGGACCAACCAATTTTTAATGTTACCAGCATTAAAAATACTTTTTATTTTCTACGAACATAACGATAATTTTGTATGAAAATAAAACATTGTCAATCGTGAACTCCCCAAATATAGACAATGGCGTCTTGTGGTTGTTGAATCGATAGTTGCGTCTGTTCTTTTTCCTCCGCTTTGCATAACAGGTGTGCCAATAACGTGTACTGTTTGTGTCCGACACGAAGAGAGAAGGAGGGCGCGCACCAGGTCTCGGTGCACACTTCATTTAGCACGCGTAACACGCTTTCCTCTTTTGCGGATACCAATTTCAGACGCCCACAACATTCCTATATAATCTGGGCCCCGGTATTGCGCCCCCCGCATTAGGCATTCATATATTCATTCGCTCTTATTATATCGCATGCCTTATTGCCCTTGAGAAATCTAATTATAATAATTATAATAGCGCCAGTACGGCATATTAATGCGTTCTCAACAGGTAATTGTTTAAAATTAAAAGCATTCATCGAAATATTGATTTATACAGTTCTTACTTGCTACTAAAAGTATATGTACTGTATTGGTATTGTTTTAGCAAATCAAAATGTCATATACTTTTATATTAAACTATTATTTACTTTGAATTGATTTCGAAGGGTTGGAACTAAAAACTCAGTGTCTTACATCTTATATAAATAGTGGTATAAAAAATGAACATATTTTTCAATACATTACACATTATATAAATAAACAAATTGACATTATAGTTCTGTTGCCTCGGGTAAGTAAAAGTTGATAATTAATTCATTAGATGGAATCATTTGAAGATTTTGCCTAGTAAGGGTTGTAATCATTAGAGGTTAATTACAAATTACAATGAACGAATGTAGAAGAATCTTGTGACCGTTTTAAGCTCGCAATGCGAAATACATCTGGTCAAGGTAGATAATAATGAGTGACATTCAAAATCGCGTGACAAAAATGCTTAACATCATTGATGAAGGTAACCTCTAAAAGTAAGTCAACAATGAAATAAACTTCAACCTTTTATTTTTTCCATGAATACAATATACAATTTTATTGTATGTTTTACAGAGTAAACACCCACGTTTCCTCCATATGTATTTATTTAAGCTACAAACACGTTTTATATAAAAACATTTAAAAAATTGAAGGGTGGAAGTGAGAATTTTTAGTTTTGCTAGATTTTTCCCTAAATAGTAAAGTATTGTGATCGTGAAAACAGAAATATCCGTATGTGTTGAAAGCTTTTGGTTCAATTTTGCCCAGCTGAAGTGCTCCTTTTTATGTAATTTCGGATTCCATAAATACAGAAAATTTTACAAATATTTAAAAAAAAAAGGTGGACAACATTCTTGACTGAATTTCTGATGAACTGTTGTTAACTGAAAGTTTTTTTTTAAGTTTTGTTTTCTAAATATGAAAAAAAATATTTTGTAACAGTATTATAACAACAAGTACAATCAAACTTTAAATATATGTTGTCTTATTAAACCATAATTATTAATCCAAATAAACATAAAGCAAAATATAATTGATTCCGGATGTAGATGACACAACGAGGGTTTGAGTGGAAGAACGTATTTTAATATGAACTCCGCTTCTTTTTTGTAATTTATTTGTTTTAAATATATTTTTTGAAAGTTGTACAAAGAATAAACAATAAACAAATATTTTTAATATATGATTTTCTGTAGACAAAATCAGGAAACGATTAATAAGTAAAACGTTTCATTAACTTAACGCGATTATAACTTTTTCTGGCAAATTTCTTCGTTTGTTTTTGTTTGTGAAAAGAGTTTCTTAATTATGTCGGTAAGTTTTTTTAATCCAAGGTGAGAGCGTTTGCGGTTTGCGAGGTAATTAAGCGTAAACAGTGCTGTGGTTGGATGTAATCTGCTTAATCCCACAGGATATCCCCCTAACGCTATTTCCGGTCCCCTTTCGAGGAGGAGGGCGCATTGGGCCGGACCGTCAGTTTGATTTTAATCGATTCTTGTTTATATGAATAAGGAAGAATGGAAAAGGGGATCTATTTTTGGGATTAGTGTCGAAAGATGTGTTCCGTTTGTACGACAAATTTGTCGTGTTTTCATGATGATATTAAGTTAATTTTTTCATTAGTATTCTCATTTACCAAATATTTCTTATTACAAATATCTGGCTTAATTTTATAGAATTGATACAAACGTTCTTTGATTAATTAATTAATAGCACACTTTTATGTGGTTTGTTGACATTTCCGCGTAATCCTTATACATGTTAAAATATTGAAACGAAGTTAGAACTAGTTTTCTAGACATAATAACTCCTCTGCGTTTTCTCCGATTACAGTCAGCACCGGTTTCCAATTTTGGTCGTCAACATTTGTTTTCGATACACATTAATTTAAGTTCAAGGATTCACGCGATAAATATTTACTTAATTAAATTTAAGACGAGTTCCGCTGTTATTATTTTAAAAATAATTGTCCAACACGGCTGTTGCCCTATCTTTCGTTGTTACCTTTTTAGTACATACAAAAATAGTACTATTTTTTGTATTTTCAATTATAGAAGTAAAATCTTTCCAAATCAGCTCTAAATCGGTGACGCTGACCAATTTATAATCAGCCTTTTATTAAATACGGCACTAAAACAAGTTAATTTTTTTATTACAACGCATACTTAAAATTATAAATTTATTTAGGTTAAGTGCAAAATTTAGTAACGACACTGACATTTTCATATTACTATTATCCACTGAGGGGGGGCAGGCGGGACCGCGAGCGCGGGGCGTCGACGTGTGGCAACATTTTAGCATTGGGGGCCCACTCTTCCCCGTGGACCTGTTCCGCAAGTTTCCGTCCTTCGGCGAATTATTTTAATGAGGCGCGAGACAAACTATTTATTATTTATTTATTATTGCATGTCATCGTCCACGCACCACTCATTCAAACCGCTGACCTTATCCCAGATGCATTTTGATCGGATGATGATTTCGATGCTGCAACTGTACATAAATACCAACACACCACCGCTGCTTCTGTTGATGATAATCCGCTGCTTTAAATGTTTTTTTTAATATAGCTAGTTTTTTTGTTTATTATTATTTTGGTAGATTGGCTCATTTTTTGTGTTCACACAATGTACACGCTCACTGTACATAATTAATCTTTATACAAAACGTTTACAGAGAAATCACTGTGCTTATGCGCAAAATGCTGATTTTCATTTGTTTTATTTTTTAATTTTGAGCAATGCTTTTTCGGCATTCTCTGTCGGTTTCCAGGCTCACACACGACGGTATGTATTAAAGTTATTATCTAAAATTGCTATTTAAGAGATGCGTAAATAACTTGACACTTTTGATAATTAAAAAGCTTAGCCGTCCATTGATTAAACTTAAAAAAATACTGTTGGCGATGAATCATGCATGTTTCTGACAGTTCTAAATAATACACCATTCAAACTAGCGATAGTTATTTTTAAAGAAACCATGTGCATAAGCCTATTCACTATTAATAATTTTATTTATTATTTAACAATTATTTAATTCAACCGTTGTATATGGTAAATTTTTCAATATTTCCATTGATATGTACATTTTGTAATCTAAAAGTAATTATAAAATTTAAGTAGTAGGAAATTATCAAAGGTGTCAAATAACAACTCTTAAATAGCGCTATATTATTTTTTCCTGTCTGCACCTATGCTGACGTGTGCAGCAGCAGCAGCAGCGCCGAGTTCCACGTCTTTGCGCTCCGGATTATCCTAGCGAGACCGTTTTTCCGTCCGTCTCTCTTTCGTACACTTCTCTCCTCGAGATGTAATTAACCCGAATTAACAGTACAAAGAAGCATAAACGCCATAAGCCAGTGCATTTTTCTGTCCCGTCCCGTGTCGTGTCTCCCCCCTTTTGACTGACTCAAGGATTTGTGTGTTGGGTGCAGCGACCTCCCGGAGGAAAGGTCTACGGTCCTGCTGCTCGGAGTCACCAGGATACCGACCTCCCCGGTGCCGGCGCGTCGTCCCTGCTCCTTACCCCTAATCCACCAAAACAACCCCGTCACCACAGTCGTCGCTACCTATGCGAGCCAGCGCCGCGGCGCGCACAGGAAGAGGATACCGGCGCCGTTGTCCCAAAACCAACGCAATGACGACGACGACGACAACGTCAACGTCTCAGGGAATCCCCCTGATGACTCGCGCCTAGACCCGGAAGCATGCTCTGACACGAGCCATTCCAATAACGACACCCCCTCCAATTCCAACCCTGTCATGGACCGCTCCGTCGACTCCATAGGGACTTGTTCCCTCGACGTGGACGCCTCCGCCGAGCTCCTTTCAGGTAGAGTTTGATGTTTGTTGAGTATAGTACAAGAGAGGAAAAGTAAAGCGGCGGAAAAAATGAAAGTGATAGCATGTGAAAAAAAGAATTTATATAACGTAAGAATGAAACGAGCGATTTTGCTTTCATTCACACACCCAGTCTAACGTCGGCCTCTGCAGAGTGTGCACCGTGCGGTGTGAGCGAATTGAGAGAAAAACATAAAGGTACATGTATCAAGTGTGTAGTGTAGTGATTTCGATTCAATTGCAGGAAAAACGGTGGGCGTTTCAAGGCTTTAAACTCGTGATTTATTAGTGCGTTATGTATATTGTGTAATTCGTTTACTTTTGTTTATACCACCATTGATATCCAATTATCCTAGGATAGTAGATCCAAATCATAGTTAGCTTTTGAAGAAAACAAATTTTATTCAATAGTAGTATAATTTATATGTATTTAATTAAAATCACTTATATTACTAAAGTTTTAATTTGTTTTTATTGCACCATTACGAATAAATTAGGTATTTTTAATACTTTAAAATTAAATATAAGTTTCAACACTAAGATATGATTTTTTAACAATTTGGTGGTACAAAGAAAGTATTGAATTACTACAAGCTATTTCAATTATTTAAACAAATACTATTTATGTTTAGATTGGTCTGAGAACTCGTCGGCAGGTACCCTGAGGAGCTTTAGTTTAAAGAGCCCCGCTCCGCAGGAAGCCCGCCTGCCCTCCTACCTGAGCCTAGCCTGCACAGTCAACGGCTACTCGACCACCACTAACTACGACCCCGAACGACTGGCGAAATCCAGGGACACGTCCCCTCATCGTCCAAATGAGCCGCCCCACGATAACCTAACGTACGCGGTCCACAACAACCTGCTGTCGCCACCCAACCTGGTCCCGCTACCGATGCAAAAGTATAACATACACAACATGGCCGAACGAACTATAACGCACCACCACCATCAAGAATTTTACACCTCTACGAAGTCCGTTTCCTCCTACATCAGCAAAGAAAGCAGAAGCTTCACTTCGAGCTTGTACAGCAAGGATACGATAGACGCCTGTTTGGAGGGTACGTTCAGAAATGGGATTCACCAGAGCAAGCAAGTTTCGTATGAATCGAAAACGGTGCAGTCTAACGGACAGACGAAAACGTTCACCGAATCCAATGTGCAGCAGCAGAATGGTTCCGAAACAAAATCGTTTATCCAGCAGAGGGTGGAGCGGCTGTATGGCCCTGGTGCCCTGGCGCAGGGCTTCTTCGTGATGAAACGCCAGAAGAGCCGAAATTCCGAGTCCGACCACGAGAAAAGTAACGTCAGTTTCGAAAGTGATAAACATTCTAAGTCCATGTCGGATAAACTGTTGGAAGACGAGTCGTTTTCCGAGACGAGCATTCGGCAGAGCACTAGCAGCCCCTCGTTGCCGGTGCTGAGGCACCTCACGCCCGAGTTCAGGGCGCAGTTGCCCATTTTTAGTCCTAGGAAAGGCGGCGATAGTTCCTTATCAAAGAGCAGCACTCTGCCCGTGTTGAAAGACGAAGTCAACGGCCACCATTCAGACAAGGAGGAGAGCGTTGACGAGTGCGGTGTGAAACCCGTGGTCAATGGATGTCATGTGGAGATTACCGGTCCTGGTGGTACTAATGATTCAGGTGAGTTTTCAACAGTTGATTCGATTTATTATTGTCGTGACAATATTTTTTTAAAAGAATGTTTAGTTTTTAAAGGCCACTTACCCGGTTCATGTTTCTTTTTCATTTCAGTCACTGACATTTGTTAGGTTCACAAAAGCCAACACCACTATTGATGTTAGTGTTTTTAAAAATAAGCAATCTAAGGTTTAATTAAAGTTTGAAGGTATATGTATAGTGAGTGGATCACCATTTATTAAATTACATTTAGAATTGAAGTAGGCATAATAGCATTGCAACATTTTCTATGAGTAATAAAGGGGTTATCACATTTAGATATGCAACCAAATACACACCGCATTAATAACCTTCACCTGTTTCAAATATATTTTTTGCTATTTTATTGGAATTAAACTTTTCAACTAACAATAAGTAATATTAATAAAGAAATTAATTTTATGAGTTTATTTCTACTATAAAGCGTTTTTAATTATTTATAGATGAAAAAATTAATTTGAACAAATAGAATTGTAAATTGTGAAAATAACTAATAATTCTTTTGAAAATTAGCATAAAACAAATTCGTTTTTAGGTTAATATAAACCTAATAAGTGAATATTACATTTCTTTAGTTTGATTTATAAAACAAATTAACACTGTTATAATGATAATGGTAAATAAGACACTTTACTACATTAATTCATTTTTTGTCTCATTTCCCAAATTAAATACAATATTTAGAACTATTACTGTTACCACTGTATACAACCCAAAATACAAAACATATCAATTTGCATGTCTACATAATAATGAAAGCCACAAACATAATCATTACAATACAATATAACATAATTACTCACTGTACCATAAAACAATTTCCATCCACCGTGTACCAAAAATGTGTATTTCTTCATAACGATTTGAAAATTTGCGTAGATAAAATCTGGAACAATCTTGAAGGCATTGTTAGAAAACACACCATATTCGTGCAAATTCATTAACATTACGTAACACTGGGCAAATAGTATGAGTGTGCACTCACCTGTGTATAAAAACAATAATTAATGCCGCCCAAAGCCTTATCAGCAGCAATGGCAGCACAGCCATAAAAATTAATCAATACACCACTTGATAGAAACTATGATTACGCGGCCGTAAATAAACCGAAAACCTCACTCGTTGTCACTGTCACATGTCGTTTCCAGTTTGTGTTTTCGAGCAAAATTTTCGTATGAGACTTTACCCTGATATAAAATCGAAGGAAAGGGAGAATGTGTAAGAATAAGATTACTTTTGTTAATACAGTGGAACTGTCAGAAAATCTAGAAGAATTTAGATGGTCATGAATTTATTCCTTAATTAGAATGATTAATTTTTTAATGCCATAAATTTATTTGATTTGATAAATGGAAACATTTAATTTTAAAACGTTTATGGCAATTGTATAATTTAGGATTAAATAGTTTTTACCCATTTGTAATTTATTGTAACAAACCAGAGCTCCTGCAATCTATGAACTCTTACATATGCATATATTGAATGAAGGTTGCAAACTATTTTTAAGTTCCTAATATTATGGGAAATAAACATTTATAAAGAACTTAATTATGAGTATTAGAAGTAATATTTTGTTAACTATATTTAAATTTGCATTTTGTAGAATTAAAATATTTACCTTTTTTTAAAATTAAGTCGCTCAACCTTGATTTACAAACAGTGAGCACACCAATATATTTACGACAACTTGGCACTGAACGTTTGAACCGACTCATCATTCCTGCGCATGCATAATTTAACGATAAACATTCAGTATGTGTAATACCTGAAATAACAAGCCAAATTCAGTCGTGTAATGACGATAATTGGCATTAATAACTCCATTGTGTGTATTCGACTGTGCCCTAAAATTGTGTCATCACTCTGCCTGTGATGTTTTTGAGAGTGTGGAGCGACCGCTTACTGTGGTGGCTGCATCACCTGTGGGGGCTGTTCGTGTTTGATGATATGCCCATTTGTATTGCAGCTGACATCAAGAACGGACATTACTTCCTGAAGGTATTGGAAAAGGAGGCTAGCCGGCTGCTATTGCTGGCCGACAAGGCTGAAGAGTATCTCCTTGATCCAGGTTTAAACGAGGACGCTAAGGGGTACTTGAGGTCTGCCTCAGGGAAGGCTAGGCTGCTTGTCTCCCAGAAGATGCAACAATTTAAAGGGCTGTGCACTAATAATATAACTCAGGTATGTTTTTTTATATAAATGATTTATGATGGTGAAGAACAGTCTTGTTTATAGTTTTATATTATTTATTTAATTCATTCCTGCCAGAAACAATTTTTAATAATTTTAATTAATAAAATATTAATAATAAAAATATTTCGTTAAATTGCAGTAGGATTGTACAAAATTTATTTCAGTTAACTTTTATAAATTTTGTGCTTTGATGGGAACCAACAATTTAATTTTTTTTTACTCGTAGGTAGAGGGTGATGCTTTCCCCACCACAAATGAGGACCTTCAGGGCTTTTGGGATATGGTGATGCTGCAGGTTGATCAAATAGATACACTATTTAAGGAACTTGAGGTGCTGAAGGCGAACAACTGGGTAGAAATTGTAAGTAATTGCATAAATATATATTCAAAAAAATATATTAATTTTAATCTTTATGCATTCTTTTTTACTAAAGAGAACTTTATTATTTTATTTATTGGTGGTAGTAGTAGCTTATTTTACAAACACAAATAGTATGGCTATTGATACAACACTTATAAAGTTAAGTTTGTAACCTATTAGTTAATTATTTACTATTACTAAACAGTTACTACATTTTAGTGAATGCTGGAGACTTCATATGAAAATACTGAGTGGTTTGAAAATAAATTTTAATAATGAGAAGGAAATTTACAGCAATAGCAGAATTGTTCGCAACAAATATTCAATAAATATCCTCATTTAATTTTATATTTATACTACTAAATATATACATTTTGTGATAAATGTATTTTCATTAAATATAATATGTCAGTAATTTTTTATTAGGAGGTGGTATTGAATCGGAGAAGAGGAATGAATTTAGTAAATCAGAGAGAATATTGTTCAGGTAATGATGAACTTTTCATTTTTTCCACATATGGTTATGTAGAAGTTGACATAAAAATGATTTATTAGGATTGTATGTGGATTAACTATAGGTTATATCATTATGCTTATGTTATAGTAATATAACCTGAATTTTCTGTTTTATTTAATTTTAATTAAAAATGGTAAGTTATAGCACAAGTTTGTGATCATCCAAATACTCTACATATACAAGATATCCTTAAATTTTATATACTGTTCATAGCTTGAATTTTTTGTGAAAGAAAGATATTGGTAGTTTACCATTTAGGGCACAAATTTAATACAAAAGTAATTGTGGAGGCTTCTACTTTGTGATACAAATACAAAAAATGAATTTATTGAAGTCCCTTTAAATTTTCAAAATTAAACATAATCCCAGAAAACCTCATCATCAAGGACCAAACTGACCTGATATATACTCCTTTGTTCAATGCCATCTATTATTGGATAAATTGTATGTCAATTTTGAAGTATAGTTTGCGAATGACGAGCTTAAATCTTTCGAAACTATAGTCACAATTAATATAAAGAGTTTGTAATATTATAAAAAGTACTTGTGTTTTTATTAATTTTAATAAATTTTCTCGTACTCATCTAAATTTAGTAAGAATTTATATGAAACCCACATCTTTATTGTTAAATCATTTAAACTTCTTCTTTTAAATGATATGCAGTAATAGTTTTAAATTTAAGATTTTAAGAAATGCAAAAGATTTGGTCTTTATGTAAGTAAATTGAAAGTTTGTAATTGTTAATAAGACATATTTTATTAGCTCATAATAATTATTTAAGGGTAAATGTTTTCATTTCGAGAGTTTATTTATTTATTACAGAAAGAACCTATCGACGTTGTGGATAAATCAACATCAAACAGCAATAACAAGCCGAGGAAGGCGGCCGTGCCGAGAGCGCAGACCGCCGGCGCGGAGGAGGCGCGCAAGAAGCGCGAGGCACAACGTAAGAAGATGATCGAGGATCGCAGGAAGGCGATGCGTGAACAAAAACAGGCGCCCCATCAGAGTATTGAAATCTACATACCCGAAACCAGTTGAAAACGTATCCTGGCAATAATCAATAACGTTTAAAAAAATTATTGTATCATACAACAACTAACAGTAATTCACTGGCTCGAAAAATGAAAAAAAAAATTATTATTAGTGAAAATTATGGCGCGCGCGTACACGTGATGAAAAAATTAATTAACAACGCTTTGATTAAATAAGTTTTATACTATTGCAATTTAAATGGTATTACTGAGACTTTCCTTGCACAATCTAATCCGATAAATTGCCAGATTTTGAAAGATTTATTACAACCTGTCTCAGTATCCAATTTTTTTAAATTAACTACAGCTTTAATTCAAACCAATTTTAATCGTCAAGACTAATACTGCTCCTATTTTAAAATAACTATTCCCTAGTCTTTTCCGCTTCCTTACAATTTTTTTTTTATAAAAACATAACGAAATTTTTGTACCATACGAAATTATATTTATGCAAGGTGATCCGCAGAGATTTTTTACTATTACTATTAATACATAATGATATTATATATATATATATGAATATAGAGAATTTAAATGCAGTGTTATACAAATAATCCGCGTGTTGAAAAAAAAAATTCTAAAATTTAAACGGTGCGTCGAAACTTGATAAAAGGTAGACCATTAATCAAACGGACACTTGCCGGTTTTCGAGTGTCCCAACCGCCTCGAGCTTGTTCGTGTGTTGTTGTGTTTCTTGTTGGTAAGACTGAGTCGAACATTGTTTTGCATATATTTTACCATTAATAACCAAATAATAACGCGTATATACAAGAAAGGAAAGATATAAAAAATGAAAGAGAGAGAGAGAGAGACGGATACATTCCCGATATTTTTGGAGTGTCTTATAAATCTGTTTTTTTTTATTACTATTAAACTATTATGTAATCAATTTGTTATTTTTTAAAATGTAGTTGTAAGGTGATTCTATGCATTTGTTACAGTGTTTTTATTATTTACTTTTTTTGTCGTTCGTACTCTTATGTGTAAGTTTATTATTATATAGTGAACACAGGCCCACCACGACGACCGTTTCTAATATTTATTTCTCGCCCGCAGCTCGTGTATGTATTTTTTTCTACGGTTTATGTCGATTTATGGTTCTATTATGTTTATTTATATGATATTTAATATAAAAAGAATGCTTAAAAGTTTATACATTTTTTAAAATTTCCAACAGTTAACAAGGTTTCCTTCACCTAGTAGTTGTAAGAATAAAAGTCAACTTTCATAGATATTTCCTTATATTGGATGCTAACTATTTATGTTTATAAATATAATACATTCTGTTGCAATTAATATTAATTATTAAATTACCCAATACAAGGCATACAGATAAACAGAATTTTACAATAATTTTGTGTTTTATTGTCTCTGAGAAAAGATATATGAATCAATACAAAAATGGAACTTATTATAAATTTTTTATTCTACATATTAATTATTCCACAAAAACAGCTGACATTCATAAATTTAGTTTTCTTCTATGGGATTAAAACTTGTTCATTTTAATATTCTTAAAAGTAGTACGTAATTTAATTTTGTTTATAAAATACATATTATTGTATAAGCTTATTTCCATTTAAAATAGGTGTATTTTGTTTGATTTCCATATTTTTTTATTTCCGTTAGGTCTATAATTAATAAAGATACGAATGATTCGAGGTTGTGCTGTCGTGCGAACCACACGTCTGTTTTCCTCGTGCTTGTATCAAAGTAAGTGTTTTTTCGGGACTTTTTTTATATATAAGTTATCTGCTCTGTTAGAATAGCTCAAGCTAATTTGTTCTCGGAGGAAGTTAAACTAATCCGAGTTTGATTTTTAACAATGGCCTCCGCGTCGGGGGGCCCAGAACCCCCGGACATTAACCCAAAAATTATATCAAATCGCAATATTACCGTTACAACATTTAATTCGAGAGACAAGGCTCCCTATGTGGTTTATGTTGAAAAGAAATATGAGGAGGGGGCTGAGGTCCCTTCTTTTGCATCCCATGGCGGTAGGTAGGCTTTTATTTAAATATTACAATGTGACTACATCTCGTAGGGGTAGAAATAGAGTAGGCCTTAGCTTCACAAATAGGGAGGAAGCAAACAATTTTCTGAATAACTCAAAATTATTAACAAAGAATGGATGGAGAGCATTCATTCCCAATTATACAATTCTAACAAGAGGGATGAGAGAGGTTGACCCATGTCTTGAGGAGAAAGAAATAATGGAGAACATTAATCATTCTAACAAATTTGAGGTTATGTATGTCCGCAGACTGACCAGGAGAGTAGTGAAACCCGATGGTTCCATTGAATTTGCTCGTACTCACTCAGTAATTACTGACTTCCGTACAGACAAACTCCCATCAGCTGTTTATTTATTCTGCACTTCATTAATCCCTGATTAATATACTTATCCAGTGCTTCAGATGCCTACGTTATGGGCACAGTAAGAATGTCTGTAAGGGGTCTGAAAGGTGTGCGAAATGTGGGGAAGTAAATCATTCCAATGTAAACTGTAAGGCAATTGAAACTATGTGTATTCACTGCTCCGGTAATTACTTATGCACCGAATTTGGTACTCCAGCCAGTCTAAGAATTTGTCCAGAGTTTAAAAGACAAAGGTCCATAAAGAATTATATGACAGCAAACAAAGCAAGTTTTTTTGATGCCGAAAAATTTTTTCCTAAAGCATCTAGAAATGACTCAAATGATAAAGTCAACAGCCCTATATTCAAGCATGGTTCCTTCCCAGCCCTTAAAAATTCTAATCCGATCATAATACCACCACAGGCTAATACAAGTTCTTATGTTTCTGTAACAAAAGACGCAAGGCCCACTCTCCTACGGAATCCTTTAAGTCAGTTGAACTTAAAAAAAGGCATAAGGAAATTATTTCTCCCAAATCATCAAAACTACCCCCTAAGCTTTGTTTCAGAGATCCTTCTCCTTCAAAGGATTCTGAATGTCCCATCGAAATTGATGTCGTGGAGAACTTTATGTCCTCTCCAACACATATGAGCGATCGCCAGTCAGCCTTATATGAGGCATTCATGATCCAGCTATGCAACAACAATACTGAAGGGCTTTTTTCTCTACTACTCCCTAATTATGACTCTGAAAATTCTACATTGGAATATTAGAAGTTTAAGTTCTAATAAGGAATCATTAATTAATTTGAAGGATCAATTTAAACCAGATGTTATATGCTTGTCCGAAACGTGGTATTCCCATCAAAACATCCATCTGTCTGGCTATAAGAGTGTTTGTGACAATCGAGAGGACGGTAAAGGTGGAGTTGCAATTCTGGTGAAAAGTTTTATTCCATGTGTTTATATGGACATTACAGATATTCAGCTTCCTCACCACACCCAATTCCTTCTTATTAAATTCGATTCTTTTGACCTATTAACAGGGTATATTCCACCAAATATAAAGTTTCCTGTACAAATTTGGGAGAAGCTATACCAAAAATACCAAGCTTCAGTAGTCATTGTTAGCGATTTCAACTGCCATCTGAAAACCTTGAATGGCTTCTATTCAAACAGAAATGGCTCAATAGTGGAGGGGTTTATCGACCAGAAAGAAATCAGTGTTCTCAATGACTTGAAACCCACAAGATTTAACAGGTCTGCTAACTTTAAGAGCATAATTGATCTTTGTATGACGTCCCCGGATTTGGTGGATTGTTGTGGCTGTCTTACACTCGAAGACTCATATGGTAGCGACCACTTCCCGCTCTTATGCGAACTCTCTTTAAGGGCTAATACACCGTTGGACAGTTCAGAACCCATTTTACGATTCAACTACAAAAAAGCAGACTGGGCAGCAGTCAACGAAACCTTATCGAGAGGAGAGTGGGTCACCAATAGCGTCGATGACTTTGAAAGATTCGCATCTTCCTTTATAAGCCTCTTGAATGAACACTCCCCCTCAGTCTCACAAGTTTCACCTCGTAGGAAAAATGTATGGTGGGATAGCAGTTGTCAAAGAGCTAAAGAGGAAAGAGTTAAGGAATTTTACAGGCATGGTACAGAACACTACTTCATTCTGGCAAAAGCTGCCATTGCAAAAGCCAAAAAAATATTTAAAAAAAAGAAAAAGGATTCATTTAAGCAATTTTGCGAACGAATATCTAGGGATACTCCTATCGCAGAGATTTGGAACACCATCAGATTATACAAACGGGCCTTTATACCAAGAATGATTTCTGTTAATCCGATTTCCTCAGTTGAATTTGTTTTCTCTCTGACTCCGTGTTTTGTCGCACCTCAGGTCGATCTCACTTTTTATGACACAGAGGCACCAGGATTTCTTACGGAAGCTTTTTCTTATAAAGAATTACAGCTAGTGCTACGGGAAGTCAGAGACTCCTCCCCAGGGGTTGATGGCATCAGGTACTACATGATCTCTAATCTCAGTCCCAACTTGCTGGCATTGATTTTACAGTTTTTCAATTTTTTCTTCCATTCGGGAGTAATCCCACCATATTGGAGGAACCAGATGGTTTGTCCTATCCCCAAACACAATTCGAATTCATTACGACCTGTAGTATTGACCTCTTGCCTTCGTAAATCTTTTGAACACCTGATTAAGAATAGAATTCAGTGGTGGGTAGAAAAAGAGGAGATCCTATCTGCATCCCAATACGACTTTAGGAAGGGCAAAGGGTGTTATGATGCTTTGGCGATTCTCACCAGCGAAATTCAAAACTCTTTTGCAAAAGGAGAATACACAGTTGCAGTTTTCTTGGATATTGCCAAAGCATATGATTCGGTTATTCCTGCCTTATTAATTGACAAATTAAAGAAATTAAAGATACCCTTTCAGATAACTAGGTGTATTTGGGAACTCATCAGTCAAAAAATGTTGTTTTTAAGAGGGGACAACTTCTTAAAGAATGGTAGAATCTCATTCCTGGGTTTACCACAGGGATCAGTGCTTAGCCCAATTTTATACGCACTCTATACACAAGATCTGGAACACCTGAAATAGTAATGTACTGTAACATCATTCAGTATGCTGGTGATATCGTCCTTTTCTATTCAGGTGAAAACTTACAGTCAATCCACAATAGACTTAATCAGGCTATGTTTGTATTATCAGATTGGTTGTATCTCAATGGGCTTACACTATCTACTCACAAATGTAAGACTGATTTTCTCAAAGACTATTATTAGAACAAATTATCAGGTATTTTTTAATGATGAACCAATTCCAAGATCTCTTTCAGTTAGGTATCTGGGTCTTATCCTCGATCATAGGCTTTCCTGGAAAGAACACATATCATACGTCAATGAAGCTTCAGCCAAGGGTATTAATATTATGCGGTCCCTTACACGCACATGGTGGGGTGCGGACCCTTCCATTCTTCTATTATTTTATAAGAGCTATATTAGATCAATAATTGACTATGCCTCTTTCTTTTTGTCCCCTCTATCCATCGCTTTATCGAATTGTTTAGATAGAATCCAGGTAAAGGCTTGCAAAATCGCGATTGGAGCTATGAACTCCTCGCCGTCCAAAGGGGTAGAAGTTGAGGCAGGCATGTGCCCTTTATCACTCCGAAGGAAGCTTTTGTGTTACAAGTACACTCTGAAAATTATGTCTAATGTTAACCTAGGGGTACATCACTTCGTGGACAAACTGATAGTTACCTTTGCTCAGGCCAATATTACCTCCCTACCCATGTTTTTAACATGTTATCTACACGCAGCTTCCCAGAACATTCTGTCTAAACAGGGCCCAAGCTGTTTTTTACACTCGTTCCAAGAACACTCCTTTGTTCCTTACATCATCACAGACCTTTTTACAGACAAGGACTCACTCAAAAGTATTGCTCCCTCTGCAAATAATTCAAATTTCAGTCATATGGTACACCAGAAATGGCCAAACTTTGTACAATGTTTTACTGACGGTTCTCGCAACCACCAGAATAGGTCATGTTCCCTATGCAGTGGTCATTAAGGATACATGCAATTCGGCCGGTCGCCTCCCAAATGATGGCACTATTTTCACGGCGGAACTCTATGCTATCAATAAATGCCTCACTCTTCTTGAAAGCATGGACATTCGGAAAGCAGTAATATTCTCAGACTCCCTATCTGCCCTTCAGGCGTTAATGGATCTAGGCTTTAGTACCAAAAGGTCAACGATGACTGTTAATATCAGGAGAAAACTGTTTGAATTAGTTCAGGAACAATTTATAATTGTGCTATGCTGGGTCCCCAGCCACATAGGAATAGAGGGTAATGAACTTGCAGACCAACTGGCCCGTCAAGCTAACGATACGCCCCCCCTAGAGGTGGGGCTACCCTTTCAGGATTATATCCCTTCTTGTAGGGAGGGAATAGAGAGGTTATGGCAGAGGGGTTGGAATGGATGCTCTCGGTTCAAATATTACAAAATTAACCCTCAAATTACTAAGACAACTTGGTTTCAAAAACAGAGCTTCACATGCAGAAGAGCTGTCTCCTCCCTAGCTCGGTGCAGATTGGGCCACTGTTCCTCCCCCTCTCATTTATTCAATATGGGCCTCACTCAGTCACCGAACTGTTCATGCGGAGCTAAAGGGAACCTCAATCATATATTCTTTGACTGCTTCAATTTTCTAACAGAGTGTAGAGACTTATATAGGAACCTTATCCAAATGGGTTTTCCCGCCCCTATAACCATTGAAGATGTTTTACGTAACCCTTCACAATCTTCCTTTAAGCTACTCTATCACCATATCATTAATTCTAACATTCAACTATGATACTAATTTTCTCTGTGTACTTTCTCTCTAGTGAAGTTTAGTGATGTTTGCCTTTTGTCAAAGAAACTGACAGCCTTCAACGAGCCCTAACCTTCAAAATACTGGGACTGGCTAAAGTGGCCTAGTTGTCGTGGCCAAGAAGGAACATTATTAGAAGAAGAAAGATACGAATATGCAACCAAATAAGCATCTCATACATTTTGAATTAATTTCGAAGATTTACTCATGAAAGCAGCATTATAAAGTGAAAAATAAGTTTAATCGTACTACTTTATACATAATTTAAATCACCCCTTGGTTGTTATTATTATATTAATAATTTCTTAAACTATAAATTGTGGTGTATATTTAGGTTACGTATTCACATGTAAAAAATAAATTATAAATTACGTGTTATCTTCAGCAGTTCGATAAATAATATGTTGACTCGATTACTAACTTTATTAAAAAGTAAAAATGATATTATTATTATCATTTTTAAAGATTAATTGCAGTAAATATTACTATCAGTATTAAACTATTGATCACACACTAATGTATTGCATTGAAAGATTTTAAGTCTTTTATTTATCAATTAATAATAATGCTTATTAACGGGTGTCATTTAAATTATAAATGATGAAGGATAGTAATAACCATTTTGAAAAATAATTGCGATTACATCTTTCGATATAATGACCGAAAAAAAATACTTCTAATAGGGATGTATATTTGGTCATATATCCATCCCCATTTATGAAAAACAATAATGAATTATATCTCATCTTTTTCGTGGATATAATAAATGAAGTTAAACGGTAACAAAAATTGTGAACATTATTTACGGTTAATGTTTAAAGCATCAATATATTTCTATTGTAGATGATACAAATTTACGAAATAAAGTTCTTAACGTATTATGAATTAAATTTTCTTAGGCAACACAATGTAACCACAAGTATTCAATTGTTTAATTTCAAAAACGCGTATGTGACCATATTCCGTGCTGTGTACATATAGTAATTAAAGATATAAATTAAATAATCATTTCCTTTCAGCTCCATGTCCGGAAAAACGCGTGGAAACGTCGCAGCGCGCCTGCGCCTCGGCCCCCTCTCAGCTGAGATCTGTCAACGTGCACGGACGATAATCGCCTGTCAAGTGTGTGAGGAGCAAAACAAAGGTGCATGGAATAAAATACAACGAGCGGCGGTGTCGAAGGCGTCCCCAACATGCCCTGGTACATGCCCAACATCTCCATCTCCCTGACGGAGGCCATCAAGAAGAGGGTGTGCATCTACCTGCTGCAACGGTACCTGGGGCAGTTCCTCGAGGAGAAGCTGACGCTTGACCAGTTGTCCGTCGACCTGTACAATGGCAGGGGCACCGTCGAGAACGTCAGCCTTGATATGCAAGTGAGTGTGGCGCACGTTATTCATTACCATTCCCCGAAAAATGTATTCAACGTTATGGCATTGACACGTGTTTCGTGCGTTCGTAACGTCGTCAGCGGTAAACAATAACAAACAACGGCCATTTCTCCGTACACAAAGAACGGTCGGTAGGCATGCGGAAAACAGCTGATCCGGTGATGTGTTCCCCCTTATCGAAATCAATAAATAAACGCGCAAATAAACAAGTCTGGATTGTATTTTTCATAGAACGATTGGGGTTGTAATTACACATTGCTTTGTAGGTACTTGGGGGACATAAATCGGATTAGTTAACAATTAGGCAATGACTTTATTCTTTAAAATTTACATTAAAAACACTTGAATCAAATAATAGCTTATATATAAATCAAAGTCTAAATCGAATTATTTGTTAAAAGTAACCAGTGATTCATATAAGGGTTATGGATATATATATACATAAAAACACCCCTTTGTGTATAAATTTTGATTTCTGTATTGGCACACCCTCAATTTCACAAAACAAAACAACTGGGGTGAGATAGTCAACTGTTTATTTCTGTTGATGTTAAGGAATAAATTCGACAGTGTTTCAGCTTTAAAGTGTAGAGTGAATTGGTGTTCAAATAAACATTGTCTTCTCAGAAAGAAATGTGCACACCTTCAATTGAATATAATATAATAGACCACCCAAAAACATATAAATAAATATATATGTTTTTGGGTGGTCCATTATATTATATTATACATTTTTCAATATTTCAGTATTCGTTTGTTTATGGGTGGGTAGTAATAATAAACTATTTTTTGACACAAGTATCTCTACCTTATTTTATTAAATCCATTTAAAAAAATCGTCGAAATAATAAATAATGTAAACGCGCTTCTAATTTAATAGGTGACCGGTACCATTCGCCATTGGGATATAATTAATGCCGCTGTAGAGTAACTAGGAATATCCTTTAAATTAATAAACTCATTTACACACACATAAATATATAGGGTGTCCTGTTTATATTGGGAAATGGCTTAACCATGATTTAACACAACTTATCTATGGTTAAGTCGGAATTACTCTACAAAGTTACACTTAATTTTATGATTAACAATTAAATGCAATATTTAAAAATGTTTATTGGCGTAACTTATAATAATTTAAAAAATACCACTTGGAAAACACATTCATTTGAAAGTTTCTAATATTTTAATAATACTTCATATGTTGTACGATTAACTCAAATCAATATTTGTATAGACTGGCCGTTCACATAAAATGGAACTTGTAAATTCAGGAAAAGCAAAAAAAAATGTTATAAAAATGAAAAAAAACCTATATAAAAGCGATATTATGTGCTAATTAATTATCCTCGATTTTAGATATGCTGTATTTAAACAATTATTAAATAAAGAAAAACGTTTACCCTTTTTTAAACAACTGTGAATAGCCATTGTATGCATTCAAAATTTCATTTCCTGCAAAACCCGTACTATTTGCCGTTATAATTATAGTTGTTATTGAAATATACTGGCGGAATAAAACGGCCTCGCTTGAATCAATTCATTTATGTTAATGCACATCGTAAACAAACACATTCGTCGGATCTGGTCTGTCTGTCGTGAACGTCGGTTTTTTTTTATTATTGCGTCGGAAATAAACATTTTTTTGCACTATGAGTTTTATTAGTTTTTGGTGTAATAATTGACTGTTATAAAATTATGTTGGATTTTATTGCAGTTATTATTACACCAGAATTAAATCGTTAAAAAGGCGATGAGGTAAATTGTGAATTCAAAAATACTATTTACTGGAATTAATGAAAAATGGTAGATGATAAATGACAAATGAGGAATGATAGATAACAATCAAGTAATCACTTAATTTAATCTTTTTGTTTAATGTGTACTAAACCGGGAAAACAACTCTAAGCAAATAAAATATAGGTACATATATGCCTTTTGTTTCCTTGCCAAAAATCCGTAACATTACGGAACCAGTGTCGTGTCGTAACCTTTTGTTTACTATTCCTTCATTGTGTTATTGTTTTGTATCTTTTTCCGTCGCAGGCGCTCAATGAACTCGGGGAGAAGCAGAACTGGCCTATGGAATTCGTCAACGGGACCCTGGAGAAAATTACGTTTAGCGTGCCATGGTCGTCCATACTTAAGGATTCGACATTCATCGAGATCCACGGGCTCAAAGTCACGGTGCAGCCGAAACAGAGGAACGAATGCGGTAATTGCGATAAACGTGATGCCGTGTCATGTTTTATTCATATTTTTTCTAATCACAATTTCAAATTGTGTTTACATAGGAAGTGTATGCTTTTACGACTTATTTTTTTAGTAAAAATATAACGGCATTAATTCTTCATTGATACATGTAAGGAAAGTAGATTTATACAGTGATGGAAACGTTAGATGTCGCTTACTTTGTCTCGTACATATAAATTTAAAAGAGAGCTTCAAGAAATAATATAATTTTGATGTAGATTATATAAATTAAATTGCTTTTTAACGATAATTAATTCTTAAATGATCACAAATTTTGAACAGAATAACCATAGACAAGTAATTCAGTTAATGGCTATTTCTCAATTTGAAAATTGGTAAGGGTGTTTTTCTTATAAGAAAATGGCGTCTGATTGCTCTGTTATCGTTATTTTTTCCAAGCTTGAATCTTCATTTTTCTTAAAATTTGAAAATGCTTTAGAAACTTCCATAAAGGTACTCGATCAATATTCCTGTTGCAAAGACGAAGCCTCAGATTTTTAATATGTACTCTCAGATAAATAGTAATCGGCGCTAATACTATGAAGAGATAAGCTAATTAACTTTTTATATCAAGGAGTTCAACATTCGGATTATCACCAAAATGTCCTGGCACACAAACACCCTAATTATAAACGCCATCTAGCTTTATTTTAATTAGAAAATATTTAAAATAGTTTCGGGAAAAACCACAATAATTATTCCAAGAAAATGTCCTATTCTAAATAATGTTTTGCAAGTTTCTTATGCCGTTTAAATACTAATCGGCGGTAACACTGTTGTGTTGATGAGAAGCCCTTTTCTATTATTAGCAGAGAAATTGTTAGAGATAGTACTATCTAAATGTCGAAATCTGACCAATATTTCAATGAACATGATAAACGTTAAATAAGGTATTTTAAAAAGAAAATATTCATAGAAAGTTGTTTTGAAGTAAATATTATTAAAGCGCCATCTAACTTTTTTCAACATTAAGTGGTAAATTAATCTTTTCATACTTATGTATAGCTACATCCATGTTCGAATCCATGTGGAGTTCGATGACAAACTCGATGCAACTAGCACAGGAATGCATGAAACAGGAGGCCGCCAATATAGACAACTCACAGCCTTTAGAGGGGATTGAAATTGTCGCCCAAGCTCTAGATTCCAGTAAGTAAATGCTTCAAGTTGGATTATATATATTTATGTAATTTTTTTTCTATGATTTTAGTATTAAGTCGGGTCCGAGTGAAATTTATAGACACAGTGATACAAGTAGAACACGTGCCCAAAGACAGCCTCACCGGCGTGGGTTTAATAATCAGTATAGCAAAGTAAGTGTGCGGTGTTTTTGTATCCAAACACGATGCTTAAAAAGTGGTCTTTTGTAATTAGTATGGAATATCTAGATGAGGCCGGCAACGATCCGCCCACGGGGGAGGCGACCGATCACGAACAGTCGAAAGCCTACATCGTCTCGTCGTTCACGACGAAAACCTTTCACATGGAGGGGGTGACTTTGTCGACGGTGGAGTTCTCCAGCAGGGCCAGAACTTTTTCGCGTTCTGTAATTATGACGCAGTCCGAGGGAGGTGATAAGGAAAAGCCCGATTCTTTAGTGACTCTATTGGAAGAACAGACTTTGATAGAAGGTGACGATAATGGAAACGGTGGGGGCGGTGGTGGTGGTAGTGTTGAAGGGATGGAGTGTTTCGATGACGAGAGGCACGTGGTGCTCTGCGCAAAGTTTGCCGGTAAACAGGAGGTGAGGGTCAGGATGAAGCAGTCCGAGGACGTGAACGGGCCGAAGGTCTCGATTGAAATTAATTTGGGGGCGTTTTCGCTGTTCCTATCTCCCAGGCAGGTGTACGTGCTTTTAGAGCTAGCAGAAGGACTCAGTTCACCTGATACTGAGGATACAAGGTGAATACTATAATGCGTTTAAAATCTAAAAGTAAGAACTGGCTTTCTAAACATAAAGAAATTACTTATACAGAGTTTTCATTAAGTTATCTTTCATATTACACTTTATAAGGATAAAAAAAATCAATTCAAGTTCATAAATAATATCTGTCTATTTGATGAATCTGTAAAGGTAGCCAACATAAATAGAGTACAGAGATATAAGAAAATTTTTAATAGAAAGAATTTCATAAGCAACTTGATATGTTACATTAAGAGTATTGGTTGTCATGAAAATCGCGAATAAGACGAGAAACGACATCTAGCGCCGAGATGTGAGAGTAAATTGATTTTAACCACCAGAAACTAAAAGATATATTTTAATTTGTAAATTTATTAATAAACATCAACCCACCCTACCTATTTATTTTTACATTAACTACAAAAATGATTTTTATTTTGTAATAAATAATAATACTGATTAGAGCGAGGGTTTGAGACTAAACATCAAATTAAATGATTTTTAAAAGACTTTAATATGAACTGTACTGATATTTTTTCTTGCATCCAGTTTTTGACAAAAGACGATCAACTTTTTTTTTCAAATTGCACTGTATATATATTTTGTACTGATCCGCAAGGAGATTTTTTTCTGAATCTAAATTTGTAAACGATTTTATCCATTCATCAAACCAAAGTCCAGAAATTGAGGATTAAAAAAAAAAATTAAAAATCAAATACCCATAGTAAACAATATACAGAGCCTATTCCAAATGTCAAAAGTGACAGTGTCAGTCATTGGTACAATACTGCAATGATTTTTAATAATTTCATAATAAAAATGTTGCAAGATTTCAAAAACTGAAAAACGATTTCTGTAGAAGCACAAAATTCTAGTACAGTGTTTGAAATATTGCAACATTTTAATTATGAAATAATTAAAAATCGTTGCAGAATTGTATCAATGGCTGTCACTGTCACTTTTGGCATTTAAAATAGGGTCTGTATATTGCTTACAATGGATACTTGACTTTTTATTTATTTTTTTAATCCTCAATTTCTCGACTTAAGTTTGATGTATGGATAAATTTGTCTACAATTTTATATTCAGAAAAAAAATCTCCTTGCGAATAAATAAAAATATATATATAGTGCAATTAAAAAAAAATGTTGATCGTATTTTGTCAAAAACTGGGTGCGAGAAAAAATAACAGTTCAGATCCTATTAAAGTCTTTTAAAAATGGTTTAATTTGATGTTTTATTTATTAAAATCGGATAAAAAAATAAGCGAGATACAGTACCAAAGGTTTTTCGTCAGTCACCCTGTATATATATGTTTTTAAATCACTGTTACTAATTTTATTTCTAATTATATTAATATTTCTGTGTAGTTAAATAGAGTGTTTTACATTGCATTGCATTTTTAGAGCAAATTTATTTGCATTAAAAACAATTTTTGATGGCTTTAGTCATAAATAATTTGTGGCGCCATCTACTGTTCATTAAAATAGACGATTTAATGTTGCATTTAAATTAAGATATTGTTAAGTTGGAACAGAATTACTATTAAAATAAATTAATTATGTACTGGGAATTAAACAAGATTTTAACCAGTGAATTAATACTTTTAGTAATGTAGCGCCGAGACAAAAGTGCATGGAGAAACCAATGAGTGGCTTGGATTATCAAAGGGTGGAGCAGGAATTGCAGCAACAGCTGCATCCCTCGAATGCTTACATCTCTGGATTGCAAGGGATCCACGGATGGTCAACAGCTGCACTTGGTAAGAAATTGCTGGTTTTTACGAATGATATTCATGTACTTAATTTGAATGTATCTTCTAAACTAAACATTCTATTTTTACTATTAGTACTGCATACATGGATAAATAAGTAAATTATTTAATTCCATTATAACATTCTACATCTTTTAGCGCATAGCTAACCTTTAACTCTATTTAAGACAAACTTGAAACTACTATAGAAAATTATGGTATTTGTTGAGATTAGTAGTCCATCCTCCCTGTTATTTACACATTTATGTTAATTTAAATGAACTAGTCCAGTTTTATTGATTTTTTATAGAGGAAAGTGATAACGACGAGAATTTCTTACCAATGAAACCGAACGCCTGCAGTGCAACAATGTATGACAGTGCAATGTCGACTGCTAGTAGCAGTATGGAATCTAGTCTAAGTTCAAGTATGGCGAGTTCATTGAGTGAAGCGACGTCGAATAGGACAAGGAAAAGAGGTAATTAATTTTATATTTAATAGCTATACTTCTGAGCAATTTATTGTTTTCTTATTGTTCGAAAAGTAATTTAATTTTTTCCCAGTAGAGAATTTAATTTTCTTTTATCAGAGCAACTTTCTACTTTAGCCGCATTAGTATTACATATTTGTAAATATAAAAGTGATGCGCAGATTTTTCTGTATGTTTCACTTTCTTACTATTAAAAAAGTTTAAAAAATTTTGAAGATATACCACATTCTGTAAAGCCAGTTGAAGCTCATGAAGACATTACAGATTAAATTAGATGGTCTTATTGTTGCACTTTTAGATGACTTCATTTATCTAAAAAATTTGTTGATGTACTTCTTCTAGCTAGCAACATAGATTCCGATCCAACGGCTGAAATTTCCCACTTCCACATAAGACTGGCTTCGCTTGCCGTGGTCCTGTTACACGACGACATTCTGTTGGTGTCTAACGACAACACTTCGCCTACGCTGGTGCTGTCGAGCGTCAAACAAATGCAAAACACGGCCTTCAGTTTCTTCGATAATTTGGGATCGTTCGTGGTGGCCGGATACGGTAAAAGGAATTTTGATGATTGCAGAGGGTATTTCGAGAAGGCGTGCAAACTTAGTCACATGCGGTAAGTCGTAATAATAATACGTAGGAAAGTATCATGTACACGAAAAACATCTAAGCAAACTAATTCAACACGGTTGTTTGCACTGGTTTTAGAATAAAATTTTTACTTTGAGAACATAAAAATTAAGATTCTAAGCAGGCTACACTGGTTCTAGAATACATATGAAAACTAATAATAACAATATATGCCCTACAAAAAGCACATAAGTAGAATAATAATTTTTAAGAAGGAAATACCGTTAATATATGTCTATATTCTTTAATTATCAGTTTGCTTGCTGCTCCACTTCAGATCGAGTGTGATGAGACCACGACGCTGACAGCGTTCTCCCTCTCCGGTAAGTTGACCGCTGCAAAGATGGAAATCTTGGAGTGCCTTAATCAGGGTATTAACCAACCCATGGAATACGTGAGAATGGTAAGCTTCGACGACGAAAGCGGTTCAGCGCAGAATCATATTCCTACGAAGCCCTGCTTTAAATTATCCTTCAAACATATTGAGAAAACTGTAAAGACAGGAATGGCCAGGAGGGTGTTTATACCTAAAACAGATTTTTCGTAAGTATACCTTCATAAATTTAGATTATTCTAAATTTTGCATTGGTTGATAATATAATTTTATTATGGAAAAAATAAAGTACTATTAATAAATTACTACTTAGACAAAGTTTATGTTGAACCATTGAAAAGATTAACATTACTATAGTTTTTCTTGATTTTTTTTTCTTTGATTTTTTCTTTTTCTTTTATCTTGATAAACAGCGCCATCTATGAGGAATTAATGAGAATTAGTTCTTCTTATTAGGAATAAATGTTTCATGCTTTTATTTGTTACTGATTATATATTTACTTGTTATTTTAATTTTAGTATCACGTTGGATACGTGTACTATTGAGTTGGACATTACATTGATGGATAGAATATGTGCCTTGATACACGGCCCGACCATATGTGTGATCCAGAAGCCGCAAAACGTTTGGGGAAACGCACAGCCCGCGTCGAATGAGTTCGCCTCTACTCCTACAGAATCTCAAATGGACATCAAACTCGCTTCTCAATTACTTTCGATAAAATTAAGGTAAAGACAATTTGGAGACTTCATTCAATAGTACATAAATGAATAAAAGAAACTTTCTTGCAATGAAGTATTAGTAAGTAAAGAATAACTTATGTTTTATTGATGAATTTATTTAATCTTCAGTCAAAATGACTGATTAATTTTCTTCAAACTATCATTAGTGTTGTTGTTGGAAATTAAATTACATAAATAAGTATTTGAATTCTTTAGCTTTAATACAGGATGCCTTGCTAGTTTAAATGTTGAGAAAGTAAACAGTGGAATTGTAGATTAATGTGCCACCATTCAAATATTATTATACAATTTTAGATTTCCTATACCTGATTTTCGGCCCCCGCACGATATGCAGAGGGTGCCCTGGTGGAAGAGGAACGTGAGGCAAAGCTACATATTGCTCCAGTTGACGAACGCGCTTGCTCAAACCACCATACAAACCAATCAGGTCTGCCAGAAGTACACCCTGCAGGCGAAAGTGATCCACGCGAATTACTTCGAGAAGGAGGGCGCCACCGCTTTGCACATTGCGAAGGCGGGCGTCGACGAGCGCTACAGTTCGATGCAGGAAGGATTCAATCAACCAAGGTATATTGTAAAACTTTTATTTGAACAAGAGATGGGGAAAACGAGAGTAACTTGTTTTATATTGTATTTCACATAACATCAAATAGAAACATCTGTGGATCACTTTACTCAATGTTCCAATTAAAAATTTCCCGAATTAATGTCCTATCTATTTACTTTCGTATAATTTATTGTGATTTGACAAAAGTAAACAAGTTTAACTTCTGTCGATTTCTTATTGTCATTATAGACAAAAATAATAGATATGTGAAATGTTTCCATAGAACGTTAATAGAGGGCGGGTTTGAGTGGAATACTCGATTTTATGAGTGTTTCAGAAAGGGCACTCGGCGATCTCTTGCCATCTATGCTTGTAATATTTTTTTAAAATTTAAGTCTATTAAAAATAATTTTATTATTATTATTTACCTTTCAGTGTATGATGATAATTATTGTACAGTCTACAATTATTTTTCTTGATAATGGTCTACTACATAATAACTTTCACCATCATTATTTTTATTTTATGACTTACTATCTTTACAGGATAGTAATACAAGTGTATCCAGTGACGAAAACAGAAATCGAATTGGAAGAGGGCAACGATCACGAGGTAGACCCAATGACCCAATCGTATTATGGTACCTTCAATTTTCAAGCCCCCAAGAAGGGGCCGTTCAGTGCCAAAAGGGTGATCCATCAGAGTGATACACCACACGCTAAAACTCCTCAAGGTAAAAAAGGTGATGGTTATACTATAGTACTGGCAATCTGCTCGTCTCTTCGTGCGTCGATGTTTAAGATGAACGTATTTTCTGACCTATTCTAATCAAGTCCACTGTTTTCCTTTTATAATAAAGTCAGCAATAATTATTTCACTAAGTTATTTAATAAAAATCATTACATGGCGCCACTATCTTTAATTTATGATATTTTATAGTGCGAAGGTTCCAGTTAGATTACTAGTTCACCATACTAGGTGAATATATAAAACTAATTTTGGTGCATTCAAATAAAACATTATTATGTCTTTCTTTGACTTATTCAAAGTAATTAATATATTTCGTTTATAACTAAGACAGAAATTATTTATTTGCATTTTTTGGTTAGTTTTTATTTAATCCATTATGTATTAATTATTACTTCTTTGAATGATTTCTTAGTTTAATTACAAAACGTCCGGAATTTTTTTATATCATTGTGTAGAAGGTAAAAAATTCTTCTGAGAGTTGTATTAATATTTTCCAGAAGATATAGAAGAACTGGTGATACCTGGAGATAAACAGGAGATTTCTGATTTCATCGAATTGACGACACAGTCGGCTCGAATTCAGCTTGAAATCAATCTGCCCACGTTGACCATGCAGCTCGTCTCGAAACACGTGTACGAGGTCCTGTACAACCACATCAGCAGCGACCTGCTGCTATGGGAGCCCAGCGTGCCCGCCCCTAAAATCCAACAGACTAACGATTCCATTCCCTACCAGGTGTCCAATTTTGAAATGCACGAAACGTACGCGATGTGCAAAAGCGGAATACAATACGGTGAGTGATGCTTTTTCGTTAAATTAAAAGAGAGCACTGCTTTGTTTAGTAAAATCAGTAATAAATAAAACATATTGTACACACTAAAATTAATTTTATAATTAAAATCATTACTATTTGATAAAGAGATCTTAAAATTTGATTATGTTTTGTTTTTTTAGATTCTGATAGTGATTCCTCCGATGATATAGATCCTGAAAACTCGAACGTGTTCTATTCCGTGTACGAAAGTCGCAACAAGTTGATGCAGAGAAAGCAGCAGACGGTCCAATTGAGGGGACAGAGTTACCTGACTCTGAATTTGCACATTGGCCAGGGACTACTCTGTATGAATCCGCCGGTCCGCGATGTATCAATCAATGTGATCCCGGAACAGCACGGGGAGTTCGTACTTTGCGTCGAGGAGGCGAACGTCTTCAGCGTAACGGGATACAACGGCGACGACAATTTAGGTTACGTTTGTGTTCAATCGAAAGGTGCACAACTACATCACTGTGGTGAGTCATAATAATAGTTTCTTTATTTATTATATAAGACTGTTTCAATCTCAAATAATATAAGCGTTAAAACAGAGATGAAAAGATATAACTAGCCTCCTATACTAAATCCTACTCAGAAATTTAGAAACTGAAAGTCGGTTTGATAATTAATAAATGAAAATAAACAGATTTTCATTTTTATCAACTAATTAAAAATATGTTCATCTTTAACATCTCATGCGACGAAGAGTTGAAGTCGGCCGTCGTATCTTATTGCGCGAGTCGGCGGGAGAGTGGTACGACGCAGGTATGAAAAAGCTTCCGGAGCGACTTCAAAAGTGCAATGAACGTAACGGGGACTATGTAGAAAAATAGCTAAAAGTTCAAGCTTTCAGAATCTGTACTTTGTTTTGCAATCAAATGATGTTTACTATGAGAAAAAAAATTCGAGACCTTAATTTACGGACAACTTTCGTAACATACATACTTAAATTAGTTATATCTGCCAATGGTGTGTAACATTAACGTAGTAGATGTTTTAATATGGATTACCTCGTACTAGCGGCCGTTTCTAACCTAATTAATTGTAATTTTAATTACAGATATGTTTACAACACCGAGCCAATGTCCACCATTAAAAGAAATAGGAACGGCACTGGCGAGGCATTTACATCCGACCATCTACAAGTCGGAGTCCGGCATGTTGGCCAATTGTAAGGACCGGGGTGGCAATAGGGAGATGGTTTCGGTGGCCGTACGAATTCAGGCCAATCACGAAACTCATCACGTCAAGGTCAGGAACCCTTATATTGTAGTTATTAAATGTAGGCAATGTAGATTAGTTAATAAATAATGGTAAAACAAATTAAATGCTACAGCTAAAATAAAGGTGTAATTAATTATTTATTAAACATATCATCTACAAAATTTCATTAAATATATTCCTAATAAAGACCCTGTAGCGTGAAACATTTGTAGACCAAACAAACTCTAATCATTTTTGTTTTTATTAAACAAATGTTTTAAAAGTATAACCAAATATTGTTTTTATTTTCAGACCGTTAGGGTAGCTTTAGGCATAAACAAGGCGACTCTAAGGCATCGTATGTGCCTTGAGCCAAACAGTTGGATAACGCAGCTCATTGATTTCTTTAATGTGAACGATTACACTATACCAGGTTACCATGCCAAAGAAGTACTGACTGAATTGCATTTACACTTGTGGGATTGTGCCATAGATTACAGGTAAATCAAATTTAAATTTAATTAGGCTATTAATTGTATACCTAATGTTATTTGACATGCGCATGCGCAGCTTATACCAACTGGGTGGGAGAAATTTTAAGATTTTAAAAATTATGTTTCAGACCGTTTCATTTGCCATTACGTTCTGTGGTCACTCTAGGGACATTTAGTATGTCCTCTCATCTTTCCGCGACTGCAAATACTTCGACGCTGAGGTTCATAGCCGAAGAGTGTGGGTTGTTCCTGAGCGAAAAGGCTCCTCCTAAAAACGGAACACCTTCTTCTGCTTTGATAGACCTGAAACAGGATTACGTCAGCGTTGTGGATCTGGGATTATTCGAACTGAGTTTGAGAACAAATGATAAGGTATGTACTAAGTAAATTAAAATAAAACCATTCGGTCCTTAATTAAAATTAAGTTCGCATTATCTAACAGAAATATTATTATTATTTTTCTAGACTAGTGGAATTAATCCACACATCGATTTAAGGGCGTCCAATAACATAGTGAATATCAGGACGTGCTCGGATAGCGGCCGTGCCCTGACGCAGCTAATTACGTACTTTGCTAGTGACGGTGATTTGATTCCTAATGAAGAACCGCCCCCGCCCGCTAGCGCCTACTCAAGTCCGAGACACAACGTTGAACAAGAGTTGATCAGCGTAGAACAACAGGACATCAGTAATTTATCCAAGAGCCAACACCAGCACGTCAACGAATTGCTGGGGGAGGCTATGGAGGAAAGTTTAAGTGTTGAAGGTAAGTTGATCTTTTATTTCTCACGTTTTTATTTTTAAAAGAAATAGTAACAAACAGTTTCGTTAATTTTATTTTATGTACAGAGAAAAACGTAGATCCAAACAGTTTTGGGGCAAAAATGTTCTTCTTTCCCGATGAGGGTCAGGCAATAGTGGATAACTCCAAGCCCCCACCGCAAGTCACTACGGAATTAGGTGACGTCACTTTCAGGTCCAATAAAAGTAGTGATACCGACGAAGAGTTCTGTATAATTGGGGAAGAGGCCGGTTTGGGAATTTTGGTAAGTTATCTAATCAAACCTAACTATTTCTTTAATTACTTTTTTATTTTCTTCACTCATTTATGAAATCCGGTATAAGATTTTTTTAATAGTCAATGCATTAATAAAATAAGACTTGTATGTCTGTTTTTAATATTACTAATAATATTACATTGATGAGACTGTTACTTATATGCTGTAAATAGAGTAATAATTTTATTAATGTTTCACCATACATAGAGGCTTCATCAGGTTTAATAATCAATCGGATGAAGCCACTACTAGCGAGATAAAATGTAAACACATCTTTAAAAAAAATATATGTGTGTATAATACAGCCGAAAAATGGTCTTCCTGAAATCCGTTGGCTGACCGACGAACCCCTACGCGTAATCGACAATCACTTCAACATCCCGATCGGCAAGACCGACATACTGAAACCGCCCAAACATTTCCCGGTACCGGTGATGCGGTACACTCTATGCAACATGACCATTGTCTGGCAGCTATACGGTGGTAATGACTTCAAATTGCCCGACTCGGCGGAGAAGAAGGAAAAGAAATCGGTTAACTTCTCCGACATGCAGCTGCGTGAAGGCGTAGGCTATTCGAACACCCATACTGGCGAGGTCATTTTTAACACTTTCGTCGAGAAGAGGAAACCAAAGCTTAACTGGCTGGTCCAGGGCGGCGTTAATCGGAAACACGACGTTTTAATTGAGTTGGAATTGAATAAAGTAAGTTCTAATACAAATAATTGTCATTTTCTAAATCATGTTACTTAAAATGAACTTTTAATCAAACTTCTGTGAACCGATTTTCTATTTAGTTACCTTCTAATCCAATATAACAATTCCAAATTTCCGTGCCAAATTTACGATAAGACGTTAATAATTTCTTCTCGTCTTTACCAATAGTAATTTTAAGATTGTAAAATGGATTTTTAACGTGACACAAAATTACAGGTGCGGTTTCAGCATGAAGTTTATCCAGAAAATACATCGCAAGCGTCCAGGCAGGTTTTACTTGTGACTGAAATTGAAGTCCGGGATTTGTTGCAATCTAGTGAGATTAATAAGTTCCTGTATCAATACACTAGCCAGAGTAGGCCCAAACAGTCGCATGCACACATGGTAAGTAATTATAAAAGGTAAAAATATTACTTTATTTTAACATCTATCTTGTTTTAAAATTTTTTGTGTAAATAAACAATTCATCCAATTGAGATATAAATTACCTACCCCAACGAACTATTAATTGGTCTAACCTTTAGCAAGGTGTGTATTCTTACTACTCTGTGGAGTATACAATCTTTTGAAAAAAATAAAAGCACGCTAGGGCATATATATAAATATAAAAGTACAATTGATTAATATATAATGTATTAAGATAAGCCAGGAGTGTGCTCAATTAATGTAAGATTTAGTATATGCTAGGTTAATGTATAATTATTACAATAAATAATTATTTATTGTCTTTAGTTCTAGCTTCCAATAGAGGGCGTAACTAATACATTTTTTATTTCACTAGTTGCCTGTGGTGGGCGCAAACTGTACTAAAATTTATAATTTCAATTGCAAAAATGTTTATGCTATTATTATAATTTGAGTTTTTCTTTCTTATAGATTGCAATCAAAGCTGTCCACATTCGACCCGACCTTAAATTGAAAGCCCAAGAATGCTGCCTTAGGGTTTCCGCACTGCCGCTGAGGCTTAATATCGATCAAGATTCCCTTCTGTTTCTGATAAACTTTTTCAACGAGCTAAGCGGAACAACAACGAAAACACGTAAGTAAAATAATTTCTATGGTAATATTTTTACGTTTAATTATTATTAAGTCAAAAAATTTCATTTCTCTCATTTTCATAAAGTTACTATTTTTTTAGAAATAAATCTCACCCATGCAGTAAAAAATAAATAAACAAATTTAACGCATGTATTTGTATTATTTAAAAACTTCGGCCACGACTTAATTCGTAAAAAAAGTACTTTATCTGTGGATAGTAAAAATAAAAATATAGATGTTAAATTGTATTTCAGATGAAGTAGCTACAATTTCCTCAAAACACAATACCCCCACCCACCAACCACCAGTGATGACGGTGTCGACGAGTAATGACCAATTGATAGAACAAGCCCAAAAATTGGTGGACGACAATCTACTACTGTTATTAGACGACGTGAAGAGTATCAAAGATGACGACAAATCACTGAATTTATCAAAAAGCAGTTCAGATAATTCATTACCAATTTACTTTAGGTAAATATTATTATTAATAGTAAAACTGTTTTTAGAAAGTATGTTAGAAAATAGAATTATTTCATATATCGGATAGTAACAACTTTGCTTTTTAACATAACACTTTCTTATGTTAATAATGATAATAATAATATTAATTAACATTTATGGTGGAGAAAGTAATAATACTTCTAATAAAAGGATTGGAGTAAGCTGTAAATATATTAATGAACCTTGCCTTTTCAGGAAAATTATATTTACACCAGACGTTCCTATAAGGTTGGACTACCACGGCAAACGTTTAGACCTAACGCATGGACCTCTAGCCGGATTGATCATGGGCCTAGGACAACTTAATAGTTCGGAATTACGACTGAGACGGCTTTCGAACAATCACGGTCTGCTTGGATTTGATAAGCTGATGACGTATTGCTTGCAAGAGTGGATAAACGATATCAAGAAAAATCAGTTGCCCAGTCTTTTGGGCGGTGTGGGACCAATGCATTCACTCGTGCAGTTTTGTAAGTGATAATCATTAGTCAAATGCTATTTTTACCAACCAAGACTTTTTTATATCAATTAATTTCGTTGGTTATAATTAATATTTCTTTTACAGTCCAAGGTATCAGGGATTTGTTTTGGTTACCAATTGAACAGTACCAGAAAGACGGGAGAATCGTGAGAGGTCTGCAGCGCGGTGCCAATAGTTTTACAACCTCCACAGCGATGGCAGCACTAGAGCTAACGTCGCGAATAATTCACTTAATCCAGATAACAGCTGAAACTGCTTACGATATGATGTCGCCTGGCCCTAGTGTGAGACGCGCTATCAAGTCTAAGGGCCGCAAACGACGCTACAATCAACCGCAGGATATAAGGGAGGGAATGGCGAACGCTTACAATGTTGTTAAAGAGGTAAGAAAAAGAATAATTGTACTAATACACTACATAATAAGGAGGAAATATGTAAGTCATTAGCTAAATCCAGCGCAAAATAGAGTAATATCCGAAAACACGCTACTAGCGTTGAGAATATCTAAGTTTGAAGACACAGCAAATGTAATGTAATGTAATGTAATACCAAATTAAACTGCTATTTTGTTCATTGGATAGATATCGTTAGTAAAATAAACCTACCATCAAAAGGAATTGTATTATAGAATTAAAAACCCATTGCATTATTTTTTCAAGGGTTTTGAAGAAACGGCGGAAAACATAGTCCGAATAGCGTCGCACGAGCGCGAACAGAAGGGCTACAGTGGCGCCGTCGGCGGCGTTTTGCGACAGATACCTCCGACCATTGTGAAACCGATCATAATTGCATCCGAGGCGACGAACAACGTACTGGGTGGCATGCAGAGCCAGCTGCTGCCTGATTCGAAACGCGAGGCCAATCAGAAATGGAAAAATAACGAGGGTTGAATCACTTCATATAACTTATTTGTACCATAGATAGATTTTTAATACAATTTTAGGGTCAACTTTTAATTAGTTTTGATACAAGTTAATTTTCCTTACCCATGAATAAAAAAAAACGGAAACTACCACATAGCTTTAAGTTTGAGTGATTCATTTTAAGTTTTATTTTCTAATATATATTGTGATAGTCAACAAATTTTCCTTTATAATATATATTCGTTTCAAAATACGCAATATTTTACAGTCAATTCGTTTTTGTTTTATATGTATTTTTAAGATTCGTTTGTATGCATGGAAATGATTTTTACAAGAAGCACAAAACTATTTCTCATTTATATAATTATTACCAAATTAGTAAATTAAATTTCATATTAGAGTTTTAAATATAAATTTAGTGGTAATTATAAAAAATACTGTATAAGAATTTAATCTACATAACATTCAGCTTATTAATGATTAAATTAAATAAATTCTGTGCTTCTTGTAATCCATCTCCAAGCGCAATTAAGATAAAACCTAATATATTATTTTTAAGTTTCTATACAGAGTGCTTACTAATTGGAATTCTTGATGTTTATTTTTTTCTTTGTAGATAAAAGAGATGTGTCTATATATGTAAATTAATTAAGGTGAAGTTATAGAGAAATATATAAATCTAGAAAGAGGTAATCTGTTATAAAATAACGGAATGTACAGTGAAACTGTTTATTGAGAATCAAAAGAAGTGAAAGATTTCTTCATCACATAATCCTGTATTTTTTATAAACTCGTTTTTGTAACATTATTTATGTAGGATACGAAAATCAATGTCTACATTAATAATAAATTATTACAACCGTATTTTGTTGTATTTATATTAATTTATAATTATTACTTTATTTATATCCTTTACTACTATAAGTGATAGAAAAACGGTTAAATGGGGAAAGAAGTGCAGATTTACGAGACGAATAAAATTCCAATTCAAAGTTTTCAAAAAAGTCAAGGGTAACTAGATATTTTGGAAAAAGTTAAAAGTGTAAAAATAATCTTTTGAATGTGGCCATAATTAACTAGGGTGTCCGTTTAATAAAATGTTTGCGTCATAACTCGGAAAATTAAATGATGAATTCTGAATATATTTTACTTTGATATTTTACAGTTTTCTGTCCTAATAACCGAGATATATTGATTTGAAAAAATTGACATCTTTTACTTTTTTCAAAATATCTAGTTACCCTTGACTTTTGAAAACCTTGAAATTGCAATTTTATTCATCTCTTAAAACTACACATTTAACCATTTTTCTATCTCTTATAGTTTCCGAGATTCCCATAAAGAACATCTAAAAAACTCACCCTGTATAAGCTGGAAGTTTTACGTGGTAATTGTAAAATGTTAATGTCTGTTAAGTTTTTTTGCAAAATCAATTAAATGGAAATTTAAAAAATTGATATGCATTAACTAAGTTTTCTAAAAATCGAAAACTAATTGAGATAGTTAAAAACGATAATAAAAACGCAACTGAAAATAAAATTATGGAACAAAACAAGTGTTCTACTTTACCCAATTTGAAAATATGGTTCCATCAAGAAAGTAGCGCAACAAGTATTCAGTATAAACGATATAGTGATCTATTATAGTTTGTTTTTTAATAAAAGACAAAATATAAAAAGTCTCGCTAAAATAGATTCCTGTAATTGGTTGTTTGTCGGCCGTATTCACACAATGCAGAATTAGTAATTATGACGCCGACATTTTTTTAACAGCTGTTTTTCAGTTTATCGATATATTTAATTTCAGAATATTCTAGTGATGTATGTGTTCTTCAATTGTGTTTTTTTCAAAACTAATTATTATAATAACTTGTGGAAATGGATTCAACTCCTAGTAACGTACGTACAAAAAACGTCAAATTTAAAATTGCCGCTGAATTTATTGTTAGGAAAATGTGGCCATTGTAATCGAGGCGTACTCCATTTGTCTCTCTTATTAAAAAACATACTACAGTAATTACGAGGGATAGTAATACCATTTATTACCGTGCGGGGCTCTGGCGAATATAGTAGCCGCCGGATGTGTGCTAACATGTTCAGTTGTATTTCAGTTGTCTGTGAGCTCGCGGGTATTGATTGTGCCGTTTATTATTTATGTTCAAGCAAATAAAGGAAGCCGTCAGTTGTGAAGTTACAGACTAAATACATTTTTAAATTGGTTTTGTTTTCCTTTCTCTCCTTGTATGTATTTTATAGGGATTATTATTTAGGTCAGGCAAATAAAAATCGTTGCTGTTAGGGAAATCTACATTTTCACTATAAAAAAATATAATACAAAAAATAGACTCGAATAAAATTACACGGCATCGATTTTGGCTGCATATAAAACATTGACAAAATCAAATACGGCCCAAAGATATGTAAATTTTCGTTCATTGCAAATGTGTTGCAAATTATTTATGTTTCTATTTTATTTCTAAAGGTTAGAAATTGAAAAATGTTAAAAATATTGTATAAATTAATAACTACCGAAATCATTTGTATCTTCATATAAACGGGGACGAAACACATTTGCAACAATTATTACTATGAACTGGACGCCGATAAAAGCAAATACGTCCACATTGAGAATTAATTACGTCAAACTGCGCGCGCAACATATGGAACATAATAAACTAGGAACAGTCACACGATTAGATCGGTAGCAGTCTGAAAGCCACATAAACCCTCGCACAATTATTGTCATCTCATTGTTCGCTCATCCTCGCTCGTTACTCTCTACCTACTAGGGCAGTAACATTTAATTGAACTTAACTTATTACAGTATGTACAATTCGTGTTTTAATTGATTAAAATTATAAAAATTTGACTAGTTGTGCACCTTGGAGCCGTGCAGTTCGATGAAGGACTCAAGGGCCTCGGGTACGTGCCCCTTGTAGGTCAGCCTGTGCGTTTTCACAGCCATTGCAGCCATACATTTTAGGCTCAGCTTCGCTTGCGTCTTTAGGATTATTTCCGCCACACCTATAAACATACAGTACATTAATTATTTTAATTAACTAATGTGTTAATTATTAAAGTCCGTCCAAATTACCTAGAAAGCTGCAGATGTAAAAAAATATACAGTAATAATGGAAATATTGCTAACCATCTATACTTGATTTATGAATTTGACGTTTATAATTGATGATACATGTTGCAAACCTATATGGCCCATCAATGTGGAGACATTTCAAAATAAATCAAATGAGTAAAGTATTAGTTTTCCCAAAGGATTTCGTATATTAGATATTTGTTATTTAAAATTCGTGGACAGGAAGTTATAAAAACATTTTATAAAGATAAAGCTTCAATATTCAACATATATTTGTCTTGATATTCATTAATTAGATTGTAGTATCCCTTTAATGTCAGAAACACATTTGCTTGCTAAATTTGATTGCAATTGTTTCAATTTTTTTTTTCTTGTGTAATATTTATACAAAAAGGACTAATTCACATGAACATATACAATATACATTCTACCTGTGGCAGATGAATCCAGTGGAGTTTCCCCTCTGCTGTTCACGCAGTCTATATGCGCACCAGCTTCAGTCAGCTTCATAATGATCGTGTGCAGTGTCATGAAGTCAGAAATTGGCTTGTGATAGTTCACAATAACATGGAGGGGTGTGTTTCGCTCTGCGTCCATTGCATTCACATCAGCGCCGCATTGTATCAGCAAGCACGCAGTGTCCGCGCAGGGAAATCTGTTAATAACAAAAAAGTCAATAATTAAAAAAAAAAATATCTATATTATCGTCACCTATATAAACTTACTTGCAAATATCACTAATATGGAAGTCGTCCACTGGAGTCTCAGCATTGCAGGATAAATGCAACAAGGTTTGACCATCACGGTGTTTCAACTGCATTTGATTGAGTTTAAACACCATTCGGCTTATGTTGAACTCTTGCTCTTTCGTGCATTCAGTCTTGCTAAGGAGCTTCGTTAATATTGTTATTAAGTAGAGTGTGGTTGTGATGTTGTTTTCCATTTCCTCCTATGGTTATAAATGTGACTTATTGTCTACAAATAAAAGCAATAACTTACTGATATCGTTTCTGGATCATCCTTTGGTCCAGGCTTAACGATCTTTTGTTTGTTTCTCTCTAATTCCGTGATGGCCGAGTCGAGTACTTGGACGACGTGCTCGTACATCACCTCGACGCCGACGTGCAGCATCTGAGAGAAGACTTGCGCGAACCTGAGAAGATCCTTTACCACCGTGATGTTGTTCATCTGTCGCAGGTAGATGGCGTGCAGCCAGAGTTCGATACATCTGTCAAACCTGGCGTTGTCAGCAAATACCGCCCCCCTGAAGATAATCGGATGCGGCAGCTCAGGGTTCTTAACACCGAGTATCCGTTCGCGTATCGTCAACGATTCCATGTGGAGGGAGTTCGGATTGTGTTCGATCATCTCTAATTCGGCCATCGTCTGGCATTCGACCCAGTTTTCGTACGCGGGAACGGGTTTTGAAAGAGTTTTTCTAATCACATTATCCATATCACTATACCTAAAAAGTTTGTAAACATTAAGAGTCAGCTGTTTCTGATTGTACATTTTTATGTTATTGATGATTTTATAAGTTTAACACTTACCTAAGTTCCATAGTCTTATGTAAGTATTTATAAGCACTCTGAAGACAGTAGTTGTCCTTATCGTTAGCGTAAGAGGCTCCTAATAATTCCAAGGCTTCAATTTTCTCTTCCTTGGAGACCTCGGGCCTTTCGATAAGATACTCTACCACGTGTTTCCTTGTCCGCTCAGCGGCCGCCTTAACCGGCGTCATTCCGACATCGTTAACACTACAGATTTGAGCATCGTACGCCAGCAGTTCTTTTACGATGGCCGTATGCCCGCATTCGGCCGCGAAATGAAGTGCCGTGGCTCCGCAAAGGGCCTTTTCGTTAGGATTGGCGCGATTCTCCAATAAGAAACTCACCTAAAACAGAGAAATTATCGGCGATAACAAAAGTTATATTTAACCCAAACACATTTTAAAATTTAAGTAGTAGTCGTAACATTTGGATATCGACCACGTGGTCCTTCCGCCGTGTTATTTATTTGTGTGTGTGTTTGTGTAAATGAGCTTGTAAATTGTTACTTGTTATACTCTTTTTCTTTGGTAATGTAGTACCATATAACGGTCACCACCATAATCTTTGTTTTTATAGAAATTGATTTGATTAAACATTTTCTTCTAACGCACGCCCCGCCCCCTACATTTAAAGATGAATTTATTGGGGAGTGGGCTTAGAATAGTGATTGAAACGTACCACGTCTAAATGCCCCTTGTACGAGGCTATCATCAGGCAGGTGTTGTTGTACTTGTTCGCTATGTGGATGTCGGCGTAGTGCTCAGTCAGGTACTTGACGATGTCGAGCCTGCCGTCGAAGCAAGCCGCCCTCAAGGGTGTGGAATTTGTTCTCGTTGGATGGTTAACGTCAGCGCCGGCCTTCACCAACGTTTTCACCACGTTCAGGTGACCTTAACAAGAAAGAAATCGATAAAATTTAATTGCGGAGAAATACATAATTTGAATAACTTTAGTCCGTTTATTGTAGCCTTTAAATTCTTATTAGCATAAGATTAAAATCAGTAAAAAACATATATTTTGACGGAGCGTCATAAAGACCACCTGCTTGCTGATGAATATATAAGCACACACCCGACGGCTATTCTATTCGCCAGCGCTTCACACGGGGAAAACAGATACTACTTTCCAACAATCCCTCGTATATAAACTCCCAATACTCTTTATTTGGTTGGATAAAAAACGATTGGTGAAGCTAAATAAAAAATAAATTCCGCAAAAAAAGAACGTGAAAGTAAGTATTCAACAAATACATCTATATAAAAAAAAAACTTTATGGATACTTTTGATAATAAAGTTATTTAGTAATTGATTTACCTCCTCCCGCGGCGCACCATAATGCGCTGGCACCCTCAATAACATATCCATCAAATTTTACAGTTCCCTCCTTCTCTAAGTCAGTGTTGAAGTTGGAAACTATCACTTTAACAACACGATTGTGCCCCTGCCTCGCAGCGACTATCAATGGAGTACAGTGTTGTCCATCTTCTTCAATAAAAATCTATAACAGAAGCAGTAATTTAGTACAAATAAGCACACGAAGTTCTTCAATAGATCGCTAACCAAATTCGACTGATCTTTGATTTTGTTTATCATTTGTTTTTTTTAAGAACAAGATTTACTTATTTTAAGCAGAAAATGTAAAGTAATTAATTTTAAAAGTAATTACACCTTTTTTTTAGTAAACATATTTTTGAAATTATCTATCAACCATCAGGAAGTTGTACTTTTATAAGATAATATTAAAAACAGCATTCTTGGCATAAAAATAAAAGATTCTAAAAAGGTTTTGATACCATGTTTTATGCTGGTTTTGGATTGATTTATCATACTTAATTTGATTACAATTAAATTTTACACTACAAACCGCAACGAAGTTGATTAAGTTAATAGGTAATGTCAAATTTGATTGCAATTAAATGCTGTTTATTTGGCTTTTCCTGTTTTTAATAAATTAGTTAATCTCAAACCTGGTTCCAAATTTTAGTTTTGAATATCCATCCATATACTTTATGATAACTAAATAAACTCTCACATTTTTATTTACTGTGTTTGATCAACAGGGCTATTAAACATGCTTTAAGAAGAAAAATATGAAGTGAAAAAAAGGTATACAAAATATTTCTTATTAATTTAATTGATTCAGTTCTTTGTTTAAAATAAAACAAAGGCTATTCTGACTTTATTCACTTGTTTACAAATAGTTGGCAGTTGAATCCTTGCCATAATTTACTTTTTCTAGATAAAAATCACGTTTAAGGTTAACAGTACGGATGAGTAAATAAACATGATGCACGGCATGAGTGTGCAGTGTGTGTGGGTGACCCGTGAAACGATGGAACATGCTGATTTATGTACCAACTTTTATTACAGGTTATAAATATTCCAACTAATACGATTATACAGTGTCAACAGTACTTTAAAAAAAATCAAACATATAAGGCAAATAACTAGACTTAACTGTTGCCAAAAGTTTTATACATATTTGGAATGGTGATTTTTTAACATATGGTAGTAATGAGTTATAATAATTATTTAATTTTCGAAAAATCTCCTTTGAAAAAATAAAATTTGTATAACATTTCCGATATAAAAAACAATAATTTAATATGAGTTTCAGTTATTTGATTACAAATATTTAAATTGTATTTTACTTTAAAAACTAAGGGTTCAAAAATTTACATCAAACATTTCCACATGAAATAATTATTGCACAAAGTTTTCTATTTTTGAATACATTTTTTTACAGCGACGTAAAACGATTTTAATTTTTAATTACATAAGATATTAATTTAAAATGACACTTCTTATTTTGTGTTTTTGAAAACAATTTAAACATTTTATTACTTATCCAATCTGTTTGTATTGAAATAGTTTTTCTAGATAAATCTTTTATGCCTAAATTCATTTTAAATAAGATTTTCTAATAAGTTTATATTTACTTTGTTGAAATGATTATGAGAATATTCTGGAACTTATTTTGTTTATACAATTGTTTACATTAATAAACAAATTTTATTATAGAATTTTCGATTCAATTTTTTTATGTGCTTATTTTATGACTTTGTTTAATAAAAAACAATCGCTAATTTTTAGTTTATAGAATAAACGCGTGACGAGGACGTTATAGGAATAGAAAATAAACTTCATAAATAACAGAAAAGAGTGTATTTTTACGTGCGGATAATTTTAGGTTAGGTTCAAGGGAATTTCGCATGTTTACGCGGTCCAAAAATATACACACGCGCCGACAGAGAGAACAAAGGAAACGCGCGAAGAAGACAGGGTAACCGGGGGCCCGCACTCACCTCGTTTAGCAGCTGATTAGCCTCTGATAGCGTCACGTTATCAGTGAGCAGAGTGTAGAGAGCGATGGCCATTCCATCCTTGGCCGCGTAGTAGACACGGTTCCTGAGGGACTCACGGGATTCTATCATCTTGACACAGCTCACCAGAAAAAAGCATCATTCGCGCGGCGTTTCACGCGTTCTCGCGCCGGACTGCACAGTCTTCCCGAATATCTTCCCGACGCGAAAATACGGGAACGCGAACATATGATCCGACGGGAATTTGCATAAGTCACCGCACGTGACTACTGACACGAGCGGTAAATTCAAAACGAAACAGAATAAGTTTATTTAAATAAGTTCATTTAAAAAATGATTACTATTATATACATTTACATTCGAAGTAAAAAAAACAATATGAATAATATTCATTTGATTGAGATAAGTGGTTTGGATTTTCCCAATAAAACTGATAGCGATAATTTCCATTTTTTTTCTTACGGCTCATCTCAACTGATAATAATACCCGCAAAAACCGCATTGACCCGTGTGCTTATTTATGTTCGGGCCTCATTTCCGTCCACACGTTTAAATCCTTTGTGAGAAATGTGCGCATTCATCGTTAATTAAGTCGTGAATTTTCCCAGGTCGGAAAAACCCGCTGCCAGATGGAAGGTTAGATCAGCTGATTGATTATGTTTATTGTATTGTTCGATTCGCCAGTATTGCATAAGTATTATAAAAAAATTACGACGAGAAATCGTTGAAAGAAATGTTTCTATTCCGTAAAAAATCCGCAGATAACAAGAGCGCGGCCGAGGCAAAGAGGCGGACGGAATTGGTCAACGATGACGAGCTGAAAGACACAGTTTATGGTAAACATAACCTTACTTTAATTTAAAAGCAAAATTTCATTCATTTAAACACTGTTTAAAACGGATTAATCGGTAAGTAGCTGGGATAAACTATTAATAAAATAAAAAATATTATTTATTACCTTATACAGTTATATACATAAAACCTTATTTTATATTACAAAATACATTCCAGTCTAGAGAGTCTATGATCTATCTACGATCAAATATTATTTGACAAAGTTAAAATTCCATTCTTAGAAAGATGGGAAAAAGACTAAATTTTGTAGTTGACCACATAAAAACTTCTTGGATTCTTACAATTTTCCGGAAGAGAGTTTTATTGTTGATTACAATATTTCAATCAACAGTTTAATATCATACTTTTGTATGTTGTTTTTAATGCATATTTATATATATGTGGTTACTACAATAACTAAAAAATGATAATTAACTAAATGGCGATGTTTCATAATTTTAATTTTTGGTTTGGTTTTTGTTTCAATCATTATTGTGATAGCGATCTGCAGAGATCTATAAAAGTGTCAGGAAACTGAAATTATAAATTCCACAAATTTCTAATGTAATGCAAAGAGTATCAATTATGTATAGTCGAGCCATCGATAGCTGACTGTGACCCATGCATACTAAGAACCATTGCAATTAATATCTAACTCGTATTGTCATGATCCTAGGATGACCAGAACAGAATGAAATGAAAGACGGAATGTGTGACTGATTCCTCCAATATGAAGGGATGATATACATTTTGTTGGACTTTATATAATTTGTTGCAGATGAGCTAAACATATAAAAAAATGTTGACAAGAAACTGAAAATCCAGATACAAAAATAACAATTGTTTACACATGGAAAATATTATTTAATATCTGCAAACATAATTTAACTTGTTAACGCCGGCGTGTACCACCGGTGGTACACGAGTTTCTACGCTTTTGGTACGCCACTGATTACTTCCATGGTGACAATAAATAACTATTATCGCGCATCTAGGACTTGATCACTTCCATAGCAACCATAACAACCATAGGCGTGCGAGCCAAATTTTGTCATTTTAAATGAATAATTGTAGGGTACAAAAACGCCGGCGTCAACGTGTTAAGCTCATAATAAATTTAGAATATTAGCACAAATATAAAAAAATAAAACAGACAATTCATATATTGTTTTGAAAATGCAATCAAGTATTTTTTGTTTTAAACAATAAATAAATTTTAATAACCATTTTTTTAGATTTTATTAGGACCATAAAAGACCCAGAAAAGCCAAATACATTAGAGGAATTGAATGTTGTATATGAAGATGGAATATTTGTAAGTGAATCAATGATTTTCAAATTTTACACCAAAACTAATCATTTAAAATTTTTTTCTTTGCATGAAATAGTTTGATAATTAAATATTACAGTAGTTTTCAAGATTATAAAGTAGTTTTAAGTGAAGAGTTTTTAAATAAAACTCACTATCAGGAAGTATGTATACAGGGTGACTGACGAAAAACCTTTGGTGCTGTATCTCGCTTATTTTTTATCCGATTTTAATAAATAAAACATCAAATTAAACCATTTTTAAAAGACTTTAATAGGATCTGAACTGTTATTTTTTCTCGCACCCAATTTTTGACAAAATACGATCAACATTTTTTTTTTAATTTCACTGTATATATATTTTTATTGATTCGCAAGGAGATTTTTTTTCTGAATATAAAATTGTAGACAAATTTATCCATACATCAAACTTAAGTCGAGAAATTGAGGATTAAAAAAATAAATAAAAAGTCAAGTATCCATTGTAAACAATATACAGACCCTATTTTAAATGTCAAAAGTGACAGTGACAGCCATTGATACAATACTGCAACGATTTTTAATTATTTCATAATTAAAATGTTGCATTATTTCAAACACTGTACTAGAATTTTGTGCTTCTACAGAAATCGTTTTTCAGTTTTTGAAATCTTGCAACATTTTTATTATGAAATTATTAAAAATCAATGCAGTATTGTACCAATGACTGACACTGTCACTTTTGACATTTGGAATAGGCTCTGTATATTGTTTACTATGGGTATTTGATTTTTATTATTTTTTTTTAATCCTCAATTTCTCGACTTTGGTTTGATGAATGGATAAAATCGTTTACAAATTTAGATTCAGAAAAAAATCTCCTTGCGGATCAGTACAAAATATATATACAGTGCAATTTGAAAAAAAAAAGTTGATCGTCTTTTGTCAAAAATTGGATGCAAGAAAAAATATCAGTACAGTTCATATTAAAGTCTTTTAAAAATCATTTAATTTGATGTTTTATTTATTCAAATCGGATCAAAAATAAGCGAGATACAGCACCAAAGGTTTTTCGTCAGTCACCCTGTATATATTGTGATATTAATATGTTACACTGATTTTTAATTCTAACACATTAAAGCTTAATTTTTATAGGTTAAAGCACCGACAGCTGTAAATACTCAGGTTGTAAGGGTGGAATTTAATCCGACTGTGCCACATTGTTCACTCGCCACATTAATAGGTCTTTGCATCCGAATAAAATTGGAGAGGAGTATACCGTACGATTTAAAACTAGACATTTTCATCAAGAAAGGTGCCCATGCGACGGAGGAAGAAAGTAAGTGCGGTATCACTTGATCCCAGATTGGTAGAAAATGCATGCAAAAATAATCGTTTTTATTATTCATACAATAATACATTTGGAGTTTCTTTTGAGAGCTTGATTGTCCTGCTTCAATGAAATTACAGATCTTGAAAAAAAGAATTTGATGTCTAACGTGTAATAATAACAAAAGGTTGGGGTTGATCTGATCAGATTTCATACCCTTCACCTTCGTTATTTTCATAATTTTTTAGTAATTTAAATAAATTGTGAGCAATAACACATTGTACAATAATTCGGGTGTATATAAGAAATTTCCAAATTAAACAAAATTCTTATTTTGTTCTCTCATGAATTTACAACAAAATTCTGTTTTTTTAAAACTTTAAAACCTTGAGTTTTAAAGTTTTAAAAACCTTAAGTTTTAAAGTTTCATCTCAATCGGATCATTCATTTTTGAGATACAGCCGTCCAAAGACATTTTCACGCACGAAAACAATACTTCCCCTATATATACAGGGTGAGTTTTTTTGGATGTTCTACATGGGGATCTCGGAAACTATAAGAGATAGAGAAACGGTTAAATGGGGAAAGAAGTGTAGATTTACAAGACGAATTAAATTCCACTTTCAAAGTTTTCAAAAAAGTCAAGGGTAACTAGATAAATTGTAATTAAAGTATTATCACTTTCTTCACAAATTGTTTTTATTCACTAGATGTACATTTCGAAACACGAAGTGTTCTTTATCAATAGTTAAAATACATTAAATACAAAAGTCAAAAAAATTGGGCGACTTAATTATTATGATTAATTAAAAAAATTTAAAAGTTATGGTTTTTCAAAGAGAAAAATGTTTACAATATTGTTAATTTGGACAAAAAGCATGTATTAGTTCTAATAGTGGATTATTTAATTGACTCAAATCAAAATTAAGTAATTTGTTTTCATGCTTTTTCATTTTGATTGCTTCCAACGTATTTAATTTGTAAGATGATGAAAATTTTAATAATTTTGTATTGTTGATCCCCATAGAGAACATCGAAAAAAAACTCACCCTGTATATAGGGAAAGTAACAATTCAATAAATATCATTAATTGTTTTGAATTATTTTTTTAAAGTTAATAAACAAATCAATGACAAGGAGCGTATAGCCGCTGCAATGGAAAATCCAAAGCTGAAGGAAATGGTGGAGAGCTGCATAAAGGAAGAGGACTGACGGTTTTTTGTGGATTTGGTGCTACAAATATCCATTTATGTTATATTAACTTTTCTTAGATAGATGTTTTTATATATTGTTTTAAGTAAAATTGAATAAAAGAATAATCTGTCTTTTCAATTCATTCTGTAGAACATCAAAGAAATCTCAGTTATTAAAATAAATGATATAAATAATCTAATAATGATAATATATTAAAATAAAATAGTTCATTTAAGTTTTAAAATATAATATAACAAGCATGAAGGTCGCCCAAAAACACCCTACATTATTAACTTCCAATTCTGTTATTTTTTAGTTTGCAAATATTTAAAATTGTAATAGGAGAGAATAGTTGATCTATAAGCAGGGTTTTGATTGAAACTGAAATAAATATGAGTTATATATGAAATAATTTATAGGCAGGCTTTTCAAAAACTAATTATTATTCCATCTGTCATATTTAAATACAATGTTAGTAGTTTCGATCATTTTCAAACTTAAAGACTTATTAAAATATATGCATTTTTTTATTTCGTAGTTTATTAAGCTTTTCAAATCCAGTTAAAAATTATACATACGCAATAAAACATACATTTATAATAACCTTGAAATTTTGATTTGGTGCTACAAATATCCATTTATGTTATATTAACTTTTCTTAGATAGATGTTTTTATATATTGTTTTAAGTAAAATTGAATAAAAGAATAATCTGTCTTTTCAATTCATTCTGTAGAACATCAAAGAAATCTCAGTTATTAAAATAAATGATATAAATAATCTAATAATGATAATATATTAAAATAAAATAGTTCATTTAAGTTTTAAAATATAATATAACAAGCATGAAGGTCGCCCAAAAACACCCTACATTATTAACTTCCAATTCTGTTATTTTTTAGTTTGCAAATATTTAAAATTGTAATAGGAGAGAATAGTTGATCTATAAGCAGGGTTTTGATTGAAACTGAAATAAATATGAGTTATATATGAAATAATTTATAGGCAGGCTTTTCAAAAACTAATTATTATTCCATCTGTCATATTTAAATACAATGTTAGTAGTTTCGATCATTTTCAAACTTAAAGACTTATTAAAATATATGCATTTTTTTATTTCGTAGTTTATTAAGCTTTTCAAATCCAGTTAAAAATTATACATACGCAATAAAACATACATTTATAATAACCTTGAAATTTTGATCACAGAACTTGAAGGCGGAATGTGAAGTTTTCTTCCATGCGACCCAAAAGATCATACAGATTTATGAATGTAAGATTAAATGATTCGTCTATAAAACTAATGTAAAGTAAAAAAATCGTACCGGTTTTCAAAGAATATTAACGCTTGTATAAAACTATTAGGAAGAAGAATATTTTTCTATAATAATAGATAACCACATGAATATTTCTATTTTCTATGATAGAATAGAGTATTATCTTCAGAATTGTGATAGTTGCGCCATCTGTATTATGTTATTCTAAAAACATCGATTTATGTGTGTTTTATGGAGGTTATAATTTCAATCAGTCAAGTCCCCAAATCGAAATACTTTAATAAAAGGCAAAAAATTAATGTAATGTTTTAATAATCACAACTATAATGTATTAACGAAATGAAAGGCCTAAAATGCTATCAAATTGTTATTTATATTTTACCTGTTTTACTTTATAACTTGTAACCTTTATTTAATGATTATTAAAAAGGATATTCTATTATTATTAATAATAATAGGATAAATGAATATTAAGGTCATTGTGAGGAAAAAAATGGCGTTACTTAGTGGACAAATCAAGCATTTTTTATTGGGGCATAATTATGTTCATCATGATAATTTATATATCAATCGATGCGGATTTTTATAAGAAATGCCTTTACATTGATACACTTACTCAGTATTTTTGATTACTGCAGGAATTTGAACGCCAGCGTATACATTTTGAAATGGACGCCATCGCGTCTCATGTTGCCAACAAACAACTGAGTTAAACAATTTAAACATCTGAAGAAATCGCGCTAACTTCAAATGTTTGAGTTGTTTAATAATTATGAATTATTGTTTATATGGTGCAGTGATATAACCTGACCTTCCAATGCTTCCTACTTTTTGTTATTAGCAATTTGGCGACTAGGACTCTTCCCGCCGTCACGAGACGCGAACGGCGCAGTGTCCCTTTCGAATTTCAAACGTGCGGTCGCGCTCAATCAATTTTATTGAGTAATTGTTATTTGAAAAGCGGAAACATTCCCGCGTACGGACAGAGTTAAAAACAATCGATAAAATACGTGCTTAACAACAATAACAACACACGATCATCCATGGTCGTCGGTGGTGACGAGTTGCCGAGATCGTCCTGTGCGATAATAACGGAATTTATTTACATTACAATCTCGCACTCGATAAGAGATAAGAGAGTGATACACCTTGATGGGATGATGGCGCATTGAAGGAATCCCGCGGGTGTCGTGCGTGTGCGTGCAATGTCCGAGGCAATAGCCGCCTTCGCGAATTCCACGGACGTGGGGCCCTACATACAGAGGGGCCGACGGCGCACGTGGTCAAGCCACGATAGGAACGTCGTACCAGCCGCCCACCTGCCCAGGAGGTCGCTATACGCCTTGGATCGGGTAAATTGTGCTTTATCTTGTTATATATATTTTTTTATTTCTAATTGCGTTATTTACGCCAGCGCGATGACGCGATTTTTCGATTGCGCGATTGTTAATTTTTCACAGCCGGGACGTCAGAGTCAAGGCCTGCACGCAATTATCCATCGATTTACCAACGCTTTTATCGCCTGGCGTGTTAATGGGCATGGTTCAACATTTCCCAACGGCTTCTTTTTTCATTTAACTTAACTTAACTTGGTGGAAAATCCCAGCAGGATAACGTGCATAATTTAAATTTAATATATTTTTTGTAATCACTACTTGCCTCTATCGATTGATTTTGCATTAGAAATATTCGTTTTGAGGATCCTAGATATCAATTAAACTTTTTATAAAAAAGAACTATAGCGTTTGGGAAAATTACGAACACCGGAAGTCTTGTTATTCTTGAAGTTTTATCTTCAATCATTGGACGACCTTAAGGAACCTTGGATTATTAATTAACATTTATAAATCATATTTTGATTTAAAAAATCGATATATCTCCTACGAAAAAACGAAAAAATATATACAAATACAAATATTTATTGGTGCTTTGACTTACAAAGTTTTACACAAGTCAGATATATGATATATGAAGAATACATTTAGTTAAGGGTTAAATGAAGGTCGTGCATCCATATGATAATAAGTTTCAGACATAATAAAAGGCCATTTCTAAAATGTACCCCACTGTTTCTGTTATTGTATTTGAGTAAAACAAACAATGATAGTGATTAGGTAAAAGAGCAAAGCATCTCTCCCACCTTCCATCAAAAACACTTTCCTTTGTGTATAATTCTCATAAGAATGGATGCTTATTTAAAGAGGTCAAGTCCAACATTATTTTCAAGATTCTAGTCCAAAAAAAGAATGTTGACTGCATTGTCCCTTCAATTTCTATAAAAAATTATTTTCTATTTTATAAACATTCTAGAGCTATTGCACTAAACTGTTTTATTTTTTTGTCTAGAATCTTTTATTTTTGACCCTATAATATATAATTTTATCCAGTATTCTCAATATAAACAATTTGTAGTTACTTAAGATAATTCCTTGCTTCAATACCTTATAGCTGTTCATTTTTAGTTCCATAATGTTCATGTCATCGACCGTATTCGACGATTCGTCATCATCATTCCCGTTAAATCGGTGTCCCATGTTTTCGTTAACTCACGGCCGAAATGAAAACATGTTTATTTCAATAACATCTCGCATTATCACACATTAAACATTTCTGAACACCCATACTATATATGTGTACATATGTATTTCGCGATAAAACACGATAAATATATAATTAATTTAATTGCACCGTGGCAATCGCAAAAAAGATATACAAACAAGGCTTTTGTATTGAGTTTTTGATGGAAATAACAAAGAATTGAAGCTGAGGTTAACTTTCAAAAAATTTTAAACTTAGCATTATTTTTTGTTTGTTTATTTAGTAAATCGAATGAAGAGAAAATATCATTTAATTTATTGTAACATGTTAGTATTTTTAAATTATTGTCATTAGTTAAAGTGCTATTTTCAAGATTTGAATAATTATGTCTTAAGCTTTTAAAACTTTAGCAGTGATGTTCTTGATTGTTTGGTACCATAAAAGAAGAGAAATCAATTTTAATTAATTGATTAAATGTATTTTAAATATGTCATTTTCTTTAAATTTTTAATGCAGTTGATATTATTGATTTATATTAAACTGTTTTGTTTTACATGTGTAACAAAAAGGAAGCCACGTAATTATCGAATTTAATCATTACAAGTATAATTTAATAAATGTATAATTTATTATTATAAAAAAAATAATTGGAATATAATATAAGTGAAGGATATTGTTGAAGAATAGAAATTTACTTAAATACAAGTGCTTGATTTTATTTATTTTATTTCGTAGTGTATGCAATCCTATTAACTCAACGCCATTAACATTGCATATAACACCGGCCTTATTCAACCGAACTTGCAATAACGAAAATTGGTTAGTCTTTAATCTAATGGGAGATCAGTATCTTTGGCTATTGGAATGTAATTATTATTATTTATTTATTGCACAATATTCCAAATTTCAAATCGTTAAATATTCACAATAATAAAGATTTCACAATGTGTGTTTTCCCCTCATTTACGCTCATAGGATAAAACTATCCATTTAAGATATATGAATGACACGTTTTTTACTGACTAAATATGGTAACGTTCAAAGGGATGGGTATAATTATATTTCTTACTTTTCTTGGCAAAAATAATCAACAACACTTTAGAGCACCTTTAAAGTGACAAGCTCATTGACATACACAAATACATTATAAACAGAGTCAATATGTTCAACATAAACAAGAGGAGCTCATAATACAAATTTTATTAAAGATAGCCTTAAAAATCGTTTTCAAACCCTTTATTCCTCAAGCTCAAATCGCCAATATCCTTAAAACCCACACCGGTAGAGAATCTACTGACAGCCATATTATTAAGTCATCAAAATGATTTTTTTAAATAACTCTACCTTTGCAACCAAGGCTTAATCAATCTTTTATTGTAGAATAGACTGAATCATAAAAATCTTGAAATTTAATTACAAAACCTAAATAAATAAACATTATTCCTACAAACATTTTTTTCGCATAATTCTATTACATTCGATTGGCCACGCAATGTGATTGCATTTCACAACTGTGAAAACAATTTATCGACCACCGATAGTATAAGAAAGTAAAAAACACATTCACGGGAAACTCGTGACGACCAATATGACACGAGGTGACGCGATAAAAATAAGCGCGCGTAATCCCGTTTGCCCGCATGAATCGGCCCCGTCGTCGTATCATTATTGGGGGTTCATTACCGGGAACGTGTCAAATAAAAATAAAACGCATCGATAAACTCGAAGGTAACGGCGCGTTGACAATGAAGAAAATACAATAGGCGCACATGAAACATAAAAGTGGCGATGTGGTCATCATTTTTATGTGTGTTTCTCGTAAGCCATGATTGTTCTTTATCCTTTTGTTACATACATTTTACGTAACTCTTATAGTTCCTTAATATAATAAAAATTTATTAATTTTACCAAAAATTCTCCACTTCTTAAAAAAAATAAATTTCTAGATATTTTTATACATAAGCAACGGGAACCTCTAAATCTCTTTAAAATTAATATTTTAAATCATATTGCACGAATCAACAATATTTTTTTCGGATCTACAGTCAGTGTTGGCATATGCCTAAGTAATAAACCCCTAAACCAGCCTATGTTACGTTCAACGAAGTTTTCTTTTGAGAGCGACCGGAGCCATATGAACAAACCAACAGTGGCCATGGAAGCCTTGCCGTCCTTAGACATACAGGGTCCATTATAAAAGTGTTGTGAAACCAATCACAACCGGTGCATCTCCTTTATAAATGACGCCACAAGGTGGCAGCACTATATGGACTATATATTCTTTCTCCCTCTCTAAATCATCTTTCTTTTTCCTCCCGCTAAAATTAAGCCCTATCGTATAACTGTCAACGCGTGTGCGGAAACTTAAATTCCCTGTTCGAATAAAAGTAGCAAAATCCGTATGATTCTTAGTTGATGTTCAAGGATACGTAAATGTGGAAAGTAAAGTACATTTGATATCAATTAAAGATGCTCTAGTTACTCCAGGGGCTCAACAAAATTATTAGTAAGGCAATTGCGATTGCTATGAACTGAAATTATCATTTTATCAAAAGGAAGCTCAAATCTGCGAAACAACAGAAAGCCTGGAACTGTTGCACAGAAGAATGGGACACGTTAACATTATCAGTCTGGACAAGTTGCAGTACCTCGTCGACGGGATGAAAATCAACGAAGACAGGGAACCAAGGACTACATGTCATACGTGTATAGAAGGAAAACAGGCCAAAGAACCTCATGAACAAAGGAAAGGAAAAGGACACGCCGACCATTGGAGCTAATCCACAGCGATCTCGTTAGATCTGTCACCCCAACGTCGCAGGATGGGAAGAGATACATCATCATCTTCATTGATGACTACACTATTTTCACCGTGGCCTTTACTACGGAATCAATGAAGGAAGTCCTTCACTACTAAATAACGTAAATTTTAGTAATTATTAATGTACAATTTATAATTTTTATATATAATATAAAGAGGATTTTGTAAAGTGAAATATAAATATAAATATACTTTAAGATCTACGAGACAATGACAACTGCACGTTTCAACCTTAAGATCAACAGGTTCAGATGTGATAATGGGCGCGAATACATTTCGAAGGAGATCCAGGAGCTCTTCGAGACAAAGATCCAATCCAATCCACTATGAAATGCTACATGGTCGGATATTGTCCAAACGGATATGTACTTTGGAGTCCGGAGGAGAAAGTTAAGACGTCATCTTCGAAGAGCCGAGATTTAGTTTTAAGGGAACTACGAGGGAAAACTGGATCTACGAAGGTGAGCTGGAGAAAGCAATGTAAAACTCACAAAGAAGAGAAATCCAAATGATGCCAAATGCAAAAGGAATCTCCAGAAGACACCTTGGACCATTTCGAACCAGAAACTGCCCGAAGAAGCACCAGGACTACGCTACCTAAATGATTATGTCACTATTGCCTGCTTCACAGAATCTTTTGTAGACAAGGTATCTGGATCGTTTGACGATATACAAAACTTCGACGGAAAGAACCAATGGATATATGCAGTTCAGGAGGAACTCAACGCCCTGACCAAAAATCGAACATGGAAAATGGCAAGGGTGTCCGTTGGAAAGAAGATAATTAACTCTAGGTGAGTCTTAAAAATTAAACGCGACAGCGACAAGTACAAAACGCGTTTGGTGGCAAAAGTATGTGCGCAACGAGAGGGTTACGACTACCACGAAACCTATGCCCCCTTGGATAGGTTGACAACTCTCCGTACCCTCCTTATGTTAGAAAGCCTTTCCTATATGGTAATCCCAGAGAAAAGATCTTAATGAAATCGCCGTCTGGGTATGAGCACGGCAAAGGATTTGTCTGCAAGCTACATAAAACGCTATACGGACTAAAGCAGTCCGCCAGGAATGAAACGCGACCTTTGACGCCTTCATAACCAAAATTGGATTGCAGAGATCCCACGCTAACAATTGCCTTTACATCTGTCATACCAAGGATTCGAGACTGTACCTTTTTCTGTTCGTAGATAATCTCATCATTGCTGAGAAAAGATTCGACATGAAGGACTTCACACGTTCTTAGGAATTAATATCCAGAGAACTTCTGAAGAACTGTTAAAACCAGTTAAAACACGCATCGAAGTCAAATACATACCAAGCAACGAAGATGAGGAGCCTTTGAAGGACGTACCGCAACTAATTGAATGTCTGCTACACACAACTTCCCTTTGGAAGGGACTGAAGAAGCTTCCTACAAGGTACACTGGACTTCGGACTATGCTATCGGAAAAACGAACGAGCGAGGTTGAGATGCTTCACAGACGCCGACTGGGGGAGCGATGCTGATCACAAGTCGATTTCCGGCTTCCTAGTTCAAGTCTTCCATGCGTCGCTCTATCCTTAACGGAGGAGTACGTGTCGATTTCCATAGCAGCAGTAGAACTGATGTTGATAAAAAAACTGCCAAACGATCTCAACGTTAAACTGTCACTTCCACTCCAGATGTTTGAAGACAATCAGTCATGTATCCTTTTACTTCAGAAATGGGAACACAAACATTTGAAACATATACCGGGTGTGGCACTTAAGACGCCTCGGACCATAGCTCCCTTACGATAAAAGCTATCGAAAAAAATCTAAGAGCAAAGTGGTGCGTAATTACCGTCGCTATGTTTCAAAAATATTTCTAATCATCAGTGGCCTGCCGTACTCCAGTGGCGTACCAAACTTATGTTTTTTTTTAAATGGAATGCCCTATTTTTTATTGCAGATTTGGAAAGTGCTCGGAGAGTACTTATTTTTTTTATCTAACATGTTATACCCTTCACTTTAGCGGTTTCGCTGTTATAACCCCTTCTTTCAAAATTGCGCCCCATTTTTGAGATTTTTTTGTAGAGAAACTAATTGACGCCGGTGCCTAAATTTTGAATTGAGGTACAGGTTAAGACCTCGTATGCCTTCACATAATTTTTTTTTCGGGTAATTTATGGAAAAAATAGTATATTGTTCAACGAGTGACGAAAGTAACATTTTTTTAAGCGAGAGAACAGTTTACCAAACGAGGCGAAGCCGAGTTTGGTAATGTTCGCGAGCTTAAAAAAATGCTTTCGACGAGTTAAACACTATACTTTTTCTACTACCTTACCTATGATACTAACAAACTTGTATTATTATATAAACAAATACTTTATTTTGAATTAAAAATTACAAAACTACATATCATATTTAAATTACTTACGATTTAAATATCAAATTTTCCGACAATTTTGCAAAATATGCAAATAGCACAGAGTATATATGAATTTATGCGATTATCTGCCTTAAATTCCATGAATTTTGCATATATTTTTTCATACCTCTTTTTCAATTTTTCTGATAATAAATCCACATAGGTTTTCTCAGCTTGATTTAGTATTTCTGGTGCAGTATTGGGAAGAAAACGTTTCCCGACATTTGCGATGAAATTCCTTTTTTCTCCGAAATTTTGTTATGCAATGTGTATTTTTTTTGTACCAATGAAAAATTTAGAGTTTTGGCTGTACAACGCCGTATTTTTTTAGGGGGGTGCCATTTGAAATTTTCGAAAAAAGTGACAACATGCGAAGATCAATCAAAAATTATTTTTTTCCAGCACTATATGGACTCTATCTTCTTTCCCCCTCTCTAAATCATCTTTCTTTTTCCTCCTACTAAAACTATACCCTATTGTTACAGTTTGTATAACGATTAACTCGTGAGTGCCGGGGTGCACATTTTGTACTTTATTAAATAAACAGTTTTCGAGTATTATTTGTTGGATTTTAAGAGTATTATTTGTTGCTTTTGTCATTCGCCACACCAAGCGCCTCAACAAAAAGTTATGTACATGTTGTGGTTAAAATGTATTTATTGATCGTACCGGTACAAATGCTTAAAATTCTTCAAAATACTCTCCCTCAGCACCAATACACTTGAGGAAACGTGTTTGACGTTTGAAAGGCTGAAATTCCTCAACGGGATTTTCTCTTAGGAAAGTTGTAACATGCTTTTGAATGTTTTCCACGAACTCCCATTGCTTTCATTTCGCCCTTTCTTCAGTCTGTGCAATAAAATCATGTGCATTATTTTCATAATAGACCCTGTATATGCCAGAGAACAGGCATCAATGGCGGCTACGAGGAATAATTGGACAGCTATGTCATAACTTTGATGTTTGATTTTCAAGGCGCGTTCAAAAAAAACGTTATCACCACAGATGACTGCACCTGTAAATCAATAACATTTATATTTTTAAACAGCAAGCATATGGAAAACAATTATGATTTTTGATATTCATATTTGTACTTTAACATTTTAACAGTAAAAAAACAATTGAAATTTCTAATGCATTTGTTTTTCTTTCTGCATAATATTAAAATGTAATTTTCGAAGCCTTTGTTTATTTAATTGTATGTTAACAATTGAATTGTAATTTCTAGAGGGATTAATTGAAAAGAATGAAAGAAAACAATTTTTATTTCGGACGCATTTTTTTAAAGACTTTTTCAAGAGTTAATAAATATAGAAAACAACTGTAAAAACAATCTAATAAAGCAAGTACTTTCAAAGGCTGTTGTTTTTTATTGTATTTATTAGCAATTTTCAATAAAAAAAAACAATTGCAATCTCTAAGGCATTTTTGAAAATATATTTTAATATTAAAATAACCATTTGTTTACTTTTTAGGCAATTAAAACTAATTAAATATCAATTGTGAAGGATTTTTTTTCCAATTTCAATTGAAATTTAATTTTCAAATTTTAAAACAAAAAAGTATTTGTTTTAAAGAGTTGGAGAATGAATTGAAGGATATAAAGAAACAATTGTGCTTTCTATTTGTATTTATTTCTTTTTTGAAAATAATCGAACATATTTAAAAAAACAACAAAAAGCATTAATAAACTTAATAAAAAATAATTTCACTTCTTTAACGGATGAAAGTATTGAGAAAAACAATTGTAATTTCTAAGCATTTGTATTTTTTTTTTAATCATTATGGAATATAAAAAAAGTAATTTATAAGGAATTTGTTTTTATAAGTTTTTTTTAACAATTGAATTGTAATTTCTGAATTATTTTTAATTTTTTTCTCAAGAAAATAGAAAATGTATGTTTTTAAATTATTCTGAAAATAACTGAAGAATAAAAAAAAAACATTTGTAATTTCTGAAGCATTTGTTTTTTTATTGTTTTTAAAGAACAATTTAAACATCAAAATAAGTCTGTTTTAGTGGTAATAGTAGTCTGCCGTAACTTATGTATTTATGTTTGTGTAAATGAGCTTGTTACTTTAATCGCCCCCGTTACTCTAAAGTGCCATTAACTACATCCCAATAGCGAAGGGTACTGGTTACCCATCTAATTTCTTATTTATGAGAACAATTGAAAAATGCTAAAACTACAATTGTGGCTTGTAAGACCACGTGGTTTGTGTCTTTATGTTTGTGTAAATGAGCTTGTTATTTGTTTTTCTACATGGATACCAACTTGATTTAAATAAAGTAAAAATAGTACCGGTCACCCATTTTGTTATAAATTTCTTGTTAAGCTGTATTTTTGTACTTCCACTACTTCACTCTGCAGTCCGCGCGCGACTAAATGAGCTTGTTACATCGGATGATGGGATTATCACGCGACACCGCCGTACCCGGGTGACATTGTCCGCACGTTTCGGAAGTGTTTGCGTGCGATTTATCCGATTTGCGGCAATCGATGGAAATGTGAAAGTGTCGCCCGTTTTACGTAAGCCGGCCCGGCGATTTTTCCGCGGGGGGCGCGCGCGCTCTTTTTTTCCACCCCCCTCCCCACTGGGTCGTCGTCGCGCTTTTCGCGCTAAATTAAATTAAATCCCCGCGGACGTCGACGCACGTCGCGTGCGATCCGCAAAACTGAGAGAGACCGCGCTGTAGTGCGAGAGCGAGACCGCACCGCAACTTTTTGACGTTTACGACGTCCGTCACAGAGGCGAAGTGAAGTAGTCAAAAGTGACTTAGAATCTCCGGTCGGAAACGAGAAACTCGCAAATATTCCGAAATCGTGGCGGTGACGACGCGGGACATTGGCCATTTAATGACACCGGATCGCAGCTTTTAATGGAACCCGAAAATATTTTTGGTTACAACCCTCCGATACCCTTCGACGGTCTCGTAAGTTTACGCCAGCTTTTATCCACTCGTCGGATAGGGGTCGTACTCGCCCCACACTCGCGGAAGCGCCGGGGCCCCGGTTTAAGTGTGCCGTATCGATTGCGCTCTGGACCTAACCTAACTGTTTTTATTGTAGTGCGATGAACTTACGGCCCGTCCACGAAAAATCAACCAGTTGCCACTAAAAAAAAAACAACAGTCAAAAAACACAAGTTTCTACAATATCACACCAGCCGTAACAAAAACAACACATATGGGCTTTTAAAAATTTAAAACGTATACACACAAAATTATAACGAGTAATGTTGAGTAATAAAATTATTGCAGTTACTTTATTCTACGTACCTTTTAGTTGTTATATCTTGGCCCAAACTGTCATGTGATCCTTCAACAATATAACCTAGTGTTTAGTTACTGCAAAGGATAAATCTTGGAAGTAATAAATTTATATTATCACCAGAACCGTTATTAATGTAATTGTATATATTTAAGTGCACATAAAATCTTTACTATATTTTCATCATAACTTGCGCACAACTTGAAAAAATTACCATCGATAAGAGGTTACACAGTTTAGTAGTTGTTTTATTTTTGACATTGACAGCAACTTGTATGTGACTCTTACTTTATAGGATTATTCATAAAAGTTACTTCTTTTTGCCTTCATTCTGAGATATCATACTATCACTATTAAGGCATAGTATTGTGTTTATTTAATAATTTCATTTAGTTTTAGGTTTTTAAGTCTTAATTTAGTATTATCATGTATTTCACGGTTAATTTTTTTATTTTTGGTCAGATTTCTTTTCTTATTTTGTATTGTTTTGTATGTTTGTCAATTTTTAGTGAAATATTTGTTATATTATTTTTACATTTTATATATAAATTGCTTATTCTCAACATTTAGTTCTTGTGTTTGTTAGTGAACTTCTGTTTCATTGTATTTAATTCATACAGTATTTCCAGTAATTTGTTTTTTTGTATTTGTATTTTAAATATTTGTAATTGTTTTGCTTGTGTCATTTTTTTAAGTAGTTGTTTTCAGATATAAATAAAGCCATAACTGATTATGGAATACGCCTGACCCTCGTAGGGATTTAAATCTAAAATCATATTTTGCTCTCCGGATCAAAAAGCATAAAAATAAAAACATCAAAATACTATATATTTACCACAAAAGACTTTTTCAGCACTAAAAAAATGGCATCTTTCATAAAAGTTATATGATACACATTACATATGACTGTACGATGGCAATTTATTAAAGAACTTGATTATCAAGTATGATTTACGTTGTAGAAAATTAACAAATAATTTAAAGATACAAAACTAGTTATAAATTTACAATAATGAGTCTTATTAAGTCTACAAAACAAATCACTTATTGCAATAATTTCTTTCCTGGCTAATACCAAGACAGACAGATATTGAATTATACAAAAGTAATTTGCGTGTGCAAATAGCGACACTAGTTTGAATGTATTAATTTCTGTTAAATAAACTTCAAGGCAGCTGACACAATAAAAAACAAACCTTATGGATCGATGATCAGAATTTATACCCGAAATAATGAAATAATTATGTTCACGTTAAGGAAAATTCCCAGCGTTAAATACTCTTGTTTCATATTTTTAAAATATAAAAATTCAAATGTTTTAATTTTTTTATATATTGTTTTTGATATTACATGAAATAATGTAATAAAAATAAGTAATTCGTATAATAGTCACAGTGTAGTAAAACAATTGTAACTGTACAAGTAAAATATATAAAATTTTTGTAAACTAGTGTATTATGTATTTTTTTTTTTGATTATTTCAGAGTGATGAACCAACAAGTCTACTGAGATTGAAAGTTATCAGTGGTTATCAGTTGGCCAAAAAGGATATATTCGGTGCTAGGTGAGCTTTAAAATGATTTCTATAACTACATCATGTTTTTATTTTTTTGTGTTGTTTGCAGACAGAAATATAGATGACCTTGTGCACTGTTTACATCAGTTGTATCTTTAATATGAATGAAGTTATATTTTCCTTTATCTTCCACAAGTTTATATTTTTATCTCTTATTGTTCACTTTTTTTTTAAAGTAAATGTGAGCTTATTAATTATTAACTAAATACAATTATTATCTAAATATTACTATTATTATGTGTTACAGTGATCCATATGTACGCGTCGACCTGAACAACATAAATGGAGACGAAACTGTGGATTCCGTGCTCACACGAACTAAGAAAAAAACACTCAATCCACAATGGAACGAAGAGTTTATATTCAGAGTAAGTGGTGTGAATTAATCAGAAGTATAAATAACTGTGTCCTAAAATATCTAAATCACTATGAGATAAGATCTCAAGACTAAAATCTAATACACCATTCCATAGGACCTTTCTTTCCAATCCATAAACCACAAAAATGATTATCTAAGAAATGCCTGCATTCTGTTAGTAATCTATATGAGCTGGATAATTTCCTGAGTTTTTGGTAAAATTTTATGCATGATATAAAAATAAAAGTATTATATTAGTAATATAAATAATAATAAATATATTATAGGTAATAATTTCACGTTTTAAAAGAGCTGCAATTATTTCACCAATACATATTCTTGCCTAACGTTAATTGAAAATACTTTTTCTATAATTGTATGTTCACAACCATTCAGTTTTCTTATTGGAACTATTTTCTATACAGGCTGCTTTAGTACATGAGTAATAGACTAACACCTATCGGAAATGGCTGGTGTACGCGATAGATGTCGCTACTGTAGCATTCGCAATTTCTGTTGTGTTCACTGCAATGCTTAATTTCGCCTACCGGCAGAGTGTTGTTCACTATTTTTACTGAATTAAGAATAATAAAAATGTTTTCTACTTCTTGTTTGTGACCTGCATTGTGTTTATTTGTTTTAACTACCGCTCGTTTCTGATCATGCATTGCTTATTGATTTTCAACTGTCATGTACTCTTTCTCTCTAAAACGTTTTCAACAACTGATACAACCTGTATGCTTCAAATTGTTTTAAACTGTATATCTAGTGTAATTTAGTACAACTCTAATAAAAATTTTAAACATGCATTTATTTAACTCAGTAGTGATTGGAGGATGGACACCAATCCCCATTCTTAAATTGTGTTTTGTGTGGACTGGATATGATGTCAGTTAATGTTATCGGATGGTTTCGTCGTTAATAATACTGCAGTTCTAATTTAAGGTGTTTATTCCACTGGTGGTAGTTTAAGACTGATTTACAACTATTTTCTATTTACAAAATAAAGATGGTGGCGTGCGCGCACCCGAAAACGGCCGATGTTTGTCCGGGGGATGGGACAGCGCTCCAACAAATTGTTTCACCAAGTAGTATATAAGCAAACAATTTGAGTTTAAGTTAAAATACTTAAGTTAAAATGGGTTGGTGGATTTATCACACCCTTAAATTATTATACCGGGTGTAGCACTTAAGACGCCTCGGACCATAGCTCCCTTACGATAAAAGCTATCAAAAAAAATCTAAGAGCAAAGTGGTGCATAATTACCGTCGCTATGTTTCAAAAATATTTCTAATCATCAGTGGCGTGCCGTACTCCAGTGGCGTACCAAACTTATGTTTTTTTTTTTAAATGGAATGCCCTATTTTTATTGCAGATTTGGAAAGTGCTCGGAGAGTACTTATTTTTTTTTATTTTTTTCAAATGGCACCCTCCTAAAAAAAATACGGCGTTGTACAGCCAAAACTCTAAATTTTTCATTGGTACAAAAAAAATACACATTGCATAACAAAATTTTGGAGAAAAAAGGAATTTCATCGGAAATGTCGGGAAACGTTTTCCGTTCCCAAGTGTGCCATGAGAAAACAAAAGATTGGTAATTGTCAAAGTAAATTATTAGACGCCAGTAGCAGCCACAAGTCATTTTTGATAAACGTTCTAAAAATGTTCCGAACTCAAGAGGAAATGGTTGACATGATATTTATTCTTGGAGAATGTAACAAGAATTGTTTCTTGGCGTGACGAGTGTATGCTGCGAGATATCCGCACAGGGCACATCCAAATGAACGTGCGTTTCAAAAAGTGTTGGAGATATTTACTACTACGGGAAGTGTGAAACGGCCAAGGAGAGTTAGAAAGAAGGCAGTTTTTACCGAAAATAATGAACTGCAGGTTCTGGAGGCAGTTATTGAAGATCCTCATACCAGTATCCGTGATATTAGTAGGAATCACGATATTTCAACGCGATCCGTACATCGTGTTCTTCAAAAGTACAAATTCCGTCCATTTAAGATTCAACTGCACCAAGAATTGCAACCTCAAGATTTTCATGCGAGGCAAGATTTCTGCATGTGGGCTATCAACAAAATTGAGCAGGAGGAATCATTTCTTATGCGCGTATTACTTTCTGATGAGGCGACGTTCCATAGAAGATGGTCGCTGAATGTTTGGGGAGGCATACTTGGAGAACACCTTTTGGGTCCTTATTTCATCGAGGGGCACCTGAACGGCAACAGTTATTTGAGGTTCCTTCGCGACGACTTGGATGATCTCTTGGAAAATGTCCCTCTAGCCGCTCTACGACAGATAGTTTTCCAGCACGATGGGGCTCCTGCACATAATAGCCATGTCGTTCGGGAATTTCTCGATGAAACGTTTCCGGACTCCTGGATTGGTCGTGGGGGTCCTGTGAGGTGGCCGCCAAGATCACCAGACCTCACTCCCCTTGACTTCTTCCTTTGGGGCCATATCAAAGACCAGGTTTACAGGACGGTACCAACTATTGTCGAGGATATGAGGGAGAGAATCCGCGCGGCTTTCCGCGGTATATCACCAGAAGTCCTTAGGGCAGTGTCTAGAGCCTGTGAGTCGAAGTTGCGTTAATGCCTCCAGCAGGAAGGTCGTCATTTCGAACATTTAGTTTAAGTTGTTGAATTTTCTTTATCTGCATTTTTCATATCATGTTGAATAAATAGGTACATACTATTATGTTGACTATATTTGTGTTTTTGTTTTCTCATGGCACACCTGGGAACGGGAAACGTTTCCCGACATTTGCGATGAAATTCCTTTTTTCTCCGAAATTTTGTTATGCAATGTGTATTTTTTTGTACCAATGAAAAATTTAGAGTGACAACATGACAACATGCGAAGATCAATGAAAAATTTTTATTTTTCCATAAATTACCCGAAAAAAAATTATGTGAAGGTATACGAGGTCTTAACCTGTACCTCAATTCAAAATTTAGGCGCCGGCGTCAATTAGTTTTTCTACAAAAAAATCTCAAAAATGGGGCGCAATTTTGAAAGAAGGGGTTATAACAGCGAAACCGCTAAAGTGGAGGGTATAACATGTTAGATAAAAAAATAAGTACTCTCCGAGCACCAAATCTGCAATAAAAAATAGGGCATTCCATTTAAAAAAAACATAAGTTTGGTACGCCACTGGAGTACGGCACGCCACTGATGATTAGAAATATTTTTGAAACATAGCGACGGTAATTATGCACCATTTTGCTCTTAGATTTTTTTCGATAGCTTTTATCGTAAAGGAGCTATGGTCCGAGGCGTCGTAAGTGCCACACCCGGTATATTAAAAACAAAACTTCTGTAAGTTTTTAAGAATTTATTATTTGAAAATTGTGCATGGGTTTTACTGGTGGTTAGAGGGCATAAAGAAGGAAAATGGTAGCTGAATATAATTTGCAATATATTTGTAATTAAATAAAAATAGACCTTTATTAGCATACAAGAATACTTGCATCATCTTCTTACTCTTTTCCCCACCCCAATTTCTTCTGAATTTTCACTCAAACATAGTACATTTTCCATAACTTCTCCCATCTAGCCTTTCTTCCCTTTATCTCCTGACCCACATCTGGTTCTTATCAAGGTGATCTTATCCTCCCTACTGAGCCAACTGTTACTAAAATTCCTTGGAAACCTCCTTTGTATGTACTTCTTTCAATACAACCCTGTCTTTCATGAACTTCCACTTTCTTCATTATCTCTTTTGTCCAAGCTACTATTTCTACAACACATACTAACCATTAATGTATTCATTATAATTAAGTATTTTAGTTCCAATAAATAAATCATATTATTTTAAACTCCAGCTTTATTTTAATAATTTCACAGATGATGGATAAGCAAAAAGTTCGAGCTTTAATTCTTTAATTAATGGTGTGTTTTAAAAATAAAAACAAGTACTAGTCACAGAAATTAATTAACATTATATAGAGTGAGTGGGTGGCCTCAAACTCTCGCCTATAATCATTAAAACATACGCAAGATTTTTAATTATATGATTATAAGTGATTATAAATTTAAAAAAAAACACATTTAATAGTGAAAAATCGATTTCGCAATTTGAAAATGAAGCAATTTTATTGCAATAATTACATATGTATCATAGTTTTTGTTTTTCGTAATAATTATGCCTGTGCGATTGTTTTTTTTTAAACGTAGTCTGTTGTAGATATTATATGTAAACTTTGTTAATGTAATGGTAGCATAAACAATTTATGAAAAAAAAAATGCATAATTAATCAAGGACACTCACGGTTGTTGCAGGTGAAGCCGGCCGAGCACAAGATCGTTCTGCAGGTCTTCGATGAGAACCGGCTGACGCGCGACGACTTCCTCGGCATGGTGGAGCTGACTTTGATCAACCTGCCGCAGGAGCAGGAGGGTAGGGACGTTTCGCCGGTGAAGTACATATTGCGGCCGAGGAGGTAAAGTGTTTACCACGCTTGTATTAACTCTAATTTATTATTTAACAGCGCCACACCGGACGACAACAATAATTTCACGTGTATGTACATTATGGGTGTAATTATTGGTTTTTCATTAGATAGCGACAAACAGTTCAGGTATGACTGGCTGTTGGGGCGGACGTGAAAACATTCTTAGTGCCGTGTTGAATGTCCGAGTACAGGGATAATTTTCATTACTTGAAGAAATACTACAGGTTTGCACCCTATTATTCTATTTCGTTGTTGTCCGAAAAAAATAAACGTACCGGTAGTTTTTTCTTTTGGTTTATTTGTTTGTTTGTGCGCTGACCTTTTCAAGGAATAGAATCAATAATGTACATACATTATGCAATAATGTTTATACCTATTGTTCCGATCACATGAAAATTAACACACTCAACTCGAAAACTACTAACACTCCCGACTTACTAAGATGGTTGAGTGTTGCATGCTTATAGTACCAAGCGGTACTGTATGTAGTGGTTACAGTGCCAGGTCGAGGGTGCGCGGCTACTTGGAGATCTACCATGCCTATCTGAAGAATAGCGCTCCCGTGCAGACCGGTGAGGTCGCCACCGAGAGGACCTCCGAGGAGAGAGAGGACTGGGAGATATTGAATTCCAATGGAGACGATGCTGCAACGGTGAGTATATTATTATTTTAAATCCTCAAGGCAACCTAATATAAAAACAATTTGTTGATGTGTTTTTAACCCTAAGTTGGGTATCAATCAATTTTTAATAATTTAAAAATGCGAAAACATTTCGTGAATCTACAACAATGAGTCTTACTAAGACTACAAAACAAATCAATTTTGAAACAACAAGGTTTTAGCCAGAGAAGTAGTTGTTTCAAAATTGATTTGTTTTGTAGTCTTAGTAAGACTCATTGTTGTAGATTCACGAAATGTTTTCGTATTTTTAAATTATTATTTAATTTTCTACAACGAACTAAAGGATTTTAATACATTTTATTATTCAATTAATTTATATTTAGATGAAAAAATAAAGAATACTTTTACTTAGTTAATATCACAATGCTTATTAAATAGTGACTGCAGTTTCGATCAAACAATGATCATTATCAAACTATAAGTATCTTTATTTTTTCATCTAATTAAAATGTATCACGAAGTAAGTGCCTACAACCTCAATCAGTTAATTTTTATTTCAGTTTTTATAATTTATAGACGATTGTACTCAAATTTATAAAGTATTATTCTACACTTGTGCTAATAAGAAGTAATAGTTGCAGTTGTTCGTACGCTAATTAATCTACGTGAACTTACTTTAAATTTGCTATTTAAAAGTCCCATAAATAATCTAATGGGGAAAGGTACTGGTCACTAATTCAATTGCAGATCCGGACCAATGATGTGTCCTGTCGCATTTTTTGCTGTATTGTATCGAATATGGGTCAGATATATTTGTTTTTACATAAGTTCATTTGTTAGTTAAATGTACATTTTGAGTACTAAGTACACAATTTCAATAGTTTAAGTCTTAAAAGAAAGGAATATAACTGTGTTTCATGATCTAAATCTTCAGGAAAATATCAAATTTGAAACGCTGGTCGTGGGTGCATATGATTGCCCGAAGTAGCTGTAGAGTAAATGCAGCATCGTTAGACCGGGTCTGTAATCGAAAAGATGACCGATATTCTTTGATGTTAGGATATAATTAATGGCGCTTTTATAGTGACGGGGGCGATCTTTTAAAGTTGCCAGCTTATTTACAGGTGCATAAATATACAAATAAAATGGCGTAAAGCCAACGTGGCTGATAGCAACTACTACTGTTACTACACCTAGTAGTAGTAGATATTCGGTTTTTATGTAATAATGGACGCCAGCATTTTTTTTTTTATTCTCACGAGGTGGTGTCGCTTAGCGTCCCTGCACTGCGGTCTCCGTGGTCCTTTTCGCCTTGCGTTCTTGTTTGTATGCTTCGCAAGTGCACATTAGGTGTTCGGGAGTTTCCTCTTCTTCCAGACACCCACGGCATAGGGGGCTTTTCTCAATGCCCATCCTATGTTTGTGCTTGCTCAGGTCACAGTGTCCAGTGACTAGTCCTGTGATTTTTCTTAGTTTCAGTCTGCTCAGTCTAGACAGCTTCAACATGCTGTCAGGTACCGGACCATCTAGGAAGAGTCTTGTATGCCTCATTCCATTTTGGTTTTGCCATGCCTTTTTGTGCTCCTCTGCTAACTTGCGTCGGATTATTTCCTTTCCGGTTTCATGGGGTACACCGAAAGCGGGTTCAGGTCCTATGAATTCACCTGCTGCTCCTTGTTTAGCCAGCAAGTCGGCCCCCAAGTGTCCAATAATTTTTTGGTCCTTGGGTACCCATACTAGCTGTGTTTCTCTTGTTGTCGCCAGTGCGTCCAGTCTGTTTATGCAAGTCATGACCAGCCTGGACTGCACTATCGGTGAGGCTAGCGCTTTTATGGCTGCCTGGCTATCTGTCATAATGGTAATTGGTCCTTTTTTAAGTCCCGATTCCATTAAGTGATGAGCACACCAGTCAATGGCGGCTATTTCGGCCTGGAAGATAGAGGCATGCTTCCCCAGAGCAATCGCGAATTGTTTGCTCCGGTTGCAGCCTCCATAGATACCAGCCCCGGTTCCTTTAGTATTTTTGTCCCCGTCTGTGTACCAGATGGTTCCTTTACTCGTTCCCGTGTATGTTCCATTTGTCCATTCACTCCGCTGTGGTATGATCGTTTTAAATCTGCGGATGGGTGTACGATTTTGGTGAAATCGGACCTCATTGTTAGTGTCTCTTCTTCTTGTATTACTTTAAATGTTGACGGTCTTAATAGCCCCATATTTAAAGTATGTCCATTTATGTGCATCCTATAGGCTGCCTGTCTAGCTTCCATCATTACAAATAAATGTAGTGGTGGTAGCGATAATATGTGTTCCATGGCTGCCGTGGGCGTTGTCCTCATTGCCCCAGTGATCAGCAGACACGCCTGTCTTTGCACTCTTTCGAGTTTTACTGCTGCACTTTTGGTTTGGGTCTTTTCTCCCCAAACGAGCGCCGCGTATGTCACTATAGGTCTTATGACCACAGTGTATAGCCATTTGGTCATACTGGGTCTCAGTCCCCATGTGCGTCCTACCATTTTTGGGTCGCAAAAAGTCCTCTCATGGCCTTTTTGCTGATGCTCTCTAGGTGGAAGTTGAAGTTCAATCTGGTATCAAGTATGACCCCTAAATATTTTACTTCATTTTTGATTGGAACTTCCATTTCATACATACGTAGTGATTTTTTGTCATTGGTTTTTCGTCGCCTAGTAAAAGGGACGATCGCCGTTTTGACCGGGTTTACAGTTAACCCTTCATTCCTGCACCATCTTTCTACGGTATTTAGTGCCTTCTGCATCAAGTTTGATACAGTGGTCCCAAACTTCCCGCTTACTAGAATGGTCAGATCATCTGCATACCCCAGTGCATATATGCCTTGGCTTTCGAGTAGCAGCAGAAGGTCGTCCATGACGAGGCACCATAGGAGCGGCGAGAGAACACCTCCCTGCGGGCACCCGCCAGCGACTAACGCTTCTGCTGTTTTTCCATTTAGGGTAGTCGTCACAGTCCGACTTCTGAGCATCTTGTTTACCCATTGTCGGACTTGCGGGTTAATTCCTCTTTTCTCCATTGCTGTTGCTATGGAGTTGAAGGTTGTGTTGTCAAACGCCCCTTCAATATCCAGAAAGGCCCCTAACGCAACGTCTTTGCATTGTAGGGTCCTTTCGCATCTGCTCACTAGCTGGTGGATTGCTAGCTCGCATGACTTTCCCGCTTGGTAGGCATATTGTTGACGGTGTAGTGGCGAGTCCTTTAAAACTCCTTCCCGTATGTGCCTGTCTACTACTTTTTCTGTAGTAATTTGAACATTACTTACCCTTCGGCGATTCGGGCAACGGACTGTCGTCCATTGCTCCCTCTCCGGGCACTGGAATTCCTTCCATTGCTACCTCTTCGGTCTCCTCAGGTCTACCGACGGTTTTTGTCGCCAGCGCCCTGAGGGTGATGGTTGAAAGGCCGAAGTGCAACTTCTTCCCTTCGCTCACCTTCCCCCAAGAGACTTTGTCCATCAGTATGATGTACTGAGTTCACTTGGGGTCCGGTTTTTGGTTGACTACTCTCCAGGTATCGGTGCTTACGTTGTTCTGCACCGATATTCTTTTGAGGAAGGTGGTGGCCTCTATTGGTGGTCCTGGAGCCCACGTTAGTACTCTCCTGGGTTCCGGTAGGTCCTTCAAATCAATGATCTGAAGTTCCTTTTCGTTCCCCAGGAAATTCTTCTCCTTGGCTATGCTCTCGAGCCATGTTCTGCTTGGAAGGTCGGAGCATACTATTCTCAGGAATCCCCCTTTATGGGTACATTCCTGAAATTTCGGTGAGGCTTGTCCTTTCACCGTAGCATCAATGCTTTGGATTATCGAGACTTTGATAGCCTCGGCTTCCTCTGCATTTATGTTCGTCTCTGGGTATCCTTTCGGTATTATAGCGAGCGCTATTCCCGTCAGTGTGTCACTGAAGGTTCTATTTGCCGGAGGCCCTTCGCCCCCTCTCGGGGTTTTTGTCGGTCTCTTTTGGAGTCCCGGAGATGTGCTGTCGCTCGACAGGTTTCGCTTCTGCGTCCCTGACGAGCCGGGTGCTGACGCTGGTGCAGGGCGTCGCGGGTGCGACCCCTACCCTAACGCTTGCTCTCCCTGAGGTAGGTTACGCTTAGGCGTCCCTGCCCTCTGGTCGAGTTTCTCTCTCCTCTGGCGTCGTCTGGCCGCCCCCGAACGCTGCTTAGGTCGTTCAGGTTCAGCCGTGGCGGCACCAGGGGAGGTAGGGTTCTCCGAAGAGCCCCCTATGGTAGTTTTTGTTTTTATATTTTGGTGGTCCATTATTGTTCCCACGAGTACGGAGGAAATAAGTGGTCGCTGTGCGCAGTGCCCCGATACGCACAGAAGGCTCAACTACGTTGGGAGGTCGCCCGGTGTCCCAACGGAATCGTTCGCGACACTTAACCCTGTGCCATGCAGCTCTAGGCACGATGTCTGTACGCCGTAGCTTGGGGGAGTTGGTTCGCGGCAGCTGGTTTAGGCCGGTCATGCGGGGGTGGCCCACCTGCCCGACCTTATGCCAGCTACTGGCCGATTTCTCGGTCACGCTCCTATCCACCACCCGGAGACGCGCTCGGCAGCCTCTGCGTGCAGCTGTCGGCCGACTCCATTGCTGGTGCCGACCGATTTTCCGAGATGGACGCCAGCATAGTCATCATTGAAATTATTTTGGTTGGAATAATGTTGGAAAGTGATATCAGAATTTCGAATATGAACGAAGGTGCCATGTGTCGTTATCAAGTTTCAAGATATCATCCATAGATAATGGGATTGTATGATTTTTTTTTTCATAAGTACAAAACTCACTTCAGTTCCTTCTTCATTTCCAACACCAATTTCGTCGAATCATTTACTCATCATCATTTTCACTCATTTATTCAGTCACATTTTTCTTTTTTTCCATTCACCATATATTCCTTCATACTATTTGCCAAGTGTTTTAAAGTATCATTTTTACTCACAAATTATACACTTTTTCCCAATCAGCTTTTCCCCCATCTCACTTGTGACCTATATCTATCTCTTGCTAAGGTGACATTTTCCTTATTACTGAGCTGACTGTTGTCCAGAGGCTTTGGCAACATTTCGTGCACTTGCTATCATTCAAACATGCTATTGCATTTATTCCTTTCAATTAATCTTTCCATGAATTTTGCTTCCTTCCTAAGTTGTTACGTTTACTCTGTGCTCTAATCATTCATTCACTAGATTTTCCACATGCCCACTTTTTATACATTTTTTTAGTTCTTTTCTACACTTATGTTTCCCATACGTTTTTCACCAGTCTGATAGACTCAATATAATTTGGTGCCATTTAACGACCGTGAAAGATTGTTTAACGATCAATCAATGATCAACGGGATTAAATGGTTATTCAAGGTTATTCAACCATCATTCACGAATATTCAACGATCAATTAAACTCAGTTCTCATACCAAGAGTAAATGAAATATGTCGTTCAATATGAATTTTATACATTTCCTTTATAGCTCTTTTTAATATACATATATATTATCTTTGTATTTGTGTAGTTGCTTGCCTGCAACAGTCTGTTTTTAACATTAGAGGAATGCTATGTGATGATTTTAGTACTGTACTTTTTAATATAATTATTTGATGTTATATTCTTTAGGGAACTTTTGTGAGTAATACTGAGCCCCAGTCGCCGTTGCCACCGGGATGGGAGGAGAGGCAGGATGCGAACGGAAGAACGTATTACGTGAACCACGTGGCCAGGACGACGCACTGGGAAAGGCCGACGTTCAGGTAGATGAATTTTCGCACCTTAAAACCGACTAAACAAAACTAATGATGATGTTTGATAGTACTACTAATGCAGATAATCAGTTGCAAGAGCGAGTGTTAGTTGAACAGACAGCGCAGTTCGATAGGCGGTTTCACATCAGTGCCGATGAGGAGAGTCCCAGACAGGGCACTGCCTCAAATACTCAGGTATTGTGGACATTTCTTTTTCCTAAATTAATTGATCCTTATAACAAAGCTTTTCACAATTAATGAATTAATTAAGGTTGAAATAGTTATTTAACTAATAAATTATGTCCATCATCATGACAATTAACTATGTGGGTGCATGTCTTGTTTTTGCATGGCGATCTGTATAGCAGACAAGCGCGCCGCTTTCCAGGGAAAACAGTGTTGTCGACGAGGAGACGCTCGCCGAACCGCCGTCAGCGGAAGTCAGTGACGATCGCGACGACAACGAGTCCGTCGCGCACGCGCAACCTAATAGGTTGAGCGTGCAGTCGGAGCACTCTGCCAGGGACTCGGAGTACCATGGTTCCGCCGAGAGCGAGACTGATGATGTAGACTTTGAAAGCGAGCCTCATAATAATGTAACGGTCTTAAAGCAGGTGTTCGGACCACACGTCTCGCGTAGAGACACTAACGACAATTACAGCGATGAGGTTCGTCTTAAATGGCTTGGAGTGTGCTTGTTTTTCCTCTTCTCATAAACGTGCTTTTGTGTGTGTCGTGGATTCACTTCTCATTGTGGTGCTAGATTATCACGTTAATAACAAATTCTGTCCGCGGTATGGGTTTTAACAATACTCATTCTTGCAGACTGATGACACGACCGATAGTTCGGCTAATACGTCGAGGCGGGATTCTACGATATCAACTAGTAGTAATGTAAGCGGCAGCGGTAATACACAAGGACAGACCGACGACCTTCCACCGGGCTGGACCATGCAGCTGGCCCCCAATGGACGGTGGTTCTTCATAGACCACAACGAGAGGACAACTTCGTGGGTCGATCCTAGGACTGGGCGGGCGAGTCCGATGCCGAATCAAGCAGCTGCACCCGTCACGAATAGGAAACCTGATGATGATTTGGGACCATTACCTGAAGGATGGGAAGAGAGGGTGCATACAGATGGGCGGATATTCTTTATTGATCATAGTAAGTCAGGAATTATTTTAGTTTATATTATTAAGATAATGAGAGATCCATTACCTACTATAATCTGCGCAGTAATTAGTGCCCCTTCTCTGATATTTATGCCTTAATTTTACCGATGGTATCGTACGTCTTAATTATAGTAAATGTGATGATTTTCTGATTGTACATTTTTCAGAAATCCACGACATATGTCTAAGCTATTATATTTCAGAACTTACACGAGCGTAAAAACCGGGTGTATATAACTAAAGTTGTAATGGGCTACGAAAGAGTTTATTAACTTTCCCAATTACAATACATATATAATTCTCTGTTAGATACTAGGACTACACAGTGGGAAGACCCGCGACTGTCGAATCCGAACATAGCCGGTCCGGCCGTGCCCTACTCGAGGGACTACAAGCGGAAGTACGAGTACTTGAAGACGCAACTGAGGAAACCGTGCAACGTGCCGAACAAGTTCGAGATTAAAGTGCGCCGCTCATCCATCCTGGAGGACTCTTACCGTGTGATTAGTTCAGTGTCGAAAATAGATCTACTCAAAACGAAACTGTGGGTGGAGTTCGAAGGTGAGGTCGGCCTGGATTACGGCGGACTGGCGCGCGAATGGTTCTTCCTGCTCTCCAAGGAGATGTTCAATCCGTATTACGGATTGTTTGAATACTCTGCAATGTAAGTAGTTAATTGCATCTTTTTATCCATGTAGTTTAATATATTGTACCACGTAATCCTTTCGTCATATAGAAGTTAAATGTATCCTAAGGGAATTTTATTTGTGCCACTGTTTCTCTTTTTGCTTTATAAAAAGTCAGCCGGTAATGATTAAATTCAGTTTAAATGTATTAAGGTGTATGGGTGACCACTATTTTATCTGGAGAGTGAAACATACATGTGGGTTTCCAAAAAGTAGAATTGTTAAAAACAGAAGGCTGAACAATAACGTGTAAATATTCTGATAATTAAGTCTTCAGTATGTAGGTTATAGAATAGGCAATTACTTGTTTTATGCAAATTAAACCTTGGAGGGGGGAATTAATTACACGGCAACGTCTTTATTGGTCAAAAATGTTCGATAAAGTATAAATGATATAATTTGATTTAAATACTTCAGATGTTATGGATCTGTTAAGTGGGAACAAATTTTTCGGAGAGTTAGCGTCAAATTTTATAGCAAAGTTTAGTCTAACAAGCTTATGAATAACAAATTGAAGAAAATTATAAATTATAAGTAATAATGAAATAAAATATGACAATTGTTACAAATAAATGTACACTCTGTTTTAATTTTACAGGGATAATTATACATTACAAATAAACCCATTCTCGGGGATGTGCAATGAGGAGCATTTGAACTACTTCAAGTTCATCGGTAGAATTGCGGGGATGGCTGTTTATCACGGGAAATTATTAGATGGTAAGTATTTACATCTACATGCGGTATATACAGAACATCCTCAGTTTTTATTCAAATTAATATCAAGATGTATAATAGGTGTTGGATAATAGATGGCGCTAAGAACGACGTATCTAATGTTTCAGCATTTTTCATACGTCCATTCTACAAAATGATGCTGGGCAAGACGATAGACTTAAAGGACATGGAGTCCGTGGATAGCGAATATTACAAATCTCTGCTCTGGATAAAAGAGAACGATCCCTCCGACCTTGACCTCACCTTCTCCGTCGACGAGGACTCTTTCGGCCACACGACGGTGCACGAGTTGATTCCGGGAGGCGCCGACGTTGCCCTAGATAATTCCAATAAGGACCAATATATTTCGTAAGTTTGATTAGGGAGCAGGCCAGCATATTTGATGGTATTTGAATAATTTAAATGATAATTTCGGTATGAAACTAAGAAATGATTTTCTTCAATTTGAATTTTTAAAATGTGTTGGAAATTAAAAGCTTCAACAATTCAGGAACTTTATCAAATGATAAATAAAACTTACTTTGTTAATATCACACACGGAATTTAAATTATTAATTATTAAATTAAAGTTAATAACACTTATTGTTTGTAGGTGTGTTATAAAATGGAGGTTCGTGTATAGAGTGCAGGAACAGATGAACGCCTTTCTGGAGGGTTTCAGCGAGCTAGTGCCATTGGCTATAATGAAGATATTCGACGAGCACGAGCTCGAGCTGCTGATGTGCGGCATCCAGAATATCGACGTGAAGGATTGGCGGCTGAATACGCTTTACAAGGGTGACTACCATTCCAACCACATAGTCATACAGTGGTTCTGGAGGGTGGTTCTCTCGTTCTCCAACGAAATGCGCGCCAGGCTGTTGCAGTTCGTCACCGGTACGTCTAGGGTTCCGATGAACGGTTTCAAAGAGTTGTACGGCAGCAACGGACCCCAACTATTCACCATTGAAAAGTGGGGGACGACTCAAAACTATCCTAGGGCGCATACATGGTAAGCATTAACAATAATAATACTAAAAAATATATATTTCTGCCTGTTTTGCTGAAAAATATAATTTTCATTTAAATATAAATATTAATAGATGCATTCTCTTAATAATTGAAAGGGTTGTTTAAAAATATAGAATGTGTTATTGAGTTCATAGTAGTTTCACATTAACTTATCACAATTGCAAAAAATTGAAATCTCAAGGGCTAGATGTAAGAATGAGATTTATCCCTTAACAGAAAGTGTTTTCAGTTTCTATTTTTAAATTATGATTGTAATTGTCACTACAATTATTGCCTGATGAAGCAAATGCGGCACATCATTTTTACACAAAATGAAACTGCACTTTAAATTAATTATATAGTAATAATTTAACTGCATTCAAATATGTTTCCTTTTAAACAAATAGAATAATGTTTACTTTCAGTGGCATTATCTATTTAATTGTAATGAAGTTTATTTAAACTCAATATATGGTTCAAACTGACCATTAATGGGTTTGTCCTGTTTACAGAATTCATCATATAATTAATTCATTTAGGCAAAGAAATTATTTTAAATCATTAGAAAATTTGATTAGGTTCTATTTTTCTGTGATGTATGACATCAAAAGAATTTTAAGATTCTAATTTTTTAATCTAATATAAGACTTGAGTAATAAATTTCTTTGTTTCTGTTTCAGTTTTAATAGACTGGATTTACCGCCCTATGACAGCTATCAGCATTTAAGGGAGAAACTAATCAAAGCGATCGAGGGTTCGCAAGGATTTGCGGGAGTCGATTAAATAAAATTATTAAAAAAAACGAACACGCAAACAAAATTACGAGATTTCACTATATTCTGTCCAACGTATATCTTAAGATAATCTGCCTTTAACATATTCAAAAACGAAGGTGCGACTACTCCGGCCTTCGACGCGGTGTAAAATATAAAAAGAAAAAAAAGTGTAGCTAGTTCAAGGGTTCAATTTAAAAGTAGCGAGCAGACCTCATGCAAATAGCTTTCTTTGGTGAATATACTTAAATTGTACCGTATTATGTTTTTAATCCTAAATTAGTGACGGTTTTAAATGTCGACCTGTATATACAGTTATATTTTTAAAAAAGTATTTTCTAAGGTTTCAAACGTATTTTATTCATATCTGTACTACAAGAAGCTTTAAAGACAGTTTCGAGTCTTTCACATTACGACAACGGCTTTTGCTCACCTGTGTGTTTACTTTTGTATAAAAGGGGTAATGTGAAACGAGCGTGGACTTTGTAAATAATTAGCGTTTTATTATGTAAATAACTTTATCATTTTAATCCCTCTTTGTGTGCAGCATGATTTCCGTATTTCAACAAGATTATATATTTTTGAACTGCTTTTGGAATATGTGAATCGATCCAGTACAAAAAAAAATATATACATATATATGAAGCTTCACTCTAATGGACAAGCATGCTGCTGGTTTCGTATGATAACTAAAATTTTGAAGATAACGAATCAAAACACGTCATCAGATTTTATAATTAATTTATGATTCCCGAAGATATATCCGAAATTGCCTTATATAAATATAGTAGGTTAAGTGAGTATTTAATATATTTTAAATAAATTTATTTACAGAACAAAACATCTATCTAGTTCCGTTTAATTTATTTACTAGTTTTAATGTATACAATCAGATTATGTAATGTTGTTTTATTCAATGATTTTTTTTCTGTTGAGTACTCTTTGCCTGTTAATGTAAGGCGATAATGTTATACAAATATACGAAATATGAGAATGTTAGTTTTGCTTTTCCCTGCGGCGGCTGGGGTTCATCCGGATCGTTGCTCCAAGGTGCAGCGGATTATTCGTGTCAGGCCGTTGGCTAATTCCTTCGCTGAGTATGGGTTGTTGAGCGTCGGCACGTGGACGAACAAGGTTTTTTGCGAGTCGATGTGCAGGGATTTGTAGAAGATGTATTCGCACAAAAATCTGAGAGTCGATATTTAAATTTTATTAAGTTGTATTTAATGCAGATGATGGTGAAGACCATGTGTTTATTAAAATTTTGCTAAATAAATCATACCTTCCAGCTTCGGTCGACTTTGTAAACATAAGTTTATCTTCTTCATCTTGTAATTTATTACAAAGCCTTTCGACGTCGATGTTTGTCGGTATGCAATCGTTGCCCGCTATAGCGTCACATACTTCACCTGTAGAATGCCTGCAGCCTGCAGAGTCTTCTTTTGTATAACCACTGCGAAACGCTTGCGTCTCGATGGTGATGGCTTTCGCTAGTTTGGATACGCCTACGTGTATAACCAACTTGAACAGACAAATATTAACAATAATGTTATGCACTAACATTGTTTTTGGAAAAATCAAAAACTTTTGTTATTAATCTTGGCTGTTGATTTCATTTAAGAATTTCGAGTTGATGAAATTTTTATATGAATAAAAGTCAAAGTCTTTAAACCATTCAATTTTAATACTTGAAGAACTGCGTATTTTTATTGGCTAGATGCACATTATTAACAGTTGGTGTAAGTTTTAATGTTTTAAAGAAACCCATAAATATATTTCTATTAGTTGCTGCATCAACAATTAAATAATAAATACTACATCTATATGAACTTTAAAATAAGATCATTACAGGGAAATAAAGTTGTACTCTCAGTTACATATGTGTACTAAATATAACATGACTGAATTATTAGCAATTGTTACTATTAAATGAAAATGTTTAGATTCTTTACTCCCATAATGAAAAATGATTACATAACAAGTTACATCACAAAGTGTTTATTAATGTAATAAATATGTAATATTTGAATTATTGTTTCCCTGTTAGCAACAGCTGTAGACGGTTTTAAATTGAGATATTTTTGTAATTTTACTTAACACTAATTTAAATTATTACGTCAGGTTTATGTTGTTGCCATAACTGTGGAATGTTGTCCTCTACATACTGGTACGTCACAGGGACTTCGGCCTTCACAATTCTGCACCCTTCGATTTCATCCTCCTTGAGAAGTTTGACAGCTTCCCAGCTGGCATTCACCTTGTGTTCCCCGAAAGGACCAAAACCAGTCACTAGAATCACCTTTTCCTCCATTTAATCCTTATTATCAAACTGAACAACAAACAAAGTTATCTAATGTAAACAAAACTCTTTCAGTTGTATCATAGGTTGAGTATAACGAATACATTAATTATTCAAAGAGAGTAAATTACTCCAAATACTAGTGCCTATGAAATTTAAATAATTAAACATTTATTTGTACAGGTTGTTTATAGGCGAGTAATTTAGGGCTTCAAATGTAAATAAATGAACTGTAAATAGATAAAAATAAGTATATAATTAATATATAACTAAATTTATATATTGATTTTATATTATATACAATAAATACCTAATATTAGGTATTTATTGTAACATCAATTATGATAATTATAATTCTGACATAATTATGATAATTATATGTTTGGTTAATAATATAAAAAGGAAATGTAATTCAGCCTTATTTAACATGCTTTCAACAATAAATAATCAATATTAATATACTTATTACAATGCTACGTCAATGATGATTATTTCTGTTGCATTAATGAAGAGTACATTTAAATTTACCTATCAGTGACCATTGAATTAAAACTATGTGTAATTAATTATATCATTATTATATAGATGAAAATTATGTAATAGTATTTACTGGTGTTATACATATGTAGCAGTTTATTTTTCGACCATTATTTAGAGATGAAAAGAAAAGTAATTTCAAGGCAAAAATGTGTACAGAAATAAAACACTATATTATTACTTACCTCTAATTTATAGTAATATTAATACTAGCACTTCTTAAATAACTTATATGTAGATATTTGTCGTATGTTGATAAAAACATAACCTATAATTTAAGATCAAAAGATTTGTAATAATTAACGATAATTTTACGTTCAGATCATGTATTATAACGGTTAAAATTGGGTAATATACTTTAATAGAGCAAAATAATTTTCAAATATATAAAAAGTAATGATTTTAGTTTTATAAACAGTTGAAATAAAATAAAGCTAGTTATGTACCTATTTTATTAAATTATAAAACAAACAAAATAAATTACTTTTTGTATAGTTATACCCAAAAGTTATAAAAATTGATATTTTTTATTTTATATTTAAAATTTTAATTTTAATTGAGTACGGAATTGATTTTCGTTTCCCGGTTCCCGGCAACTGCGATTTTGTTTTAATCGTGTTGTCGAGTTAAATTCGCATCGATTGGTGCATAAATCACTCCGGGGACTTAATCTAATGGTTATTTCGTGTTTTTAAACATGGCGTTTTTATAAACGTGTTGATTTGAAAATGTTTGTTTTCCGCTTGTAATGAGATTTAATTATTACCTTTATGAGTTTCTTGGGACCAATTCACTTATACTGCACGCTATTGTCGAGGTACGGTAAGTGTTTTTATTTTAATTAATTATCTTTTTACTGTTATGTGTAATACTACTACTAATAATAATAATTTTATATATCCAACAACCTTTACACACATAATAATTAATATTAAATAATTTAAATATAAGATCGATCATGGGGTAGGCCCAGTATTAGTATTTCATAATTAGGTATAAATGAAACATATTTCTATATTTTACACCACTGTTTGGTACTGATTGTTAAAATTAAAAGCAACTATAGATTATGAGAATAACAATTAGAAACAAACACTAAACAAATAAAATTGTGTTTAATTTATCATTAAAAATCAATATCGATTATTGTATTTAATTTTTTCACAAGTCGTTTATTGGCTTGTAAAAATTAATCTATTATTAACGAGTTGATTGCAATATCTTTAGATTATATAATTTCGATGGTGGGTCCATTAATAATAATTATCGCACTCGGGAAAGCTGTAAGTGCTATTGTACCATTATAACACACTCTCAATCTATTCACTCAAATAAAAGCTTCAGAATGTGGCTTTCGTTAATCAAACATAACAGAATCTGTTTAGTGTGGAGAATTATTAACTGAGTTTGGGAGTACATTAGATGAATTTCAGCTGTATATTGACGGAGTTTCTGTGGATTCATACCCAAACCTCCGGTGAATTATAGAAGTGTTATGTTTGGACCACGAACGCTAATGGCCTGTATGTTTATTTAGCGGATATTCAATAGACGAATGAAATTATATTATTTAATCTGGAATAGGAACAGGCAAAAGGAACGGTAGACACCATTTACAAAACCTATGAATACATAATGTAACATCACTTATATTGAATTATTTAGAATAAAGAATCATATTGAAAATTAAAGTAAAATATTGTTACTACATGTTAAATATCATTCAGAAGGTGAAGTAACAATTAATTAAAAAGCACTAAAAACCTTTCTTCACAATTTTATTTAAATTCACAGATATATATTTCGGACACAAAGTGACCATTATCAATGTTTTAATAATACTTTAATATTATCAATGTTTTAATAATACTTTAATATTAAAACATTGATAATGGTCACTTTGTGTCCGAAATATATATCTGTGAATTTAAATAAAATTGTGAAGAAAGGTTTTTAGTGCTTTTTAATTAATCAAGTTTACCTTCACGTAACTCACAAAAATCAAACTGAAGTAACAATTATTTTTTTAAAAACAAAGGTATAACCTAATTAATTAAAATCAACGCGTTTTGTAAACAAAATATATGTGGTAATATGTACGATATTTATTGTCTTATACCTTGAGTGTAATTAGATATACAAATATAAAACTTGCTATTATTGCAGAAATGTACATTTGGTTGCATATGTTATGTAACAGCACGAGTGTTTTATATCAAAGATTTTCAAGAGCATGACGATTATGGGGTAAGTTTTGGGACAGAATCATGTGGTCAAGTGATGTATAAATAATTGTAGGAATTAATTGCGATGTTATGGAATTCATTAATAATGCTACTCTGAAATAATAGGGAAAATATTGCTCAGATTGATTATTGATTATTGTCCTAGTGTTCTTTTAATCAACAAAATATCATAATAAATTAACGTCAGTACTTAATATTAATTTGTAGTAACATTTAGATAATAATACAATTTAAAGAATTATAAAAAACATAAATTCTTTAAATTGTATTATTATATAAATGTTACTACAAATTAATATTAAGTACTGACGTTAATTTATTATGATATTTTGTTGATTAAAAGAACACTAGGACAATAATTTAGTGGTATAGGTCAAGTCTACGCTGGAATAATGCATTAATTATTGGGAAAGGTCAAGAGTATGCCGGATAATGAATAATTTTATTGATATACGTCAAGAGTGCGCTAGGATAATGCATTATTTGTTGGAATGGGTGATGAGTAAGCAAGAATAATAAATTATTCATTGTTATAGGTCAAGAGTACCCTAGGATAATGCGTTCTTTATTGGGATAGGTCAGGAGTGCGCTAAGTATATGTCAGGCAAAAATAATTTATCCTGTGGCATTACATATTGTAACGTTTGCGCACGTTTTACGGGTGTGAAAATAATTATTTAAATTAATTATTTATTGTAACGTTTTCTTATTATCTGTCACTTATTGTTTTTCCGATACATGCCGCGCCTCTTCTCCCCACGCGTCTCGCGACACTGCACCCTCCTTAGACATATTTCGTCCCGAAATGAGTTCTCCGGCACCTTATGACGATACCTGCACTTGCACCCCTTCGCACATTCTGAAGTTCGAAAGAAATAGCAGTCTATGTGCTTTTCATGTCGTATACTACTGGGATTATAACTGCACACCAAAATCTTGATCTCAGTATTGGCAAAAAGGACTTCCACCATGCTTCTAATTGTTCTCCAGTCCAATTGGTACAACCCACAAGCTAGTTTCGGTATTGCCAATTTCTTGATACCCTCACGTAGAAGTGAATCCCTCAACGCCTTTAATGATAGCCATACATCCCTGTAGGTTGGCTTCTGATGAAAGTACTTCTTCGTCACCAAATAGTAAATGATCCTTTTCGGATAGTGGCTACTAACATCTAGAATGGTCCAGCAACATCAATTGCGATTCGTTCAATTGTGACGCATAGGTGCTTTCCCTCATCGCTATGGACAGTTACCTCCCTGACGTCTACCTTATAGCTCACCCAGTAGAATCTCTCCTGAAGTTTGTTCATAGTCTTTGACATACCCAGGTGTCCACCGGAAGATCCATTGTGAATCTCTTCCATCATTTCAGGTATCTATCTACTCTTTGGAATTATAATCTGCCTTCATTCTTCGCGGTCTTCTGAATCTTTGAATATGCGTTTAAGCAGTCCCACTGAGCCCAGTATGACTTCAATTCGGGCGAATATTTTGAGACTTCCTCCCATGTTGGCCTGGTACCACTTTCCTTCCATGTCATTAGGAGCTTTATAACGCGGTCTTTTGGTCCTTCCGGATTTCTTTCAAATTCGAAACATCGCTTTATACAGCCTTCGGAGTACCTGATTCCTTTGATTCTGCGTTGTTACAGCGCTTGCAATTTTCTGGGCATGGCCTTCATGACAAAGCATCTGCATTCTTGTTGATCGTTCCAGCTCTGTGGTCAGTGTCAAAGTTAAACTCCTGAAGTTTTTCCAACCATTCTATAAATATTTATAGAAGGTTATACTGACTTGACTACTAACTGATCACTTTTTCCTGTCCATCCTGTATTTGTGATAGAATAGCTCCAGTTCCCACATTGCTTGCATCGGTATCCAACAAGAACTTTCCCTCTGAAAGAAAACTTCGGAGTTGGTGTAAATTTCTTTCCCATTACGATTATATCGTCTAGGTAAACCAAACATGTTTTCCAAGATAGCTCTTTTAAGTACCGTCTCCATTAGTCTCTCGAACGTCGCAGGTACATTACATAGTCCAAATGGTATAAAATTGAATTGCCATAATACAGTGCCTACTTTAAATGCTACTTTTGTTCTGTCTTCGGGAGCTACTTCAACTCATCAATATCCGTTTTGAAGTCCTTTTTGGTCACATTGTTTAGTTGACGATGGCCAACACAGAAGTCCTATTCTCTGCTGTGGTTTTCCGCAATATCGATGAAGCAGCAGAACAATGTCCCAGCAGCACTACCTCCTTCAAATGAACAGAATAATAGTTAATATTCATTATTCTAACTAATACGTTGTTGTCGGTGCAAACGAGTGTTTTGCCTATTGCTACTTCTCGTCCCAGTTTTTCGTCATCAACGATAGGTTCGAAGATCATAATGTTTTTGTGATCGGATGCTTCTTCCAACTGGCCCTCAATAATTACTTCACTTCTCACCGGAACGTTTAGGATTCCATTCTTAAGATCCAATAAGAAGCCTTTAATATTCATGATATCCATCTCGAGAATTATTTCGTCTTCAATACCAGCTACTATGAGTTGGTGTTGGAATGATTTGTTTCCTATGGTAATCGTAGATTTTATTTCACCATGGATATTAGCAGGTTCTCCTGTTGCTGCTCGTAATCTCCATGTCGTCGGTCGTACATTTTGCGGTTTTGACAAACTATCAGACCTTATAATTGTCTTAGTAGCACCCGTGTCTAGTAGCAGTCGACAAGAATTTTTATCAATGTTTCCATCCACGATAACCGAATCGACGTGGTGTGACAAGTAGCATACTATACTTTATTTACAGTTTTTTGCAGGGGCTTGATGTTTATAAGCCGACGGACTTTTCATTGGTGCGATTATTTTATCTTTCTCTGCGCTCACGTTGTATATGACCGTGATTTCCACATTTCCAACTTTCCACATTCATCTTGTTTTCTAACGTTTCGTCGATAATATCTTGTATCATTTTTCTAAGAGCATCCAATCCTTCTCGCGAATCTTTCATTTTCCGAACACGGCCTTGGTTTCTAACTGTTCTTTGTTCGTCTACTAATTTAATTGGTCAAGCGAGTATCAATGCCTGATGTATATCTTTATCTTTCTGCACAGCTAATGTTTCCAAGATGTTCTCCATTGCACCAGGATACGCCAGTCGTGTTAAAAATTCTTGCAAACTTTTATCAAATTTCTGGCAGTGATTTTTAAGCTGTGTTCAATGTGTGTTTGACCATACCTTATTTCTAGATGCTCGATTAATTGGTCCTAGTTCATCTCGCTCTCGACACTCTCTGAAAGACATTTGTTGCATCCCCACGCAGTGCTAGCCTTCTCTGTTGCGTTCCATCCATTGGCTGTTTTAGCCTCAAATTGCTCCAGGAAGATTGGCCATCAAAATTAGGTAGTTTCCCTATGAATAACACAATGCACAAGAATCATTTCTGGATTTTCATCTTTAATCAATTTTAAGCATCCATTTTTTTGCCCATCATAGTAGGAGCACTATCTGCAGAACAAGATGTTATATTTTTCAATGGTATATTATTGGCATCTAAGTAGCTTTTTAGCTTTAGCTTATATCTTTGGAGGTAGTGGTGTTTTCTCTTTTACAGAAAAACATGTCTTAAACAAAATCAATATATGTCACGTATGTTATCAATACACAATCACTGACTCTCAAAGTTGATTCATTCATTTGCACTGAGAATTTTCTCGATTTCAGATTTTCAACAAGTGGCTCTTTAATATCTTCACGCATTTTGTCTATCCTTCTGCTAATGGTACTGTTACTGAATGGCATAGATTTTACATCTTTGTCATCTTTTTCAAAAACCGTTTTCAGAAGTGCTCATATTGACGGTTTTATTAAATTCTCTCCTATAGTATGATTCTTTCCAGTTTTAGCGATGAATAAAGAAATTTGATAACTAACCTCAAGAGTACAATTATGAGTTGAAGTATGAGCAGTAAATAGAGACTTCATTGTTGTTCTCTTTTCAAAGATGGTCTTAGTTTAAAAGTAGTTAATTCAAATCTGAATTAATATGATATATCAATTAAAAACTAAAACTAAAGTATTTGTTAAAATTAATTTAATGTGACATAGGCTGCATTCAGCAGAAAATTCCGATTCGATTTGTGATTTCTTATGATTTGTTAGCGATTCCCCTTGTCTCAGACGTCCCCGATATGGCCAAAAAGCTTTACTCCCATGAGTTGACAATTGTGCATTTGAGGTTAGGTTTTACCCATCGCAGTCCATTTTTGGATTGGCCCCCTTAACCATCAAATTGCTCCCCTGTGGGGTGTGGGCCCCACGTTGGGAAACATCGGTATAGATCAAGATGTTTATTATTTGTGATAGTTTAGAAGTACCCTATGAACTAGGTCAAGAGTACGATAGGATAATGCATATTCGATTGGGATAAATCAAAGGTCAGCTAGGATAATGAATAATTCATTGAAATAGATCAACAGTAGTCTGGAACTATGCAAAATTTATTGGGATAGGTCAAGAGTACGCTCAGGTAATTAATAATTTATTTCCTTAGGTCAATCCATAATTTATTGAGATGAATTATTGTCTTTATAAAATACATCATAGTTAAATATAGTATTATATTGATTTATAATAATGAAATAAGAATTGATATTAAAAAAAACTATGCATTGACAAATGTTGCAATAACCAGTCTGAACAAAGAATTACACAGCGGAATTGATGAATTTACTTTAATAAATGATGCATTAAGTAGACTCTTGTTGAACTGTTTCAATAAGATATTTGAATTGTTAGCTCTACAACAAACTTTACTTTGTTAATTTCAAAATCACATCATTTTGAAGTTTAAAAATTAAAATATTGCTATAATACAGTTTTCTCGTCGGCCATTCTTAATATTTAAAATTGTAATAGTGGTATTAAGTGGTAGAGTTGAAATAATGAATATTTCATTGGTTGGGTGGTTGGCAAATGAATAATTTATTGGGATAGGTCAATAGTACGCTACGTCAATTAATAATTTATTGGGATCAGTTAAGATCATCTTACAATATTGCATAATTTATTTATTACGGTGTAATGAGTAATTTATTGGAACAATTTATGTGAAAGGTAGCAGTACGACTTTAATAAATTGTGAACTGGAATAAAATACTACTCGTATTTAAAATAAGAGGAGTTTGGATAATTTAAGAGTACGCTAAAGTAATAAATAACAATATATCGGAAAAGTACGTTAATATTAAGTATAATTTATGGGAATAGGTCAAAGGTACATTAGAATAATACACAATATATTGGGATAGGTCAAGAGTACGCTAAAATATTACACAATATGTTGGGATAGGTGAGGAGTATGCTAGAATAGTAAATTCTTCATCGGAAAAAGATTAAGAAAACGGTAGGAAAATCTAATATCTAAAATAAATTAATTTGATCAAGACAACGCTAATACAATGTTGGGGTAGATTGTAAGTACGCTATCGCGGTTTTTAAGGCGGGAGCCTCGGGACTTTTAAAATTTTAAAATTTAAATTTTTAAAAAGACAAGTATAATTAAAATACATTATATATTAATCACTCGCTAATGGAATTTATAAATTTTAATAAACTTGAGAAACTAATAGAATAATAATAAACATAAATGTGTAACGCGGGTAAGACAGAAAAAAAAATGTGTGGAGGGTTCTGCAGAGAAACTATTTCTGGTTTGAATGGCAGTTTGAAATTAAGGGTTAGAAAAAATTTAACATAACTAGAAAAGTGGGACATAAGGTGTCCAGTTTATAGGGATAGGTCAGAAGTATACTAGGGTAAGGTAAATTCAATTAATTTATTACAGACTAAAATAAAACACGCAAATTCCTACAATTAGTATTTATTTTATTTTATATATATATACATACCAAAAACTCTCGTATAAATAGAACGCAAAGTACAAATGAAATAAAACTATAATACAATTATGGAACGAAGGAGGTCCACGTACAGATTAATGCCTTTGAAACAATGACAAACGAGGGGACGTACGAGTCGGGGGTTTGTTAAAATAAAAAGGCACATTTACAAGAGGTTTCATCTGATGTGTTTTATTATGAAGACAGATATACTATATACAAGGGTGCAATGGAGTGAGAGAGACAACGATGCAGTGTTCTTGTTTCCGTGTTGCATTGCCGCTGGATGTTCACCTGAAATAGAGATATTACGTCATTACTTATAAATATAAAACATGATTTTTCATAAGACAGTTTCTACACTGGAAAGGGGCAAAAAATATGTTTGATTTATTTAGACCATAAGGAAGTGTAAATTGTGTTAATAATGATGAATTCAAGATTTAATTAATGTAAAGAATATATATTTAGGTAGTCTTTATACTAGAAAAAAAAAACAAAGATCAGAAAATGTTAAAAAGCAAAGGTGATGGAGTGGAGCGTTATAGAAATTCCGGGGTGGGATATTAATAAATTTAATAGTTGAACCTTAGGGAAGCAATTCAAGAATGTAATTTATTTCTTTAGAAAAATTAATATTAAAAAAACACAAATTATTTTAAATACATATTAATTTTTTTTTATAGAAAATGAAATGAAAATATTATTATGAATATTCAGTTCTCTTTGATGCTAACTAATTAAAAAATAGTATTGTAGTGACTGCTGAGGAAAATCTCCGCTCGATATTTAATAAAAGAATCGCTAATAGGAACGGGAATTGGAAAATACTGTCCGCGAATTCCTTTGCCCTTTGCATTTATTGACGCGAAGAAAATAACGAGAAAACGCCGTTGAGAATTAACGGCGGAAGAAAGAGTCGTATCTCCTTACTTTTTAATTAAAATAATTACGCGAAACGCTCGTTATTTTCGTTTTATCCTCGTTTCCGCGGCTAATTTTTAAATAACAAGGGAATGCACGGTTAAGGGAATATTCTATAATAATATGAAAAACGCGCCACGTAATCCACACGGCGCTGCGGTCGCTCGGACTCGTTAAGGCTGCGAAATAAAAAGTAATTGCTAAACGAAATTAAAACTACTAGCGAGGTACACTGTATATGTTTTAATAGAAAAATAATGTTTTGCTAATAAGGATTATGTCCGCTATTATCTATTTTCGTGAAATTCCTGTTTCTTTTTTGTTTAAGGTAGATCTAACAGTTTAACCTGTAGGTTATTAAAATAATAATTACGTGTTTATTAAGGAATTTAAGTTGATTTTTAGGTAAGAATAGAATTATTATTTGAAAATATTTTTTTAGTTGGCACCCAATGTGGGGCCACTGGTGGTTTTAAATTGAATGAATTTCTTACTAGCTTTATTATTACTAAATTAGTTTCTAGTAATCGCACTTTGGTCAATAGAGAATGTTGTTATGCGGGATAAAAAGGCTAATAGATAATAATAAAATATTTGTGAGAGTGCGGTTGATTAAAGTGAGTGGGCTCAATTACGCAGTAATAAAATACATTCGATGTTCTCGCACGTAGTTGGGCCCTGCGAGGGTAATTATCCAAATTGATCTTGACGTATGTGTAAGTGTGTGTGTGTATGAATGTATGTCGTGGAATGATCGTCTCAGTTAGGGCGCGTTAATAAGTGGCAATCTCTAATTATGGCATTTGTTCTATAAACCCATTAATGGGGCTAATTAGTTCAGCAAGCTTCTAGTATTTACACGGGAGGTAATTAACGTGTGTGAGAACGAGGGGGCGGTTGGTGAAAGGGGAAAGTTCTTACCATTGATGACGTGCACGTTGACACTTGCCGGTGCTGCTATGGTGGGAACGCACGAATAGTTCCCTGAATCGGATAGCTTCGCGCTGGTGATGTGCAATCGGGACGTTAAGCCTTCCGTCCAAAAATTCTACAATAAAAATTTTTGATTAATTATTATAACCTAACATATTATACTATTTTTCAAACCAACGAAGCAATTTATTTCCTTCAACATAACTTTTGCCTGTTGATATATCAATTGTTTTAATATTGTTTTATAGATATTTAGAGGGAGAGGAGTAAGGAAAGGGAGATGTGGAAGGAGGAAAGGGAAATGTGGAAGGAGGAAATAGAGAAAACAAGAGGAATGTGGAAAGAGGACATAAAAGAGATGAAAGAGATGTGGAGAGAGGAAAGGGAGGAACTAAGAGCTAAGATAAAGGTGTTAGAAGAGGAAGGAGAGAAAATGGAAAGGAGGGAAAGGAGAAATAACGTCGTCATAAGGGGCAAGGATTTCCAAAACAACGAGAAAATAAAAAAAATTCTTTAAGGAGGTTGTTGAGTTGGAAGTAGAAGTGAAGGATTATGTCAAACCGGAGGGGGGAAATAAGCTAACTGTGGTAAAGTTGGGAAAAAAAAATTCTAAAAACAGGAGAGATGATATTTATAGATGATAATATGACAAAAAGGGAGAGGGAAATACAAAGAAAATTAGAGAGAAGGCAAAGAGCGAACGGGAAAAGGGGCGAATGACAAGGATAGGTTACCAGAAGCTGACGATAGACGGGAGAGTATGGAGATGGGACAATGAGAAAGAGAGATTATTGGAAGAAACAAAAAACCTGTAGAGGCAGATGTGTCATATGTGGGAGGACGGGAGGGAGGTAGGGGTAGGAGGAGTAGGGAGGTTCTAACAATTGGGGTGTGGAATGTGGCGGGAATAAAGGGTAAGACTTGGGGGAAGGAAAAGGAGAAAGCATTAGGAGAATGGATAGAGGGGAAGGATATAGTGGGGTTGTTGGAAACATGGATTGTGAGGGAAGATTGGGAGGAAGTAAGAGGGGGATTACCAGGGGGTTTTAGATGGGAAATGAAGGCGGCAATAAAGGAGGCGGTGAAGGGAAAAGCGAAGGGGGGTTTGATTGTGGGGATAAGGAGGAACCTACAAACAGAGAAGGTGGAGTTCACGGAGGGAGAAGGAGACGTGGGATGGGTGAGATGTGGTAGGGGAAAGAGAGATTTAACATTAGGGTTGGTAAACGTAAACAAGAATTGGGGAGATATTAGCAAATAGATTGAGGAGAGGACAAAGGACGGAGGAAGATATATAGTTGGGGGAGATTTCAACGCTAGATTAGGAGAATTAGAGGGGGGGATAAATGAGGAAGGAGAAGGGATCAAGAGGACGTCACAAGATAAGTTCGTGAATGCCGAGGGAAGGAGGTTGCAAGAATGGGCGTTGGGGGAGGGGTGGGAGGTGTTAAACGGATGTACGGAAGGAGATTGGGAAGGAAGGTTAACCCATGTGGGGCCAAAGGGAGGGTCGGTGATAGACTACATGGTGACAAAGGGATGCGATAGGGGGGACGTGAGATGGATGGAGGTAGAGGAAGCAGAAGGCTCGGATCACTGGCCAATAAGGGTAGAATTCTGACAGGAAACAAGAAGGAAAAGGGAGTGCAACAAGAAGTGACGAGGCTTGAGAGCGGAGAAACAGCGATAAGAAGGATGAGGGAGAGGTTGAAGGTGATAGAGTGGGAGAAAGTGGAGTCAATGGAAGCAATGGAGGAAGTAATAAAGAGTTGCGGTCGGAGTAAGAAAGTAAGAGGGGGAGTAAAGGAGGAGTGGTTTGATGAGGAGTGCAGAAGGGCAAATGCAGAGATGAGGAGAGTGAGAAACAAATACAAAGAAGGGAGCGGCGAAGAGGGAAAAGTATGGGAAGCAAAGAAAAAGTACGAAAAGACGTGCGAAGAGAAGAAGAGAAGGGTGATTGAAAAAAAAGTAGAAGAACTAAAGGCATGTAAGAACGAGGCAAAGATGTGGAGGATACTAAAGAGGGGGTAGGGGCAAAACAAACGGGGATAGATATAAAAGAGTGGGCGGATAAATGCAGAAGAGAAAGTGGAGATCCAGTGGAGCTAGTGGGCGAAGGAGTAAGGTGGGAAGTAGCAGAATTCTCGGAGGAGGAGGTGGAGAGAGCCTTTAAGGAACTAAAAAAAGGAAAGGCCACGGGTCCGGACGGTTAAAAGCGGAAATGTGGAGAGAAATAGCAAGGGGAGGAATGGATAGATTTAGAAACCTCATGAACCGAATCTGGAAAGGGGAGGAGAAGATCCCGGATTCATGGAAGGTGGGGGCGGTGTGCCCGGTCTACAAAGGCGGTGACATCAACGAAATAGAGAATTACCGAGGAATAACGATAATAAACATAGGATGCAAGTTAGCGATGCTGTTAGTTAAGAGGAGGCTTGAGGAGGAATCGGAGGAGAAAAACTTATTGACGAAACGCAGGGAGGGTTAAGGAAAGGAAGGGGAACAAGTGACCAGTTATTTACCCTGGCCAGGTCAGTGGAACGAGTGTTGGAAGAGAAAGAGAGTATGTTTGCGGTGTTTTTAGATCTTAAAGCGGCGTATGATTCGGTATCGAGAAAATGGATGATAGAACGACTGAGAAAAGGGGGGGTGAGTGGAGGTATGGTTGAGTTCATAAGTATGAGGAAACGTGGTGTGTTGCGAAGGTGGGAGGGACGTGTGCGGAAAGATTTAGGACGTGGAAGGGTCTAAAGCAGGGTTGCCCGTTGAGCCCGGTGCTCTTTAATTTGTACATAGGGGATTTGGAAGAGGTTCTAAGAAAAGGACAGGATGGGGGGATGTTAATTGAGAAGAGAAAGGTATGGACACTAGGGTACGCGGACGACATGGTCCTAATGGCGAGGCAATGGGAAGGAATGAAAGGGATGCTAAAGAGAGTGGAAGGGTATATGGACAGGAGAGGATTACAAGTGAATGTTAAGAAAACGAAATGGATGAGATTTAGGAATAAGGGAAGATAGGGAAGGATAAAAGGATTAGAGTGTAAGGGTGAAACGATAGAGAGAGTGAAAGTGTTTAAATATTTAGGCTTTATGTTTAAGGGGACGGGAGGATATGATGAGCATGCAAGGGGGGTACAAGGAAAGGCAAGGAAGGCGTGGGGCGTGGTAAGGGATAAATGGGGAGGTTGGTTTAAAGGAAATGTGAGTGTGACGTGCGGTTTGTGGGACGCGTGCGTGAGATCTATTTTATTGTATGGGGTGGAAGTGTGGGGGGTCAGGAAGCAAGAAAGGGTTGAGAGTGAGCAGCGGTGGTTCCTGAGGCAGATGTTAGGGGTGGAGAAATCGACCCCGGGTTACATACTGCTTCAGGAAACGAATAGAGAAAGTGTGTGGTGTGAGGCGATAAAGAGAGTGGCTGGGTATGATATGAGAGTAAGTGGCCTGGAGGAGGGAAGGCTAGTGAAGGAGGTATGGAGGGAAAGGATAAACGCAAGTCAGGGCAGATGGAGGATAGCAAGGAAGGGGATGTATGAAAGAGTGGGCTTGTCTGAGGTGATTGTAAGGGAATGGTTGGAAAAGGGGGTAAATGTGGCAGGATGGGTGCACGAGAAAGTGAAAGAGGTGGAGAGACAGGAGAGGCAGAATCAGATAGGAAACAGTGAGTACAATGAGGGGTATGAGAGGTGGCAGATGCATGGGAGCAGACCAAGATATCTTGAGGGGATCAATCTGAGGACAGAGGAGAAAGCGATCATGGCGAGAGCGAGATGCGGATCGGACGAGAGAGGAAGAAAGAGTTAGATGGGTGAAGGATACGTGGGTGCACTTGGCGGAGGAATGTAAGGGAGTAAATGTGGGATGGGTGGAAGGATGTAGAAATGTAGTGGAATGGATAAAGATGATGGGGCCAGGGTAAGGGTGTTGAGAAGACTGGGGTGGGAAAAGGAGAAGAGAAGGGAAGGAAAGACGAATGACGGGTAGAGGGAAGAAAAGGAGAAAGAAGAAGAAACATTTATTTAAAGAGGAGAGGGAAGAAGTATTATTATGTTTTGTGTTTTAGTATGTTTATAATTTTTTATGCCAATAAAGGTTTTTTTTTTAGATATTTTGATTTTGCACAAATTTTACAAATTTGAATGAAATTTGTTTGTATTCTTCAAAATTTCGATTAATAGTTTAATATATAAAATTTTAGCTTTAAATTAATTCTTGAATATTTCAACCATATACTGTTCATTGTTAAATTTAAAGTGATTTTTAACTTGTATATTTTTACTCTTCATTTTGTAATAATCATCTAGGTATCAATGATTTACTAATAATCAGAAAATCTTAAAGGTAAAAACTTCTCGATAAACGCCACAAATATTAGAACACATGATACTGGCCTATCATGAATCGAGGTGACCTAATAATTCACGCATATGAAAACAAAGCGTAAAAAAATAATAGCGCAGTTAGAATGCGCTCGCTATTTTACCGAACAATGGCGCCGCTAAAATAAACAATCCCTTCGATGGCATAAATTAATCTTCCAACTGAACCGTGTCGAATAAATAATAATTGGCATCCAGGAAAAAATATGCGTTATATTTTTTTCCAAATTAAATTTAAAGTGCGCCGAAAAAAAAAAATATATATCGGACTACAATTGTATGCAAATGTGAACGTGTAATAAAACGTTCCGATGAATTTATTATATTCATTTTAGCGTGAATAGTCGATTTTTTTTGTACAATAATTACACCCCCAAAAAAAATAATATGTAACGAAATATTCTTTTTTTAGTTCAAAATGAAAATTGAGTTTTAATAATATAATTTTTAGTAAATGTTTTTATTAGATTAGTGAAAGTGTGATTTAAAAATGGGTACTTATTAGCAAAAAAAAATGCTTGAATATTTGAGATTTTAAATAATTGTTGTAATAATGGCAAAATCGTAAAACCTTTATGTTTTAAATATTACATTACTTTGTAATTATTTAAATAGAATATGAAGTTATAATTCAATTATGTCATGTTTTTTAAATGTCTAATTTTGTTAGGGTATGCGTAATGATTTCAACAAGATGGTGCTAGGAATTTAATTCTTCATATACATCTGTAAACTAAACAATTCTATATAATTTCATTAGATAGTTTAGTTTGTTTATTATGTTTAAATTATATTTTGTCTAATATATATTCGAAAAATATCAATTTAAGTAAGTTATAACAATTTGAAATATATTTAATGTAAATTATAGCTTCTGTGATTGTTTAAATCGTTAATGATTGGAAATTTTTGGTTTACGCAGTGTTACGGCGCGGCGGGGGGCAACAAAGTCGCCCGTTTTATTTCCGCTCCCAAATGGCAGATAAAACGGTCGATTCGGGTGCGCAGGGAGCCGAGTGAATAACAAACAGGAATTACCTGGATTGTTAATCTGGGAGAAAGATCGGCTTCGTTGGGATGCGGAGAAGTGATTTCTAGAATGTCGGGTCCTCGATACCAGAACACGGTTCCCAAATCGTGCGGGCCCTGATTTATGACGCACATCAACGTCACCGAACTTCCGGCCTTCACGTGCAGGTCCGACGGGCCCAAAATCCGAGCTTTTGCCTCTGAAAATGAGAAGAGAAATAATGACATAAGAACAAAATTTATGGTACAGGGTATCGCAATATAAAGTTTATATTTAAGGGACCAATTACAAATAAAGTTAGACATCTATAGGAAATGTGTTTATTATTTATTAAACTATGCAATTTGGGAATTTAGTTTTTATTTTTTTAATAATATCGACCAAATGTAAACCGTTTTTTCATTTAATCGAATACTAGTATTTCTTATAACGGACCTGTGATAGATATTTCTTTTGAATGTTCCAGAAAAAGTTGGTCTATTGACTTTAGATTTGAGATAACCTCTCTGAGAAAGTTCATAGGTGCGTGCAGACCAATTTATATCATCTCTATTGAAGATAAATTTGCACACATATCAACAAATTCTATCGATTAAATAAATTCGTCTGGAGTGATAATTGTATAATATTTACAGATCTCTGCTATAAATTCTAAAGAGTGTATTAGATATTACATGATAATATGTTATGTAGAACATTTCTTTAAAAAAATTATATTCTTTTGTATGATTTAATAAAAAATACGTTTAAAGAAAGTAATTATTTGTACTACTAATTTCAAAAATATAATTTAGCTATATTTAGTGTTAATAATAATAATATAATGGATGAATAATGAGATTAAAATAACCACAAATAATTCTAAACTTTTCGTTTTATACAATATCAGCACGACTCCCCCTAGATAATTATTTCGCATTTGATAAAATAATCACCTCTAATTAACTCTATTCATTCAAAAAGTGTACAATTATGACGCAATAACAAAATTTACATTTATCTCGTTGCTCCGGAGTTTCGCGGCGGGAATATAACAACGCACTCGCACATTATAACGTAATTATTTATTTACGTCGGTTTTCCTGTTTGTTTGTGGAAAAAGAGAAAAAAAATGCGGCACACATACATTACGAACGAGCAATAATTATACATGAATGGGGCGTAAATTACTGCGGCAGCGCAACAACAACAGTAACAAATTAAACCCTTATTGATGCCCTCTTCCCCTCTCTTTTCTCCGCCCGATATTCGCCGCGCAGAAAATGGCTTACACATACATACACCCCCGGACAAAAACAAACGATAAATAACGGGTTTTGTATAGTGCGGCTCGGCAGTTTTGGGGCTATTTTATTATGCAATATCGCACTATCTGGCGCTCGATAAGCGCCCCCCGGATAAGCCCTTACAACACAAGTGTACACCTACACTTAGGCCCTTTATGCGCGTCATAAATCAGGGCAATGAATGAGTGAATGAATGCGATTCAGATTTTAAATATCGCCGCCGCAAACATTGTTACTTTCTCTACACCGCGACGGAATAACGAGTTTTCGTGGAAATTTTAAATCTGATGTCGCGTGATTAATTACACGCGAATTTTCATTCATATATAATTTTTTTGAATACAGCGGGTGAAATAATCGCGTTATGCTGTATTGACTTTTCCGGCTAAATGTTTTAATTTATTAGTACGGACCGTTCGTTCGGGATTTCTAAAACGTGATGGATTATTCAAATGACCTGTTTAGGCTCCAATCAGAAATTTAATCTCTATGTAGTAAATGTAAAATAATGTGAAATACTCACGATTGTATAGACGTTAAATAAACCAATAAAAAATAATCATGCGAGGAAAGCAATAGGAATAACCCGGCGCCTCCACCATAATACATTTATTAAGTGAAGATGATAGTTGTGATAAAAAACATATATTCACACAACAGAATACAATAAAAATTAAACAAAAACATAAAAACAAGGACTAAATCCTTGAAGAAGTCAACGAGGCAGACATAAATGTAGGAAAAAATGACTTGAAAATGTAGTGAGCAACAACGAATATGTCAAAAATACAAATCCAAAGAACAAAATGAAAAATAAAAGAGAACAAGAATATTAAGAGATATATTGCAAATATCTAGAAAACAAAGCAGAACACCCTTGAAAGGAAATAAGAAAATACATAATTACAAAAAGCCTAGCAACAGGGACAAAAATAAAAATAATAATTCGAAATAATTATTGTGAACAGGTGTCATTACGTACATGTGCTCTATTAAAAGTTCTGATTTCTATTGTTGCATTTCGTCTTAATTAGTAAAAGTTGTAAAAGTGTTTAGTGTTACACCCCCGATTTGTATTTACGGGTGAGTTGTTTTTAACACCAAAAAGTTTATATTATTTTCACTATTAAAGTTGGGTTAACCTAAATTAGTGCCGTTATTATTTACATTTTTCGGTGTAGATTGGGTTGTATATATTATATATATTTTTGTGTTATTTTGTCTACTAATTTGATTTCAATTTAATAATTACCAATTCCGTGGTCTTCCCGTGTGTGTTGTTTAAAGTTACCTCGAAGGACCGAGTGGTGTGAAGCGTGTGTCCCTGTGATCCTCTTAAAATGGGTGTTCTCTGTGAAGTGTGTCTAACACATATTTCGCCTAATAATAATTTTAGTGATGCTATGAAATGCTGTACTTGCTCAAAATGGTATCATGGCGATTGCATTGCATTGCCTTTGCATGTACTTAAATTCTATAAACAAGAAGAAAGGAAAGATATTGGAGTTAAATGGGCCTGTAATAATTGTTTATCCTCATCTAACTTACATTCTGGCAAACAGAGTCCTGATATTTCAATTACCAATGTGAGTGAATTAAAACAATTTTTTGAAAAATATTTAGACTCCAGATTTGCAACTTTGAATAATAATTTGCAGTCTTCGATTGAAAGTATCAGTTCTAAGTTTGATGTTATTAATACTAAATTAGAACAATTAGAAATTGAAAACAAAAATCTAAAATTAGAAGTGGAAACTTTGAAAAATAAATATTTGTCTGTGGAATGTCCTGAGGATGTAATTATTAGCGAAATCGAGGATAGACAATTTAGATCTAAAAACATTATGATTTTTAATTTATCTGAATCAAATTCCAGCAATTCGTCCATTCGTATTGAGCACGACTTGAGCCTAATTAATGATTTGTTTAAAGTAATAGATGATATTCCGCCGCCTTTAAAAATTATTAGAATCGGACGTAAAACGGATTTTCCCCGCCCCGTTAAAATATTTTACAACAATAATTCTATTCCTTCCACTATATTAAAAAATGTAAATAAAATAAGATCTGTTAATTCTCACATTAAAATCAAACGTGACTTAACTGTCAAACAAAGAACGATATTAAAATCTATGGAGTCGGAAGTTGACAAAATAAAAAAGAATGGTGAACCTAATCTTGCCATAAGATATTTTAATAACGTTCCAAAAATAGTCTCTAAATCTGAATCTCCTCTTCGGCAACCAGCTAGTATTAAAAAAACTAATTATTTTCTATCAAAATGTGGGTGGTATTAGAACCAAAATTAAAGAACTTATTCATTTCCAACGTATGTTCATATGATATTATATTTGTTGAAAGTTGGTTAAATAATGATATTTCTGACAGTGAACTACTATGCGATACTTTTATTATCTACAGAGCCGATAGAGGGCCTAAGTCAAGCGATAAATTGGGTGGAGGTGGTGTACTGATTGCCGTAAGAAAAGTATTATTGTCCTTGGAAGTTTCCATATGTACTTCAACGGTTGAACAACTTTTTGTTATTGTTAAATTTTCTAATAAACGTTTCTTAATTGGGGGTGTGTATATTCCTCCGAATTCGCCGTTGGTGAAATATCAAGAACATTGTCACATCCTCGAATCCATTGTCAATGATTATACAGAAAACGAAATTATTATATGTGGTGATTTTAATATTCCCTCTGCCACCTGGAATAATGACGATATGGGTGTAGTGGGGCACTCTGCATCTTCGGATAGTGCACGTGATGCAATTGCTGAAACCTATAGTTTTTTGAACATGTTTCAATTGAATAATATTCCCAACAGTAGAGGCGTTTTTCTTGAATTAGTTTTTAGCACTAGTGCTAAAATTAATATAACTGCTTCCAATGACCTTCTGTGCAAAAATTCTATGCATCATATCGCCTATGATATTGATGTTAACGTTTTAATGGAACAGCGTAATTTAACCATCAATGATAAAATTTACGACTTCAAAAGAGGCAACTATAGTGCTATTAATATTGCTCTTGCTGAAGTGGATTGGGATTTGGTTTTCGTAAATAAAGATCTGGATAGTGCTCTTGAAATGTTTTATATAATATTATCAGATCTGATTGAAATGCATGTTCCGGTTAAAACTATCTTTAGTTTGCGATACCCGAAATGGTTTAACAGTGAACTTATAAGTTTAACTAAAGAAAAAAAAACGGGCTCACTTATTATACATAGTGAGTTTTTTTCGATGTTCTCTATGGTGATCTCGGAAATTATAAGAGATAGAGAAACGGCTAAATGGGGAAAGAAGTGTAGATTTACGTGACGAATAAAATTCCACTTTCAAAGTTTTCAAAAAAGTCAAGGGTAACTAGATATTTTGAAAAAAGTAAAAAGTGTCAATTTTTTCAAATCAATATATCTCGGTTATTATAACAAATAGAAAAAAACTGTAAAGGACAAAGTTTTAGACAATTTTATGCAGATTAATACACAACAATCAGAAAAATTTTATCGCCATTATTTTCCGAGATATGACGCAAACTTACATTTTTTTAAATGGAAACCATAGTTGGCTGTGACCTCATTCAAAAGGTATTTTTTTTCTCTTTAATCTAATATGGCATACGAAAATGAGTGAGTTATAGTCATTTTAAATTTTATTTTAAATAAAAAATGGATAGCCATGAAAAAGATGAAAGTAAAACAAATGCAGTTGTTTATAATATTAGCAATATTGTAATTATTAGTTTTACAGAGATAAATTAAAATGAAACAACTGCATAAAGTAATTTTGTAATTATCAATATATCAATGGGAGAGAAATTTTAATATTAAAAAAATATGGTCAAAGAGTCTACTATTAATACTATTATGATATAAATTATATCTTTTTAAAATTGAATTTATCGCTTTTTGACTATTCTCATGTAAATTGAATTACATGTTTCAATAACAACTAGTTTATGATCCTCCACAGATTGATATGATTTTTCATATACTTTGTTTTTTACATAACAACACAGAAAAAATTCTAAAACGCGTAGATCGGGAGATCTAGGTGGCCCTGGGATTGGTTTATTTCTTCTCACTTATGAGTTAGGAAAAGCAAAAAATTTAAACAATCGAGCGTATCTTCAAATGTTTTCTGAAGAAAATGAAAGTAATCAGTTTCACTTTCGAGCTTTCAAAAATATATGGACCGAGAATTATTAATCCAAACACACCATGGATTAAACCCAAATTTAATTTGTAGTTTTCTCTGTGACACTTCTCGTGGATTCTCTTAAGTTCATCTATGTTCATTGTGGCGATTAAAAATACCACAATTAGTGAATCGCGATTCATCTGTTCATAATATTTTTGTAAGAAACGTATTATCCTCTTGACAAATGGGTTTATACCACATACAGAAGGCCATTTGATAATTACAAAATTTTATTCTTATGCTGGTTTTTCATTTTCATTTAACTTTGTAGAACTAATAATTACAATATTGCTATTATAATAAACAACTGCAATTGTTTTACTTTCATCTTTTTTATGGCTACCCATTTTTTATTTATAATAAAATTTAAAATTACTATAAGTCACTTATTTTTAGAAATAACTATGTAGTATGTCATATTGGATTAAAGATAAAAAAATTACCTTTTGAATGAGGCCATAGCCAACTATGGTTTTCATTTAAAAAAAATGTAAGTTTGCATCATATCTCGGAAAATAATGGCGATAAAAATTTTCTGATTATTTTTTATTAATCTACATAAAATTATCTAAAACTTTGTCCTTTACAGATTTTTTCTATCTGTTATAATAACCGAGATATATTTATTTGAAAAAATTGACACTTTTTACTTTTTTCAAAATATCTAGTTACCCTTGACTTTTTTTAAAACTTTGAAATTGGAATTTTATTCGTCTCGTTAATCTACACTTCTTTCCCCATTTAACCGTTTCTCTATCTCTTATAGTTTCCGAGATCCCCATAGAGAACATCGAAAAAAACTCACCCTGTATAAACAATCTGGCGATATTAATGACTATGAGAATTTCAGAGTTTTGCGCGAGAAGTGTTCATCCTTAAGTAAATCTCTTTTCAAATCATTTATTGATGAAATTGAAGAGGACATTAGATGCAATCCGAAGAATTTTTGGAATTTTGTCAAAGGAATGAAGAATTCAACAGGTGTTCCCGCAGCTATGAGTTTTGAAGACAGGATATTCGACAACGGGCACGATATAGCTAACGCTTTTGCTTCATTTTTTTCTTCTTCTTATTGTGTAAATGTGACTAGTATCCCTAAATTCAATTTTATTAATAAGGTCAATTCTTTGTCATGTTTGCATATTAATTTGGAAGACGTGTTTAATGAAATTTTAAAATTGTCTAATAAATTTAATTGTGGTCCGGATGGTATTTCAGGTTACTTCCTTTTAATTGTGTATATACTCTTTCTAAGCCTATTCACTGGCTATTTGAAAACAGTCAGTATTTTTAGGTTACTTCCCTCAATATTGGAAAAAATCTTTTATTATTCCTGTTCACAAAAAAGGGGTAAAAAACCTAATTGATAATTATCGTGGTGTTACTGTACAATCTTTTATTCCTAAAATACTAGATAAGCTTATTTCTATACAGCTTCGATACTTAACTCGGAATATCATTGTAGATAATCAACACGGGTTTCTTGATGGTAGATCTACTATATCTAATCTTTTATGTTTTGAGAATTTTATATTAAAAAGTTTTTCTGAGCTTAAACAAGTCGATGCTGTATACACTGATTTTGCTAAGGCGTTTGACCGTGTGGACCACAAGATATTAATAGCTAAGTTGAATGCTTATGGATTTTCATCTCAAATAATTAACTGGATATATTCATTTTTATCAAATCGCTCTCAGATTGTTAAACTTAATAGCCACACGTCTTTCGAAATTGATGTATGTTCGGACGTTCCCCAGGGAACTCATATTGGGCCAGTGTTGTTTTTGTTATTTGTTAATGATTTGTGTGATTCGTTCGAGTACTGTAAATCTTTAATGTTTGCGGATGACCTAAAATTATTTCATTCTATTGATAACATTGGTAGTTATTTTGAACTGCAGCATGATTTAAATATTTTATTTGAGTGGTGTTTAAAGAAAAATTTATTTTTGAATATATCCAAATGTAATTCAATGTCATTTTCAAGAAAAAATAGTGTAACTTTCTTTGACTACTCGATTAACCTTGAGCAGTTGGAAAGAGTCTATAGTATTAATGATTTAGGGGTTATGTTCGATTCTAAATTGTCCTTTAAAGATCATATTAATTCTATTGCTAACAAAGCATTTAAAATATTAGGCTTTATTTTTAGAAATAGTTATAGTTTCGGACCTTACGCGCTAAGAACTCTTTATATATGTTTAGTAAGATCAAAGTTAGAATATGCATCTGTAATTTGGTCTCCTCAGTATAGCTGTCATATATTAGCGCTAGAGAAAGTACAGCGCAAGTTTCTTTTTTATATGTTCCGTAGATTTGATGTTGCTGGTGTTTCAGTTGCCGATTATTCCTTTCTTTGTATTCATTTTAACTTGGATTACTTGAAATTTCGTAGATTTATGTTAGATATGTGTTTTCTGCATAAATTAATTTCGGGTAATATTAATTGTTCTGAAATACTGGCTTCATTAAATTTTTCAGTAAGTTCTACTTACATAAATATACGGCGTAAACCCTTATTTAGATTACCAACAGTACGCACTAATTATGATTCAAATAATCCACTTTTTAGATTTATGAGTGTAGCTAATGATTTAAATCATAATAATAATATTGATTTGTTTGGTTCTAGTCTATCTAAGTTTAAATCAGAACTCAAAATAATTGCATTTCAATTTTGATATATGTTATTGTTACGTACGATCATAAGTTTACTTTTAGTTGTATTTTAATTTTATGTTTCATCATGAATTATGTTATTTCTATTGTAAAAGGTGATTCCTTTTAATAAATATATTATTATATTATTATATTATTATTATAATTAAGTATAGATTCCACAATTAATATCATGAAGTTTTTATAATTAAATATATAATAATACAATAATATATTCAAAGCAAATTATAAATAATGTTAAAACACGGCAAAAAAGTGAATTACCATTAACTATTTCCATGCGGTGTACAAAATGAACCATAATTGGGAGCATAAAATACGTGTACGCATCGAATATTAACAATACCGCTTGTCGTGTTAATGAAAATCGAATTTTCCGACGCGATGGATTTCCTGTATATATAAAATTTTCATTTAATCATTAAACTAATCAAATTTTATCGACAATGGCGTCGTGTTTCCTATTCATTATTAACTATAAAACATAAATTAGTTAATCATAATAATGACGCGCACTATTCCGCCTTTGTTTTCACACAAATTTTACTTATTGAATAATAATAAATTACATACATAAAAAATCGTTTAATAGTAGTTTTTTTATAGTACTCAATACTTAAATTATACTTATTTCATTTAAAGAAAAAAACATTTGAAAATTAAATAAGTAATTGTAGAGGCTTTTACTTCGTGATACATTTTATGATTCAAAATAAAATAAAACGAATAACTTTGTTTTTATCACTTTTTTAATAACACTTGTTACTATAGTAGTAGCTTGTCATTATCAAACAATTAATTGTTACTATGTCGAAACTATAGTAACAAGTGTTATTAAAAAAGTGATAAAAACAAAGTTATTCGTTTTATTTTATTTTGAATCATTTGAAAATTCTTCAATTGGCGATAGGTGTATACCACAGTGAGACTTTGCTTTATTGTAATAAGTGTTTTAAGTCCAAAGTTCTATTGAAGCAAGCAACAAAAGTTATTATAAGTGTAGTGGATACTGCACAAACGTTTTTCACAGTACCTGCATTGAAAGAAAGAGCGCAATTAAAGAAATTGCAGTCTCTCATGGGTGCGCGAACTCTGCAAATGTTCAATCTCAAAACAACATCATACAAAAATAAAGTGAAAAAATAGCGGAATTAACACGTAACTACGATAGTATCTTATCTAACCTACAGGTGGAAAAAAAGTTGCCGTCAAAAAGCACGTACAAAGACCAAAACGTCCAATCAACAGTATTTCTATTCGTTGAACGAATTTACGAGCAAATAAACAATATTAGGTATTGTACTGCGATCACTTAAATGCCTTAAACCTTAACTTTATAGAGAACCTAATGTTAGTTTTAGAACGACAATATGTATCATATTATATGGAAATAAATGTATTCTATTCTATTCTACTATTTAAAAAAGTGCAATAGATCAATGCAGACCATCATAACATAAACTGAATTATTTTTAGCAATTACTATATCATGTGATATAGAATTAAAGAGAAAAAAATAATCTATCAAAATTCCTAGTCAATTATGGTTTGCTTAATATCTTGAAAAATAAGGAAGATAACATTCTGAATATATTTTATTAATCTGCGTAAAATTATCTACAACTTTGTCCTTTTCATCCTCTTTTCTATCTGTCATAATAACCAAGATATATTGTTTTGGAAAAATGACAGTTTTAACTTTTTTAAAACCCTTGAAATTGCAATTTTATTCATCTTGTAAAACTATAATTCTTTCCTCATTCAACGGTTTTTCTATCTCTTATAGTTTCCGAGATTCCCACAGAGAACATCTAAAAAAAACTCACCTTGTACATATATACCAAATTCTGAAGGCCAAATTTCTAATCTGTAAATTGCAGTACTTAAGTAAACTTAAATCTCATTATGATACATAAACTTTTTACAGTATCCTAAAAAAATATATGAGATATTAACTTAATCTGATGATACTAGATGAATCAGATGAGATATTGAGAAATCATATACACAATTAACTACAGAAATTCCATCAACATTCCCTTATCAATTTATTCAATACATTCGAAGATAACATCAAAAGAATGGAATGAATGTTAAAGAAGAAGTAACAAAGAATTGGTGCGGAAAACGATGAAGGAAAGAAAAATAATCTTAAAAAGCAAAAGAAGCTTTAAAATAGCTTAAGCTAATATGAATAACAAATAATAATAAAAATGTAGAAAAAGACCTAGCGTTGAATTGAAAACATTAGATGAGGTTGTTTTTAGATAATAAATGAGAATACAAATGGCTTCTAAAGGGATTAGTAAAAATTCTATGTTGAAAATTCTAAAGAAAATGATCATATTTGGAAAGTATTTTCGTGTAAAAATGCTAAAGAAAAATTTACAGTATTCCGTATAACTTTACAATGACTTATTGGTAGTAGAGGATGTGCCTAAAGTGTTTAAATTTTATCTTCTCAAATCTCTTGATCTTCAATATTTATCAATATGAAATGTAAACCAACATGCACCATACTTGGAAATATTAGATGAGTTGTGAAGAATGACTTTCAGGCCATCAAAAAGAAAAAGAAAATATATTGCGTGAAAAAACGCTAAAGAAAAAGATCGCATTTCGAAAGTTGATCATTTGTAAAAGATACTTAAAAAAAGTGATCAACTCAAATATTTTTGAAGAATTTTAGTCAATCATGACTTTAAACTAGGGTGTTGGTAATGATGATACCATATCGTAATCATCATTTCATTAATATTAAAATAAAAATTTGCCTAGAAAGCAGACGAAAGGAATATAAAGAAGCTAGTAACATCAGGAAAAAGAAACATGATAATATATGGCCTCTGAAATAACAGAGACTTGCCTTACTAAAAAAAGGAGAGAAAAATACTGGATGAGTGAAATATAATCGTGTTGTTTAATTTGCTTTAGAAAGAAAAGAAAAGCAAAGAAAAGTTTCTTTGTGAAAGAAATGCCTCATTGGAAATTATTTCTGTTTATAATTTGCAAGAATAAAGCATCCTGAAATCTTCTTCTTTAATATGTAGTCATTATATCAGCTACCATTTTTTAAGTGGATGTTAAAGTCGTCAAAAATTAAAGAAGTATATTAAAAAAATATCTTCAACTTAAGGAACATCAGTATCATACAATTAACTCTGTTAACCTAAAAGTTACTGTACAATAAAGCAGATTTAATTATATTATACGAAAGTATTTCAGAGTTAAAATAATGTATTCAATTTTTTTTCATAACGCAATAATGCTATATTCATCTCTTCATCAAATATTAGAGTCATTTGTTTAATGCTTGTAAGTCATCATCGCCAGAGGCTAGTAAAGGTAATAAGAAGGGCGAATGTCTAAAAGGTAAGTATGTCTCTCTATATCCTGAAAGAGATAAAGCAAATCAAGGTTTCTTAAGACTTAGGTGTTTAGAGTTATATGTAGGTTCAAACTTGATATTATACACGTTGTCCCCAGAAATTTTGAATACGGCCATTTGAATGCATGCTTTTTGCTATTGTTACCTTCGTTACCTTTTTGATGCTGATGGGTATAAATTGTTTGCTTTATATGGCCCCAAAAAAAAAAAATCATTTAGGGACAAATCAGGAAATCTTGGTGGCCATATTATGTCTGCTTTGGTGCTAATAATGCGACGAGGAAATATTTTAGTTAAATATTCCCTAGCCGCATTATGAACAGGACATTCATCATGCTGATACCTGATGTTGGCCATATTAATATTCTGTAAGTCTTATACTGCTAGTATCACTTGGTTTTCAAGGAGTTCCAAATACTTTTGGCCATTTAGATTTCCCTCAATAAAAATCATCCTATAGTTGTGTCCTCCAGACTGCCAGTATAAATGTTAAGTTTTTGGGGGTACTGAGTTCATTTTATTCTTCGGGGCTTGTTTTCTTGGGACCAGTATTTCACTACCGAAGCATTATGACGACCATGTAATGGAAAAATCGATTCGTCACTAAAAACAGAATATTTCAATGAAATTCGTAATTACTGTTTACTCTCTCCATCACATCTTCACAAAATTCCATTCGACGACCATGGTCATCCACGAAAACCTCTTGTGTTGTTTTAAATTTGAAAGACTTAAAACCACTCCTTTTAAGTAGTCTATGCCCTTCTGATTTTCCAGCATTAATTTCTGGAATTTCTGCAAGAGTTCTTTTTGATAACGTTTCATTTTCTGTTATCATTTTATAAACCATAATTTCTCGCATTCCGCTTCTTCACTTTGAGGCCTTTGTTCCTTTGAGCACTTACATGGTGGATCAACAGAACCAGTTTCATCAAAAGACATGTATATCATGGAAAACTGATATTTACTGTCACATCGTATGCCAAAACAAACAAAATATTTGCAATTTCATTCATGAAATGACTTCCATAAGACCATTTAACAATTTCAGTTTTCTGTGCACTTGTTAATGTTTTCAAGCTATGTAAATCAAATTAACATGCATATTGCAGTAACAACAATAGCGACCAATAATAATAATCGAGATACAATACAAACACATTACATTACTCATATTCAAAATTTCAGAGGACAACGTGTGTAATTTACTGATTGATTTTATATTCCTTGTTTCTGTTAATATAGTTTCTTTGTTAGGATTAATTTTTATGACAGGCTTCAAATGGGTGAAATGTATTTATTTTTTTAATCTGCAATGTTCTCTAAGATATACTATTATTCCTTAAATTCGGTATTATATGCACCAGAAATAAAATTGGTCAGTTATGCCAGATGCTAAATAGTTGGTGACATAAACAGAGTTGCAGCATTTCTAGTGTTTCCATTGAGTCGTCAAGAAAATCAAAGTGTTCATAAAGACGCACAACTTTTCAACAATGTCAAAAAGTTCTAGTATCAATTCCTCTAATCCTAGTAGAGAAGGTTCTGGACAATCTATTTTGTATTGTGGACTGTACTTACTCTTTGAATATTGTTGTGTATATCTATTGCAACATTTTTAAAACTCTTGGTAAGCCACTTAGGTTTTTGTACTTGGAAACAGCAGCAAAAAATCGGTGTTAACAGTTAGGTTATTTGTGAAGAAAGAGGAGCAGGTAACAGGTATCTTTATTTTAGGAAATTTTTATAATGAGTTCATAGTTCTTTGTTGTTATTGATGAGAAGTAACTAAAATTTTGAATTGCGTATCAAAAGTTTCGATTATACATGATTTGGAATACAAAATATTTAGGTAGATTGTTTACAACTATAATTTGCTTTCCAAAATGAGACATGACGTCTGCTGATAGTACTAATAGGATGCAGCACTAAGAGAATTACTTTAACTTGTGCAGATATAGCAAACGAAGAGTTTAACTTTATTTCTTGATACTACGTCATGCTGGAACTAGCAACAAACATCATATTTCTGTGGAAAGCACTCTAGAAATCGACATGAAATGTGAGTCTAAATGTCTTTCTTAGTATTAGTAAGTACTAGCAGTAAATAGGTTTCAATCATACTGACATTTGAGGAACTAAATACGAAGAATTACACTTTCAAATTAAAAAAATGGTGATGTGGCCATCATAATATTTTCCCTACATTTTTCTCGAAAACTATGAGGTTATACTTAATAATTTGCTCAACTTTGGATTCTTTACAATTACTTGTTATATAAATTTCACGTAACTTCTATAGATTATTAACAATAGGCAAATTTTAAATTTGAGAACTTAAAAAAATATGTTTTAATAAAACTTATATATTCTATATAGGGAAAGTAAAAATGATGTTGAATCCATCAACAAGTAGTCATTAAAATTATCATGTATACGTAGGGTGGGTGGGTGACCTCTAACCCACCCTCCAATCAGTAAAACATAAGCGAGGGTTTTGATAAAAAGTTATAAAACGTAAATATATATATACAGGGTGTCCCGTAAATGCGGGGAAATGGCTGGACCATAGATTCCTGAGGTAAAAATATGATGATTTAACACAACTTATCTATATCCAAAAATTTACGGTTACGCTGGAATTTGTCTTCAAAGTTTCAATTTTTTTTTATTTCTTTTGTTTATAACAATTGAACGCTTTATTCGATTTGAATGAAATTAATTATTAATAACTACCTTAGTATAATACATCATTTAAGTTATTATAGATATTAGTGATTAACAGGAAATATAGAAAACAGTAGTACCACCACTTAAAACCTAATTTTTTTTTATTAGTGCGTTAAATAAAAACTAAAAAAATACTGCTTAAAAGAGAATTTGATTCTAAAACTTTTTTGTCTCTTAATAAAATTTGATATCTTGTGCGTTTTTTGTTACGCTGGAATTTGTCTTCAAAGTTTCAATTTTTTTTTATTTCTTTTGTTTATAACAATTGAACGCTTTATTCGATTTGAATGAAATTAATTATTAATAACTACCTTAGTATAATACATCATTTAAGTTATTATAGATATTAGTGATTAACAGGAAATATAGAAAACAGTAGTATCACCACTTAAAACCTAATTTTTTTTTTATTAGTGCGTTAAATAAAAACTAAAAAAATACTGCTTAAAAGAGAATTTGATTCTAAAACTTTTTTGTCTCTTAATAAAATTTGATATCTTGTGCGTTTTTCGCACAAAAAAATAAAATATATTTTTTTTATCTAGTAAAAACAAAATCTAGTTTTCCATCAAATCGAAAATATATGTTTTTCGTGGCAGTCTTTGTTTAAAAAATGTAAATTATGTAAAATAATAATTACTGAGTGTTTTTAAATCTTGTATTGTTAACTTTATTATAGTTCATAAATATTCACATTTGCAGCAAACAGATTTCTTGCTTGAATTAGGATTTTGTGAAGAAAATTGTTTAAAAAGTGTTAGATGTTGTTTTGATTTATTGTATCAATTAATATTATTTAATTTTTATTTAATTGAATAAGTTGATTTACTTATTAATAAGTGCAAGTCTGCATACTATATTCATATTTTATTTTTTTGTGCAATAACCGTAAAAGATATCAAATATTATTAAGATAAAAAAAAGTTTTAAAATTAATTGGTCTTTCAAGAAATATTTATTTAGCTTTTATTGGATGCACCAATAAAAAAATATTTTAGTTTTTAAGTGGTGGTACTACTGTTTTTTATACTTCCTGTCAATCACTAATGACCATAATAACTGAAATGATGTATTATATTATGGTAGTTATTAATAATAAATTTCATTCAAATCTAATAAATCGTTCAATTGTTATAAACAAAAGAAATAAAATTTTTTGAAACTTTGAAGACAAATTCCGGCTTAACCATAAATTTTTGGATATAGATAAGTTGTGTTAAATCATCATATTTTGACCACAGGAATATATGGTCCAGCCATTTCCCCATATTAACGGGACACCCTGTATATAACATTATTGCAAATTTTAAATAATATTTTTGATTATGTTTTACTGATTGGAAGGTGGTAAAAAGGTCGCCCACCCACCCTACATTTAATAAATTTTAATTCCTTATTGCCTCGCTTTATCCAATGAAATTAATTATAAAACTTTTTGAATAAAAAAGAAATTTAAAGGGTAACATTTTTGAGTGAGTAAATTAGAAAAAAATTGGTGCATGATGGGTGGGCAGACTTTTAATCTAAATTAGATAGCTGTAGAAAGTTATTTATATTAAAACTTAAATTTTGATTTTGTTTTATTTTTTATTACATAAAGGGTTTGATTGTTTTTAGCAGCAAAATCATCAACGATTAGCTATTGGATATCATGTATATGTAGGGTGGGTGGGTGGCCTCTATCCCACCCTCCAATCAGTGAAACATAAACGAGGGTTTTAATCAAAAGTTGTAAAATATAACCAAACACAAAATAATTGCAATTTTTAGAGATTTTTTTCATACAAATTTTTCAAATAGTTTTTGATGATGTTTTAGTGATTGGAGAGTGAGGCCACCCACCTACCCTACATAAACATATAAATTTTAATTACTGATCGTCTCGCAGATTGGAGTAAAATTAATAATATAAAACTTTCTGAAAAAAAAGAAAATTTTTGCTTGATGGGTGTGCAGACTCTAAATCTAAATTAGATGAGATTAACTATAGAAAGTCATTTATATTGAAACTTAAATTTTGATTTTGTTTTATTTTTTATTACATAAAGGGTTTGATTGTAAAAAAAGCAGCAAAATCATCAACGATTAGCTATTAGTTATCATGTATATGTAGAGTGAGTGGGTGGCCTCTATCCCACCCTCCAATCAGTGAAACATAAGCGAGGGTTTTAATCAAAAGTTGTAAAATATATCCAAACACAAAATAATTGCAATTTTTAGAGTTTTTTTCATATAAATTTTTCAAATAGTTTTTGATGATATTTTACTGATTGGAGGGTGAGCCACCCACCCACCCTACATATAGATATAAACTTTAATTCCTTATTGTCTCGCTGTATCCAATGAAATTATTTACAAAACATTTTGAATAAATTAGTAAAAATTTGATGCATGGGTCTGCAGACTATTGATTTCGTTTTATTTTTTATTACATAAAATGTTGCAGCAAAATCACCAACGATTAGCAATTAAAGTTATCATGTATATGTAGGGTGGGTGGATGGCCTCTAATATCCTTACATTTTTCTCGAAAACTATGCTTTTTTACAGAAAAACGTTATTCTTAACAATTTGCTCAATTTTTGATTCCTTACAATTACTTGGTATATAAATTGCATGTAACTTCTATAGTTTATTAGCAATAGACAAAAAATATCAAAATGTTTAATTTTTAAATTTTTTCTCGAAAGTTAAGAACTTTATGAAAAATTTTTTTTAATAAAACTTGTTCAGTTTTTCATTTCCTTTAACTTTTGTTTGAACCGTTTTTTATAATTTTTCATATTTAGAAAAATATCACGAATAACAAAAAAAGCCTCGGGTAAACATCCACTTCCGGTTTTTGAATGTTCAACCCATCTGCAACCTTCAAATTGTATAAATATCGAAAAAGTTTCGAAAAAAATTTTGTTATCTTGGTTATCCATCATCTCTTTCATTTAGTATCTTTGTCATCTGCCATTTTCGTCATCTGTAATCTTTGTCGCTTGCGATCTCGGTTATTTGCCATCTTTGTCATCTGTCATCATCTATCATCTCTGCCATCTGTAAACTTTGTCACCTGTCATTTCTGTCATATGTCATCTTTGTCATTTGTCATCTGTGTCACATATCACTTGTTATCTGTTCTCTTTATCACCTATCATATGTCATCTGCCATCTCTGCCAGCTGACATCACTAGTATCTGTCAATTCAGTGATCTGTGATCTCTGTCATCTGTTATCTCTATCATCTGTGATCACTTTCATCACTCTCATCTATCAGCTGCTATATCTGCTATGTCACCTCTATCATCTCTCATCTCTATCATCTACCAATTGGCATCTCTGTTAGCTGACGTCTCTATCATCTCTGTTATCACACATCTCTGTCATCTATCATTTGTCATTTATTATATTTTCCATTTATTAACTGTGTCATCTGTCATCATTGTCATGCGTCTTCCCTGCCATTTATCATCTGTGTCATGTATAACCTTTGTCATTTGTAATCTCTGTAACCTGTCCTTTGAAATCTGTCCTCTCTGTCACTTGCTATCTCTATCGTCCGTCATTTTTGCCATCTGTTTCTTTGTCATATTTCATTTCTCTTAGATGTCAACATTGACATCTATGTCAACTGTAATCTCTGTCATCGGTTATATTTCTCATCTGGTATCTCTGCCATCTGTCATTTCTACCATCTGTCATCCCTGTTGTTACTAATCGCTGTAATCTAACATTTATATTTGTGATCTCTTTCATCTGCCGTGCATCATCACTGTCATCTGACATCTCTATCATTTGCCATCTCTATCATCAATCATCCCTATTATCACTAATCGCTGTAATCTTTCATTTTTGTCATCTGTGATCACTGTGATCTCTTTCATCTGCCATCATTGGTCACACTATCATCAGTCTTCACTATCATATGTCATCTGTGTTATCTGTTTTACCTGTTACTTCTATTTTATCTCTCACCTATGTCATGTATCAATGTTTTTATCTGTTTCTCTATCATCTGTCATCAGTTTCATCTGTCAAAATGTATTACAAAATTTCGAATTTTCTTTCTGTCATCTCTTATCTCTGTCATGTATCAATATTTCCATCTGTTTCTCTTTCATCTGTCATCACTGTTAACCCATTCACCTGTCATAACTTATTACAGAAGTAAATGTCTATCTTGTAACATTTTTATGGCATTTTGGACAGATCAAAAAGACAAAACGTCAAATTTTATGATTATAAGAAAATGTCAGTTTTGTAATATTTAAATGACATTTTGGCCAAATTAAATAGTAAAAAGAGATAAAGTGTCAAAATTTATGTCAGAAGAAAATATCAATTTTGTAACTTTCAAATGAAACTTTGAACAGATCAATAAAATATCAAACAAAAAGTAAAATTTTGAAATTTCTGACTTTCTTATGATATTCTAAACAGATAATAATATAACGCCAAAATGACAACATTTATGACAAAAAATGTAAATTTTGTAATTTTCAGATGACCATTTTGGATAGATTAAGTAGTAAAGGAAGACAAAACGTCAAAATTTATGACAGAAGAAAATGTCAAATTTGTAACATTCAAATAATATTTTGTACAGGTTAAATAATAAAAAGGTCAAAATGTCAAAATTTACGACTGAAAAAAAGTAAATTCCGTATCTTTCAAATGACATTTTGGACTAATAAATACGTAAAGAATAAGATAAAAAGCCAAAATTTATGACAAAAAATGTCAATGTTCTAACTTTTAAATGACATTTTGGACAGAGCAAATAGTAAAAATAAAAAACTTCAAAATTTATGACGGAAGAAAATATCAATTTTATAATTTTCGAATGACACTGTAGACTGATTAAACAGTAAAGAAGAGATAGAATGTCAAAGTTTATGTCAATTTTGTAATTTTTAAATGACATTTTAGAAAGGCAAAACAATTAAAAAAAGATAAAATGTCAAAATTTATGTCAATTTTGTAACTTTTAAATGACACTTTATACAGATAAAATAGTAAAAAAAGACAATTGAAACTTTATTATACAAAAACAATTGACATTTGAAAAACAGATTGAACAAAATGGTGATGTGGCCATCATAGTACTCTTCCTATATTTCTCTCGAAAACTATGAGATTTACGCAAAAAGGCTATTCTTAATAATTTATTCATTTTTTAATTCTCTACAATTATTTGTTATACAAATTTCATATAACTCTAACAGTTAATTATCAATTGGAAAAAAGTGTCTTAATTTTCAGTTTTTATATTCTTTTTCTCGAAAGTTAAAAATTTTATGAGAAATATGTTAAAATAAAACTTGCTCAGTTTTTTATTCTTTTTAACTTTTTTTAAAAAAAATTCATCAAAAAACAAAAAAAGGTCTCGAGTAAACATCCACTTCCGGTCTATGAATGTTTACCAAAAGCTTTTGAGTTCCAGTTTTTAATGATAAAACCTTAAGTTTAAAGTTTCACCTCAATCGGATTATTCGTTTTTGAGATACAGAGCCCACCGACAGACACACACACAGATACAATTTTTTTTCCCAGAAATCAGTGCAATGGACTCAAAACGGATATTTCCGCATAAAAAATATATTTCATATAGGAAAAGTAAAAATGCCTTGAGTAAAAATCCACTTCCGGTATATGAATGTTCACCAAAAGCTTTTCAGTTTCAGTTTTTCATGACAAAAGCTTAAGTGTAAAGTTTCATCTGAAACGCATCATTTGTTTTTGAGATACAGCACCCACAGATATTCTCATTCACGTAAACAATACGTTTTCTCTATATATTATGTGTAGGGAAAGTACAAAAGCAAGATAGTTTGAAGAGCTCTGTCTATAAACCACTTCCTTTACTGGAACTTCACTTCTTGCACTTGACAGTATCGAAGGCTTTACAATAAAATCTGATTAATCTTGAATCTGTGTACTATCTCAGAGGTGAGTTACCTTCTTGGAGTTAAAGAAAGGTAGCATTATATAAGCCAAATATAAATGAAATAACAAGCTAAACGAAGTTCTCATTCAGGAATATGTGCTGCAAAGTTCTCAGGTAATAGAGGCAATGTTAGGACTGGAAGAAATTTCTAGAGGAGTCGTTAAGTTAAGATATTCGAGATGGAAGAGAGGTAATTCCTGTATTTATGCAAGAAAAACTAGTTTGCGAAAATTTGATGGTGTTCATAAAAGGTCATCAGGTAAAACAATTCGAAACTTCCAGAAAATATTTATCTTATTTATTTTTAATCGCGTTAAACATTTTGTTTTCTGGAAATCACGTAGCGCTCAGTACCTCACATAAGCTTATATGTGTAGGATGGATGGGTGGTCTTTAACCTATCATTCAATCAATAAAAGCTATCTAAGGGTTATACTAAAATTATATTTTTTGGCAATGAAGTGTTTAGTAAATCATTTGATACATCATTACGTATGTTGTATTAATTGGTGAGTAGATTAGAGTCCACCCATTTATCCTACAAATAAATATTTACATAAGGTACTAATTGTCCAAAGGATTCTAGGAAACACAAATTCGCCGGTGCAACTAAAATTATAAAAGAGGCAGTAGTAATTTGAAAATATTAATATAGGATGAACTATGAAAAAACTGAAAGATAAATATAGAGGTTGTTCACTAGTTTATTTCAGGACTGTATTTAATGTTTCTTGTACAAGATATCAAACATTAAAAGGGTCCACAGAGGTTTACATGCAAATGAAAGGAATGCAAACACCGTCCTTACTAATGATTCGACGATGTTAGTTTATTTATTCCCCCTAGAATTTTCTCTACTTGTAATTATAACGCACGCAAGTAATATTGTAATAGTGTACTTTAGTATCCAAACAATAAAACTCGTTCGAAATACATTCGTCAATTATAAAATCATTTCCGGCGTTACCTTTTTATAATTCGGTTTTTCCTTGTTAATTATAAGAAATTATGCTTTTTTATCGAATAATTACAAGTATTACAAGCATGCAATTACGTAGTTAGAGTGCAATTAATTTGCCGTTAGTAATTATGGTGAATGCGCCGGGATTTTTTACTTCAAAATTACAATTACAGAAATGTATTATATATATTATGTAATAAAGAATATAAATATTAATAATAAAGTCTAAGTAAATAATAAGTTAATTAGCAAGTATCTTTATAACTAAGGTAACGAAACCTAATAAAACAAAGTTATCGAGTTTAATTTTCTATTATTCAAGATGTACCTGGAAGTAAACGTTTCCACCAACAAACTTTATGCCAAACACGAGTTTCTCGTCTTATTACCGAGAAACCTAAAATAAGCACTTGCGAATGTTGGTGTTTCTCAGAGATGAAAAAAAAACGACCGTTGTTAATTACACAGATTATACAGTGGAGGCAGTTAGCCTTTATCTAAAACGCCAAAACTGTTGTATTTATTAAGTTCCATGCGACGACTCTTTACCTCACTTTAAGCGCAATTTATTCGCTCCTTATTACAATTCTCCGGCTCGATTAACTTGAAATATTTAAACAAAAGCCTCTTGCTTAAAACGCAGTAACTCAGGCGGAGATAGGAGCGGCGGAACGTATAAAATCTAATGTTTTTCGAGTTCTCTTATCGCCCGGAAAGGGAAAATTAAAACTGATTATTTCTTTATTTACTGCCCCTTAATTGCCCCATCAGGTATGTACTGCGGGCCGGTAATGGTGGTGATTCATGCGAGACGCTGATTTCGGAAATTATATCGTGGACGCGGCCGCGATTTCGCCTAATGCGCCGCGACGATCGAACGGTCACGCCAATTACGTCAAGAAGTAAAACGCCGACGCTAATGACGTACGTTAATTACGAAAAGGTCACCACTATTGTAAATGTAAAAATGATTGCGACGGAGATTATCTGGTTTGTAAGTAGTTGTTAGATTCATCAAAATCCGATTACCTATTAAATATTTATTTATTATGTTCTAATCGACGTTTAATTAAATTCTTATTTTCATGATAAATAATAATTAATTGGCTGAAAGACCTCTGGTCGATAGCCATGAAGCAGAAGACCAATTATGTTAGAATTTATTTTATTTTATACATTAAACGTATTATATTTCATTTTCATTCTGTGAATAAAGATGTTTAGTAGTAGTAATAATTAATTTGCATGTGTAATATATTTTTAGTTTGTATTGACAAAAATAAAATTTATTCTAATCATATATATTGTAAATGTCTTTATTAATGCATTATGTAAAACAAACATTTTTCTTATCCACTGTATTTATTGATTTACAAAAAATTAATATCTTAGTGGATGAGATTTTAACAGATCAATTTATTACAGTTTGAATGCAAATTTGTTTCACATTATGCAAAGTCAATTCGTGTTTTACCTCCTTTCCCCCCCTCACTTTTTTTTTCATTAATTGTTGTCTCACTTTAATTACAACGGAAATGTCTTGAAAACTATAGTCGCGTCATCTCGTCGTGCCGGTGGGAAAATTGGTTCTAATTTAAAATTTTAATCAAACCGGAATCCGCGCTTTGACATGGCGCAACTTAAATTAAAACGTTGAGTCGAGTGCAAGAAGGTGACCGATATTGCATTCGGCACGTTAATATTTCGCCCTCGGGAATAAATTCTTCTTCTCTTTATATCGTTTTTAATACACACACAGACACACACACACACACACACACTTTTCGAACGGACGACTATTGGGGATTAAGATGTTGGAAGTTATGGATAGGGTCGGGAGCGGCATTCAGGAATTGAACTTGGAGCGGGCCGAGAATACGAAATGGAGGCCGTGCGGTGGCAAGGGGTGGAAAAATGAGGCCGAGTTTCTGAAGGGAAAAGGGATTACTCATTTCGGAGATCAGTTCTGATATACACGTGAAATACACGCTTAAATAATCATCGTCGGTCTCGTGATGTTAAGCCTTGAGTAATCAATTTTTTTCAAGGGATTTGTTCTTAAAGTATATTAAGGATTTATATGAATCACATTATATTTTATATGTCTATATATTACGGATGTAAAATATTTATTTTCCCGGCACATCCACCATTTATATACACGTAATTCAATTTACGGCTGTACTATACATATTATCAAAAATGCCATTTACCTTTCGGTGTAGGGTTGTACTATTCTTCTCACATTTTATTTGAAATAGCAAATATATATTTCGGAAACAAATCGGCCATTATCAATCAACAAATTGAGTGGTGATAATGGTCACATTGTGTCTGAAATATATATATGCTATTTCAAATAAACTATGTGAAGAAAGGTTTTCAGTGCTTTATTTTATAATCAAGTTTATCTTCACGTAACTCATCAAATTAATTTACTATCATACTTATTTTGTTGTGTATTGAAGATTACATATTAAGGAATAAAATATGAGATCAAGCTATGTACTTCATATTATGGAAAATAATAGAAGAAAGACCAAAATTTAAAAAAAAGTAAATCTACAAGATCTGTAGAAGGGACATCTGCTATTACGAAAACCATTAAAGAGAAAATGAATCTTAAATTTAAAGTAAAGATTAGCCAGTTTAAAAAAAAATAAATAGTATTATTATATATCTAGGAAAAAAATATTCGAGGAAAAATAAATCTGAGGTAGAATTTAGAGAAAATATTAAGAAGATCATTAAAGAAGTGGATCAAGAGAAAGATAGGAGAACACGACCAGTTGATAGTCATAGTAACAAGAAAAGGAAAGACCAATAAAATCCAGAGTATTAAAAAGAAAAGAACTAAGGCTTTGTCAGAATTTAGAGCACAAATTAATGAAGAAGTAACACTAAAACAAAAATTGACGTAAATTCTGAATTGAAAAAATAAAATTGTAATGAAATAAAATTTTTTAGTTGATGTATTAAAACAAGCCTTTGATAGTATACATAAGATAAGCCCTTTAATCATTCAAACAAAAAAATACTTTGTAAAATATTGCATTTTAAATTCAGAGTAGATATGAGGAAACCAAGAAAAATTAATAAAAAAAGGAGAAATGAAAAGTAAAGCACAAGATTTGTATTGGAAAATTAATAGAGAAAAGGAAGCCAGCTCTCTTTATGTAATATGGAAGAAAGAGGAAACAAAAAGAAAAAATAATAAAATAAAAAATGGTGATGTGGCCATCATAGTACTTTCCCTATATTTTACTCGAAAACTATGCGGTTTATGCAAAAAGGTTATCCTTAATAATTTATTCAATTTTGAATTCTCTACATTTTTTTATATAACTTTCATGTTGCTTCAATAGTTTATTAGTAATTGGCAAAAAATGTCAAAAATTTCAATTTTTTTTTTCTCGAAAGTTAAGAATTTTATGAAAAATATATTTTAACAAAATTTGTTCAGTTTCTCATTCTCTTTAACTTTTGTTTGAAAAGTTTTGTAATATTTTTCATATTTAAAAAAATATCGGAAAAAAACAAAAAACGCCTCGAGTAAACACCCACTTCCGGTTTATGAATGTTTACCAAAAGCTTTTCAGTTCCAGTTTTTAATGACAAAACCTTACGTTTAAAGTTTCATCTAAATCGGATCAGTCGTTTTTGAGATACAGCACCCACGGACAGACAGACAGACAGACACACACACAGACACAAAAAAATTTGCCAGAAATTAGTGTAATGGACTCAGGGGACCTCAAAACGGATATTTCCGCAAAAAAAAAATCACGATCACAATACTTCCCCTATATATAGTTCGTATATAGGGAAAGTATAAAGGAGAGGGCAAATATAGAAGATGAACAAATAAGTAAAGAAGACATAAAGATGAGTTATATGAAATGGCATAAGAGGAAGATATAAATATTGAAAAAAAAATAGAAGATAATAATAATAATATTTATTGGTGCTATTAACCAAGGTTTTACACAGGTCAAGTTAAAAAAAAATAGTGGATGACAAAAGATCACAATTATAAATATATAAAGTAGCTGATTCTGTAAGGACACCAAAGTATTTCTATATAAAAATAACTTAAGTAAATAGACAATAGTATACATACAATACAGTTTAAAAGTACAAACACAATTTTTCTAAAAATAAAATAAATCTTAAAAATAATGAGTAATTTTAAAAATTAAAAACTATAATTCGCACATACACATTAAAAGCAGAAATCTTAATAATACAAACAGTTATCTAACAATAAAAGCACTAAACATTTAAAATATATAAAAATATTACATAATTTAAAAGTTTACAGTTAAAATCAATAAAATGTGTTTATTAAAAAAAAATACAAACACAAATGTATTAGACAGAACTGTTACAAACATTTTAAAAGTTATTTAGTAAAATGTAAACTGGTAAAATTTATGTGGCCAAGCATGTTTAAAATTGAATAAGATTTCAAGATAAGTTAATGCAGGTGTGTAAGTATTCGTCGAAGGAATAAAAGACGTTTTCTGTTAGAAAAGATTTACACCAAACTTTAAATTGACTACCAGGTAAATTCTTGACATTGTGTGGTAATACATTAGAGAATTTTACACAATAGTACCTAGTCCCAGTTTTTGCTTTCGATAAGCGAAATGCATTTACACGTATGAGTTCCTTTGCACGTACGTCATATGGATGGTAGAATTTACTGCTGTTGAATGTATTTAAGTTGTATTTTATATAAAGAAGACATTCCATAATGTATACATTTGGAACTGTCATGACTTTAAGGCTTTTAAAATATTGCCGGCAATCATCTCTATAGCCAATTTGAGCTACAACCCGAAGGGCTCGCCTTTGTATTCTAAATATATCAGACATTATTGCAGAGTGACCCCATAGGATGATTCCGTATGATATGTGTGAATGAATATAAGCATAATATACATTTATTAGCATATCTGTTGTAACTGATCTTGATAGATTTCTCAGAATATATACATGTTTAGATAATTTTTTTTCAAGTTCTGAGCCATGTATTCCCCATGCCAATTGGCTATCAATATACATTCCTAAAAACTTAGTTGAAGTGTTTGCAGCAACCTGACTTCTTTTAAGTGAGAAAAGTATTTCTACGGTTTTTCCGGTATTTAATTTAAGTCGATTACTATCAAACCAACAGTTAGCTATATCCATATGAGATTGTAACTGAACTCTTACTTCTCCAATGTTATTGCCTTTGCAAGATAGTGGTGTCATCTGCATAAAGAATTACTCATGCATGAGAAAATTGCATTGGAAGATCATTTATGTATATTAAGAACATTAATGGCCCAAGTATTGAACCCTGAGGTACGCCGTACACTATTTCCTGTTCTTGAGAAAGAATATTATTAAAAAATACCTTCTGTTTTCTATTATTTAAATATGACATTATGAGGTTACAACTTAATTGACTAAAGTTATATAAATATAGTTTCCTAAGAAGGATGGAATGAGTGACACAATCAAAAGCTTTGCTTAGGTCGAGTAAGCTACTCCCAACTATTTTTCCATTTTCAAAGGCGTCAATAGTAAAATTGATAAATGAGCGAATTGCCATTGTTGTTGACATACCTCGTCTGAAACCAAATTCAGATTCAGCTAATAAATGATTGGACTCTAAGTAATTTGATATTTGTTCAGACAATATAGATTCTAATATTTTTGAAAGTATGGGTAGTATCGATATTGGTCGATAGTTATTAGGATCTTGTTTATTCTCTTTCTTAAAAATTGGAATGCACTTGGCTATTTTAAGTGCATCCGTGAAAAATGCCATATTTTATACAGAGATTTATTAAAAATGTGATCAATAACTGATTTGACTATCCCTAAGTTTAAGCCATATATATCCTTGCTGGATGTGTTATTTAATTTTAAAATTACATGACATACTTTGGCACAAGAAACTTCTTGAAATGTAAAATATGACGATCGATTATTTATTATAGATGTGCGTAGCATTAGATTTATAGGATCATGATCACATTTTGATAAGGAGTTTAATACAGTGTCGGCCGTTTTTGCGAAATAGACATTAAATTCATTTGCCGTTATATTAACGCCATCGTTTATATCAAATTTACTATGTATTTTTGATTTTATTATATCCCATCCCAGATGGCTCTTGAGTTATTTGAGGAACTTTTAATATAGTTATCGTTTGCTAATTTTTGTGCTTCTCTAATGCGCTGTTTGTACATTGTTTTTAATGACTTATACCGCGAGTCTGTAACTTCATTTTTGCACCTATTTCGAATATCTCGCAGTAGGTGCACGCTCTCCCTCATTTGTTTGAGTTCCGGACTGAACCACTGTACAAAGTTTTTATTTTTTGATTCGTTAATCTGCTTTTCTGGGAAGGCATTTATATACGCGTGATTTAATATATTTATAAAAATGTCCCACCCTTTATTTACACCAATATTATTATGCATTATATCTTCCCATTGAAATTGATCCAAATTATTATAGAAGTTAAACTTTCCATGTTGAGTAATAGGCCTAATAATTCGTTTCACTATTCTTTGTGTATGATCGATTTCAGTGCACAATCCCAGATGGTCGGAAACCCCTATATTTACTACTTCGACATTGTCGGTGGCAGTATTATATGCTTCATTTGTGAAAATATTATCAATACATGCCTCTAATCTTGTAGCATGTGAAGTTATCTTGTGTAACCCGTAGCATGCAAAAAGATTACATAGTTGAATAGCTTTGCTATCCGCCCCGTTGAACAGGACATTAAAATCACCACACACGTAAACCTTATTTGAATTTACATTAATACGTTCTAACATTTTTTCTATAATTTCAAGAGAAACAAATAGAAAAATGATAGTGTAAACTGGATCTTAAAGAAAGAAAATAAATTTAAAAAAGCACATTTCTAATAAACAATTTTTAAAGCTATGCGAAAGGTTACTAGATCATTATGATCATCTAGCAAAATAAATAGAAAAGAATTTGAATTTTGAAGTTGAATGTTTTGATAACATTTTAAAACCTTCTAATTTTCCGCTGGATAGAAATGCGCTTCAACTATTTCTTATAGCAAAAAAGTGAGAATTAAACTCTTATCTTTTAACTACAGTGATTTTTCTGCTGTCACAAATCCTTCCATCTCATTCTTTGTCCGACCCTTTTTTTCTTTTCCGCATATATCCTCTTCTTATCATTTCAGATTTTCAACCCTAGTTCTTCGTTAGTACATGCCCTGAACGACAAAAAAATAAATCAACGATAAGAAAGAAAGATAAAAGAGAAAAATGTGAAAAATGAGAAATAGAGAAAGAGAGAGAGAGAAATAGAGAAGAGGAGGAAAAGTAAAGAAAAGATAAGAATAATACAGATACGCAATTTCAGAGCAGTAAGAAAGATTTTTAGAAGTACGTGTCCTCAATGATGAACAAATAAATCAATGATAAAGAGAAAATAAAAGATAAAAGAGAAAAGTGAGAAATAGAGAAGAGTAGGAGGAAGAGTGAAGAATGTACAGAGTGTAAGGTAAAAGGTAATAATAAAATATAAATAAAGGAAACACAATTTCATAGCAAATGGAAGGATTTTAGGGTATCGAGGATTAAAGAAATAGAGAAAATAGAAGAAGAGAAAAAGTCACACGGGAGTGAACGATAATTTTTTTTTAAGGCTAAGGAATTTCAAGCTGCAATAAGTATGTTTTGTTTTGTAGGGAGAAAGGCTAAGGAGTTTTAAGCTGTAATAAGTATGTTTTGTTTGGTAGCATGTATTACCTTTAAATTTTCTAGAAGAAAGAGAAAATAATAAATAATCAAAATTCTTCATAGTAACAAGAGTATCAAAAACGAGAATAGAATGATAAGAAGGAAAAAGAAGCAGAGAAATATCTCCAAGAATGTATCTAATTAAATCTTCTAAAAATAATTCAGGAAAAGAGTGAGGAAAAGAAAGGGAGAATAGTGTTTAGGTTTGTAAACATTTATATTTATCGACCAATAAACATGTCTATTAGAAATACAGCCATTCTACTGGTTCTCTTTTACTTTTCCTCATAGAACCTCTTTTTATTGTTCCAAAATGAGTTTCAACCTAAGATCCTTATTTGTGTGACTCCGCAATAATGAGCAAATAAACTACAAGAGAGAAAAAACATGGTAATAAATGTAAAATGGGAAATAGGGAGAGAGTAAAATAAAGGAGAGAGAAAAGACTAAGAGAGAAAAATAAGATAAACAGACGAGGAATTGTGATAGAGTAGAAATAAGGATTTTAGAAGTACATGTCCTCAATGACGAACAAATAAATCAACGAGAAAGAGAAAATAGGATAAAAGAGAAAAAAATGAGAAATAGAGAAAAAGAAAATTAGAGAAGAGAAGAAGAAAGAGTGAGAAAATAGATAGAGTGTAAAATAAAAGGTAAGAATACTAAGGAAATGCAATTTAGTAACATAAAGGAGGATTTTAGAGTGTGGTGGATTAGAAAGATAGAGAAATGGTAATAAATGTAAAATGGGAAGTAGGGATAAAGGAGAGAGTAAAGAAAAAGAGAGAAATAGAGAGAATAAACTAAGATAAACAGAGGAGGAATTATGATAGAGTAGAAATAAGGATTTTAGAAGTACATGTCCTCAATGATGAACAAAAGAATCAACGATAAAGAGAAAAAAATAATAAAAGGAGAAACATGAGAAAGAGAATTAGAGAAGAGAAGAAGAAAGAGTGAGAGAATAGATATAGTGTAAAGTAAAAGGTAAGAACACTAAGGAAACGCAATTTATTAGCATAAAGCAGAATTTTAGAGTGCGGTGGATTAGAAAGATAGAGAAATTAAAAGAAGATGACGTAGAAGAGAAAAAGTCACAGAATAGAGTGAACGATAGTTTTGTAGCATGTAACATCTTTTAATTTTTCTAAAACAAACAGAGAAATAATAAATAAATAAAACGTTTCGTAGCAACAAGAGTAATAAAAGCGAGAATAGAATGATAAGAAGAAAAGAGAGGCAGATAAAAATTATAAGAATTTATCTAATTAAAGCCATTATATGGGTTCTCTTTTTCTTTTCCGCGTAGAACCTTTTTTATTGTTCCAAAATGAGTTCCATCCCTATATCTTTATTTGCTTGATTTAATAATGAGTAAATAAACTAGAAGAGAGAAAAAAAAATAGGAAAAAAATAAAATGAGAAATAGAGAGAGAGGGTGAGAGAAGACAGAGCGTGTATGAGTGTATATATAAAGAGAGGAAAAGAAAATAAGCAGACGAGGAATTGTTATAGAGTAGAGAAGGAGAGAGAAGAAATTGTGATAGAGTATGAGGAGAGATAAATTAAGAGGCGATGATATTAAAAAAAAAACAATTTTCATTTCAGTTTTCTCGTGGGTTAAGCAGGAAATTAATTAATCAATTAAAAATTAGTAAGTAGAAAAACTAGTTAATTAAAAAAAAACAATTAACAATCGATTTGTTGGAATTGTCAAAAAGGTCAATTGAATACTAATATAGAAAACAGTTGAAATGTTATACTGCTAAAAATATATTTAAAATCGCAAAAATAAAAAAAAATACAATATATAAGATTAAAACTTAACGAACTTGCTAAAACATTTTCGTGCTGCCACTCCAAAAATTAGTTGCGAATAAAAAGTTTAAAAATCAATTCAATCAGTTAACTATTAAAAAAAAGTATTTTGAAATTATAAAGAGTTTAAATTGTTACAACATTAAAACATATAAAGTTAGTCAAGAAAATAATTACATTACATAAAGACATGTTTTAACGTTCAGAGAGTATTCTGAAAAAGTGAAAAAAATCTTGAAAAATTAAAGAAATTTGAAAGAAAACATAAACTCTTAAAAACTTCAAAGAAAGTCTCATAATTACAAATAGAAATTTCTCGAAATTTTCATAAAATTATGCAAGAAATAATAAAATAATCTCGAAAAACTTAAAGCTTTTCTAAAAAAATTTGAATATAATTGATGGGACTTTCTATAACCCCTAAAGAAATTTTTAAGGGTTTTAGAAAAAAGTGGCTCAAATTTCTAAAAATTCGAAAATAAAGTTGCTAAAAAATTCTCACGCAAAGAAGTAGGAATTCCTAGAAAATTCCGATAAGTTATAATAAGAAATAGTTACAAAAAACCCGAACTATGGTAAACAAATCGAAAAATTCATGAAACCTCGATGAAAAATTTCTAGAAAATTGCACACTTGAAAAAAATTATTAAAATTTAGATCTGAAATTCTCTGCTATAATATAAAAAAAATGAAAATTAAAAACAAAATAGACTGCTGTAAAATTATATAACCCTTGGATATTGTCGGTTACACTCAATTAAAAATGCAAAAATCTCTAAAGTAAAAGAAATGCTGAAGAAATCTGATATAAAAACTAAATTTTGAAATATTCTAACAACCTAATAAAACATTTTTAACTCTCAAAAATTATTCTGAAAATCTAAAAATAAATTGCCTTTGTGAATTCAAGAAATCTGGAAGAGAAGAAAAATTCTGCAAGTTTCAAAGAAATTCTCACAATTTTGAATAATTATGAAAAATTTGAAAAATCACCAAATCTAAAAGAGAAGAAAAATTCTGGACTCAAAGAAATTTCTCACAAGTTTGAATATATTTTTTTGAAAGATTTTAAAAAATCAAGAAATCTGGAAGAGAAGGAAAATCTGGAATTTTCAAAAAGATTCTCATAATTTGGAATACAAAGTTTTGAATTGAAATTAGGCTAAAAATCTCTAAAAAAATTTAAAGATATTTACAATAAAATTCTAGATTTTCAAAAGGTTCTTTAAAAATTTAATAAAAAATGTTTGAAAATTTTAGATCTTTTATAAATTTGATACAATTTGGACCAGAAATTGCAAGAAAGTTACAATAAGACAAAGTAAGAAATGGTAAAAAATAAAATATTGTAAAATATGGTAAATGGTTAATTTGGAAAAAATTCTAGAAATTTCGAACAAGAAATAACTAGAAATTCACAAAATTTAGAAATGAAATTTCGGTATAATTCCTTTAAGATAAAATTTTATCAAATTAAAAATACTAGAAATAAGAAAATAAAATGATATAAATACGTCTATCAAAAGGAGAAGCAAATAAACAACAGATAACAAATAATTAATAACATACAAAAAATAATACGAAGAAGATAAAATAAGAGAAAAGTTAGGAATTTTTTAAACTAGGTGAAAGGTTGTTAGATCATGATGAAAAAGAAAGAAAATGAATGAATAGAGGTTAGGATTTTAAATATTTTACTAAAGATTTGCTTTTATTTCTGGCAAAAACTAACCTATTTGAATTTTAAAACGATGAAGAGAAGGAATGACTCTTAACTATGCTATAGGAAGCATAAGAAGTCTCAAAATATCTATCATAGTAGTAGTAGTATTTATTTATCCACTGTGCTCACATAATAAAATCGAAATTTACAATAAATTTTGTTTGTACATGGAAAGATAAAATGTTCTTTCACTCTTGCTTGCATCGATGGCGCTGCTGTCACAAAAGATCTTTACGATAAAGGTTCACCATTATCTTTCCGAATTTGGTTTCTTTTTCTCAATAAACTATCAGGAATCTTTCTGGACGGTCTTTTCTTTTCCGCGCAGATACTTACTTTTTTCTCTATATTTTTTTTCTCTCATTATTTTGCTTATGCTTCTCTACTCCTTTTCTCTACTTCTTTTTTTTCTTTCCCATTCTTCTTTCTCTTTTTTAAATTTGATTTGTATGTCATTGGAGACATCTTTTAATGGTTGCAATATGAATTTCAACCACAGTTCTTCATTAGAGTATGTCTCCAATGATATAAAAATCAAGTATAGAAGAGAGAAAACAAGATAAAAGAGTACAGAAATAGAAAAGAAAATCATATGAGAAAAAATAAAAAAAGGTAGAGAGAGAAAAGTAAGAAGGTAATGATATTTAAGAAACGCAATTTTATGCCAGATGAATGATGAATTAGAGAGATAGAAGAAAAAGAAACTTATGATATAAACAAGAAAAATATGAACAAGAGATATGATAGAGCAAAAAAGCATTTATAGAAGAATCCAGATGTTCAAGAGGATATTTGCTCCCTTAGCATCATGGATAAAAAAGGGTTAGAGTGGAAGATCTTCACAGCTGCAAGAACTCTGCCCAGTTTCGTCCATCCAAAATTTTTGTACGTTTTGCATAATTTTTGTGTATATTCATATGAATTTTTTTGGATAGGAAGCTAAAGAATAATAAACATAAACATAAACATATATGAAAGATGCGTCATTTTTTTGTATGTGTGTGACAATACAATTAAGTTTGTTTGTTTGCGTTTTAATATTCAAACGGAAATATTGAATATATGTAATTTAACAGGATTATGGTCGTAAATTATAATTAAAGTATTAATTAAAGGATTCTAAAGATTTTGAAGATTGTATAGATTTCAAATATTCTAAATATTCTATTATAAAAAAATTAATTATTCTAAACCTTCTAAATATTATAAAGATTCTAATAATTCTAAAAAATTAAAACTCTAAAGATTCTAAAAACTCGAAAAACCGAAATATTCTAATAATTTTAAACATTCTAAGGATTCTGAAAAATCTAAACATTCTAAGGATTTTGAAAATTAAAACTCGAAAGATTCGAAAAACTCGAAAAACCGAAAGATTCTAATAATTTTAAACATTCTAAGGATTCTGAAAAATCTAAACATTCTAAGGATTTTGAAAATTAAAACTCTAAAGATTCTAAAAACTAGAAAAATCGAAAGATTCTAATAATTTTAAACATTTTAAGGATTCTGAAAAATCTAAACATTCTAAGGATTTTGAAAATTAAAACTCTAAAGATTCGAAAAACTCGAAAAATCGAAAGATTCTAATAATTTTAAACATTCTAAGGATTCTGAAAAATCTAAACATTCTAAGGATTTTGAAAATTAAATCTCTAAAGATTCGAAAAACTCGAAAAACCGAAAGATTCTAATAATTTTAAACATTCTAAGGATTCTGAAAAATCTAAACATTCTAAGGATTTTAAAAATTAAAACTCTAAAGATTCTAAAAACTCGAAAAATCGAAAGATTCTAATAATTTTAAACATTCTGAGGATTCTGAAAAATCTAAACATTCTAAGAATTTTCCAAAGATTCTAAAAATGTCAAGATTGTAGAATTATAAATGATTATCTTAAATTTGTTGAATTAATGGTATACTGTCATTATCAAATAAAGATAATACTTGATTTATTTATTATTAAACATTGTAAGGATTCTTTAAACATAAAGAATAATAATATTTTTAAAGATTTTATAGCAGCTACAGGTTGATGGTAATTCTAAAAATTTTAAAGATTCTAAAGATTGTGTACATTCTAAAATATTTCAAATCTTACATAATCTAAAAATTCTAATAAGTATGAAGATTTTAAAGACCATAATCATTTTAAACATTCTAAGTATATAAAAAAAATTATTAACGGAATCACCCTATGTACATTAGAAAAAGATACAAGAATTCTAAGGATTCCAAATATTCTAAAGAATCTAAAAATGAATATTTGTACACGTTAAGAAATCTAAAAATAATAAAGGTTTAAAAATTATAAAAATTCTTTTAGAGGCGTTCAATTAATAGTATCTTTTCATTAACTAAAGAAAGATAATTGTCTTATTTATTATTTAAGATTCTAAATTCTAAAGAATCAAAAGATTCCTTTAAATTTTATAGCAGCTTCGGGGTCTTATACGATTCTGAAGTATTTGAAGATTCTGGAGATTGTAAAGATTGTAAATGTTCCAACGATTCTACTATTTTAATTATTCTAAAGTTTATAAAGATTTTAGGAATTTTAAGGATTCCAAAGATTCTAATAGTTTTTAAGATTCTAATTTTATTAGGGATTTTTAAGTTATGTTATTGAAATTTATTTTTCTATTCTTTTGCCAGCATTTTCTTCAAGTGTTTCAAGAATTTTCTAGTAAATTTTAGAGTTTTATCATTTTTGCTTTAGTGTGTCGCAATTTTTCAAATTATAAGAATTTTGTTAAGCGTCTCCAGATTTTCCATCAATATCTTTTAGACATTCGAATTTTTCGGTAATTTTTCAGCAAATTTTCTAGAATTACGGCTATTTATCAAAAATATTCCATAATTTTAAATTATTTCATCTAAATCTCTCTTCTAGAATATTTAAATATTTTTGTTTTCTTTCTTTTCTTCAGTGATTCAAAGTTCTCAAATTTTGAGTAACACTTAATCCATGATTTCTCCATTTGTTTCAACTGAATTTTTAAAGAGAAATTCTTACAAAAATTTAAATTTGGAAGAATTTTCTGTAAAGATTTTAGAATTTTTCAGTATTCAGAGTTCTACAATTTTTTCAGTGATTGTCCTTTAGGTTTTCTAGAATTACCGCTATTTATTAAAAGCTTTCCATCAGTTTCAATTTGTTCTTTACAATTATTTCATCGAAATCTTTCAATAATTTATTTTTTAAGTTTTAAGAATTTTTATCACAAGTTCTTGAATTTTTCAGTGTTTTTTCTTCTTTCTATTCTTCAGAGATTCAAAGTTCTAAAATTTTCAGCGAGGCTCTACATAATTTTTCGATTTATTTCATCTGAATTTTTAGATTTTCTAGAATTACTGCTATTTATTAAAAGCTTTCCATCAATTTCAATTTTTTTTTCAATTTTTTCATCGAATTCTTTCAATAATTTAATTTTTAAGTTGAAGATCAAGAAGAATTTTTTGAATTTTTTTTTCTTTTCTTTAGAGATTCAGAGTTTTAAAATTTTCAGCAAAGGTGTCCATAATTTTTCGATTTATTTCATCAGAATTTCTCTTTTAAATTGAGAGAATTTTCTTCAAATATAGAATTTTTTAGTATTTTTTAAATTTCTAAAATTTTGTTAGTAATTGTCGTTTAGATTTTTTAGTATTACTGTATATTTATTATTATTATTGTAGTATTATTTAGTAAAAGCTTTCCATTAATTTCAATTTTGTTTTTGGAAATTTTGAAACATGTTCTCTTTAAAGTTGTGGGAAATAACTTCTAGGAGTTTAGAATTTTCCAGTCGTTTGTTTTAACTTCTCAGTAATTCCCTTTCGGTTTTCATAGAATTTAGAATTCTTGCTATTGGTTATACGCTTTCCCTCATTTTTGATTTATTTTATAAGAATTTTTCAAGTCTTTCTCCTTTAAATTATGAGAATTTTCTTTTTAGTTTTGTAGACTTTTCTAGCACTTTCTTTTCAGATTTCTGGAATTATTTAGTAATTATTTTTAGAATTTTATGTAACACTATTACTTACCAAAAACTTTTCTTAAGTATTAAATTTATTTTAACCGAATTTTTCTAGAATTTTAGTTTTAAATTCTAAGTAAATTTTTTTAGAATTGTTTTACAATTTCTGTTATTTTTCAAAAATTGTTTATCAAGTTTTTAATTTATTCTATAGAAATTTCAGAGAAGGAAGTTCTTTTATCAATTTTCGAGATTCTAGAACATTTCTGTAATGTTTCTTCAGCGTTCTAGAAGTTTTTAGCAATGTTACTTGGGCATTTTTAAAATTTCTGCTTCTATTAAAAAAAATCCAATATGTTGGTTTACTTAAGAAACATTGCTCGAAAATTCTAGAGGCTTTAAAGAAATTTGTTTTCAATTTGAAAGATGCGTACAAAAAAAATTAAAAAAGGTTACGAAATTTAAAAATGTAGCAAAATTCTAAAAACACGTAAAAAAGTGCGGAAAATTGTCGAAATCTGAAAGAATAAAAAAGATCAGAAAAAATATGAAGGAAGAGAAGAAAGACAGCAAGGGAGTATATAGATGAAAAAACATTATGTAAAGATACTTAAGAAAAGCAGTTTTATTGCTATAAAAAGGTATAATAAAAATAATTGATAGAGATAAAATAAAAAAAAGCAATATGAGTAAAGTGAGGGAGAGAAATAAAGACAAAGAAGAAATGTTAATGATTTTTAAGGCAATTTCATAACTGGAAAGATATATTTTAGGTTGTGTAGAAGACTATAAAGCAGAAAAAGAGAAAAAATATGATATAAAAATATGTACGTAAAACAAGACAAAGGAGAAAAGAAAAGACAAGAAGAAAGAGTGACCAGTAGATAAGATTATCTAAGGAATGTATTTCAACAACTGGAAGTGAGAATATTAGGGCATTATAAAGCTTAAAAATAGAGAGACAAGATAGATAGAGAAAGAGAAGTAAGAAAATGACACGAAAGAAAATAAGAAACATGGCAGAAAAAGTAGAGGTACAAAAAGAAGAGAGAAAGAAAAATGGAAAGAAAGAGATAAAGGAAAAACTTTAAGAAAACTAAGTAATCTATTTGTTTAAAATAGTATGATAAGAATTATGAAATTGAAAAATAGTCAAGAGAAAACAGAAACATTATAAAGACATAGAATGAGACAGAAAGGGAAAAGAAGAAAATCATACGAAATATCTAAGTAATATATTTTCCAAAAATTAAGAAAATTGATATAGAGAGATAGAAAAAGTAGATACAGAAAAAAAACACGAAAGATTAGAGAGTTTTTTAATTTTTTGAAAATTACTATGTGTGGGTGTTCCTCAAGGTTCAGCTTTGATTTGTATAAAGAATTTTTAAAAAAGAGGCAGTTGTCCTAGTGAAATTTGACGCTATTATTACAATATACTCTTAAAAGAGTGAATATAACATTTTTTCTATCAAATAAAACTGTATTTTAAATTCAGTACTTTAATAAAGTCCAAATATATTATGCAGATGTTATAACATAAGTTATTAAAATTTTATGTTCTATTCATTATTAAAATTATTTGCCATTTATAATATTTAATTAATGTTTCTGCTGACGATCCAATTTTAATGTTAATAAACTCATCTATAAAATGAAGGAAATAGTAAAATATTCAGATAATTAGTGACTGCATTATGTACCATTACATTGTGTGCCGTCAAAATATTCAAAGTTTCTAATTACCTCCAGCGGATGTTAACGAGAACAACATCCTCGTAATAATCCCTATTGATATTTTCTAGCGAGATCTACAAATTGCGAGTTCGTTCGTAAACAAACAGTATAATTAATGTCCCATCACGGAGCATATTGCATTGCATCGCATCGCATTGTTTATACACCCTAATCGTCACGACTTGTTATGACGCTTTAATTATTTCCCTTTTTTTTAGGCGCTAGACGAATGAACATCAATTAGCCTTATCTCGACGCTATAACATTTCAAAATTTAATTTCGACGCAGACAAGTGAAATTAATAATATCCAAGGCGAAACGGCGTAATTACCTCCTCCATAACGGCCATAGATACGGAGGCATCCCCCATAGAATAATAATCTCCGAATTACTTTTTAATTAACTGGAAAGGTATATTTTTGCATTTTAATTCCACCTGAATTAATGAGCCGTCGCCGATTTAAATGCGAACGCGAAATATAGAATAAAAATAAAGGGAAAAAAAAAACGGAAAATAAACAGCGATTCTTTTAATAAGAAAAATTAAATTAATTATTTGTTTATGCGGAAAATATTATGTTAATCTTTTAATTTAATAATGATACATTTATTTTTCATGTTTAATTAAATTATTTATCTTATCAATATAAAATATTCATATAGCATTTTAATATTTGAATTTCTATGCAAATATGCAGTTTTGGTGGACGAGCTGTGAATTTATTACGAGTTACCTTTTGCATTTTACATACACTATTGAATGACATATGTGGAATGCACTCACTTCAGATTAATATTTATATTTTGACATATATTTCATGGTTTGAATTGGCTAAATAGAAAGGAGCACTTAAAACTTGAAATTGATGCAAATAAAAATACCACCCATTGTATTATATGTTATATTTAGAAATAATATTAAAATTGATGGAAATGAAAATGTTAAAACAGCTATCTAGTATTAATATTAATATTCCAGTGATTGCTGAATATCAGGTTTTCAGTTGATGGAAAGGAAAATGAGTTTAGCTGTAGTTATAATGAATTTTTAATTATATTTTTTCCATGTTTATTATGTAAAATATTATTCAAAAATTCGTATTCAAAACGTAATATGTTTCCACGTCCGAAAAATCATCGTTTCATTCCAATTTTCATTTACACGCCACCGATTTCCCTTTTCCCCGCTGATTTTTCATCTCTCGCTGCCGCATATTTCCAAACAAATCCATTTGTCTGCGCAATTTTTTGAATGCCGGCGTACAGAAGGCAAAAAGGCGAAAACGTAAAAAAAAATTGGGAGCACATCCGGTATGTCCCGTCGAAAATACGTGATATTCCTGGGTACACACTCTGAATTATCGAATTTAAAACCGCTCCACTTTGCTCTTTTGGAGGGTAACTGGGCGATTTGTTGGGAATATTTTCGAGCAACTGCATTTTCAGCATACGCTCCTGCATTCTCCGAAACCAATTCGCCCTCCAGTACGTTTCGTAATCTTCTCGTTTGCCCCGTATTACCCGGACTCGTCGGGCAAAGTCGATATTTCGTGTTGTAAATACAAATTCAATTAACCGATGTTTGTGTGTATGTGCGCTTGTTTGTGTGTATATCTTAACTTTAAAAGCGAGGTAAATGTAAAGAAACCGTGGTTCGAGTGTTTACAGGTTTGTTCGGTTTTAGAAATACGCTGAAATAATAATAATAATAATAATAATAATAATAATAATACTGCATTGTTCCGTTATCGGTACAAATTGGAAAATTACACCGGTAGAAAAATATTGTAAAAATGAAATATTAAAAGATAGATTAACTAATAAATAAGTACTTGTGGGGGCTTTCATTTTGCGCTACATTTTATTTTATTTTATTTAGATAAAACAATAATTGAGAAACGTATTAAGACTTGATTATCTAGATGATAAATAAAATATTTGACAATCAAACATAATTAATTAAATGGTATATCATTAAAATAAATTTTCTCGTAGTAATGGCCGTCATCATTATTTAAATTAAAATATTTACAACTTAAGATCAGACTGTATGTGTAAATACAAACCAATTATTTACACGCTCTGACAAAACTACTGCTTGGTATAATAAGGGCGGTGTTTAGCAACAAAAACAGTTTATTTCGGAAACAGAAACTCAAATGAAATATACTGGCTGTTTGCCTTTGCCGTTTCCCGTCCGTTTTATTGCACCGTGCTCAAGATTTGTTGTTTGCCAGCAAGAGGTCGAAATACATAAATTCCGAGTAAAATCAAAACTACACTGGCTGTTAATAAGCCGTATGAAAATCACAGAGCGAATAATCTAATCACGCCACATTACGGAAATTAAATCAAACAAATCGCACGTAACAATTACACCTGCCGTATCAATCGAAACACAATAACCGGCATTAAATCATTAATACTAATCGTCGCAAAGCCGACGAATCGATTCATCCAGACATTTACTAATCATCAGATAAAACCGTATCCGGCAGGGATAATCGAAAATAACCAAACAATCGTTTGAAGATATTCAATTATTCACGGCTATTACTGCACGTAATGCTACGCAAATATAATTAGGATATTATTCGATCCCATAAATAAACCCGCCGGAAACCGGTGTAAATCATTTAACGGGAACTTCGGTTAAGTTCTACCGACTATTATGTATTGCGTATTTATATCCTTTATTAATAATTTAACGCAATTCATTATGTCATTGATGTTCATATTTAAATTTTCATATGCGAACCGTTATGGTGGATGCGCCGGGCAAAACTGTTATTTAATTTATTTTCATCCAATTTTCAATTATAAATTATTGTTTTTTGTAACAAAGTTAATTAATTATTATTTAATAGAAAATAATAAAGCATAGCACACGTAAGTTTTTTCCAAAAAATAAAATATTAACTTTGTGAATTGATATCAAACTGAAATCAATATACAATACGATTTCACAAAAAAAGTCTGACAATAAAACTGTACAGTACAGAGCAACTCATTCCAGCGGGCAAAAATGTAACAACGAGTTTATCAAAATATGATTTCGCGTTGAAATTGTCTGACTTTGAGTACATTTGAGCGTGGTGTCGGTTCGGGTCGTACACACCCATAAAACGTTACAGCGATCAATACAATTCAGTCATAAAGCACGAATCCGCACATGAGGCAAAAGCGACACAACATAAATGAAATCAGACGCTTTGCCCCCCCCCTCTTCTCCTTCCTATCTACAACACCGAAAAAACCTCTTCCGGCCGGATTGTAATAATCACTTCTTGTGCGAAACTCTCATCCGCCTTCGGACCTCATAAGACGGTAAATTACCTCGCATTACGCATCAAGCGCTTCCTCGCGTACAAATGGAATTTTAGAAACTCATGCATGAATAATGGATGTTGAAGTTAAATACGGTATATTTTTTTTGTAGCAATTGAAACAATATTAACAAGAACAAACTAATATTAACTCAAATTAAAGTATGTTATTTGGTGATATTATTTACTAATTTTGATTTTTACTTCGACTTCTTAAGAGCAAGTTAATACAAAAATATTTCACAATGGGTTAGGTTATCAATTAATCAATCGACTAACGATTCAAATTAGTCTTAGTAAATTATAAGTAAAATGGTGAAAAGTGTTTTAGCACGTCGAGTTAAAATAATTCAAACAAAACTACTTAGTTATTAGTTAAGTGTTATAACTAATTATTAATATTCTAAATCGAGAATATTCAATATACAACCAACACAATAGTTAGCTGTGACATAAACTTTACTTGCGAACTGGCAAATATATCAAAGTTCGGATTTATAGGCAAACATTGATTGGATTTGAAAGCCCTAAGCAATTATTAATTATACTCACCGAAATGATTTAAACCTATACAATTAATATACCACTAGGTGTTTCAATAACAGTATTATTAAATCATTATCTGCTTTGATATAAATAAACAAAATTTTTATAATTGAAAATTATGATTTAAAGAAAGTTTTATATCATTATTCATCTAGTGGAATTGCAGGATGTTGATTGTACAAGAGCAAAATTTATACTGTCTTAATAATGTGAGCTTAAAATTTAGCGTTAGGAAAATTGCATTGACAGCGCATCTGTCTGAATAACATCTGTGGTATATAATTCCTCCCTTCTTAGGTTTGAATATCCACATTCAATTTGGAAAATGGTTCTCTTGATTTGGATCAGTCAACATGAGCGAGGGTTTTAATTAATAGTTGTAAAACGTAAATAAACATAATATTATTGCAAATGTTAATAGATTTATTCAAACAAATTTTCAAATAATTTTTGATGATGTTTTACTGATTGGAGGGTGGAATAGAGGCCACCCACCCTACATATACATATAAACTCTAATTCCTTATCGTCTTGCGGTTTCCAATAAATGTATTTATAAAACTATTTGAATAAAAAAGAAATTAAAAAGGTAAACTTTTTGAGTGATTAAATTAGTAAAAATTCAATGCATGATTAGTGGGCAGACTGTAAATACAAATTAGATGAGATGAGCTATAGAAAGTCATTTATATTTAAAGTTAAATTTTGATTTTGTTTTATTTTTAATTACATAGAAGGTTTGATTGTGTTTAGCAGCAAAATCATCAACGACTAGCAATTATAGTTATCATGTATATGTAGGGTGGGTGGCCTCTATCCCACCATCCAATCTGTAAAACATTAGCGAAGGTTTTAATTAAAAGTTGTAAAATATAAATAAAAAGAAAACAATTGCAATTTTTAGAGATTTATTTATAGACATTTTTCAAATAATTTTTGATGATGTTATACGGATTGGAGGGTGGGATAGAGGCCACCCACCCACCCTACATATACATATAAATTTTAATTCGTTATCGTCTCGTGGTTTCCAATAAAAATTTTTACAAAACTTTTTGAATAAAAAAGAAATTAAAAGGTAAATTTTTTGAGTAAATTAGTAAAAATTGTATGCATGATGGATGGGCAGATTATAAATCAAAATTAGATAAGCTATAGAAAGTCATTTATATTTAAACTTAAATTTTGATTTTGTTTTATTTTTTATTACATAAAAGGTTTGATTGTGTTTAGCAGCAAAATCATCAACGATTAGCAATTATAGTTATTATGTATATGTAGGGTGGGTGGGTGGCCTCTATTCTACCATCCAATCTGTAAAACATAAACGAGGGTTTTAATTAAAAGTTGTAAAATATAAATAAACACAAAATAATTGCAATTTTTAGAGATTTATTCATAGAAATTTTTCAAATAATTTTGATGATGTTTTACTGATTGGAAGGTGGGATAGAGGCAACCCACCCACCCTACATATAATATAAATTTTAATTCTTTATCGTCTCGCGGTTTCCAATAAAATTAATTACAAACCTTTTTGAATAAAAAAGAATTTAAAAAGGTAAATTTTTTGAGTGAGTGAATTAGTAAAATTTTGATGCATGATGGGAGGGAAGACTTTGAATCTAAATTAGATAAGATCGGCTATAGAAAGTCATTTATATTTAAACTTAAATTTTGATTTTGTTTTATATTTTATTACATGAAGGGTTTGCTTTTTAGCAGCAAAATCATCAACAATTAGCAATTATAGTTATCGTGTGTATGTAGGGTGGGTGGGTGGACTCTATCCCACCCTCCAATTTGTAAAACATAAGCGAGGGTTTTAATTAAAAGTTATAAAATATAAATAAAAACCAAATAGTTGCAATTTTTAGAGATTTATTCATTGACAATTTTCAATTTATTTTCTCTCTATCACACCCTCCAATCTGTAAAATATAGCGAGGGTTTTAAATAAAAATTGTAAAATATAAAATACATAAAAATGGTGATGTGGTCAGCATAGTACTTTCCTTAGATATTTCTCGAACTATAAGGTTTACGCAAAACGTTTATTTTTAATTTTCTCTCGCAGGTTAAGAACTTAATAAAAAAAGTGTTTTAATAAAACTTGTTCAGTTTCTCATTCTCTTTAACTTTTGTTTGAATGGTTTTGTATTATTTTTTACTTGTGACAATTATAAGTGTTACTTTCGCTCTTAAAGCACTGTTTAGTTATATAGTCTGCTTATTAATATAAATGATTAAATTAATTCATTTAATTCACTGCATAACCTATAAAGTAAACAAGTTCACAATTTTCGTTATTAAACACAATCCTACTGCAAGTACTGTTTACATGTAAATCCCGGACAGGCTTTTTTATTTTATTGGTTCCATTTGTCCATTATTTCCTTTGTTTTCTTTTGTATCCTTTCCATAGGGCCAGTGTTGTGTTGTTTAATTTGTTAGTCATCGTGACGGCCTTCACTGGTGTGAAGTGTGTAATTTCCTTCGTTGACTTCTATTTTTTTTAAGTTTTACTATTATTATTAATTTTCAAAGTATACGGAGGGAAGGTTCGAATTCTATAGAGCACTGAACTTTTATTTGATTTTATTACATCGAATTAAAAATAAAAATACGCGTCCAACAATGTGCGATACTAAAAGCAATTTTAAATGTTGCAAAGAGTTAACATTTAAAAATTACGTGCAAAAATAAAAGCAGGATAATTAAACATCTAGTGGAATGCTGTCCAAAAGCTCTTAACAATTCTAGCTTGAATTCTAGCATTGATTCGACCAGGCAAGAAATTATCGAAGATTGAAAAATAAAACGGCATACATAGAAAAGCTAATACAAATAGGTTGAAAACTATTGAGTGTGAAGCGATTGATGCCGAAGATTCCCTTAACAACGCCTTAACTGAAGCTGAAAATAAAATAAAACTCCTAGAGCAGAATCTTAATTCAACCAATCGCACTTGATTTACAAAATGAGTTGAATCAGTATACATCACTGGAATATAGCAATAGAGATAATAAGTCGGAGAAAGTTTTACCAGAATCTCACTGCCAATGATTTCAACAATTATTTTATCAATGTAATAAAAGGAATTAATAAATATAACGTTGATCCGATATTTTTAATGTGTAACAAATGTGAATGGATATTTTAAGTTTTGTGAAGTCTCTTCGAGTGTTGTGTAATGTGGTTCAAGGACTGAAATCTACAAAAGCCGTCATATTTATGGCCTAAGAGTAGACGTAGTCAAATCGGCATTAAATAGTTTTCTAGACATACTTACAGAACTTATAAACCTATGTATCAGATCAAATAATTTTCCTGAGGCACTCAAAGTAGGCTTACTGATATCAATTTTAATTTGGTTGTTTGAGTACCTGAAAATATTGATATGAGTAAAATACAGTTTGGCACTTTTTTCACTTGTTTTATTAAATGCTAGATGTACATTTCGGTTACAATGTAACCATTATCAATAGCAAACTCAATACTCAGTACTGATATCGCCTACTCTTCCTGTTACCAATTTTTTCAAAATTGTATTAAATCAGCTTTCGGATTATTTTCAAAAATCAAATATTTTCAGCAATAGCTGACAAAATGGACAACGGAAGAGTCGAAATTTTATTACAAATAATAATAAACAAGGTACAGCAGAAAGAGAAAATACCATCTAAGTGGACAGAAATCAGTAATGTTTCTGTCCGAAAATAGACAAAATATAAAACACAAAATTTAGAGAAGTGAAAATTAAAGCAATATACCAAAGAAAAACTAAAGGATTTACTTAGTGCAAAATTAAAAAATATTGAATTGAAAATTGAAACTATTGAACGGATTGACCGGGAATCAACAGAAAAATAAAAATGTTTTAAAATTGGAATAGCAGAAGAATTTAACAATATAATAACAGATCCCAACCTATGCCCTACAGGAATAAATATTAGGGAATACAAGTTTTTTCGTAAACAAACACGTTTTAAATCTATTTCCAACAGAAACAAAAGAAACTAATAAATCAAATATTCATTATAACATCAATCAATTTAAAGTCATGCATCAGAACATAAGAAGTTTACTAAATCAAACTCACGAAATAACGGTCGCAATTAACGATTATAAACCAAACGTTATATGTTTTACTGAAACATGGTGACATATAAGCAATAGTAATTTTGTGCATCTGCGAAACTTCACCAAAATTGCACATTTCACAAGGAAAAATCACGAGCATGGAGGGTGTACGCTATATTTTGTGATGAGAGTTATAAGTACAATAAATTTAATGTTTCGGAATATTGCGTTGAGATGGAAATAGAATGTACAGCATGTACTTTAATGATTAATGGATTTAAAGTTGCTATTATCTGTATATATATATACACCATTAGATAATATAAATATATTTTTAGAGAAAAAACTAGACATGCTAATTAGAATAAGCAAACTTTATGAATATATTATTTTATGTGGTGACTTAAACATAGACTTTAGCTCAAATTCTACAAATAAAAAACTTTTGAATGATATTTTACTATCTTTTCAATTATAAAGCAAGCTAAAGGAGCCAAGCAGAATACAGCTTATAAATGTGAGAGTTACCCAGTTACCCAATCACAGATAGACTATATCGTTACCAATTTACCACCATATTAATTTGCATCTTTCAGATCATCACGCACAAAGAATGAATGGATAATTGAATACAATGAATAACAAGCAGCCGAGTAAAGAACTTAAATTTAGAAATGCAAGACAAATGAAAGATGACAATCTAAAAGAGTTGAAATATCATTTACAAAATATTAACTGGCATTTTATTGAAACCGGTAAGAGACAGTGCGTTTAAATTATTTAATGATGAATTCATGCACTATTTCAATGTCCTATCATGTCCTATTAAGCGAAAAAAAGTCATTAAGTCTAATCAGAAGTGGGTAAATAACGATGTAATAAATTCCAGTCGCAAATTAAAATTAACATACCAACAAATGGTGGAAATACAATCGGAATAAATTAAAAATAAATACAAAGCAGAGAAAAAAGTCCATAAGAAACTTGTAGAAAATTTGAAAAGAAACCACTATAACTGAATAATAACAACTGCAGCAAATAAACAAAGTAAAGTATGGAGTATTGTTAGAGAAGAGCTACAGAGTGAAGCAAAAACAAAGAAAATTAAAATTACAAATAACCATGGAATAATATGCAGTAGCAACAATGAAGTTTCCAATATACTGGCACATCACTTCTCTACAACAACAGACAGGACAATTGAAAATCATTTTGGACTAAACATATCAAAAGAATGCACCACCACAAACCTTGAACCGTAAATAAATACATAAATGGTAACATTTATAGAAAGGAGACAAATGAGCTGGTGGGGCCCCTTACAAAGTATGGAAGACAAAGAAGTACGAATTGGTTATGAAAAACATGGATGATAAAGAACAGGAAGAAGGGCAGATCCAGGAAATCATGGAAAGAAGGAGTGAAGCAGATAATAGAAGAAAATGCAATTATAATAATGGAGGCAAAAAACCGTGCCATTAATAAATAAAAAGGATTTTATTTACGGCCAATAAAAATGTAACACCTAACACCTGAAAAGGTCAAAGGGTATTTTGATTACATATATAAATAATAATTTTTGTATTATGGCATTTGTTAATGTTCGCTGGAATGCAGTTCTCTAGTTTTGGCTATTGTGGACACTCGGTGATGATATGGAAGTTTTGGCAGTCCTCATTAGTAAGGTAACTTAAATCATTGATTTTTATTATATATAATTTATAGGGAATTATTGAAATATTTTGGTAATTAGATATAAGAAAAATTTGAGAATAATTTGCATATAATGGTTTCAGGATGAGTATTGCATAGCTAGAATTTTGTCTTAAAGTTTCATCATTAATATCGGGCTATTTATTAATGTTTTTAATTACGGATTCGGTTTCCTTTTCATCTCCATTCTAGAAAGATTATCTGCTATTTTATTTTCTTTGTCCTTTTTGTAAATTATTGCAGTTCGTGAATGTGGTTGTGTTTTAGTTGCCTCTACACTTATCGCTTAGTTTGAGTGGATATATTTAAGGAAAAATTGTGAAAATTTGCTGAATTACAGTATTGACTCTCATTTATCACAACTAAGTACTACATTAAAAAGCTGTAAAAATTCCAGTTCAAAAATTACGTCTGCGTTAATTGTCACAGCATTTACCATCCGAACTGCAGGAATAAAAATAAGAGGCTAAAATATTTAGGAGAACATAAAGTGACATGTTGCAGCCGAAATTTAAATAATTCTTCGCTTTCTAAAAGTTTCGAGAGTGTGAAGCAAGAAATCATCGATGAATTGAATAGTGACCTTAAGAATAAATCAAAGCACATTGAAAAACTTACAACCCGTATAAAGACAATTGAAAACGAAGCCCTCGAAAATGAAGAAAAGAGAAATAAAATAAGTGATTTAGAGAAACACCTTAAAATAATAAATGATGAATTGATAAAAGCAAATAGGGTTAATAATAATAATTTCTCTGAAATTCTGCTGTTACTGTTAGAGATATTATAGGTAACTTAAGATACAATGAAAGTAAAGATATGTATGGACTCCGCAGTGATGCAGTAAAAGCTGTACTAAACGTTATTTTGTTGCCATTCGACAAATTATTGAATATGTAGACACGAAACAATATTTTTCCAGAGGTACTAAAAAAAGCTTTAATTATCCCAGTTCACAAAAAAGGTCCCGATAATTTCCTTCCTATTTCGTTACTTCCAATTTTTGGATTTTTTTTTGAAAAAGTCATGCAAATGCAATTAGTGGAATATTTTGAAAACATGAAACTCTTACGAAACGAACCATTTGGATTTAGGAAAGGGCGATCCACAACAGACGCAACCTTACAATTCGTCGAAATGACGATTGATTGTTTTGAAGAGGGATCAGTCTCAATGTTAAGCTTCCTTGACCTGTCAAAAGCCTTTGACTGTGTCTCGCATGAAACTCTACTACGCAAACTTTGTTTCTATAACGTACACCCTGACAGTTGCAGATTAATTATGTCATATCTAGGTGAGCGAAAACAAAGTTCATTAACTAATGGGAATTTACCTGATCCCTTGCCTATTATGCATGGTGTTCCACATGGCTCCATTTTAGGACCCCTACTTTTTTAAATATATGTCAATAACCTACTTGACTCTACAACAAGCACCAAATTGATCCAATATGCCGATGATACCACACTGACATATAAATCCAAACAATTAGAGGTGGCAAATGAATTACATACCGAATCACAAAAAAATGGTATCCTGCTGATTTGTATGCAATCGCCTCAAATTAAATGATACTAAAACGACAACCCTTACATTTGTTAATTTTACATAAATTGATTTGTAAGTCTTCGTTCGTATTTAACAGCGTTACTAAATGTCAAATTGCAATTTTTGATATAGAATATGTTTACAGACTCGAATAATCTCGCACTTTTTAACTGAATTTAGGTGTTTCATTTTTATTTGAAACATTGATTTATTGGTTGTGGGTCTTAGGGATTGAACTTCCTATCATGATTTTGTGACTTTTTTTTTACAAAAAATTTAAAATAAAGAGATATTTGCAGCTTATAGTCAATACGGAACTTGAGGTAAATGGATAATTGCCAAAATATCTGGTTTCAGCAAGACGGGGCACCACTCTATTTCTCTCACATTGATCGAGATTATTTGGATAGGGCATTTCACTGCAGATTGATTGGAAGAAGAGGTACTTATGAATTGCCTGCGAAAATCCCCGATTTTAATCCACTGAACTATTTTATAGAGGATAATTAAAGTTCAGTGCTTATGTTAACAGACCAAACTATTTGCAACAATTCGCTGAAAGAAGATTCAGAGAGTTCCACCTGAGGTAATACAAGAAAGTTAACAAACCGACTTGTCCATTATCAAGAAGTTAATAGTAATCAGTTTTAATTTTAATAATAATACATTAAGTTTTACTTAATAATATGATATATATATATACAGGGTGACACGAAAAACTTTTGGTGCTGTATCCCGCTTATTTTTTATCCGATTTTAATAAATAAAACATCAAATTAAACCATTTTTAAAAGACTTTAATAGGATCTGAACTGTAATTTTTTCTCGCACCCAGTTTTTGACAAAATACGATCAACATTTTTTTTTTTATTGCACTGTATATATATTTTTATTGATTCGCAAGGAGATTTTTTTTCTGAATATAAAATTGTAGACAAATTTATCCATACAACAAACTTAAGTCGAGAAATTGAGGATTAAAAAATAAATAAAAGTCAAGTATCCATTGTAAACAATATACAGACCCTATTTTAGATGTTAAAAGTGACAGTGACAGCCATTGGTACAATACTGCAATGATTTTTAATAATTTCATAATTAAAATGTTGAAATATAAGGTTGTCCGGAAAGTTCGTGCCGATTTTCAGTAGGTAGCATAAAAAGAGACCTGTATGTAGCACACTTATTGAAAACAAATGACATGTGTACATATTCTAAAAGAGAAAACTTCAGGCTATATTTGGAAAAAAGTTTAGTTACGATTCGTTAATTTTTATCAGTTTTATAGGCCTTAGAATATGGCAGCAAATAAAGTGCATTATAGGCATTTAATGCTTTTCTTTTACCGAAAGAACAAAAATGACACACAAGCGGTAAATAAGGTATGCGCTGATTATGGTGAACTTGCTTTAGCCGAAAGAACTGTGCGGAAGTGGTTTGCTCGGTTTAAAGCTGGAAATTTTGACCTTGAAGATCAAGAACGCGCGGGTAGGCTGTCCACCATAGACGACGATAAGATTAAAGCAGAAATAGAGAATAATCCACACTCAACATTATTTAAAATAGCAAGAATGCTAAATAAATCAAAATCAACCATCCACGACCATATTGTGAAGCTTGGCTACGTAAACCGTCCTGATGTATGGGTTCCGCATGATTTAACAGAAAAAAATCTGTTGGATCGCATCTCCATTTGTGACATGCTTTACAAACGCAACGAGGAGACATCATTTCTCAAGCAATTCGTAACGGGGGATGAAAAATGGATAATTTATAAAAACGTTCAGCGTAAAAGGTCTTGGAGGAAGCCTGATGAACCACCTTTTATCACCCCAAAAGCCGGTCTTTATTCGAAGAAGGTAATGCTCTGTGTCTGGTGGGATTGGCAAGAAATCCTATATTATGAACTTTTACCAAATAATGAAACAATAAATTCGGAAAAGTATTGCTCTCAATTAGAGAAATTGAAGGCAGTAATCGAAGAAAAACGTCCAGAAATAGCGAATCGGAAGAGCGTCGACTTTCATCAGGACAATGCCCGACCTCACGTGTCTTTGACCACTCGACAAAAATTGTTGGAGTTTGGTTGGGATGTTTTACCCCAGCCACCGTATTCGTCAGACCTGGCGCCCTCGGATTTCCACCTTTTTCCACAAAATTCCCTTAATGGGAAAAATTTCAACTCTTTGGTTGAGGTAAAAACTTATTTAGACAATTTTTTTGACGAAAAACCTGAAAGGTTTTGGAAGGACGGAATTCTCAAGTTGCATAATAGATGGAGAAAGGTTGTGGAATAGAATGGTACCTACATAATTTAATAAATGCATAGCAAAACTTAAATGAGCTGCGTTTCAATTTTCCTTAAAAATCGGCACGAACTTTCCGGACAACCCAATATTTCAAACACTGTACTAGAATTTTGTGCTTCTACAGAAATCGTTTTTCAGTTTTTGAAATCTTGCAACATTTTTATTATGAAATTATTAAAAATCATTGCAGTATTGTACCAATGACTGACACTGTCACTTTTGACATTTGGAATAGGCTCTATATATTGTTTACTATGAGTATTTGATTTTTAATTTTTTTTTTAATCCTCAATTTCTCGACTTTGGTTTGATGAATGGATAAAATCGTTTACAAATTTAGATTCAGAAAAAAATCTCCTTGCGGATCAGTACAAAATATATATACAGTGCAATTTGAAAAAAAAAGTTGATCGTCTTTTGTCAAAAACTGGATCATTTAAGTTGATGTTTTATTTATTCAAATCGGATCAAAAATAAGCGAGATACGGCACCAAAGGTTTTTCGTCAGTCACCCTGTATATATACATTTTATAATATAATACTGGTTATTATTAGCTTTTTCCTTTTTCTGATACTTTTTTTCTTTTATGTCAATCTTTATTTGTTACAAAAAAGAAAAACGAAACGCTTTGTTTCACATTTACTATTTGTTAAATTTGATTCTCGTATATCACGTGGTGAAACATTTTTAATATTATGGGTTGTTTATAGAAAGGCACTTAGTTGGTTTCATAATTTTGAAATTGTGAAACCAACCAAGTGCCTTTCAATAATTTTTCAATAAGTGTCAATAATTTTACTTTATTCAGTTAAAATTTGTGTTTACTTATTAAAATCGATTTATTAATTTATTTTTATATTAAAATTTTAACCAACTACACTATAACTTCTAGAGTTAGAGTTATTTTTATTATTATTAAATTTCCGATGAAGACTCGGGGTGTTGCGAAACTCCAGAAACTGTTCCTATTTCGTGTGCATAAATGAGAACGCAAAGTTCTGCTGAAAAGTGTTCATTATTTGTGACACCGAGAAACATTCCCCGTGTAATATCACTTTATACGTAATGAATCCTGCAGGCAACGGCCGAAACGGACGCAATATACAAACGCTCCCCGTTAATAATGCGGACAAAATTGTATTGTTATTGCGAAGAAACTTAAACGCCAAAGGGCCTTTATTAATTTCCGGAGTTGATTGCCTCGCGAGTTTCTATAAATAGAGTTGGTATATTTTAAGTACTCAGCTATCTAAGCAATTGAAACGTTTTTGAGTATTGAGATGTAAAATCTTTTACAATTATTTATTAGGAGTATATAATAAGAAATATAATAATAATAAGAAAAATTTAAAAGTTAGGAAGATTTTATATTAATGTTATATTTTATGGTAGAATTAAAAAAAACGGTCTCTTGTTTCTGAATTTTTACTAATAGGTTTATATCTCTTTTGATTAATTTTTACTAATAGGTTTATATCTCTTCCGATTAAGAGCTTAGTAAGGTTTGTACTTATTATCTTCATTAAATATTGTCTTTTAAGTAATTTCGTTGAATCTTCGAAAATCACTTTGGTTAGAGACGTACGGTCTTTCACCTTTCTAACAAGATATCATAAAGGACTAAATCTTACCAATGACGTTAAGCCGAAAGGGCAGCGACATTTTGGGCTCAGTGTTGACCTGGCACTCGTAGACGCCCGAGTCCCTCAGCTGCGGGAATTTGATTTGCAGCGTCCAGTTATCCGACTTGTCCGGCCTGAGCACTTGGAAACGCTGGTCCGACGTGTACGTGAAGATGCCCGCCGTCAAGATGTGCAGGTCCCTCTTGCGTATCCACGATACCTGGGGGAGAGAATCATAACCTTAATATCCGGAACGTAGCCGTATCCGATGCTCGTAAAATACGTACACTGGGGTGAGCTTCGTAAATTTCTTATTAAGTTGCCCCTCTTTCGGAGATTATTCGATTATTCAAACATCGGGGAGAGAAAAAATATAACGAAATAATAATAATAATAAACGAACTCGAGGCTGTTTATTAATATTTATACGCGGAGATTAATAAGAAATTTACAGAAAAGTATTTACTTTATTTTATTATTTTATTATTTATTATTTATATATGTATATATAAAGTCTTTCAAATGACAAAAATATATAATTGTTATTGTTCCATATATTTGATGAATAATTTTACACCGTATTTTAATTATTAATTGCAAAATTTTTGGATTATTCATGTATGTGATTTTATTTAGGAGTTTATTTTAAAATGTATTTTAACGTAGTTTTAACCAACTGCAACAAACCTAGATTGGATTTTTTCTGATAAACTTTTAATTTAATGATACCTAATATGTGTTATCTACTTATATGCTTGTGCTAATCAGTTAAACCATTTATCCGATCATCTTTTACACATTTTCATTCAGACATTTGATCATATGTTCATGACCATTTATCATGTATCATCTGTTTATAATAATAATAATATTTTATTTATGAGAAATCCCATTTACATACATAAAAGCAATAAATTTGAAATATTAATTTATAATACTAAAATAAATTAAACCTGAAAGAAAGACACAAGACAAACAAAATAATGCAGTCCCAAAATTAAAATTCTTTGTGTCTTTTTTCCATGTTAGATGAAAACGCAGTAACGTTGAAGTTTCCGTTTGAATGAATTGAAGGATCCCAAACTAGGGATATTGAGCAAAGTCATTGGCACATCCCATTATCCTAGATATACTGTTGTTTTGGACAAAGTTGGTGTTGCTGACTCCAATTCTAAATAGAGGGTTGTTTCTAAGAGTACGTGTTGAGTTATAAGTACGAAAATCAAGTTGGCCTAGTAAATCTGGACAGTTACTAATGTCGTTAACTATCTTGAACAAAGTGCCTAAGTCAAAAAATATTCGATACTTGTTCCGCTACTCTCTTGATGGAACCAAATTTTCAAATTGGGAGAAGTAAAACTCTTTATTTTCAGATAACTGGCACGAGTTCGTAAAGACCGAAACACGTGTCAGTTATCTGAAAATAAAGAAATGGAACATAACAAGAGTTTTACTTCTCCCAATTTTCAATAAATATTCTACGGTATTTAAGAGAGTACATTCATAATTATTTTTTTATATCAGAATATGATCTTAATAACATGTTCGAAAGAATTTAGTTTAAATAAGTTCAATTGTATTTATATCAACCTAGAATTGAGGAGACTAGACAGGAGAATCATATTCGAGATGACAACAAACAAAGGAACAGAATAAGATTTTTAAACAATCACTGCTTAAATCTTTCGATGTATGTAAAACGAAGCCTAACATTCTTCTTACTTTATCACAGGTAAATGAAATATGTTGTTTAAAACTTAATCTAACATCAAATAATACATCATATACTTGTTTCTCATTTATCACTTGGCGAAACATTATGTTAATTCCTTTATCCCTTTATTCCTTTATAATATTAACTTTTTATAAATTTAAGCTATTTATCATATATATAAATTTAGTAAATCTTCTACTTCGATTAAATGAAACAGAATTGTGCTTATTCATGTTTAAAAATAATAGGTTTTCATGACACCAAGAATTAATACGGGTCCTCTTGTAGTTGCATGGAATCATTGAGAGAAGCAATAGTTTTAAATAATTTAAGATCGTCCGCATAGAAAAGAAAGTTGGAATTTTTTATTATATGTCATTTATAAATAAGAGAAAGAGCAGAGGACCACAGTGTGAGCCTTGCGGAACCCCTGAACTAACATCAAAAAGATTGATTATTATTTATATTTACCTAAGTTGATGACCAATTAAGAACGATTTTATCCAGGACATAGTAACGTTATTATAGCCTAAAGATTTTAATTTAAATAACAAAATATTATGGCTTAAAACGGTCAAAAGCTTTAAAAAAGTCTGCATATATTGCATCTACTTGACAATTCCTTTCGAAAGCATTTGACAGAAATTGTTTATAACTTAGCAAATTCGTAACAGCAAATAGGCCGAACACAAATCCATGTTGGTTAGAATATATCACTTGGCCAGACATCCAAGACAATTTATCAGCGACAAGTTTTTCAAGTAATTTGGGAATTAGAGACAGTAAACATACACCACGATAATTTTCCATCAAGTTACGTACTCCAGATTTAAAAATCGGCTTGAGAAAACTATCTTTCTATTTTATAGGAAATTTACCTATACCTGATTTTGAAAATATTATGTGTAATGGGATACTTAATGTATATACACATTTTTTAATAAGAGCACTAAGGACTCCATCAGGATCTCAGGATCTGATAAAAAGCTGTCTTTTAATTCATTATGCCGTTAAATACTTGCTAAAAGCTAACTTTTGAAATTTAATTATTTATTTGTATGTTCTTGTCGAAAATATGTGATATAGTGGGATTACTGTTCTTAACAAAAACTGAAGAGAAAAAGTTCGAACAAGAATCCACAATGTAGCGTTTCACGACCACCGAAACCCAGCCTATCACATAATGAATTTGCGGCGCTGAAAAACTTAAAACAAAACAAAAACATCACTATCTTACCGACGGACAAAGGAAACGCTACAGTAGTCCTAAACACAACAGAATACCAACAAAAAATGAACAATGTGTCGGCTGACACAAGCTATAATTTGATCGATTCTGATCCAACAACGTACCTGAAAAAAACTACCAAATCTAAAATTATGCTACCATCTTTAGACAGTGAGACCAAACAATCTTTAATTCCACGCGAGAAGTCCTCCAAATGTCCCAAGTTACACAACTTACCAAAAATACATAAATCCGATCGACCACTCCGATCCATCGTCAGTTCTTTTGACTCACCATATGTATGTTTATTGTCTTCTTTTATTTAGTATTTATTATCTGTTATTTGGAATTTATCATTTGTCTTGAGATATGGCAAATTTCATTAAATTATTAAAAATATTATTGTTCTATTTTTAGATGTCTTGGCCTTTTGACAAAAACTTTAAAGTTTAATATCTTTTTGTTGTATTCAATGATATTTTCTAGTATCGATATTATAAAATTTGTTTTAGGTTTTCCCTAAGAAGACAGTTTTTTTCACTAATAGTTTTCTATAATTCCTAACCTAAGATATATTATCCGTCAATATGATATCTCACTTCTTCTTTATTATATCATCTATCGTATGTCAATTGGTGTCTGTTATTTAATAAAATTTGAAAAAGTATTTAGAAAACAATATTAACTTTGCTTATTTTTTTCAAACTATTCAAGCTAAATTTTGCACAAAATGCTAGTTTATTTACAGTCTTTAAGAGAATACAGTTTAACAAAAAAAATAAGTTAAGCCTAATCCAAAACAAAGTTCAAAATTTCTTCTGAATATTGTTTTTCTATCTATCTGTCATATATTATCTGTCAAATTTTTAACACGTTGACCGCTTTATTAGTCACCTGTGACTGACACTGAAGCATTCTAATAGGGCTACGTCAGTTACCGATGACTGATAGTGAGTGCCTACTTTAAACTTACTATTTAGTGCTGTCAGTCACGTGTTCCTTTTTAATTGTTACTAGGATTGCATGATACGGTCCGTCAGTGCGTTACTACAACTTGGCCACTTAATATTCCTTCAAACAGCTGTAGGTATACTCTCGGAAAAATGTGCTATATTGAAATAAAACCCGTATATTTAATAAATAAAAATCAGCCATGGTTCTTATTAAAATATCCTGCAATAGTGCGGCTGTTTTGGAAATAAATGACAATAAGTTGTAATTTGTGTAGTTTTACTTCTGGCATATTTTCTGTCAGGATTTTTTGAATTATCACTGTAGCATCCTTTGCAATATTTTGGCCGTTGAATTTGTTAGAGAGAATGTTTGTGAGAGTGAGACACGTGACTTACACATTACCTAGGGGCGAAACGCATAATTTATTGCCGTTGGAACTTTATCAGTCACTTGTGACTGACACATAAAAAACCCGTAATTTAGTCTAAAAAATGCATCAAAATTAATTAAATAAGCATAATCTTACTGATTTTATAAAATAAAACTTAAAAACAAAGAAAACTTTTTGACATTTTACAAAAAAAAACTTGTTGACAGCCGATGTGTTAAATTTGTATTTATAATTTTGTTTATTTAATGACATCTAACATCTCTCATAATTATTAATCATCTGTAATCTGTCAATTGTTAGCTAAAATCTGTAATCTGTTATAAGTTTACAATTGTTTATTTACAGAAATTTTTATTCGTTTTTATATAAAGTGCTTAAGTTTATATTACTGTTAAACTTTTTGTTTTGTTATTTCTTGAAATCTGATTAAAAAAAAACAAATAAAAACATATTTTTATAATTATTAGAAAATAGCATTTAGAATTTAGATAAATTAACTTAAGAATTTCAATTGTTTTTCTTAGCAAATATTTTTTTTCTCATAAAATATCAATTGGTCACACACAAATACACAAATAACACATGGCGGAAGGACCACGTGGTCGATAGCCTAACACTACTTCTACTACTACTATCAATTGGTTTAAGGTAATTTTATAATATAAAAACAATTAAACAGTTCATAAGAAATAAATTTATTAATTTACTGTTTAATTGTTTTTGTACATAGAAATTTGCAATTGTTTCATAAGTGAAAATGAATCGTTTTGGATAAAATGTAACAATTTTAATATAAACTGTTGTTTTTATTATCAAACTAAGTAAGTTTTTTTAATGAAATGTAAAAAAGTTCCTCTTACAATTATTAAAATTGTAGTATTTTAATTTAATTTTATGTTTTCCTTTTTTAATATGTCGTTTCTTCAACTATATTTACAAACAGGAATTATTTTTAATAATTGTTTTTTGACTTTCCTAAGATATTTATTATTTTTAAAACAAATTTCTTCCATTATTTGAGAAATATAATATTTTAAAAATAATTTTATTCCTCGACTATTTTTAAGGAAAATCTGTCATCTGTCGTCATCTATCATCTTCTATCGTCGTCTGTCATCACCTGTCGTCATCTGTCGTCATATGTCGTCATCTCCTCACCAGGAACTGAACAATTCTAATAGATATTTTTTTGCCGTTGTCTGGTAACCTATAAATCATGTTTTATGTAATTCCATCCAGTCCTGTAGCAGAAGAGTTCGTATTTTTTTAATGCAAATAGCATTTCTCTCATTGAGAACGGGTTGGCTAGAAAATGGTTAACATTTAAGTCCACTGTACTTAATTTAGTTGTTTAGTTTGTGGCATGTTCCGGGATCAGGATGTCTAAAGAGAAGTAATTGATTTGTGTTGGGATTTTATTTTCATTGAATTTATTACTGATTTTTTTAGTTGTTTCCAGATTGTACCTACTTATATTATCGCAAAATGTTTTCCAGCTTTCCCTTGCTTTCATTTTAAATAATGGTTTAGTTTCTGCTGCAATCTGTTTTGTTCGTACAAAATTAGTGGAACTAGGACTCCTGTTATAATAATTACTTAAATTAGTTTTTAAATCTGAAGTAAAGTTTTCTTTGACGAGCAAATGCGGATTGTCCAATACCTCTAGAAGAGTTTTAGTTTATAATCTCTACTAACTCATTTTTATAATTTAAAAATTATTCTCGATAAGGATTCGGGATTACAGGTGATAGACGTGGGATTCTGATGCACCTTTGTATGTTTTACGTTTTTTTGTGGAATTAGAATTGCTTGAAATGTGAGTTTTATTATTTTTTGTTCAGTAATTTTATTAAAACTAATTGTTGGAAGTGGATTGTTAACCCTGTTTTTGTCGTTATTGTTATTTCAGGAAAATCAGAATTATCTGTCAGGCAATAGAACTTATTTGACGATGCAATATTTCCAAAACCAGCTGGGTTATTAGATATTTTCTGACATTCAGCGAAAGATAAATTTGACATAATGTTTTTAATTGTTGCCTGTCGAGAAAAAATACAGAAAGGGGAACTATTTTGGCAGTTTCCCTTATGATTGAATTGCATGTTTTACAATTGAAAAATTTGTTTGAATAAATGTGTTAAATTTTGCAATAATGTTATGTTTATTTATATTGTACAACTTTTAATTGAAACCCTCGCTTATGTTTTACTGATTGGAGGGTGGGTTGGACATATAGAATATAGCGAAATTATAGTTTTCGTGAATTTTTGAACCCAAATATTCGTTTTCAGGTCCCCTGAGACCATCACACTAATTTTTGGATAAAAAGTGTCTGTGTGTGTGTGAAATGTTTTGGTGAACATTCATAAAGTAACATATATTATCCGTCGACTGCAATCTATCATATCTCACTTGTTTTTTATAATATCAATTGTCTGTCAATTGGTGTCTGTTATTTAACAAAATTTGACTATTCAAGCTAGATTTTGCATGAAATGTTAGTTTATTAACAGTCTTTAAGAGAATATAATTTAAATTAAGTTAAGCCTAATCCAAAACAAAGTTCAAAATTCCTTCTGAATACTTTTTTCTATGTATCTGTCATATATCATCTGCCATCTGTCAAATTTTTAAATTGGTATTTACAAAGAACTCTTGAAGGAAAATATTGGAAAATTAGGAGACTCTACCGATAAAATGCTAAGAATCTGAGAAATCTAAAAGAAAACATTTGAACTAAAAATTTTGTAATGAAGCCTCCAAGAAAATTTTTCGTAATTTTGAAGAGAAATTAGCGAAAAATCTAATAAGATAAAATAAAAATTTTTGATAGATTCTCATCAATAATAATTTAAAGAAGTCTCTAGAGACAAAATAAATTCTTAAAAATTAGAAAAAAAATTGTTTAAAACCCGCAAAATTAAAAAAAAACTGTCGAATTTAATAAATCTAGAAGAAATTTAAAAAAAATTAAAAATTATTCCCTGTCAACAATAGCCACGGACCGGTTTCGATCTATTATGGATACCATCAGCGTAGCGCAGTTGGAGACAGGGAACCAACTTTTACTATGGAGTATTTAATTCTCGGGGTTAACCATCGATTAAGATATTACCATAAAGAAGATCCTTATCTTAATATCTTAATTCTAAAAAGGTCTAAAAGTTGAGAAAATATTAATAATGTGGAAGATAAATTACTAGACCTTGAAGAATTTTTTTTTTAATTCGCGACTTGAAAATACATTTTCTGGAAAATTCTATTAGAATATAAAAAGAAATGTTGAAAAATTTATGAAATATCAAAAATATTAATGAAAAGTTCTAGAATTCTCAAAGAGAATCAAAATGTGGAAAATCCTGATGAGGTAATTAATCGAAAATAGCTAAACAATTGATGGAACATTCAAAAACCATTAAAGAAAATTTAAGAATATACAATCTATAAATTTGTAAGAAATACTAACAGGAAATGCAGAATAAATCATTAAAATATAAAATATATTGAAGCAAATTTCGAGAAAAAGAAAGTTGGATGGAAAATTTAGTTTATTCGTTTATTTGTTTATTGATATCTAACATTTCTCTTAACTATTAATAATCTATTATCTGTCAAATGTCAAATTTTTATTCGTCTTTATATAAAGTTTATATTACTGTTAAACTTGTTGTTACTAGATTAAAAATGTTTTACTTATTTTTTTACATTATTAGCTAGAGAAGTAGTTGTTTCAAAAGTGATTTGTTTCTTGTAGTCTTAATAAGACTCATTTGTTGTAGATTTTACGAAATATTTTCGGGTTTTTTCTAATTATTAGTATTTTTTTACAAATCAAAACATATTTTTATAATGATTCGAAAATAACATTTAGAATTTAGATAAATTAACTTTAGAATTCCAATTGTGTTTCTTAGCAAATATTTTTTTTCTCGATCAATTGGTTTAAGGTAATTTTATAATATAAAAACAATTAAACATAAAAAGTAAATTTATTAATTTATTTTTTATGAACTGTTTAATTGCTTTTGTCATAAAAATTTCAAATTGTTTCATAATTGAAAATGAAGGAAAATGAATTTTTAATGAAACGTAAATAAGTTTTTCTTACAATTATTAAGACTGTAGTATTTTAATTAAATTTCATGGTTTTGTTTTTTAATTTGTCGTTTCTTCAACTATATTTACAAACAGGAATTAATTTTTAATATTTTTTTTGACTTTCCTAAGATATTTATTATTTTTAAACAAATTCTTCCGTTATTTGAGAAATATAATATTTTAAAAATAATTTTATTCTTCGACTATTTTTAAAGCTAAGAAAAATTGTTTTATTGCCAACTATCTTAATTTTTCATCTGTCATCTGTCGTCGTCTGTCATCGTCTGTCGTCATCTGTCTTCATTTGTCGTCATCTGTCATCTTCTGTCGTCGTCTGTCGTCGTCTGTCATCAACATTGGTCATCTCTCGCTATCTGTCGTCATCTGTCGTCATCTATCGTTGCTTGTCGTCATCAATCGTCGCCTCTCGTCATCTGACGTTATCTAAGGCGACAGGCGTGTCCTCATCTGTCGTCACTTGTCGTCGTCTGTCGTCATCTGTCGCCATCAGTCGTCATCTGTCATTTGTTATCTGTCATCTGACATCTGTCATCTACATAATAAAAATCTAAAATCTATAAACAATATTACCGCAAAATGACAAGGTAGGAGAAAATTATTTAGTCACTAAATATGGCTTATTTAACGCCTAAGGGTACGTAGGTAAATAAAATAAAACATTTTTATTCCTTACACATTATGTAACAAGATGTATTTAAACATATGATACCAAATAATAATATTTTACTTATTTGCATAAACAGGAATGGATATTTTGTTTATTTAAACAATTTAAATGTTTATTTTCTGAACAAGTTTAAGCATTCACAGTTTCAAAAAATGGTATTCATATATATATTTAAACCAGTTTTCGACAACCTTAGCATAATAATTACGTTTTCAGTAAATATTCGTTTCGAGCTTTCATAATTATTCCATTCAAAATCGTTATAAACATCGTGTACCAAGAGAAAATTATTATTTGTTTTGTTCCCTATTATCAAAAATACATTCGTAATTATTAAATTTCGCATGAAATAAATCCACGCACGTTCGGGCCATACTTTTTCCGTTAAAACCTCGCGGAACTGTTAATGGTCCGAGGGCAAAGGGTAAAGTGCAGGTGAACGGAGGAGGGTACGTTTAACTCTCTGTGCGCGCGGATCTCGACGGTATATTCACAATCAGCACTCGGGGGTGCGATTATCTCTCGCAACATCTGAAACGGCTGCTCGTCTTCAGAGACCACCCTATCGGGAATTAAGTGCTTGATTTAGGTACCCCCATAAACTGTTTGACGTTTATCTTTCCCTAATGACGCTCTTACGCGGATATTTTAAATTCTTAGATGGTGCAGAGAAAAGAAAGGTCGGGAGAAATTATTGTAGATTAAACACATTTGATTTTACGATTAAAAACTCTTTAACTGTTTAAGTGACAATAAAAAAAAACACCAAAAATATTTCGTAAACCTACAACATATATGTAATACATTTTTATGTATAAGTGGTTTTGATTTGTTAAAATTACAAAAGTGTATCACACGTGATTTTTGTTACATTAATTAAAATTAAAGTTTTTTTCCTGATTTATCATGTATCTCACAGTAAAACATTTATTAATGTGTAGAATTAATTCAATCAACAGTTGGTTAGTATTACTCTTATTAATAAAAGTGTGTTCAAAAAAATGCTTCCATTGTTGATATTACACTTTATTGTTTAGTGATCAATTAATGATCTAAACTCGTGTTATTTAAAAATAATATCAACAAAGAAATCGTTTTGTTTAAATTTCCAAGATGTATTACAAAGTTAATTAATTAATTAATTAAGTGTTTTTTTAATGCTTCCAATCGTATACATTTACTTACATAAACATTATTAACTAAAATACACAAAAATACGTGTATGTAAGACTAAGACATACAAGTTAAATATGTAATTAATAATAAGTGGTTGATTTTCAAATCTCTATGTAACTTACTGCAATTGTTTCGCAACACTGTGTCTTCTTCAGGTGAAGAATATATACGAGTTAAAAGTTCTTCCACTCTATTTTTAATTGATATTTAATAAGTATAACATAGAAGATTTTTCATTAAACACATCCTTGCTCTTTAATACAATTAATAGAAATAAAAAAAGGAGAACATACAATTAAGTTAAATTTAATGTGTGAATATTCAACGTGTTCATAAATCTTCGCCGTATAAGACTGCTGTCTTAGTAAGGATTATTATTGTAGATTTACGGACAGGTTGAATATTCATACATTCAAGTTGAATTTATTTTGTTCACTTGCGACGAGTAATTTCTTGGTATTTTCTTTAAATTTAATTAAACTGAAATACGTAAGACAATACGAGACGTTTTTATGTCGGTTTAAGAGAGATGGGAATGTAGTGTTTACGCTCGTCTTATCTTTAATGATATAGGTCGGACCCCTTTTAGTGGTTTCACAGTGTTTCGAATCGATGGGGATACACACCCACACACACACACACACATACACACACAAAGGCCTGGATCCACTGCCGGGGAAACCTGAAGGAGCATGCAAATTAGACCTGTTGAGGTCTAAATGCAGTGTCAACCCTCTACCCTTAATCCATACACCCCATACATATTGTACACAAATTAATTTACTTTGTTCGACTAAATTCACTCTGGATTATATAATGTAACGTATATTATATACGGACTGTGTGCTGCATGTATCTAATAATTAACACGACGTTCAATTGAATAAATATTATTATTACACAGTGCTGGGAATAGTGTTTTGCGCCATCGGATATAATGTCATACAGTTATTACGTATAAACATAATTATGGTTGTTAATACGTGGTTGCTCAACAGTTTTTTAATAACTTCTCAAATATTTATCACTCTTTCTTCTTAATAGAAAAAAACATTAAAATTGTTTTTTCTCGTTAAGTTTCAATTATTCCAATTCAATTCAATTCAAATCAAACCAAATTGTTTTTTTTTTGTTGTAATATCAACTATTTACAAGAGTCTTAGTCTTCTCTTAAAACAAAATATTTTTTTTTATTTTGAATAAACTTTTAATTGATTTAAAATATTTTTCTTAGAATGTTTCAAAATGTCTTTTTATATGATTCGTTTCTATTTGTATTAAAACTATTATTAGACAAAAATATATATTTAAAAAAATTTATAGTCTTCAGTAGTTTTAAATAATTTTTAATTGTCATTTTAGCAATTTTTTAACCGCTTTTTATTGAAAAGATTAAAACTGTATTTTTTTAATAGAATTGCGAACGACAATTATTTTTCAAGTAATAGCTGTTTTCCTTTAAAGGTTCTTTTTTAGAAAACTTATATCTTTACTTTTAAAATGTTTATTTTGCAATAAAAAAATTCTATACTTTTTTCAAATATTTTGGATTATTTTTAAATTTTATCTTCAGTTTTTAAAATGGGTTTTACTGAAAAATTCTCTATTTTTTTTCACTTTTTGTTGAAAGTTATTCAAATATTTTCTTTATATTTTCTTAGAAAGTTTTCAACTGTTTCTTTTTTACTCAATTTTAATTGTATTTTTAAATTAAATCTGTTACATTTTTATCAAATTTGTGAAATTTCATTTATTTTTCTTTTGTACTAAAGTAATTACTTAATTGTTAATGGATTCCCTGGAAATAAATCGAATGTATTAAGAAAGTGAATAAATTGGTTCTTGATTTTATTACAAAAATTTTAAACAAGTTTTAATTGTTTTTAGTTACCTAAGAAAAAACAATTAAAACTTTACAAAAAACAGTTTAAAACTGGTTTTAGATTGTTGTAATTTTATTTTTTGAATTTTTACTGTTTTTTTTTGAGAAAACTTTAAACTCTTTAAATTTGTCTTTTCTTATTTTTACCAAAATGTCGATTGTTTCTGTCAAATTATTCATTGCTTAATTTTCGCCGTTTATTTTTGATGAAAATTTCAATTGTTTTTTTTCTAATAATCTTAATATTTTTTTAAAGACATTTTAATTCTCCTTTTTTAATTTTGATTTCAACTTTTTTAATTTGTAAAATTATTTTTGGCATGATTTTAACCATTTTCAAGTAGAGTTTTAAATGGTTTTGGAAATTGTCTAGCAATTTTCGTAACAAATGTCAACTGTGACAGAATTTTTACAGTGTTTATCTGCTTTTTTAGAAACTTTCATTGCCCCTAATTAAAATTTTGAATTGTTTTGTTTAGAATCTTTCTTCTTTGAGAAAAATATCATATTTTATTGCTTTTTGGTAAAATTCTAAACAGATTTCGTCAAGAAAATTTAAAACTTTTTCAGTGTGTTTTGCTGATTGTTAGAAAAGTTTTCTTGACAAATCCATTTTTTGTATAAATTAAAACTGTTTTTAAATGAATTATAATTTCGTGAATACAAAATAAAATAAAACGTTTTTAGTAAAAATTTTTACTGCTCCAACCGTTTCTGTTTTGAGAAAATTCCAATTTATTTAAGAGTAATATTTTATTTCAGTTTTTTTACCTAAATATCATTTTTTGTAAAATTTTTCATTGTTTCATTTTTAGCTGTTGATTTAATTATTTCTTCTTTCTTATGTTCTAATTATTTTTTAAGCAAATTTTTAATTATTATCTTAAACATTCAAGTGTTGTTTCTCTGGAATAATTTTATCCATGTCTACTGTTTTTTCTTAGTAAATGTCAATTGTTATAATTAAAGAAAATAAACTAAACTAAACTAAATAGCACTAAAAACCTTTCTTCACAATTTTATTTAAATTCACAGATATATATTTCGGACACAAAGTGACCATTATCAATGTTTTAATACTGTCAATTGTTTTCTTTTTGTATTTGGATTTGAACCATTTTCAAGAAAGTTTAAAAAATTTGTTTTTTTTGCAAATTTTAATTCTTTTAAAAGAAAACTTTTAATTCATTTTATGTTTAAATATTATATAAATATTTAAAAAGTACAACTGTTTATTTTTAGTAACCTTTAATTCTTTGCTTTAAATTTTTTCATCTGTTATTAAGCAAATTTTTACTCATCTTTTTTCTTAAGAAACTTTAATTGCTCTATTGAAATTTTAAATTGTTTTATTTTTCTTAATTTAAACTGTTTCTTCTTTCATGAAACTTTTCTCCCATTTTAACATCATTGTTTTACAGAATTTTTAACTATTAAAAAAAATAATTTTGTAGTATTCAGTTGTTTCATTTTGTAGACCTTTAATTGCTTGTTTTGAAGCTTTTTACTGTTATTAAGAAAAGTTTTTGATTGTTATTATTTCTTAGGAAGTTGTGATTAATGAAGATAATGGTTGCGTCTTTTATTGAAATTTTGAATTATTTTTTCTTTGAGGATTTTTTTAAATTGTTTTGCAATAATTATTACTAAATTTTGTACTATAATATTTTTCAAATATAAATTTTAATATTTAATTTTTTTTAAACTTTTTAACACTTTCTCGGGAACCTTTAATTGTATGATTTGAAAAATTTCAACTGTTATTAAGTAAATTTGTAAGTATTTGAAAGTTTTTATACATTTCTGACAGTGTTTATCTGTTTCTTTTTTCAAGTTTAGAAAACTTTAATTGTCTTTTATTGAAATTTTGAATTATTTTTTTGTTGAATTTGTTTATCACCTGGTAAAATATTGTAAACAACCCCTAAGAGTAACTGTAAATGTCTACTGTTTTAAAAGCATTTAGTTACTGAATTTTTTTAGAAAATTAAATTTTTCATTTATACAGGGTCCATTCAGAAAGTAATGCACATGATTTTATTGTGAAGCGATAACCCATCGCAGTAAACAGGTCGGGAAATATGGTGTAGAGTCTACCCTTCCAATACAGCAGGTCGCCAGTTTGTTTCCAGCAGTCTAAGGGTAAAGATGTGTTTCTACGTGAAGTGTGTTATTCGACTTTGATGGAGGATTTTGTTGAACAGCGATATACAATTAAATTTTGTGTGTGGATAGGAAAAAATGCAACCGAAACATTACGAGTACTACAATAGGCCTTCAAAGAAGACTGCATTTCAAGGTCACAGTCCATTAAAGAAGGGCAGGGAGGAGATCGCCGACGAACCCCGTTCTGGACGCCCAACAACATCCAGAACCGACGAAAAGGGTTTTACGTTCTGACCGTCCATTGAGCATCCACGCAAATCGCTGACATCCTAAACATGTCCACATTCTGCGCGAAACTTGTGCCGAATGTATTGACGAAAGATTAGAAAGAACTTTGAGTTTCGCCGATCAAGAATTGTTGAATTTAATTCAAAATTATCCGGACTTTTTTTACTCTGTCGTAACTGGAGACAAATTTTGGATGTTCGAGTATGACCCAGAATCGAAAATGCGAAGGAGCGAGTGGCATGAATATGCAAGTCTTGAGGAATCGTCTATTTTGAGTTTGTATCTCAGGGAGAAATTAACTCAGCTTTTTGCCTGCAGGTGCTGAAGTGATTGAAACGCTGGTCTGCGCGCATGAAGACTGGCATCAAAGACGGGGTCAAGTTACATGGCCTTTCTAGTTCGGGAACAACACACACAGCCTTGGTTCTGTGCGACTTTTTGTATTTTTTTTTGTTTGGCCGACGGAAGATAGAGTTGAAAGGAGAGCATTGTGAGTTCGTAAAAAAAATATCTAAAAGCATGTTACAACGTTCCCAAGAGACACTGCCGTGGCGGAGTTTCAGGGTGTGTTCCAGGCATGGCAAACATGTCTCCGGAAGCATTTGTCAAATTAATAAATATATTTTCCTAGAAGATGTACATTACTTTTATAATGAACCCTGTATATGTACAAAAATATAAATTTTATTGTATTTTTTTTCGTAACATTCTAAAAAGTAGTTTTATTTTTTATATTGAAAGTGTATCTTAGCATATTTTTGGGTGTTTTGTTGGTTTTTAGTGAATGGCTGAATATATGTCAAAAATAAACCTTAATTTGGTTCATTTGTTTCTGGTACGTTCCTGTTCGACAGCAGCATCAACAGAAGAATTTGCTACTTCAGGAAACGAGTGGAAGATTATCTAGGATTCTGCTCAATTCTCGTTTAGTCTAAATTTTGGATAAATATTATTTATATTATTTTTTTATGTATTAGGTTTTTTTATTATCACGGAATTAAAACAAGCAAATAAATAAATAAAACAACTTATTTTTCGAAACAAATATTGCCACTGCAACATTTACATGTTTTAACTTGCTATGACAATCCTTATTTTGCTGTTTATCACTAGATGTTACTTCCACAAAACCTCCTAAACAAAATACATGCGCAGTTTACGTCATTACTTGACTTGTGTTGTGTGTAAATAAGTGTTTTATAAAGTCGTGCGAGATGGATGCCGGTTTTCTCAACAAACTTGTCCAAATTCAGGAATTGTTTCAAAAAATTTCATATTAAATAAATTATGTTTGTTTTTATGTACGAAACTAAGTTTATTAGAATAAATGTAAGTTTTCATTTTTAGCATATTTTAGCTTTAAGCAGGTCCTAAAGCTAAAATGCAACCACTAATTAATTCCTATACTAATTGAGCAAATGAGTTTAAATTTGGTATTTATGGCCTCAAGACGCTCCCCATCAATCATAATTAACAAACATTTTTTTTTCAATTTTAAAAATCCAGGGCTGAAAGCTAGAAAAGTTGTCTTTACTTGTAAAGAATCCAACAGACATTAAGAATAAAAAAAAGGTCATATATATATATACAACATCTTTATTACAGACACTTACATTTGTTTAACAATAATAAATCAATACATCAATATATACAACAATAAGAAAGGTTAGTGTGTACCTGTCGGGCTATCGACCTTCTTTCTTCCCAGTCATTACTGATAAAAACAAAACCAGCAGGTTAACTAACTGTCGTGATGATACGAACAAATGATTTGATGTAGTGTGTATGTTGGATGAAGGTATTTAGGTAGGATGTTGGGATTGCGAGGAGAACAGTATTTATTGAGAAGGTTGTAATTATAGGGTTTAGTGGGAAATTTTTCAGCAATGGCTAATATACGCTGGGAAATCGGGGTAATTTGGGTTTCTTCATAGAGGAGTTCATTGGATGGATTGTAGAGTGGATTGTTAGGATGTCGGAGTTTGGTTAAGGTGAGAAGTGCGGATCTTTCTGCGACTAGGAGATGATGGAGAGTTGAGGGACGACATTGGGAGAATAGGATAGCACTATAATCAAGCAAGGGGCGACAAATCGCTTTGTATATATTGACGGCAGTTGGTTTTGAAATTCCTTGATTTTTATACGTTAGGGAACGGAAATGCCGCGCCCTTGCTTTTAGTTTCGATTTAATGGAGAGGGCATGGGATTTGAATGATAATTTGGGGTAAATATTATACCAAGGTATTTGCAAGTGTGGGACTGGGAAATTTCGGCTGTGCGGATTTTTAATTTAGGCGAGTAGGAGCATGTGATATTAAGGCAGTATCGTCAGCGAATAGGAGTGGGTATAAGTTTGGATTAAAGAAATCAGGATCGGGGTTGAAAATGTCTGAGCAGTATAGGTTGTACAGGATGGGTGAAAGAGGGGAGCCTTGAGGGACACCTTGTTGGATTTCAAATAAATGGGAGAAAGACTGGCGGAATTTAACTTTGCAGGAGCGGTTTGTTAGGAGTTCGTGGATTAAGATGATGAGGTGGTGGGGCATATTTAAAAGTGCACATTTGTAAAGCAAACCTCGATGCCATACAGAGTCAAACGCTTTTTTGATATCTAAGAAGGCTACTGCGGACGATTGGCCTTCGAGGCGCTTTGTTTGAATGTTGGAAGTTAGGATAGTTAGAGGGAGAGAGGTTGATTTGTTAGGTAGGAATCCAAATTGGTATTGTATCAGGGATTCTAAAAGCTTAGCTAGGACTGGGAGTAGTGTAATGGGACGATAATTGGTAACAAATGAGGGATTCATATCTGGTTTTGGGATACAAATAATAATTCCTAATTTCCATTCGGGAGGGATGTATTGGTTGGTGTAGCAAAAGTTAAGGATTTTTAGGATAATATCGTGGACAGTGGTAATTTTTTATTTATGGAACGCGGGATATTGTCGTGGCCGGGAGTTGAATTTTTACCAGAGGTTAATATTGTAAAATAGTCCGTTTCGTCAAAATTGTCGTCGGTTGGAGGGGTAATAGGTTTTTTGTCGAACGTATCATACCAATTGTTTACTATGTCTTCAAAATTTCTGTCAAAATTATTGCTATTTAGTTTTTGAAACGTATTTTTAAAATGGTCTGCAAATGTTTTTGAAATTGTTAAATTGTCCGTCAGTATTGTATTGTTGGTGTTTTCGGATTTCTTGTACTTAGTCAGTTTTTTTATTAGCGTCCAGTAAGTCTTTCCTTGTAAGTCATTTATTTCGTTGCAGGTATTTATCCATTTGTCTTTCTTGTATTCAAAAATTAATTTATGTATGTCTTTATTTAATTTGTTGAATTTTTCTTTGAGTGATCTGTCATCATTGAATTTAATGTCTCTATATAACTGTCGTTTGAATTTTATAAGTCTTAAAATAAATAAGAAGGTCATATTTCAATAAAGTTAAAAGAATTAAGTGTTTTTTAAAGAAATTTTCAATTGTTTGTTTTATTTGTATCGTTATTAAAAAATTGTTTTTTACAAAATTTAAATAGATTTTGAACTTTTTTTTAAATTTAAAAGTTTTAAGCTATTTTTTATATGAAATTCACAGTAAAATTCAAATTATTTATATTTAATTAAATTTTAAACTATTTTTCAAACTGCTTTCTCTTAGGAAACTGAAATTATTACTTTTGTGGAAAGTCAAGTAAATATTTAAAAATTTTATTTAGTCAATGTTTTTATAAAAAAAGAATTATTGTTTTTCGGCCAATTTTATATTTTCTGGTCGAGAAAAATATTCACTGTTTTATATTTTTAAAAGAAAAAGTTTTGAAAATAAAATATATTTGTGTTAATTGTGTTTAATTGTTCTGTATTGAAATTTTAAAGTATTTTTCAAGTTAAAACTTATATTCTTTCAGAAAAACTTTTACACTTTTGAAATAATTTTCTTGTTAAATTATTAAGTAAATTTTTAAATGCCTTTTGCAAATGTTCTTCTTAATTGAAAAAATATAAAACTTTTAACATTTGTCTAGTGGTTTTTTAAAATAAAATTCCAACTAGTATTTTTATGGATCATTTAAATCTTTTTTTCAATTAATAATTTAATAATAAACTACATCTCTAGCTAATAACTCGACATATATTGAATTACACAAAAGTAACTAGTTTGAGTGTATTAATCCCGAACGTAATTATTTCCGTAGAATTATTTCTAAACCGTCTCAGGTATAAATCCGGACCATCAATTCATAAGATATCATTATTGTATTAGATGTCGTACATGTCAGAACAAGTTTATAACCTTTAATTATATCCATTTTAAGTAATTATATCTTTTAGAATTTTATTAGATAAAAAAAATACGTTAATTTGTAACATTTTTACTATTCATTAACTTTCTTAGAGCAACACTAAACTATGGAGGAAATTAATTTTTTGAATTACTTCTCCTAATAGGTACACATTTAGAAAGAACCTTTGTGAGCATTTCATAAAAGGAAGTGTAGCCTCATTAGGACCATTTAATTCTACAACAGCTTTCCAAATAATTAAGGAAATTTCATTCTATAATATTCTTAAGTTCGCTTTGGAGAAATTATAAGTTATTTGCAGTGAATTAGGAATAAAATTAAAACATATTTTAGTAGTTAACTCTAGTTCACAAAGTAATGCAGTATGATGCAAAATTTCCTTAACTACTTCTAGATTAAGGGACACATTACATTACAAACTAGGTTCTCTAATAATAAGACCAGGTATCTTTTGATCGGAATTTAACAGAGTATTGTGCTGAACTAATTTATTAAATTGAATAAAACTATTGTAGATGGCAATTCAAATATTGTATTTACATTCTGAAATATATAACAGAGCAATTGTATATGAAGAAAGTACTAATAAAGTAATGTTAAAAAAAAATGCAAATCATATAAATTTTATTATCAGGATGTGAATTACTTGAAAGATATTTTTATATGGGTTAATTTTATCAGACTTACAATTTAGTAATATACAGGTTGCATTCAGTCGAGTGTTTAGGCATGCGCGCCGCCAGTAGAGGTGTGGGGGTGTTGTATGGGAATGGAGTAACAATAATTTAACGCTAGGCTTGTATCGAACGCGATTATTCGTCGAATGGAATTAATTAAATTATGCCAGACCGAAAACCGAAATTTACGCTCACGCGGAAATCCCAAACACCGCAATTTTGCATTTTACCGTTATCACTTGTCCATTCGGGCACTTACAATTAGCGTTATTTATTATAATTGCGAACGCGTATGCAAATTTTCGCGCACCGAAATATATTTATATATATACATAGACATATAGATGCGATGCGAGTTTGTATTAAATTTAATTCCGATTTTATCGCCGCACGGAAATTGATCGATTTTAACGTATCGTCAGGGATCAACAAGCGTTTAAAAAAAATAACAAAACCAAAAAATGTGCACACTGTTGCTGTGATTAATATGAGGGAGTTTTAAAACATTTTTTTTTATAGAAAATGGTAAAGTGCTAGAAGTTTTTATAGTAGCCATAAAAGTAAAAAGATAATATTGTTATCTTTCTTTTTAAAAAATCAGATTTATTAAATCTGTGATGGTGCAATAATTTTAATACTAAACAAACAAATATTTTTTTTAAATACTATTTTTTATTTACTTATGGAGTTAAAGTTTGAATAAACATCAATGTAGATAGCTTTTCTGCATCTAGCAAACGGTGAAAATATCATATCATATATTTATTTCGACCCAATACCAACAAAAAAAATATTACATTCCCAAACAATGCGCACACTTTCAAACTTCCTGACGTGATTTCCCGGGCCCAGTGGTTAAATTACACACACGGGTCGGTGGTAAACAACTTGCGGCAAACACGCGGCACACTGGCAGAAAAAAAAAGAAATGAAAAATAAACAAAACCTATGAAACTGTAACTGTAAATAAAACGCGTGGGAGGCTCTAAAACTCTGCCCCTGGCTTGTTTATTGCTTAATTTCGCACCGCGCGAAAGATAAATATTAAATGAAAAGTGGTATCTACACCGCGTAATATCGTATGTGTTGTTTTGAGCCAATAATTTACGCGCGGGGCGAAAAAAAAAGGAACGCCGTAACATAATGCAGAAAGCGCTTGAAATATTATCGCGTAAATCACCTTTATGTATGCCGCATATTGTTGTGTGTGTATATGTGTGTGCGAAAATGGAACGAGATAAGGTGACCCTAATCGTGAAAATTCGCCTATCTAAATAAATTATTGAAATTAAAAATCGCGCCCAACAAAGAGGAGAAAGGGAGCGCTTTGTGGTTTTACTAGCTCTATTTATGGATAATATTACATCACATCCATTTTTTTTTATAAATAAAATCTGCATTTATATCAAATAAAATTATCCTCGCTACTGCGATTCACATTTCTACTAAAAAATATTATTCATATTTATGTTTGGTCAATGTCAATATAATAAAATGGTGATGTGGCCATTTCAATATATTTTACAATTACTTGTTATACGAATTTCATTTAACTCATTATTAATTTTTAATTTTTTTATGAATTTTATCAAAAACATGTTTTAATTAATACTAATTACTTTATTTGCAATAAGACATGGTTATCATGTGTTACAAACGTCAAGAAAAGATATACAACTTAATATAAAAACAAACACTTTAAAACTTAATTTCTATTAAAATATTCTATATCAAAAAAGTAAAACTTAATATAAATATTACAACTTAAAACTTAATTTATAAATGAGTCATTTAAATATTCCGCAGCAGAGTAGTATGCCTTATCTATAAAAAATTTCTTTAAATATGTTTTGAAATATTTAAGAGTTGCTGCTCGCTTACAGATTGCTGGTAATTTATTAAATAGAGTCAAAAACATATAATATGGACTACCCTCATTTTAATAATATTTGTTCAGTTTTCCATTCTCTTTAAAAAAATTTAAATTTATGTTAACTTAAATTTTAAAATTTGTTTGAATAAATCTATTAAATCAATGATATATTTATTTACGTTTTACAACTTTCATTTAAAACCGTTGCTTATGTTTTACTGATTGGAGGGTAGGTTAGAGGCCACCCACCCACCCTACATATGCATATTAACTTTAATTACTGATCTCCTCGCGGTTTGCAATAACTTTCATTACAAAATTTGAAAAGTCCATGGAGTTTAATTCTTTGAAAAGGATTTTTAGTGGAAAGAAAACTTTATAATTTAGAAGAGGAATTCGGGAATATTCAGAAAATGTAAAGCTAAACATTTTGTAAACTTTAACTTAATTTCTAGAATTAAAGTATTACAAATTAAAAATTTTATAATTTTTTTGTAATTTATGAGCAAAATTCTTAAAATTTTGAAGAAAAAATTGCTAGAAATACTAGAATTATTTTTTGTGTGTAAAACTACGAAAATAAAAATAAACCCGAAAAGATAATTGATGAAATATTACAATATAATACAATAATACAATACTTATGAATAATTATTAGAAGAAATCTGGAAAAAAGAGCTATAATACTCTAATAATCTGGAAAGGAAAGGTCAAAGAAATACATTATATTTGAGAAAATACATTACAAAAAAATCTGATAATACAAAGCTACAATTTCTCAGAAAAGTATGAGGAAAATTCTAGAAATTTCGAAAAAAACTTCTAATCTGATACATTTTACAAACCAAAGAGAGAAACCTTAAGAATTTAAAATTAAAAATTCATTTAGATTTCAATATAAACGTTAGAATTGTATTGAAGAAAAATATCAAAAAGGTATGGAAAAAAGTTCAAGAATCCTTAAAAATGGAATTCCTAAAAATTTTGATAAAATAATTCGGAAATGGTAATAATTTTTCGTAAAATAGAAGAATAGTTTTCGAAAAATCTAGAAAAACTAGAAAGTCTAGAAGAAAAAGTTGTTTGATGAGTATTACTGAAAGAAATATCTTACAATTTAAAAGAGGTCTTTGGGAAAATTCAGAGAATGAAAATTCAATTTAATTTCTGAAATTAAAGTATTACTAAAAAAACATTTTTAGAAATTTAATGTATTTTAGACATTTTTACAAAATTCTCATAAGATAATTCAGAAAATGGTGATAAATTATATAACAAGGAAAGAAAAATTGCTTAAAAATTCTAGAAATCCTCAAAATAATCTTGAAAGATTGTTGAAGCTCTAAAAAATTAGAAGAGATATTCTTTAAAAATTATGTAGAATTCAGTAGAAAAAAAAATAGATTAAAAAAAAAAGAATTGTACGAAATCTAGAAATTTGAAAGAAATACTCGTATTCTACAAATAAAAACACTGAAATCAAAACCATTAAGAGAATAAAAGCAACACTGGTGAGAATGATGTGTCAATTTTTTTTAATTCTAGAAAAATGTGAGAAATAAGAAAAAATTCTTACAAAATCGGTAGATAAAAGCAGAAAAAAATACCAAAAATTAGTGGAAAAATTAAAAATATCTGATAAAAAAGTATTTAAAAAAGAACCCGAAAAATTTTGATAATTTTAAAAATAACTTCTGTTATAATTCAAAGAAAATTTTCTGGAAAATTCTTTAAATCCCAAAGACAAGTTAAGAACATATTTTAGGAATTTAAAAGATTTAGAAGATTCTTGAATTTTGGAGGCGTTTACTTCGTAGTACATTTTCGATTTTTAAATAAAGAAAAGACTTAACTTTTTTATGCCACTTATATTTTTATTTCTCGTAACTAGTTTTAATTACAATATAAGTGGTATAAAAAAGTTAAGTGTTTTCTTTATTTAAAGATTTAGAAGAGACATTCTGGAAAATTTTAAAAATTACACAAATATAAAGCTAAAAATTTATAAAACGATGAGGAAATTCTTTATTTCTTATATTACCGCAAAATTAATAAAACAAATTAGAACAATTTGAGAAAATTCTTGCAATTTAAAAGAAACATTCTTATAAAATTCTTATAAGTTAATAAAAAAATAGTAAAAAATTATTAAAAAATGATACGAAACTTGCTGAGAAGCTCTACAGATCCAGAAGCAAAATAGTGTAGGATTGTTGAATCTATGGAAAGTCTGAAAAAAATTCTAAAAATAAAAGTAAAATTTAGAAAAGAAATATTTCAAAATTTCAAATAACATAAAAGCCAACTATAACACAAATGTTCTTGATAGAATTCTTGATCTAGTCTTTATATGGGGTAATATGGACGCACATCTAGAAGAAAGCAAAAATTCCTTGGTAAATGAGGACAGACATCATCCTGCACTAGAAGGAATTTTAAAATTTGAAAAAGAAACAGTCGCTAAATTCTCCCCAAATTCATCAGCATCTAGATACAATTTTAAATGTGCTAATTTAAATAGTCTGTATCAAGATATCTGCAAAATAAATTGGATTTCACTTTACCAAAGTAAAAATGTTGAACTTGACTGTGATATCTTTTATGGAAATCTATATATGAGCTGTGATAAACATGTGCCAAAAGTTCCATTCAAAAATTCTACCAAATACCCAAAGTGGTTTAATAAAGATCTGATTTATGATATACGTTTAAAACGTCGATACAGAAGCCACTTTTTTAATAATAAAACATCTTCAAATAAAAAACAGTTAAGACAATTAGAAAAGAAAATCAACCTAATATATACAAAATGTACAGCAGCTATATAAATGAGGCCGAACAAAACCTACAAAATGACCCAAAAAAACTATGGTCTTTCATAAATAACAAGAATAATGCAAGTAGGATTCCTGGAATTATGAAATCAGCAACGGAAACCTTGAAATGTGAGCAAGAAATTGTTGATGGATTTGCGACTCATTTCGGTAACTCATACGCACAGCCAGCATCTTTTACAAATAAATTACCATTTCAAGCAAAAATGGGAAATTTTATAATATCCGAAGACGTTGTACTTAATAAATTAAAAGAATTAAAATCCAGATAAATTATGGGACCAGATGGAATACCGGAGTTTTTAATTAAAGATATAGCGATTTTAATTGCTAAGCCATTAACCCATATCTTTAACCTAATATTAAGTACTGGTGTTTTTCCTTCAATATAGAAAAGAGCAAAAATAACACCAATTTATAAAAAAAGTGACAGATCAGATATACAAAACTATAGACCGATATCATTACTATTCTAAAGCATTATTACTGTTCATGTTTACAACAGAACGTACACTAAAATTAACATCCGACAACATGGATTTATGAAGAAGAGGTCTACTCTTACAAATCTGTTTAGATTTACGCAAGAACTCTACACAAACATGGAATACCACCTTCAGACTGACGTAATCTATACAGACTTAAGTAAGACTTTTGATCGGTTCCCACATGAAATCCTAGTCAAAGAACTTGAAAAATATGATATTAATGACAATATTATATTTGTTATTAGCTCATATCTCAGAGAACGTATTCAGTATGTGGATTATGGAAATCACGTCTCCAAGGAGTATCCAGCCACAAGCGGTGTTCTCCAAGGCTCTAATTTAGGCCCGTTGCTGTTCCTTTTATTTATGAATAACGTATGTGATATTTTTAGCTGTGATTTCTTATTGTATGCTGATGATCTGAAACTTTTTAAGTGTATAAAATCTGTCAGTGACTGTGATATTTTGCAGGAAAATTTATGTCGTTTTAATCATTGGTGTTGTGAAATTTGCCTTGAACTAAATATTGAAAAGTGTTACGCCATCTCATTTACGAATAAATCAAATACAACTATGTATAACTATAATATAGATGCCCAATCAATTAAAAGGTGCGAAGAAATAAAGGATTTGGGCATCGTGTTTGACAATTGACTGACATTTAAACCTCATGTTAATAAAATCGTAAAGGACTGCTCATGAATATTGGGATTTATAATCAGAACTACAAAAGAATTCAAAAATTTAAATACATTGATTACATTGTACAAATCTCTAGTCCTGAGTAGGTTGGATTATTGTGTCCTGATTTGGCTACCCTCTTCGCAAGTACTATTAACACAAATTGAGTGTGTACAACGCAGATTTTTAAAATACCTACATTATAAAAAGACAGGACAGTATCCTCCAAGAGGATATTCATATCAATGTCTCTTGGATGAATTTGACATGATATTTGTGAGAAATCATCATATATACCTAAACTCAGTGAGTTTGTATAAGGTAGTACACAATGAGTTCGATGATGTAACATCAACATCAGAAATAAAATATCATATCCCCACTACAAATATTCGAAATCCTCGAATATTTGAATATCCCACACCTCGCACATGCCACTTCACAAATTCACCTTTAATAAAACTCTTAAAGTCATATCACAATATGCAACATTCTGTGGATATTTTTGATCCGTTCAGCCGATATAAAGCGAATGTAATAGATTGTCTTGTTTTCAGATAATCTATAACTTATTTTATGTGTCATTATATAGTTTAATTATTTTAATTGTTTTGGTTTATATTTTACTTTATTGATTGCAAATTTTATCCTTAGAGTGTGTTTCTAAATCTATTTATAAATTTTATCTCTGCAAGAATTTTAATGTATTTCTACGTGTACTTTTAAGTTTTGTTTTTCCATGCTTTTGAATTTGTTTTTATATTTATTTTTAAGTTTATCTTTTAATTTTTATTTTTTACATGTATTTTACTGTGTTAATTGTCTCTTTGTTTTATATTTACAAGAATTTTAACGTGTTTTTACATTTAGTTTTTAAGTTTTATCTATACAAATATCTTAATGTGTTTTTATGTCTATTTTTACATGAATTTTAATGTGTTTTTTCGGTATTTTTAAGTTTTATTTTACCCTAATGTTACTGTGTTTTACAAGTATTTTCTAGGTTTGCAAGAAATTTAGCCTACTTTTAAACTGTACACATTTTGTAAATATCATATGAAATTTCCCTTATAAAGTTATGTAACTTGTTGGAAATAAATATATATTATTATTATTATTATTAAAGCAAAAAATATTTAAAATATTAATAAAATAAAAAATTCGGAAAGTAGAGAATTTTTATTAAATTAAAGAAATATTAATATACAAAATTCTAAACTTACTACAAAAAAATGCATTCTTGAAAAATGCAGATGAAAGCAAAAAATATATAAAATTCTTGAGAAATTAAAGACAGTAAATAACAGTAACATTTTAGAACACATAAAAACAGTTAAAGAAATCTAAAAAAAAATAGCAAAAAATTTGTGATGAATTCTCATTCATTTAGTTAAAGAAAAATTGGAGAAAGAAAACATGATCACTTTGTTTTACAACTTTTTATTAAAGTCATTATCAAACATAAAGTGTTTAACTTTACGGAATCTAACACTAAAACACTTTATGTTTGATAATGACTAGTTGATAGTCGAAACCATAGTCACGTGTAATTTGTTAAATAAAAAGTGGTAAAACAAAGTGATCCTGTTTTCTTTCTCCAGTATGTTCTAGATGTACCACAAATAAAACGCCTCCACAATTGCATTGTTGAAGAATTTAGAATCCCGAAACTAGAAAAATTGAATAAACGGTGATAAATAAAAAAAATAAAAGAAAGTTCTAAAAATCAGAAAGGTGAATTTGTAGAAATTTCTAGAAATCCTAACAAAATTTGGAGTAAATTCTAAAGTATTCGAGAAACTCTGGAAAGAAAATCTTGCAATTTGAGAAATACATTCCTGAGATTTGGATAATACAAAGCAAAATGTGTTTAAATACTTGAAATCTGACATAAAAATTGGTGCAAAATATATCTTAAGAAATGGCAGGCATTTCTCGAAAAATGGAAGTAATTTAAAAAAGTATCATAATTTATTAAAGAAATTGCTGAACTCTATATTCAAAGCAATAATTGTTATTTTTTTTTTTCGAAAACTGAAAGGAAATATAGAAAATTGACAAAGTAAAATTTTTGAGTGTGTAAATTAATAAAAATTATATACATAATACATGGAAAGGATTTAAATCAAGCTTAAATGAGATTAGACATATATATTTAAACTTAAATTTGGATCCTGCTTTATTTTTTATTATATACAAGGTTTTATTGTTTTGTAAAAAGCAAAATCATCAATAATTGTGAAAGTGAAGAAAGGAATATAACTGTGTTTCAATTAAGTGATATTAACCTTTAGGTATTCAAGTAACTACATTAAATTAATAATGGTATTTAAAGTTATTGTGTATAAGTAGGGTGGGTGGGTGGCCTCTATCCCACCCTCCAATGAGTAAAATATAAGTGAAGGTTTTGATTTAGATGATGTAAAATATAAATAAATACAAAATAATTGCAATTTTTAGAGATTTATTCATAAAAAAATTTCACTAATTTTTGATGATGTTTTACTGATAAAAATTACAAATATTATGTGAGGGATATCAATAGAAGTTGCATTCTTAGTATATAATTAATTATAATTAGGAATGAATAAAGATTCTTTGTTATTATGATTATGATCTATGATTTTAAATTTATATAAAATACCACACTTAAAATGTTTTGCCCGGCGCATCCACCAAAAGTGAAACATAGCGCAATGAGTTATTATAACGCTTTTTATTAATATCGAATCTACTTTTACTTTTCTGTCATTTCCATTTTTGAAATCAAGCGTTTGCATAGAATAAACAGAAACTTTTATCCATTACGTTCGCGTTTTTAATCAATATTTGTGATATTTATCTTCCTCAAGAAGTGAGGACATTCACATATCAAATAATTTTTGTTATACTGATATATTTTAACATCTTTTTATTTTTTAATGTCTTTACTTCTGTAGCTCATAAAATTACAAAAAATACATGATATACATACATTTAATAAAAAATAAACAAATAATTTAGGACTCAATAGTCACGGGCTATGTTCCCAATGGTTTTCCACTCCAACCCACGTTCTGTAGGCAGCTTATAACATACATTTTTGTCATTTCGAAATTATTCAAAAGCAAATATGCTTCATTTTGACGCTTTTGTAGGATATTTCAGACAAACTCTATTATGTCATTTTGACAAAAAAATATATTTTTATATTTTTTGAGGGTCTCAGCGTGTATTGTAAACTTTGGTTTTACGTAGGAGGAAAAATATTTACAATTCTTGGTTTTGGGGTTAATGAAAAAATTAATTTTTAACTATTTTTCTGTTGGAAATATATTAGCAATCGACGATAATAATTCCCTATCATCATATCACAATTATTTATTTACACCGGCTCTTCACCCAATAATTGATATTTATCTAGAGTATGGTAATTTAGGGGCGGGAATTAATACGAAAATTATTCTCGTAACGGCACTTATTTTCAATTTCTTTTTGCCTAGGCGAGGAAGCGCGGATTCGTTCATCTTCCTTAATGTCTTTCCGGGTGAAATATGTGCAGCCTCATTCCATACGTAAGTACGTACGACCCTGACCCATTTACGACCATCGGATACAAATAATGTACTCTTTAGAGCCAATGATTACTTTTTGTTTTAGCTATTAAAACGTAACCTATTTATAAATATTTATTATATTAGTGTGTGTAGGATATTGTTATAATTTATTTTGAATTACACTCAGAACATTTTACATATTTTATACATTTTGTTTTGTCATTTGTCATCTTCAGAAATATCTGAAAAACTCTAAACACTTGAAACACAATAGTGTTTAATTAACATTATTCATCTTTACCTATTTATCTATTATTTGTAGTATGGTATTTGTTTACTGTTTTCTGTTATCTTTTATCTCCAGTATATTAACTACCATTATTTATTTACCTGTTTTATCTGTCATATTTCGTTTTTCATTCAATAACCATACACCCAACCGTCGTTTTCATCTGCTAATTACTTTTCTGTTAACTGTAATTTATGATGAAATAAACAAAAATTCACTTACTTTACTTATAATTATACTCGGATGACATGACTACCTAATATTAATCACAAAACTTTGGATTGATGATGTAAAAAGTTTAATATTGTGGCGTAATTTTGATTTATTTTATCACCATATAAAACACTTTACAAATTTAGTGAGCTGTCATTTGTTTAATTTTTATCTTCATTTATGACCTATTTATTTATTATTTATCATATGTAATTTTGTCATCTCTCATTATCATCATTTAATTATTCATTTTACAATTATTATTTGTTAAACAGAAATTTTTATATGCTAAAATGTAATCAGTTATCTATCAAATATATAACAGATATATTTGATTTTGATAAATTTTTATCCTGGTGAAAAGAAAAAGTGATTAAAACTTCAGCTGTATCAGATAAAGTTATCATTATTTATTCCACTTCTTTATTTATGGGTGCACAAGGTGAAATTGAACATTTTTGCCGTAGTAATGATTTTAACTTTGCTGAGGGCGGTTCTAAGCTTTTGTTTTTATCATTTACAATGCCTAGGGTGCAAAGACGCGCAAAGTTTCATGAACTTCCTGAGTTTGATAGAGGGCAGATAGTTTCACTTAGAGAGGCTGGACTTTTTGCCGAGAAATTAAGGACAGAGTGTACTAAAATTTAGATATTATAGTAAGATGTGGTTAGGTATGGGATCAAGAGGGTCAAATACGAAGTGCTAGATGTGCAGGACCACGTAGAAGAACCACAGAGTGTGCAGATCGGCGTTTGCTAGCTTTGGTTGCAAACCAGTGGTATGAAGAGCATAAAAGACCCTCTCTTCAGACATTGCCAATTCCAATTTTTCAGCAGGATAATGCTCGCCCACATATTGCAATGAACTTCTTTGAGCACGCTGAAATTAATTTGTTGCCCTGGACACCAAGGTCATCGGATTTATCTCCAATTGAGCTTGTATGGGATATCCTGGGCCGAAGACTCCTTAATTTGCAGCATCCCCTTCAAACTCTAGAAGCACTTAGTAATTGCTTGAAATCAGATGCCACAGGATGACACCAATCACTTAATTAGAAGCGAACCTAGGCGCCTTAGAGAGAGTATCGACACATTATAAAGTTCATTGAATCGAAGAGAAATTTTGTTCATTTAATTACTATGTTTTCCTTTTTTTAATTTAAAATTAACTTCATATGTTTTATAATAAGTTGTACCCAATTGTACAAAATATTATGAAAATAAAATGTCACTTAGTATATTAATTGTCATCTGTTACATTATCTGCTAATCTGCTATTTGCCATATGTCATTAGACATTCTATTTACCTTCTGTTATGTGTTGTCTTTCATTTTTCATCTGTCAATTGGGATCACTTCAACTGACATCCGTTTATCTTTTATCTGCCATTTATTAATTCATTTGCTCTTTATTATATCTTACCAGGCAAGTGTTTTAGTTATCTATTATCTTTCATTTATTATCCGCCAAATCCATAAAATGTCACATATAAATATGTAATATCTGTTATTTGTCATATGCTATTCTTCAATTTTGCATCATGCATCTGTTCACGTGTCATTTGATAAATTATGATTTGGCATCTATAATCTATTCTTCTGCTTTCATCTATCAATTCACATCTATAAAAACGCGATCAGTGTCAACTGATATTTATTATCTCTTATTATTTTTAATATAAAATCTATTGATTGTTTTCTGTTAACTTTAATCTCTCATCTATCAATCACTTTCTTCATCATCTGCCTGATGAAGACACTGTGTGGCGAAACAATTGTCGCAGTGTATCGACATTAAACTGTGTATATTCTCGAAACCGAAGAGTTTTATTTATCACCTATATAACATAATGCCACCAAGTAAAGGCCTCATTAATCCAATAACACTTTCTGTTCAGCTACCAATTGTTTTATCTGTAAAATGTGATCAATTATCTACCAGTCGCCATTAGCAGTGTTTCTTTTTTCATTTGTCATTTGCCATCTGTGTAACTTTTACATGTCATTTATTGCCTATTCATCTGTCTTTGTAAGTTATCGGTCAATTATTTTCTATCATGTATAGTTTGCTATTTAACACATTTGTAATATGTCATCTGTTCAGCAGTTATCTGTCATCGTTTTAACTGTGTTTTTTTCATTTGTTAATTCAAAAATGATCACTGTTCACTTATGTAACAAGTGTCTCTGTTACCTATGACATTTTCTGAGAAAATCTTTGTTACCTTCCCTATAGACAAAGTGGCGTTTATTTTAAAACAGAATTGGCTTCGAGTATGTGTGATCTCTTTCGTATAAATAAGAAATCATTGTGTAAAACCCTCGCTCGTGTTTTAATGATTATATACATATATAATTAATTTTTAAACTCAAACACTGTTTTATATTTTCGAAACACATCAACACTAACAGTGTGACTAAAATCTTGGAAACAAAAGTAGTAACAGTGGTTGAAGTGGATGTATATATGTAGGGTGGGTGGGTGTCCACTATCCCAACCTCCTATCTCTAAAACCTACGCGAGGGTTGTACTGTAATAGGTGCCTAAAAATTTTGTTTTTATTGATAAAATTATTATTAAAATTAGTCAGAAAATATAGAAACTAAATATTAAAGGTTAATATTGTAGAATATTCGATTCTCAATTTAGAATGTTGTAATAATTTAGAATAAAAACAAGTGTAAAATTTTAGAAATTTGTAAATAAAAATGTTGATCACTTTTAGAAGAGGAGTAATAATATTATAAATGTCAACTTGATACAACACATTAAATAAGGTCTACAAAAATGGTACCTAAATATGCCACAAATGGCCAAAATTTTGCTGTTGTGGCCAGAATTGTATCATTACCATCTGCAAACTATAATGATAAAAAAAACTATATAATACAATTAAGCTACTGATTAGTCAGAACCTAGCTTTTCTCGAATTTAATTCGAATAAATCTAATTCCATACTTAATAAAGGCTGTGAACCAACATTTTTTACCTCAAGAAGACAAGAGGTGATTGATATAACATCCTTGCTAGTGAGAGCAAGCATGCACATCCAGAATTTGCATGTGTCGACGGATACTCTGTCCTGGTTAGATAACATATGGACAACATTAAGAATAAAGAAAACACTTTTACTTTTTATACCACTTTCCGGTAATCATTATCAAACTTAGTTTGATAATGATTACCGTATAGACGAAACTAGTCACTGAAAATAAAATTTAAAGTGGTATAAAAAAAGTAAAATTCTTAATATTTAAATGTACCACGAAGTGAATGTCGTTAAGATCCAAGAACATATGAACATGTTACAAGTTACAAGAAGAACTGTTCAAAAATCCAAGGAAACCCGACAAGGAACTATTTATAAAAATCTTATCGGGACGACTACAAAAAGTTGAGAACCCTATGTCAAAAACGCTCCTCGCGCTGCTTCTTTAAAAGGCTCTCATTTCCTTATATGAAAAGTCATGCCCCCTCAACTCGTGTAAAAGAAAATCCACCAACCCATGGTGGAATAAGGAACTCAACCAGTTTAAAAAGGCACAACCCTCCAAACTGGAAATTGATTAGATCTGTTATGAAGAGCTTCACAAAAAGAAGCTAAGGCAATAACAGAGGGAAGAACAAATTAAATCCACAACCACAGACGCAAGGCTAAAAAAGTTCTCTTCAAAGATCCAACGCTACAGCCTGGAATAATGAAAAATAATGGATGGAAAATAATGAAAAAGGGCCATCTTTTTTCATTATTTATATTATAGTTATACTGACAAACTCGTGGAGTCAATGGATGTACTCTTAAAAACTTATTATCCTGACTGCAAAAACATGGAGGACAGGGATGAAGACCAGTATGAGATGTATACTCCTTCAAAAGAAGATTGGAGTGTGGCCTCCAACATAATAACAGGACTCATTCAAACATTATCACTATTTAAGTCTCCAGGGATGGATGGGGTTTACCCAGCCCTACTTATATGGGGACTGGAACCTATTATTCAGCATTTGGAGACTCTGTTAAGGGCATGCATATCTTTTAGTTATGTTCGCCATCTTTCATTTATCATCTGTCATTTTTCCAAATTTTTAAAAATTCGTTCTTTTAGATTTTCATAATTTTCTTCACGGCCTTTAGAAATGGCCAGAATTTTATCAATCAATCAAATCAAAATTATAGAATTGTAAGTTTATTTACTTTTATGTTTATAGCTAATTTGCGTTATATAAATTTTACAATTTCTCTTGTCTTTTGCATTTTTTTGGTTGTAAGGTTTATAAAATATTCTACCATTTCGTACTTATTTTTTGTTTCAGAAATTTTTAGGAGATTCTCTTAGAAAATTGTTTTTTCCAGCAGTTTTTTTCCAACTTTTTAAGAATGCTTCTATAATTTATTTCTTGCTTTATCTAAAAAAATGAAAGGAAACTGTTGAAAGAAACAATTTTCTAAGAAAATCTTAATAAAACCTGAATTATATTTTTTAATTTGCTCTATCTTAATGGTTTTTCTAAATTTTTAAAAATTTATTTCAGATTTTCATAATATTCTTTGTGGGCTTTGGAAATATATAGAATTTTATCAATAAAAATTTTAGGATTTGCAAGCTTATCAACTTTCAATTTTCTAGCTAGAATTTCTTGCCTTATATAAATTTTACAACTATTATACTAAAATTTTCTCTAAGAAAATTGTATTTTATAATTTTTAAAATGTATGATTTCTTGATCTATCTTAACGGTTTTGCCAAATTAAAAAAATGTTCATTCAAGTTTTATTAAGATTTTCTTAGCAAATTATTTCTTCCAACAGTTTCTTCTCTTTTGTCTAAAATGTTTCTAAATTTTCTTGCTTTATCTTAACAGTTTTGCAAAGTTTGAAAAAAATTTTCTTTCAGATTTTTATAATTTTCGTCTTGGGCTCTAGAAATATCCAGAATTTTATAAATCAAATAAATAGATTTTCAAGCTTATTTACTTTTATTTTTCAAGCTAGAATTTCTTGCCTTGTGTAACTTTTACAATTTATTCTGTCTGTCTCTGTTTTTCATTCTCTAGATTTTCAAAAAGAATATTTGTGAGATTTCTAAAATATTCTACCATCTCATACTTAATTTATTTCAGGAACTTCTTGCCTTCTATTTCTTGCTTTATCTTAACGGTTTTTTCAAATTAAAAAAAAATTCATTCATATTTTCATTAAGATTTTATTAGAAAATTGTTTCTTCCAGCAGTTTCTTTTCATATTTTAAGAATGTTCTTGTGATTTCTTGCTTTATTTTAACGGTTTTTGAAACTTTTAAAAATTTGTTATTTCAGATTTCCATAATATTTTTCGTGTGATTGAGAATTGTACAGAATTAAAATTATAGAATTTTCAAGCCTATCTACTTTCATTTTTCTAGATATAATTTCTTGCCTTATATAAATTTTACTACTTTTGCTATTTGCATTCTCTAGGTTTTCAAAAGAAAATGATAGATTTCTAAAATATTCTACCATCTCGTATTTAATTTTTTCATAAACTTCTAGGAGTTTCTCTTAGAAAATTGTATTTTCCAGCAGTTTTATTCCAATTTTTAAGAATGTCTGATTTCTTTCTCTATCTTAACGGTTTTGCCAAATTAAAAAAAAAATATTCATTCAAGTTTTATTAGATTTTCTTAGAAAATTGTTTCTTCAACAGTTTCTTCTTATTTGTTTAAAATGTTTCTAAAATTTCTTGCTTTATCTTTATTTTCTGCATTATGTAAAAGGTTGATTACGTTAATAAATATTATTATTATTATTAAAAACAGTTTTGCAAGGTTTTAAAACAATTTTCTTTCAGATTTACATAATTTTCTTCGTGAGCTCTAGAAATGTTCAGAATTTTATAAATCAAAATAATAGATTATCAAGCTTATTTACTTTTATTTTTCAAGACAGAATTTCTTGCCTTTTGTAATTTTTACAACTAAGTTATTCTGTCTGTGTTTGTTTTGCATTTTCTAGGTTTTCAAAAAAAGATTTCTAAAATATTCTACTATCTCGTATTTAATTTATTTCAGCAACTTGTTGCCTTGTATCTTTCAGCAGTTTGTTTTTAATTTTGCAGATGTTTCTACGATTTCTTGCTTTATCTTAACGGTTTTTCCAAATTAAAAAAAAAATTATTCATATTTCCATTAAGATTTTATTAAAAAATTGTTTCTTCCAGCAGTTTTTTTTCATCTTTTAAGAATGTTCTTGTGATTTCTTGCTTTATTTTAACGGTTTTGGAAACTTTTAAAAATTTGTTATTTCAGATTTCCATAATATTTTTCGTGTGATTGAGAATTGTACAGAATTTTGTCAATTAAAATTATAGAATTTTCAATCCTATCTACTTTTATTTTTCTAGCTATAATTTCTTGCCTTATATAAATTTTACAACTTCTTCTGTCTTTTTAATTTTTTAGATTTTCAAAAAATTATTATGTTTTTTATTAGAAAATTGTATTTTCCTGCAGTTTGTTTTAATTTAAAAAAATGTTCATTGAGTTTTTATTCAGATTTTCTTAGAAAAGTGTTTATTCCAACAGGTTAGATTTTTTTTAAAATGTTTCTATTATTTTTGCTTTTTCTTAATGGTATTTCCAAATTTTTAAAAACTTATTTCATTCTTGAATGCTGTCGGCGTTTACTTGACGGTACATTTTGATTAAAATTAAATAAAACACTTTTAACTTTGTTTTACCACAATAATTATTTATTAACTGTGACTTAAGTACTTTCTGTTTGATAATGATCAGTTTATGATCGAAACTCTAGTCACAGTTAATAAATAACTATTGTGGTAAAACAAAGTTAAAAGTGTTTTATTTAATTTTAACTTATTTCATATTTACATAATATTATTATCATCTGTTATTTATTGTCTATTAATTAGGTATTTATAAATCCTAATTGATTAATGGTTTTCTGTTAATTTTTCTCTTTCATGTGTCAATTACATTCTGTTCAGTAATTAATTTTTCATCTCCAAAATATTATCAGTTATCTGTTAGATAAAAGTTAGAAGCTGACAGAGCTTTTATTTTTATTTATAACTTTCATCAGTGTTACTTATCACTTACCTATTTGTCATTTATTATTTGTCACATGTTTACTATTTTCATGTAACTTATATCTTACAACTAATGACCTTAGGTCAATTGTCTTTTATAATCTCTCGTCGTAAAATCACCAGTTATCATAATATTTACAACGCCGGCCGTAATGAATTCTGCAACCTCGCTTTATGAATGTATACAATTTTGAACGGGTTTAATTAAAACATCCAAACAGTTAATATATTCATACGTTGCAGGGAAATTGTCATTCTGTTCGTGCTGGAAATTAATATTCAGTATCCGGCCACTTGAAAATTTCCCCCGAACTCGCACCGAACTGCAATTCTCTCTACGCCGTTGCAACAGTTCCGAATTAGTCTGTGCGAAAGATTTCAAGTTTTCCCCGAATGCATTCATTAAACACACGCGCTCCACACCAGTGACCGACCCACGGTATGTAATGTACATACATTTTTTTCCAATTATTGTACGCAAATATAGAAAACGTGAATGTGAAGACATATGTAGCAGTTATTATAAAATAATATTTTTGCAAAAGCATTTATAGGAGGAAATAAAAATGAATATAAAACTGAACTTCAACATTTTTATAAAAAAGTAAAATTTAGACTCAAACAAGGTGAAAGGTACTTTGGTTCTGTACAATCATTTATGGTGGATGCGCCGGGTTATTAATCGATAGATAATATTACGCTAGTCAATAGTGAAAAAATGAAAATAAACATTGGTTATTAACGTATTTTCGAAGTGAAATGGTATTTATTTTTTATAATTATCTCAACGAGGGTCGAATGAAATTTAAAATATATAATTGAGATGTACGGGTGAGAACAGTATTGAATTTTTGAGCAAATCACCGCCCTTCTCCGCATGTTAATTAATCAAAGCAAGCGTTAAATATTATTTTCCAGTAGTGGAGGAGTCGAGGGATGCAAATGAATGACTCAATTAGTTCACCGGAGCGAACGAGGGTAGAAGAAGGGTGGCGCTGAGACTATTTCCCCGACACTGTCATTACCGCCCTAATAATATTCCGGCCATTGTTTCGGGCACAATTACAAATTTAATTGCGACGCCGACATATCTAATTAATACGGCCGAATATTTTAAACACCTAGGATTTTCCGCCACGGCGCATTCGGGTTACAATTTGTCCCAATTACGCCCAACCGAGGACGTCGGAAGACGCCGTCTTCGTTGTTGCTACGTTTGTAATTGATGGATGAAATATGGAATAATTTATATAAGGTAATTTTGCAGATAAAATTATACCTTTAAATTAATACTATGAATCGATTTTGTCAGAAAACAAAATATATTAATTGTTTAATTGTGGAGGCGTTTACTTTGTGGTACATTTTGAATATAATAAAGAAGGATACACGATTACGATTAATTTTAAAAGAAGTGGTAAAGAAAGTAATCGTGTCTTTTGCTTCAAAATACATTAGCTGAATTATTGTTTTTCATTTTTTTGTTATTCACGATCCGAAGAAATTCATTCCATTTTTATTGAGAGCCGTATAAATAATGTTAACACTTTCCACCGCTATCAATATTTATCACAATCTCGTATATTTTTAGCGGCGCAATAAACTCAAATGGTGCAATAAATAAAAACTTATTGGCCTTTTATTACCTCGTCCTATGCCATGGTTTTATCAATAAAAAAATTGGCTCATTATAAAATAGTATTCTCTGTCGAAAGATGTTAATTATAACATAACATAAACAAATAATTTAATTATCATATATACACTAAAACACACGTTAGTTATACTAAGAACTAAATTACTTATTGAACAAATACTATGATATATATTTTATTATGATTGTGGAGGCTTTCACTTTGTGATACATAATTTATAACTTTGAATAACACAAATTAAATTTTATTTATATTACACACTTTATTATTATATTAGTGACTATAATTTTGACACAATTCAGCTGGTCATAATTAAAATAAATTGTGTCGAAACGATAGTCAATAAAATATTAATAAAGTGTGTCATACATATAAACAAAGTTAGTTAGTGTTAGTAAAAGTTATATAGCTTATTTTAATTTAAAAGATATTTATAAGGAAATTTTTGTATCTATTTATAAATATTAATTTCTATAAATATCCTCTTTAATATATGTTGCAGCTGCAGGAAACACAACTTTCGCAAAACATATTGTGAGCGGAATATATTTTATTGCTGATTTTATTTAGCACACGTCACTCGAAATAAAAGTTACCCGCATTCAGGGCAAGTTTTATGTTCAAACTATAAAACTTTATTAAATCGACAAAAAAAAAGTGGAGGAGGAAACGTATATGTCGACACTTGTTCACTACACATTTTACTATGCATTACATAATTTGAATTTCAGCCGTATCTTATTTCGTATAATAAAAAACACAGAAATAACCAAAATTTTGTCAATGTAATCAAAATTATAAAAAATATTGTTATTATAATAGCTAGAAATTGGTTAACATTAAAAAAACATTCTTCATATAATTATTAGGAAAAAAATTGTAAATGTATTGTTTAAAGGCTAAAATTGTGAAATAGAAAAATATTATATAATCTATGTCTTATGAACTTATGTTCAGAAAAATTGATTTGTCACAGACATCTCATATACGTGATCTGCTAGATCTGTCAGCTGTCCTATCCATCATTAATATCATCTATTTCCTGTTAGAGATATCATATTATATCATTATAACCTTTTTCATTGGTTCCATGCAATATATATCACCTATAATAGTTCCTAAACTTTTCAACTATTATAGCTACAGTTAACAGCAAAATCTGTCATTTTAGAACTTTTATAATATTTGTCATATTGCAATGTGTCATCGGTATATTTATTAACACTGTTTCTTATTTGAAAACTATCACCTTATGACAGATTATCAAATTTTATTTTCTATATCCAAACATGGCAAAATATTATAATAATAGTCATTCGAAAATATCACTAAGGACGAAATCATTAATCCCTTTTGTAACTTTTCGTAAATGAAATACCATAACATTATCAAATCTACGATAAGACTTTCAAATATTTATTTTGTTGTTCGCAACAATTGTTTCGACACACTATTTCTTCTTCAGGCGAAGAAATGATTGACATTTGTTGCGAACAACAAAATAAATATTTGAAAGTCTTATCGTATTTCATTTACAAAAAGTTACCAAAGTGATTAAGAATATGAACTTATAACAACTAACAGCCTCATCCATTCAGTTACGAAATCATTAAATTCCTTTAGTAAAAATTGATTCAATGCTGATAGAGCGTGCGAATCGATTTGTTTCTTTTTCGACGAAGGTGTATAATACGAGGTGTGCGCATTTTTGTGTAATCGGTTTAAAAGTGGTGATTTCTGTTTGGACGACAAACACCGCCATGAAGACCCTCGAAAGGGCGACAGTGATAAGTTAGAGAAGATGTTTGCGAAAAATTGAGGTCAAGCGCAGAAAGAACTGGGGGTAACCCAGCAATTGATTTTCAAACGACGGCTACAAGAGATGAAAAATCCAGAAAGAAGGAAAATGGTTTCTGCATAAACTCACTGAAATAAAAGAAATCGAAGAATAGCATCTTGTTCAATAAATAGCGTCCAAGACCTTACATGTAGAAAATTGTTACGAGAGCAATGAGAAATGGTTACTATATGATTATCTGAAATGTAGAAAGTCATATATAAATCCCGGCGAATCATCAAAATCGGTCACAAAAAACAAACCTTTTGGAATGAAAGTTCTGCTATGTATTCCGCAAGTTACAAGTGGGTGAGACAGTTACTGTGGGCGGCTATCAATGTCAATGAAACCACTTGGGCAAAGAATTAGAACGATATCGGTCATATTGGCAAAGAAGACCATCTAGTAAAATAGTTTCATGACAATTCCTGGCCAAATATTGCTTTCAATGCAAAAGACATCATAATGAGCCTAGCAGCATCTGTCATATTCACCAGACAATCTGATTATCACTTATTCCGGTCGATGCATTTCCAATCAGTGAATGAGATCTGATAATGGCCTGACGACTTTATCGTGCCCAAAAACGTAACAGTTTTCCAAAGTGAAATTTATCACCTCCCTGAAAGATGGCTTAGAGTTATAGAAAACAACGACGAATACTTTGTTTGAACAATTATGTTATTTTGCTTTAAAATAAACCTTAAATATAGTCCAAAACATTGCTTATTCATTTAAGTAAGTAAGTAAGTAAATAATTTATTTCAGCAGAGTACAATGGCTGTGAAACAAGTCTAATATAAATATATAGACAAAAAATATAATACTTAATTTCGTTATCTATTACATATACTAATAATACTCTACGCTACCAGACAAAAGTTAAAATATTTTTGTATTGAATAAGGTTCCATGTCGCATAGATATTTCCAGATACATATAAAGAGTGCTTTCTGATTTTGTATCATCTTTATATTTTGGGGTAAGTGATTAAACAATTTTATGCAACTGTAAAATGGGCCTTTTTCATATACACTTTTTTTTATCAATCGGGTAACTTAAATTAAATTTGGTTCTTGTGCATTTGCACACATGAATCAAATTTACTCCTATTTCTAAAAACAAACTTCACACTTTCATATATACAGGGTGAGTTTTTTTCGATGTCCTCTATGGGGATCTCGGAAACTATATGAGATAGAGAAACGGTTAAATGGGGAAAGAAGTGTAGATTTACGAGACGAATAAAATTCCACTTTCAAAGTTTTCAAAAAAGTCAAGGGTAACTAGATATTTTGAAAAAAGTAAAAAGTGTTAATTTTTTCAAATCAATATATCTCGGTTATTATAACAGATAAAAAAAAACTGTAAATGACAAAGTTTTAGATAATTTTATGCAGAATAATAAAAAATAATCAGAAAATTTTTATCGCCATTATTTTCGGAGATATGACGCAAACTTACATTTTTTTAAATGGAAACCATAGTTAGCTGTGACCTTATTCAAAAGGTAATTTTTGTCTCTTTAATCCAATATGGCATACGACATAGTTATTTCTAAAAATGAGTGAGTTATAGTCATTTTAAATTTTATTATAAATAAAAAATGGGTAGCCATGAAAAAGATGAAAGTAAAACAATTGCAGTTGTTTATAAAATTAGCAATATTGTAATTATTAGTTTTACAGAGATAAACCAAAATGAACCAACTGCATAAAGTAATTCTGTAATTATCAATATATCAATGGGAGAGAAATTTTATTATTAAAAAATATGGCCAAAGAGTCCACTATTAATACTATTATGACATAAATTATATGTTTTTAAAATTGAATTTATGACTTTTTGATTATTCTCATGTAAATTGAAGTAAATGTTTCAATAACAATTAGTTTATGATCCTCCACAGATTGATATGATTTTTCATATATTTTGTTTTTTATGTAAAACCACAGAAAAATTCTAAAACGCGTAGATCGGGAGATCTAGGTGGCCCTGGATTTGGTTTATTGCTTCCCACTTATGATTTAGGAAAAGCATCATTTAAATAATTTGTAAAGCCAACATGTTATGAGGTGGAACACCATCATATTGGAACCATTTCAATCTTGCTTGTAATGATAAATTTAAACAATTGAGCATATCTTCAAATGTTTTCTGAAGAAAATGAAAGTAATCAGTTTCACTTAGTGAGCTTTCAAAAATATATGGACCGAGAATTATTAATCCAAACAAAGCATGGATTAAACCCAAATTTAATTTGTAATTTTCTCTGTGAAACTTCTCGTGGATTCTCTTGAGTTTATCTATGTTCATTGTGGCGATTAAAAATACCACAATTAGTGAATCGCGATTCATCCGTTCATAATATTTTTGTAAGAAACGTATTACCCTCTTGATAAATGGGTTTATACCACATACATTTCATAATTACAAAAATATTATTCTTATGCTCGTTTTTCATTTTTATTTAACTTTGTAGAACTAATTATTACAATATTGCTATTATTATAAACAATTGCAATTGTTTTACTTCCATTTTTTTCATGGCTACCCATTTTTTATTTATAATAAAATTTAAAATGACTATAACTCACTTATTTTTAGAAATAACTATGTCGTATGTCATATTGGATTAAAGAGAAAAAAATTACCTTTTGAATGAGGTCATAGCCAACTATTGTTTCCATTTAAAAAAATGTAAGTTTGCAGCATATCTCGGAAAATAATGACGATTAAAATTTTCTGACTATTTTTTATTAATCTACATAAAATTATCTAAAACTTTGTTCTTTACAGTTTTTTTCTATCTGTTATAATAAATGAGATATATTGATTTGAAAAAATTGACACTTTTTACTTTTTTCAAAATATCTAGTTACCCTTGACTTTTTTGAAAACTTTGAAAGTGGAATTTTATTCTTCTCTTAAATCTACACTTCTTTCCCCATTTAACCGTTTCTCTATCTCTTATAGTTTCCGAGATCCCCATAGTGAACATCGAAAAAAACTCACCCTGTATAAATTGCTGGGATAGTCAATAATCTGTTAGACCTAAACACAGTTCTATATCTTTGATTAAAACACTTAGAACCTTTCATTAATATTTTATTTTTATCCAGATGCACATTTCGGACACAAAGTGTGCATTATCAATGGTTTGATACCAAACACTGGTTATAAAGTGAGTATTAAATTCATTTGCGGTATGCTTGGTAACTTCGCCATTTTTATTACTTAAATTGCTGCCTGTTATATCCCTTACAATATTCCAAATTTCTTTTGATTTATTTTTTGCATTATTAATCTTATTTCTATAGTAATTTTTCGTTGTGTCATTTAATAATGTAATATATCTAAATTTTGTTTTGTTGTAGGAAATCTCCGAATTAAACGTTGACAATATTTGATAAATTTGAAGTTGTTCTTTAACTTCGTTTAATTTTGCATTATTTAAATTATATTTTCTTTTATTATTCAGGTGTATAGTTTTATAAGGAAAATGTATGTTAAAATTATACAAAAATTGTTCTAAAAATATGGAAAAGCTTTCATTTACTTTATTCGTGGCATAAACTTTAGTCCAAGAAATTTTTTTAAATTTTTGTTGAAAATTAAAAATATTTTGGGTAGTAACTTAGCAATTTTCACTTTATTTGTAATTTCTATAGCACATTTTAATAATTGTCCAAAGTTATCTGATATACAAAAATTGAAGACTTTACCTGTTATATTTCCATTATAGTTAGTAATTATATTATCTAAACACGTACTTGAATATAATGTTACTCTTGTAGGTTCTGTTATTGTTAAATGTGCGTTAAAAATTTCCAATATTTATAAAATTTAATGTACTTGTGTTCAAGTTTAACGTATCAACATTAAAGTCTCCAGCAATGAAATAAATGAACTTTTCATGGAATAAAATGGATAACAATAACCTTTGTTTAAAAAAAGTATAATATCACTATTAGGTGGTCTATACAAATACACTACTATGTATTTTTGATGTCCAACCGTGAATGTTATATTACAACATTCAAATACACTACATTCAGATAAATAATTAAATTTTTCATATTGATTACATTTAATTGTCGATTTAACATTTCCATCATTTTTTGCATGATCCCTACAAAAGAATGATTGTAAAATATAATGATTTATCTGAATTTTCTTTAATTGTGATTCATCTTGCCAATGTTCAATTAAACAAAGAAAATCGCAATTAAATTCAGCTGACATTGCCTCCACTATGTTGATACAGTTTCCTAAGGACTGCACGTTTTGATGTATCAATGTTAAATTAGTATTTTTCTTAACAGTACTTGCTATGTTCGAAGCCTGTTTTGGGGGCTCGATTGAAAAGTTGGAATCCTGCGTCTATTTGGGAGGAAAAAACAAATACGTTAGTTGGCTAAAAATTTGGATTTACAATAATGCTTTCCATTTTCTCAGGAATACCGATTTTAAATGACGAATAGCTAGCATCTTGATATTTTGGTTTTAATTGCTACACTACATAGGACAACTCTCTCGCTTTAGACAAAGGCGCCATAATGTCTTTTCTTTTTAAATCTTTATTTAATCTGGAAACAAAAATCCATTTTCTTCTCGTTACTTTGGTGGCAGGCAAATAGGTGGTGTTCGATTGTCCCGTAAAAGAATAACGTTTTCGTGGTTGATGGTTTATCGTCCTCTTAATTTTGTGATTTTCTGTTTCGGCTGTTTTTTCAATTATGAAAGATTAATGTTATTTTCTTTTATAACAGCAGAGTACGTTTTGGCCGTTTCTTGTGATTTTTCTTCCGCAGTTGTTACCGGTAAACTGTGGACAGTATTAGGTCTTGTATTTTGCGAACATTTTGAATAGACAATTGAATTATGATTTCTATTTATTGTGCTTCCATCTGTGGAATTTTGTGTGATTCTCGCTGATTTCCCGTTCGTATTTATTGGGTTTGTATCTTGACTATCCGCAACTTTGCGATTTTTTGGTTGAAATTTAATTCATTAATAATTGATGTTAATTTCAATATTTATGCATTCTGTTTACTAATAACTACATTCTGCTGACTTACTTTATTCTCCAGTATATCGATAGTGGACTAGCGACATTAGTACTTGCAGAGTACATTTTTGGACACCATTTTTGTCACATTTGGCACAGGCCGGAATTCCCAGTTTGCCTTCGCATTTGTTGCAGCTTCGGTGGAAGTTCAAATCACAGATATTACACTTGATTACGTCTTCACTTGTAGATTTATCACATATGTAACAATTTTCCGTACGCGGACAAATACTTAAATTTCCTTCCGAGGCGGACCGATTTAACAGAGCGGCCGCCATATTCGAAAGTAGAATACACCTAATACTCGTAGTTTGTTAAATATTTTAACTATTAAAGCTGCCAACATTAATATTTTAATATATTTATTTTGGGTCCTATCTTATATTTGTAATAATATTCGCCATATTTATAATTATATAACTTTATATTTTATAGCTTTTGTTATTGATTTTATATAATATATGTCATTTTTCATAGTTTTCAAAACATATTTGTCAAAGTTTAATATTAATTTTCTATTAGAGATATTGTCTGTTATCAATCAAACCCTATCTCTTTCATCAATTATAATATTCGTTATTATTCTTATATCATGTGCTTGCTACACTATCAATTTTCATATTTTTTTTTAATATTATTTTTGATGTTACAGCAAAATAGCTATGACAATTGAAATCTATTAGAACTGACATGTGTCATAATTACTAACTATCATGAATATAAAGGTCCAACAGATAAGTATGATGATTTTGGAACGTGTATAACTCAGCGCAGGGGCAGCCTAACGTTTTTGAAATGGTTGATATGTGACCAGCCAACCTTGCCATTTTGTCTGGTTTAGTCGTTATGAAACCGTGGCCTCTAGAGCAACACGTATTTGCTTACAACACTTACATCGAAACTGGGCGTTCTCTGGTAGCTATTTCAAACACAATTCAATCTTAGAAGGTACGATCATGTTCCTACGCGAAATAGCATCCTGAATTGGGTGGTACTAGAGGATCGTCAAAGCCTGGAGTACCTCGAGATAGAGAACTCCTGAAAATGTGGCTCGAGTTTAAATAGCTATGGAAGCAAGTCACCATGCTGCGTGATTTTTTCCTTCCAGAGTTGACAAGCCGTACTGTTGATATTAGAAGAGTCATTTTTCAGCAAGTTGGGGCGACTTACCACTACGAGGGGACACCGAGTGTCCTTCGCGATAGCCTGATCTTATCCCCTGAGATTTTTTCTGTGGGTTATCCCGTGTATTTGTTAAGAAACCACGAACCCTTGATCAGCTTCCCAATCCTATCACCCGAGAAATTCAAGCGATTCCGGCCAACATGTTGGAAGGATGCATGAAAAACTTCTCAACTCGACTTAAGGAGTGTGTGGAAAAGAGCGGAAATCACTTAGATGACATGCTTTTTTAACCTTTTCTTCGATATGAATACGAAATGGTACACATGCCTATTAAACAAATAAAATTTTGATTTAATTGAAAATTCTCTGAGTTATGATTTTTTCAAAAACATCACACTTCTCTGCCTGTACTATGTACTATATCAATCATAATATTCTTCATATTTTTCTATGTCATTAGTTACAGTTGTATAAACTACCAACTCATATCTATCTTCTCGAAGAGTTTTGTCATAGAAAATCCTTAAATTTTATTTATCTGTTTTAAAATTCGTCTTTGTTTTTATAATTATATATTTATTTATGCATGTTAGATAAAGATTCAATACAAATACAAATAATTTGTATGTAGTTTGTAATAAATGCCAGGACTCTTAACTGTTATATCTATTTTATTATTTAACCAAAAGATTATTACGAACAATCATAAATCTAAAAATAAAAATAAAAATTAGTACTAGTAATTCTTTGACCGCAGAAGCCGCTATTGCAACTTGGACGCAAAGCCTTAATTTCCAAAACTAATATTAATTGTGCCATAAATAGACACATTTTAATATTGCATATGCACATGTATGTATGTACATATAATGACACACATACATACACTTAAGTTATATCAATTAACAGTTACTTATTAAATAATAAGTGCTAATGTAGTATTACAATTTAGAATATTTAAATGACCAGGTAAAAAGTTATGTATTTTTGGGATTAAAAATAAGAATGATTTTTCATAGAATGCTTTTTAGTAAAGTTCGTATAAGAAAGTTGATTTTGTGCAAAACGTGTAAAATATTGATTTCGGGCTAAATTTACATATTTACTCTTATTTTTGGAAGAGTAATAAAATAAATCTACAGAGAGAACATTAAGACTTCTAATATTTATTACATTTGCTTTCTTCCATAATTGATTAGATGAAAATAATCAAAGTTTTCTTTAAATAATTTTGTACTATTTACACCATAGAACTATATTTATTTGGTTAAATTCCCCAAACAATTACACCATAACTTAATATTGATTGAACAATACTAAAATATATAACAAACATTTAGTTTATAGTTAGTATGTTTTACAAAAACATATATTTACCTTTTAAGTTTATCTGTTATAATAGTTGGTATGTTAAGACCAGTTTAGATGGGAATATATAATAATTCCAAGGTACTTACTCACTCTATTAACGAATTGATTACAGCTACAGTTTCCATTAGGAATGGCACATGCAATATCATGTAGTTTTAGTTTAGTCAAATTTTCAGTTAGGCCTAATTTCTTAGGTGCAAATTTCATAAAAAAAACTGTTTTATCAGTAGTAAATTAATTGGATGAGTTACGTGAAGATAAATTTGATTATAAAATAAAGCGCTTTGTTTTATCAGTGTTTAGTATAAGGAGGTTATGGTCTAACCAATTTTTTTATTTTCTTAAGAATATGTTTCATTTTGTAAGCAGTTTCCTCCCAAGTAGTTCCACGAACAATAATTGTTGTATGTTCTGCGAAATTTAACACATTCATGTCATGAATATTAATAAAATGCGGCCTAAAATTGTACCTTGTAACACACCATACTTAATTTTGCGACTGCTGCTGTATTTGCCATTGATAATAACCTTTTGTTATCTATCTAATTAGTAGGTTTTAAATAAATTTAAAGCCAAACCTCTTATACCGCAAACAACCTTTTTTAAACAGTAATAAATGGTTTACAGTATCAAAGGCAAGGTGAAGATGAAAAAAATATGTTTATTTAAAAATGGTAGAAACTGTTTTTTTGAGCTTTTCAATAATTTTAGAAATAGAGCTAGTTAATGCCATAGGTCTATAATTGCTTGTAATTGCTTTATCTCCAGATTCATTTAGAGGTTTAACAATAGCCTATTTATTATATAGGTTATTGGTTTTAAAATGTGTTCACGTACCGCTTTTAATATTTCTGCTGTAATGTTATCTCTTCCTGGTGCTTTATTATTAGATAATGATGTTATACATAGAGATATGTCATATTCTGAGACTGAAAGGAAAAATACATTTTCTTTGATGAGAGATACGGAAGGTAAAAAAGTTATATTGTTCGTTGGGTTAATTTTCTTTATTAGTGTTTCAGTAACGCTGCAAACAAATTTGTTAAAAGAATTCGCCATTGTTTCGTCATTATCAATAATTTCTTTACCGTCAATAACATGATCGATAAGACTCGAGTTTTTTTTTTACAATTTAACTTTAATGTCACTTTGGAAGAAATTTTTTTATAATGAAATTTAATTTTTTCCTATATTTATTATGTCATTTTAATTTTTTTATATATTGTTTGTACAGTATTTCTTTAGTTATGGTTGATTGTAAAGCACAAGCCGTTATCCAAGGCTTCTTTCTAATATATTTATTTTTAATACGTCTTATTTGCATTGCAGCCTCTATATGAAAACTCAACTTCATGTGATTCTAAAGTTTCATTCCACGTTTTAAGTGCAATTATTTCCTGTTGTTTTGAATAATTAACCTTTTTGATTGTTAAAGTTTTATGTTTTGTCATTTCAATTTTCTCAAGGTCTTCATTATATCTGCCACTTGCAAGAGCTGTAATATATAGTAGCTTAAATGTTATTTGTTATATTTGTTATACTATTCGACATTATTAATAAATGGTAAATGTTATTTATTACAGCTACCAAGTTGACAAAGTTGGCGTTGTATATCTTAATACAACTTATTAAATCCTTGTTGAAATTAAACGATTACATTTGACATGACAACATGATATCTAGATTTACCACACACAGATTTTAGCACAGATATCACATCAGATGTCCAAAGCAAAGTTTCCCATAGGTTATTATTGATAATTTGTTATATTATCTATTTTACTATGTCTAATATTGAATTTGACATAATTTTTATATTGTGTTCTATCTTTTACAGCTGTTTAGCCTTTCATTTCTTCCATAACTTCTATGTGTTTCATCTTAAGAGCCCCTATTAGACACAGTTGTTATTTAACTCAATGACGATGGAGGCTTCTACTTCGTTATACATATTTAATCACAAAATTAAACACAATAATCAGTTTATTTGTAAAAGTGTTATTTATTTATATGGTTATCAATGGTTTTAATACATCAGCGTATCATTTTCAAAAATTTCATAAATTGTTAACACCCTGTATTTTTCTTCTTTGCAGGTCTAACAATTATAGGTGAAGTGAGGTTAACACCCTGTATTCTTCTTCATTCAATACTTGATAATAATAATAATATATATTTATCGAAATTAAGTACAAATCATATTAGAATTTTTTTGTTCTATTGTACATTAATATATAAATTTAATATAATATAAATAAAAGGTAAATTATAATTAGACAAATATATATACAAAATACTCACAGAAGTAATCACTTGTGCGAGAGTCTATATTAACTTTATAACTAATGATTACAAAATAATATTGTCCGTACTTGTTGAACGTATATAACTTCCGCAGATAATAATTTGTTATAATAAATTTTCCTTTATTATGTCTTCTACAAATTTTGCCGAAATAAGTAGCCAATTTTTTAAACGCTTTTCAAATAGCAACACATTATTGATTAGTTTAATATCCTGTGGTAATTTATCATAAAGCTTTAGACCAATGTAATTGAAATTTCTTTTAGCGATTGTTTTTTTTATAGATGGTTTTTGGGTCATATTGCACTTATGCCTGGTGTTATAATCATGCTCTCGATACTTAATATATCCACGACGTTGCTTTATGTGCACTAGCGTAGCGAATGCATACAATTGTCAAATGTTAAAGACTCCAGATTCTAAAAATAGGCTGCGTGTTGGAAACAATTTACTTCTATTGCATATAATTTTTAGGATTCACTTTTGAACTGTTTCAAGTTGTTTCATAATGCTGTCTACTACTCCACCCCAAGCAATGATACCATAAGACAATAGAGATTTTACAAGTGCATAATATATCATGCGCAATTCAGTAAAATGCAAAATATTTCTCAGATGTCCAAATATTGGTAGTAATTGTCGTGCTTTAGATATAGATTTGAAATTCCTATCGATTATTATGCCTAAATATACAGCAGATGTATCCTCATATATATTCATTGAAATATTTAATTTCAATAGACCCATATTTGGCAAATTATTGGTATAGGAGACGAAAGGTAAGTATTTTGTTTTAATAATAAAATATATGTCTTTACGTTGTAGAAAATTCACTAATAATTAGAAAAAACACGAAAATATTTCGTAAAATCTACAACAAATGAATCTTATTAAGACTACAAGAAACAAATCACTTTTGAAACAACTACTTCTCTAGCTAATACTTCGACAGACATTGAATTATACAAAAGTAATTTGCGTGTTACAAAATAGCAAGGCTATCAAAGCAACACTAGTTTTGAACGTATTTCTTTCTGTAAAATGAACTAAAAACGATTGAATGTACGTTAAATAGTTTATGAGTTACTGACTATACTATGGTAAATTTCGAATAAGAAATGAAGATGGGTTGATGTAATTAAAAATAAATTAGCAAAAGCAATTAAATAATTTAATACTCAATTTTATAACCATCTGCAGACACGTGTTTCGAACTTTCGCTCTCTTCAGTACAGCTTTATTATAAAATTGATTTTAAATACATATTCTATATTAAACAAAAATCCGTTTCCACCTTTCTTTTCAAGTTGCACCAAGTACTATCTGAATAAAATATGGCTGTGTCGTCAGCAAAACTTAAAATTTGCCCCTCAGTTGTTAAGTCAAATAAGGTATTTATGTATAAAATAAATAAGATGGGTCCGAGAACAGTTCCCTGTGGTATGCCGTATTTTACTAATAACCTTTCATTTTTAGCATTATTTATTTTTACGTATTGCTCTTTTTCAGGTAGGTAACTTTTTATTAGGTTGTATGCCATACCTCTGAATCCATATGTTTCTAATCTGCATAGGAGTTTTGTATGACATCTAGTATCGAATGCCTTTTCCAAATCAACAAATATACATAAACTCTTATCCATACAGTTTGATATAAAGGAAGTGAGATGAGTAATTGCGTCTTGGGTTGAAGTGTGATTTCTTTAAAGCCATATTGCCTTTCTGAAATAATTTTATATTTATGCAGAAATGAAATAATTCGTGTCTTTAGTATTTTTTGAAATATTTTAGCAATGTTTGATATTAACTAGATTGACCTGTAATTATTTATTTTTGATTTACAGCCTTTTTTATATATTGGTTTAATTTCACCAACTTTTAATATTTTTGGAAAGATTCCGTCTTCAATACATCTATTAAATATATAGGATAAAGGTAGAGAGATCTTTTTTGCTATATATTTTAATGTTTCTGATCGCAACCCATCAAGACCCGTTTTTTTTGTCTTTTAAGGTATTTTTGATACTACGTATTTCTTCTTCATTGGTTGGACTTATAAAAATGGTGTGATTTAAAACCCGATCATTATCTTCATAATGATATACTGTCATAATTTGTTTAGCTAACTATTCTCCAATTCCAGTATAATGTTTATTAAATTCATTTGCTATTGTGGTCGAATCATGGATCGTTTTACTATTAATTTGGATTTGCTCAATGTTAGAATGTTTCTTCTTTCTACTACATATGTTATTTACAGTGGACCATATATGTTGAGATGAATTACTATTTGTAATAAGTTCATTATATTATATTTTTATATTTTTTATATTCATAGGCAAGGTGTTTATTGTTTTGGTTTTCAATCATTTTTCTGTATAATTCATTTTTCCTATTAATAGAATTTAAAAGCTCTGGAGTTACCCATTCCTTTCTCGGCAAGTTATTTGTTTTAGTTTTTATAATTTTTGTACATTTATTTACATTGTCTTGGATTTTATTAACAAAATTGCTTGTTATTTCTTCAGGATTGCAATTGTTGTATATATCATCCCATGTCTCGCTTTTTAAATATGATAAGAGCTTTTTATAGTCTATGAAAAATCTACTTTTAAGCTGAGATGCATGTTTTACTGTTTTTTCTAAATGAATGTGCAGAAGAATGGGAAAGTGGTCAGTTATTAATGTTTTAAATATAACGGGTGTAAATTTCTCTAAATTAAATGTACTTTTTATAAATAAGTGATCGATAATTGATTGTTCACAATTATGAATTCTAGTGAACTTATTAATATATGACAGGAACCCAAATTCACTTATTGTATTTAAGAATTCTTGTACATATTCATCCTCGCTTGCAATATTAATATTTATATCATTATATGATGTTTAATATATATACAACATCTTTATTACAGGAACTTACATAGAATTTTGTTGATACATTTTGTTCTAGCTAATTACGGTTAGTACGTCACTGTCTGGGCTATCGACCATAGGTCTTTCTGCCCTGTCAGAAAAAGATATTAAGAGGTAAACGTTTGATGCTAGTTAAGTGAACTGTCCAGATGACGCGATCTAATGAATTCATGGATGTTTGTATTTTGGAGGAATATTGGGATTTTGAGGGATACAGAATTTATTGATAAGGGATAGGTTATAGGGTTTTGTTGCAAATTTTTCACTAATGGCTAGTGTACGTTGTATGATGGGAGTGATTTGTGTGGATTCGTATAACAATTCATTGGATGGATTATGGAGAGGATTGTTGGGGTGTGATGTTTAATATTTTGCTGGGAATTCAGAAAATTACAAAGTTCCTTGGTAAAATCACTAGAGTCTGTATTTGGTGATCTATATATAGCGCTTATTAGGAAAAGTTGTTGATCAATTATCATTTTCACATTAATAAAATTAAAATCAATCACCTGACCTTTATATCTAATATTATGCAATACATCTATTGAGTGGGAATATTTTAGAGTATTTTTAATATACAGGGTCCTGCAACAGTGTGTCAAGCTTTCCTAGCGCCTTTCTCGTAAGAGATAGAAAAAAATGTTTCATATAAAAATTTATTGAATTAAAAATCTCTATGCCGTAAAATTATTTTCAAATATACAGGGTGTCCCAATTTTGCGTTATAACAAAAGCAAACATTTTTTTAAATGGAACACCCTGTATATTTTTTCATTTTATAATTTGGATAGTATTTTATAACTTAAACCTTTTTTTGGTTTTTAATTTCGATATGGCATTTCCGAGTTATTGACGTTTTTCTGAAAAAAATGTAAAGAGCGGAGGTTCACAAAAAAAAATTATTCTGATGTTGTATTTAAAATTTAAGAAATTTTCTTTTTCCTATGGTTGGTCATAAGTACTGTTTATGTACCAGTGTTAAAAATTTTCACTTTTGAGGAACCCTGCCTTTGTATCAGACACGCCATTTTCTAAAATTTCAAATTGTCGTAACTCTTTTTTTTAAATGGAATCATATATTTTTTTAAATTTTATATTATTCTACATCTAATTTTCTACAAAAAATGTTAAGCATACCCTATACCTAAAAGTGATAATTTTCAAGATATAAAAGAATTTATATTTCAAACGGTCCTTGAATGCGAATTTGTTTTTGAATAGATAGCCATGACTGAAAAAAATGCATCTGCCAATTAAACAATTAGTTTGACATATAAATGGGAGGTGTGAATTACAAAAAACAAAAGAAGAAAGCCTATCACCAACGAGGAACTAAAAAGACATTGGTGAAGGAACTGGCATAAGCGAGAGGTTAGTACAAAGCATTCTGAAGAAAAATCGATATCAAGCATATGATATTCAGTGCTATTGGTGATTCCTTATAAACAATTTCAGGTTTTGTTAGATCCTTAGATCTAGCAGGTCATTTGGTGGGTCCATTCCTACCAATCCACTGGTGGGGAAAAATGAAATGCCCTCACGTCTTGTGAAAATTGGGCAGGTGCTCCGTCTTGTTAAAACCACACCCTGTTTCTTGTTAGTTAGGGTACATTAGCTAACGTTCCGGGTAATTCAATTTGCAAGAAGTACAAATACATAGACCTACTGAGATGGCCCTCGAAGAAATGTTGACCTACAACATGGTTTCCAAAAATTTCGCCCCAGACATTCAATGCTGATGATCAACTTGTCTCATAACATGCGGATTATCAGTTAAATAATAGTGAAAATTGTACCTATTGACAGATCCGTTGTTAT